>JBAIAA010000566.1:0-600000 GCA_037893245.1 Crossaster papposus | reverse complement strand
CATGTCATATTCTTTTCGATTTTTGGTTGGTTGACCGGTGATTTTTTTTGAATAATTCTTACCCAATGCAAACAAGAAAATTGTATTTAAATTTCTAAATTTCCACTGACAAATCTATACATTGCCACCCTACTCCCGAGTGTCGCGAGGCAGCGCCGTTTGTCTGATTTTGTGTTGTTTCCTTTGAGCCCGCGCTTTGCTTGTGACTTCTATTTGTGTGGCGCGCCCTCTCTCGACATAAAATAAGTCGAATTTTTGGACAATTAATGCGTGGGCGGCTCATTAACCCTGAAAACACAGTTTCTCCTTCTTCCTTTGAGCAGATGTAGGATAGAGCTATTACTCCAGCTTCCAAACCTATTAAGTCACATCAATTTCAAACAGTGTTGACTGGTAGTCGAATGGCCGACTGGTTAGGCTCCTCGTCTGCGGGGTTCCATCGCCTGGGTTCGAGTCCCCGTTCTGCCCGACGTCATTTTTTTCCTCAGTTTTAACGCGCGCGATTTCGCAATCTTATCTATAAAAGAATTAATTGATCGTCTTCAAGCACCAACCGGAGTTAGCTCAGCGGCTTAATTCGTCAGGCTGGTACTGTCCGCGGAGTTCAGGTGCGCACCTTAGTATAGGGACGGAGCTCGTTTGCTTGCATAGGCGGCAAGAGCTAGGGCCTCGCTCCGTCAGTCCTCCCTTTACGGTAGCGTGGCCTACGGGTTACATGAACATGAACAGGGAAGGATGTGTGGTGGGCCGGGAATCCTAGAACCCAAAAGAGTCCTATATGGGTGGTCGTTCAGTGAGTAAAGTCACGGGTCCGATCCCCTGAATGCTTGGTCAACACCACATAACTTTTTTTCTTCACTCTATACTGGAGCTAATACTCCAGTTTTTAAACATAAGTCACATCGATTTGAAACAATGTCGACTGGTAGTCCACTGGCCGAGTGGTTAGGCTCCTCGTTTGCGGGGTTCGATCGCCTCGGTTCGAGTCCTCGTCCTTGCCGATGTTTTTGGTTTTTTTGCAGTTTTTACGCGCGAAATTTTGCAATCTTATCTTTAAAAGATTTAAATTATAGTCTTCAAATACCAACCGGATGGTGTTGAATGCATGAATGAAGCTAAGTCTGATAAAACAAAGTTGAGTTTGAAAAACGGCAAAAATTAAAGGGGGTAGAAAACTAGACGTATACTGAGGGCCTTTTCGAAACCTTTGCTTTGTCTTCGGCTTAGGCTTCGCCTCCGAATTCTGAATTACTGAGAAGCAAATATGAAATTAAAGCAAATATAAATAGTCTAACTTTTGGGTTCATATCAGTAGATTGAATGTTTCTGAAGCACAACGGGTATCAAAATGTGGCAAGGGATCTTGCAGTTGGGAATCTAAAATCGCCTTAAGCCAAAGACGGAGACGAAGCAAGGGATTCGAAAAGGCCCAAACGTGCCTTGATTGTTGTCAACAAAAGAGGGCGTTTGTGTTATGCGCTGCATGCTTGAACTCACACAGTCTGTGCTTGAACTGCTCGTGTGTCTCGATCAATCCAATACTAGCCAGTTTTTGTGAATGTGATATTATATTTTCCCAAAACAATTGAAATGGGTATGGGTAATTTGGGCGATTGTGGACTTTAGACCCTGTTCACGGAAGAAACTCGCATGTTAATATGCAACACATCGTGAATGTTTTCCGGCCCGCCCTAGACCGAGTTAAAGTTGTCGCTTACTCAAGTTACTGTGTAAATTGTACTTAGTTGTAGCGCCAGATGATGTCCAAAATGTTGTTATTGTTTTATGTTATGTTAAAAAAGCGATGAGGCCAGTAACTTGGTCTATTGCCGGCCCAGCTTTCTTTTTACTTTGTATTTGTTTTAACGTGCGCTAGCTACAGTGACACATTATTTTCGTGTTGTTTTCTCTTGGCCTAAACAAAAATCAATTCTTTGTTTTATTTTTGAATTTTGTAGATAATAATTTTAATTGCAAATGATCCGGCTATCTTGTAAAAACAGTCACATGCATGAATGATATAATAAATGAAGGCATGGAACCAGACAAAATATTATTTTCTTTTCATTAAAGTTTCTAACGTAGATTTCTTTGTATACAGCCATACAGGTTTCGTCATAGTTTTTGCACACATCCCCCTGCAATTTAACCGACCCCCGTTGAAAAATGTCCGATGATCAAGACGACGCACCTACGACGTCTACTGATGCTGCCGCGACTACCGGTGCGGTGACTGTAGCCAGTCGTATTCCGTTTGCCGAGCTAGCTGGCTTCTTGGAGAAAGTCCAGAAGAAGCATGGGAACGAGGGCAAGAAGCAGATGTTCCGGGAGTTTCTGGACAAATGGCGGGAGTTTCATCAGATGCTCCACAAGAACGATGCAGATACGGTTTGTCAAACACAACAGATGTCAGATTGCTGGCGATTTGCACCATTTGCAGATATCGAATTACTACTGAATTATTAAGAAATATCTTACTCATTTAAAAGTAAATAATGATTTTAGGCATCCAGCAAAATGATTGCGCTAGATATCCTGTAATTATTCCGAAAAATTGAATTTTATAAAGACAAATTCGCGATCGCCAGCCGGCGATTGCGAAAAAACAAAAATAACATAAGAATAAATGCTCGACGCCGGTTAAAAACGAACGCCGTTTTTCGTGCTTTTCTTGGCATCCATGATTGTAAAACTTCGGACAAGTCAGTTAAATGATATTTACTATAAAATACAACCCTACAAATCTACCCATTCATGATAATTCAAGCAATTACCAATAGTGTTTCCTACCTTTAAGACTGCAGCACACTCAAATCCAATTTGGGAGCAGATTTTTGTTGTGATGAGTTTTTGTATGTAAATGTAACAAGCTGCTATTTCCGTTATCTAAAGATGTATAACAAAACCTGTCGGCAGAGTTGTAAGTCCCTGAAAGTCTCTGCACGTCTATCACAAGTCCTTCAGTTTCAAGTCAAGTCAAGTCACACAATAGTTATTCAAGTGAACTGTTAACAAAAGCAGGTTTGTGACTGGACTTGTGACTGGACTTGCAGGGACTCCAATACAACTCGGCCTTTTTTTTGTATTATCAATAAAATTTCATAATGGACTTTGACCAATGTCAATTTCTCAATTTTGTAACAATTTTGTCCTGATGTTATATTTTTGTCACTGCATTTGTTTGTTTGTTACAGAAAGACAACTTTTACCCAGTCATGCGACTTCTGCTACCCCAGCTTGAGAGAGAAAGGCTTGCGTATGGGATCAAGGAGGTAGGATATATGTGTAATACAACGCAGTATCACTTCCAACACCCGCCCCCCCCTCCCCCCCCCTCCCCCCCCTCCCCCCCCCTCCCCCCCCCCCTCCCCCCCTCCCCCCCCCCCCCCTCCCCCCTCCCCCCCTCCCCCCTCCCCCCTCCCCCTCCCCCCCCCAGTATACTTCCAACGCCCCCCCCCTCTTCTCACCTCGCAATCCTCACCCCGCAATCCTCGCCCCGCAAATCTCGCCCCACAAATCTTTGCCCCACAAATCTTTGCCCCACAAATCTTTGCCCCACAAATCTTTGCCCCACAAATCTTTGCCCCACAAATCTTTGCCCCACAAATCTTTGCCCCACAAATCTTTGCCCCACAAATCTTTGCCCCACAAATCTTTGCCCCACAAATCTTTGCCCCACAAATCTTTGCCCCACAAATCTTTGCCCCACAAATCTTTGCCCCACAAATCTTTGCCCCACAAATCTTTGCCCCACAAATCTTTGCCCCACAAATCTTTGCCCCACAAATCTTCGCCCCACAAATCTTCGCCCCACAAATCTTCGCCCCACAAATCTTCGCCCCACAAATCTTCGCCCCACAAATCTTCGCCCCACAAATCTTCGCCCCACAAATATCGCCCCACGAATATCGCCCCACAAATATCGCCCACGTACACCTGGCCTGTCCTCAGCCTGAGTTCCATCCAACCCATTTTAAACAACATTTCCTCAGTAATTTGTTTCAAAGCTTTTGGGATTTGTCTACTAGTGAGCGTATGTGTTGGTCGGATAAAAGAATTCCTTCCTCTGTTTCCTGCAGCATACTCTAGCCAAGCTGTACATTGAAATCCTAGGCCTGGCTAAAGAGAGCACCGATGCCAAGAAACTGCTGAATTACAGAACTCCTACTGCAAAACAGGTCAGCTGACAGACTTAAATCTTGTCAATCTTCACGGCTAAATGGGTAATACCAGTCAGCAATTGCATGAAATTCCTGCTGTATCATACCTGTTCCTACTTTTTGTTCTCACAACTATGAAAATTGAAATCTCATTGAATATTTTGTATAAGTGGTACACACTGCCAAATCACACAGTGAAGTGCTTGGGCACAGGAGTGCTGCAACTGTACTTCCATACTCGACTATAAGTGCTTATAGTTGAGTATAACGAGTACAGAACATGCCAAGTAAGGCTTATGATTCTGTGGACATGGACGATTATCAATTAAAACTACTCCTGAAAACCCTCGAAAGTCCTACTTTTATCCCGCTTTTGTTCTCCAAACTGTTGGTTATTTTTCGAAAAAATTGTAATTCTACTTTTCTCCAACTTGTTTACCTTGGTCTTCCTGAAAGCCTAGTAATACCAAAAAAACCAAAATGCAACAAATATTGTAATTTTTGCATTCCAAATAAAGTCACATTTTTAATGTTTAATTGTTTTCAGGAAGCAGGGGATTTTGCCAGTGTTGCCTATTTTGTCCTCAGAAACAGATGCCCTGAAAAAGGAAGGTAGGTTTAATATCATACTGATTTATTGTTTGTCTTAATTGTTGATTCTTGTTCAGTGAGTTTCGTTTCTAAAAGTAATGGCAATATTTAGAATCAACCAGAAAAACTAATATGGACACAATGATTATTAACCCTAACATCTTAGACATTTTATGGTAATGTACAATGTATTACTACACCTCATGAATATTCATGAGCAAAATAGAGCGTGCCATTGGCCGCGCATCCGGGAAGTAAAAATGATACACTGCCAGGAGACGTCATCCCGGTGAGTATCCAGCTCGCTGCCGTGCGGTATTCTTTTCTGGTAGCACCAAAAAATCCCTCTGGATCCCACTTCGTAGACATGTAGTCTGTGACATGTAATCTTTACGGAACCAGTCTCAGTAACGTTACTAGAATTACGTCATCGACTCAACTGACGAAGAACTAGAATATCTTGTGCTGAATAAAGATGCAAAATTGACGAAGGCAGTTATCGACAAGGCAGTGAATATTTATAAGGGTGTGGTAAAACAAAGACAGCATGGTTTATTTCTAAAAAAATAGTGGAAATTGCTGCCCCCTCGGTGTAGATCAGCTCGACTACCTCCCTGCTTCGCGTCGGGAGGTAGTTAATGAGCTGACCTACACCTCGGGACCAGTAATTCCCACTACTTCCCCTCAAACCATGCTGTATTTGTATATTTACTGGTCCCTCGGTGTAGGTCAGCTCGACTAACTCCCTCCACTTCGCGTTGGGATGTAGTCGAGCTGACCTACACCTCGGGACCAGTAATTCTCACTACTTCCCCTCAAACCATGCTGCAAAGATCTACAAAGTACTACAACATTTCTTAGTATTAGTATGCAATGCACATAATAATATAATAATACTACTACTAAACAATAAAATATACCAGAGTAGTGCGAGTACATGTATGGTACAATTTAATACTAGTAGTGATTTGTAGCTCTAGATGGGGTTTGGGTTAGGCCCAATTTTCTATCTTTTGTCTCTTATTAGGTTATGTCCAAATCTCTCGGCTACGGTTAACTGTAACACATAGGTCTATGGGAAGCATCTTACGCTCGGTTCAGACAGGCGTTCCACAGTCGCGCCGAACCAAATTGAAATCAAGTCGCTCCTAAGTCGCTCTAACAACTCCACCAGTCGATCTTCGCCGTCTGGCGCGCCTTGTCGCCCTTATTCATTTCAGACGTCAGACTCAATTCACTCATTTGGTTCGGCGCGACTGTGGAACGCCTGTCTGAACCAAGCGTTAGATGTCTGTGCAACTACGAGCCACAGCCAAGTAATTCAGAAAGGGCTTTATCTAATTTGCACCTGATTAGTTTGGCTATTTTGCCTTCAGTTTGAGCATTCAGGATGTCAACACCTGCCTGGATGGCATTGCGGCTAGTAACGTAGCAAAGAAGAAAGACGTTGTCAAAAAAAACCTGATGCATCTCCTGAGGAACACCAGCGCACTGGAGCAAAAATGGCTGGTCAGGATGATCATGAAGGTACCGACAGACAAACGTAATAGACTGAGGGACAAACAGATGGTTTAAAGCAATAGTAAATATTAGGCTGACTTGACTGCAGCAGAAATGGTTAGTCAGGTTGATCATGAAGGTACCGACAGACAAACGTGATAGACTGAGGGACAAACAGATGGATCAAAACAACATGACTAACTTGACTGCAGCAGTAATGGTAGTTCAAGACCTTTTTGCATTTATGGCGTAGATAATAATTAGTAAATATATTAAGTTCATAATTCTATTTACCTCTCAGGATATGAAGTCTGGGCTAAGCCAGATAGCTATCTTCCACATGTTCCATCCGGATGCTGAAGACTTCTTCAATGTCACAAACAATTTGTCCAAGGTAAATAAACTTCACGGAAATTGACTTATTTTTTAACTCTATAGCCCTTTTAAATAACTACACAACAATCCAACACTTATGATATGGTCACAAACAAAGCAATTAGTATTTAGTAACTAAAATATATTCGACTTTTGGTTGTGTTATATACAATCATAAAAAAAGTGAGGACACAAGTTCCGTACGCCTTCTGAAGCATGCAGTTTGGCCTTTGGTACGGTAATATATGTTTGGTAACGTGATCTATAATATCCTCAATGTTGTATATTTTTTTTGGCAGCTTTGTGTTGACTTAAGGGATCCCAGCGTGCGGATGAATGAAGTAGGAATTAGCGTCTTCTCAGCATTCAGCCCTATGCTGGGCATGAGAGCAAATCTCAACCAGGTAAAA
The DNA here is from genome assembly GCA_037893245.1 of Crossaster papposus. Lineage (NCBI taxonomy): Eukaryota > Metazoa > Echinodermata > Asteroidea > Velatida > Solasteridae > Crossaster > Crossaster papposus. The sequence continues at coordinate 592,964 of JBAIAA010000566.1, read as the reverse complement.
CAGTAGTCATAACAGTAGCCATAACTGCAGCCACTCCTATAGACTTGTGTGTAATATCAAGTTGTAGCCGAGTAATTTAGGTACTGCCTTATGGCGTTTTCCAAACCCCTGGCTTCGGTTCCGTTCCGGCTCAAGCTCATTGCTAAACTGCATTAACTAAGACCGAGACGAAGACGAAGCTGGGGTTTGGAAAACGGCTTTATTATCGCATGAAGGCCTTTTTCTCACAATTCATGCCTGGGCCCAATTTCATAGAGATGCTTAACGGTAAGCAATTTTTTTTGCTTACTGTAGCAGAAAAATTTGCTTAAGCGTAAACGTATTTCACCAGCGGTTGCTAACTTAAGCACGTAAACAAACTGCGCGCGCAATATTTTAGATCGTCTGCTTAAGCAAAAAATTCCCCAAAAATAAAATAAAATAAAAATGGCGGACGAAACCAACAGCGTAAAAAAAGTTGCGCCGGGCGGGGCAAAGCCCAAATCGTCGCCATTAACGGAGAAATGGATCTGGCACTGGCTACTTCATACATCGAGGAGAAAGCAGTGATTGAAGGGCCCTTTTGACATCGAAACACAAGATAATTTGAATTTCACGTCGCCTTCGAAGAATAGCCGCCATTTTAACTGTTGCTACGTTAAGGTTAGACCTTGCTTAAGCAAAAAATGCGGCGGTTAAGGCTCCTTTTTCTTTGCTTATCGCTTTAAGCAAAAAATCTTGCTTAACGGTTGCTATGAAATGAAAATTTGCTTAAACACCCCGCTTAAGCAAAAAATCGTCCGTTAAGCAGCTCTATGAAATTAGGCCCTGGTCATTGTTTTTCGGCTTTAGAAATTTTTTGGTCTCCGACTCTGGCTAGATTTGGTTTCATGTCATTCTGATTCAGGCTAATTGAGGCCGTGTCCGAAACGGGCTTCCAGAACTATGGCTATGCCTATTGTCAGCCCTGCTTACGCTTGGATGTAATGGACAAAGACCTAGACGATGACCCTAGACAAGAGATCGGTTTCAAATTGCAAATTTTCTGAGTTATTGATAATCTGAGTTATTGTACTTGTATTGTATTTCTGTACTTGAGATTAGACCTAATAATTGCCATTTACGTGTTAAATTTGAATAACATCTTGTACACTGACTTGTTTAAAATGCTTGGTGCGTTTTTGACTTTGAATTCTCCAGACTAAAGACACTGTTGCTATATCACGTGATTCAGGGCAAGCTCTTGCATAGTTACGTAAGAGACGCTCAGCATCAATATATCGTTTACAATGAGTGACAATGGCACAAAGACACCAGACTATTCCGGGGCTGGGGGTTGCTAGTCTAAGGCTTGCCCCGAATCACGTGATTATTGCTGCGATCCAATTTCGTCATGTTTATCATGTGTACGAGTTCACGAGTCGTATAATGGCGTTCTAATCGCCTGGTAACTCGTGTTCACCAGAGGTGGAATTTTTTTCTCCATGTTCACGACTTCATAAACGAATGAAATACTCGCGCATGCGTGTTTGTTCACGTACGAGTTCTTGCGCGATAAAGAAAGTCCTTATCGCACGAATAACTCGACTGGGTAGCGTTTGGAATGCGTTTGGAATGCAACCCATTCACGGCGAACACGATAAACACGACGCGATTGGAACGCAGCAATATTAACAGTCTCTTTAGTCTTGAGAATTCAAAGTTAAAATGCAACAAGCATTTTAAACAAGTCAGTGTACCAGATGTTATTTAAATTTAACACGCAAATGGCTTCTTACCAGTCTTTATGTGGACTGTCCGACCCAGGTTGAAAAGCTGATGGAGCATAAACCCTTCTTCATCGAGACTAAGCTGGACGGAGAAAGAATGCAACTACACAAGGAGGGAGGTGACTACAGATACTTCTCAAGAAGGTATATTCTGGACGGCTTTCTTGGGCTGGGTTCAGGCGGTCTGCTAATTATCCCTATCGATAACTTGTCATTGCGTATTACTCATTTGTGAGTGCCACGGCCTCGTGGTCTGGAGTAATAAATTTGTAATCTGTAGGTAAAGCTACAGGTTGGGGGTTCGAGTCCGCCTGGGACTATAGTTTGTGTACCCTTGGGCAAGGCACTTTGTCACTCATTGCTTCTCTCCACCCAGGAGTAAAATGGGTACCTGGGATGGCAGAGATGGTTATTGTGGTTGATTTAGCTGCTTTGCGCCGAAATGGCAGCATCGAGCTGTATACTCCACAGGGAGCTGAGATGGTATTTGGAATGTTTCATGGGCCCAATGACCGAGGTAATAATGTAAAGCGCTTTGATACACCCACATTGTGGGAGTCTAAAGCGCTATATAAGAACTAACATTATTATTATTTGAAAAGTTGATTGGGTTAAAGGTAGGATACACCATTGGTAATTGCTTGAATTATCAGGAATTGGTAGATTTGGAGTGTTGTATTTTATAGTAAAATCGTTTAACTGACTTGTCCAAAGTTTTACAATTATAAATGCCAAGAAAAAAGAAAGAGAAAACGGCGTTCGTTTTCAACCGGCGTCATGTCCTCGATTGTGATTTAATTTTATAAAATTCAATTTTCCAGAACAATTACAGAATATCCAGTGCAATCATTTTGCTAGATGTCTAGTATCATGTTTTACTTTCAAATAAGTAAGATATTTCTTAATAATTCGGTAGTAAAAATCTGCAAAACGGTATCTCTGCAAACGGGATATCCTGCCTTTAATATGTCATTGTGTATTACTCATTTGAAACGTTGGTTGGGTTAAAAATCTACTTTTTTGTTTTCAAATAAAGATGACCATTTCTCAGGTAATGTAATTTAACAACTTTCTTTGGTTTTTTTGGGGATCAATTTGCAGATCACATGACTACTCTCCATCCTTCGGTCAGACTCCACACGACGGCAGCTTGACACCCTACATTGCAAATTGCTTCAAAAAGTAAATTTCTTTTCAAATTAATGAATTAAGATGTTGCATACAGCAAACCTACATGCCACAGACTGAGATTGTGAGCTTAATATACTGCTTAACCAGTTCGGGCCGGAGGACGTATATACACGTAAAGTTTTCCCCAGATTCAAAACGGATGACGCATAAACACGCCACGAGCAAGCCCAGAAATGTCTGTCAGCAGCGAGCAAAGCCGGAAATGCGAGGTGTGCTTCCCGGTACCATCTGCCTGAACCCGCCTCGGATCGAGTTTTGTTAAAAATTATTTCGCGCCTCGACTCGTCGATGTTAAAATAATCCTGGCGCGAACTGGTTAATATCAGTTGTGTCTGATGTAATTCCATCTGAGGGTTTGAACTGGCGACCTCCAGAATGCCGTTCTGGTGCACTACCATCTGAACTATCGATCTCATCTTGATGGTTTAACATCTTGTCAATGTCTTAGTTCAAGGGGCACTTACTCCATCTACTTGTACTAAACATCATTAATTTTTGAAGTCAAAGAGATAATCTTATATATTGTCTGTTGAATTTAATTTTAATCATTATTTTTGTTTTAAGGGATGTACGTAACTGTATCTTGGATGGAGAGATGCTTGCCTATAACCCAGACACCAAGACGTTTATGTAAGTGGTGTGTATATCACTAATACTGAGCTATCAGTTGCACCATAAACCACAAACTGGCAAATAGATAGGCCACTTCACCGGCCATAGTCTTGCCTCAAGGATGTTAATAATGATATTCAGTACTTATATGTGACCCACCACCCCAAAACCAAAATACTTCATATGAGAGATTTTTATACCATTGGATTGCTAGCGTTTTAAGCTTTAAAATGATACATCACATGCACCAGTACCGCTATGGAATGAAAAGTAACGACGCTTCAAAAAGTGACATTTTGTTGCCGTTCGCGGCAACAAGTTTGCTCAATTTGAGTAATAGCAACGACAACAAAAATCAGGAGAAGGCCGATATTATCACTTTCGGGGATTTTTAAAAAGGTTTAAACATGAACAGCCTATAAATTAGAGTTTTAACTAACGATTTATGGAAAAAAAACAATCGACCGGCATCACATTTTTGTCTGTAAAATGCCATATCTCGAAATGGCATTTGCCGACTTCCGCCTGGTTTTGGCCTGGTGGGTCACATATAGCACTTTTTGCCTAAAGATTCCCAGCGCTTTACAATTATTATTTCTGTTCGTCGGTAACGAGACCATTTTTGCAGCAGCTCGAGATCAGCGCAATTTGGTCTCTACCTTCACAGGTACCCATTTACTCCTAGGTGGCGTGGAGTAAGGCAATTGTAGTAAAGTGTCTTGCTTAAGAACATCGTAACCATTGGATCACGTACAGCATCCCACTGTCATGAACACTTTGATGAGAAGAAAAACACTCGGGACACAAAAGAAAAGCTGTAGCAACTCATGAAAAACTTGTGAACATTACACAACAGTTGAGCGATAGTTATTATGGGAACCGCAATAACTCTACTGTACAATTAAAACTACATGTATTTCATTGTTGTGTTTTGACAATTGGTCATTGTCGTGCTTTTTGTTTATAAAATGCAGGACAAAGGGGGGTAATTTTGACATCAAGACAATGAAAGATGATGAAGGTGAGTTTAATAGTGTAACAGGTTCTTGAAATGAAAACAGTTAATCTCAGGTTAATCTCGGCTAGATTGGGAGTCAAGAGAGGGTGAGAGAGGGGGGGGGGGGGGGTTCTAGGTCGTCCAAATTGTGATTCTCTGTTTTTCCTTTTGATGAGCTTTAGACAAAGACAAAGACAAAGTGCTCATAACATTGCATCGGTGAATATATCCTCTTCGTAAATGAACCTTATTTCCAGCATTACATCTCCCAGTGCATGTTAAATATGTAACTTCCAGTTTTGAATGGGTTTATTTTCTTCTATTTTAGTCAGTCGCTAGAGTTTTCTGTTACGCCTCTTCTGTATAATAAAAAAAAAATTCTAGACGCATAAAACTTGTTCGTGCAAAACCCCGATGGATAGGTGGTGTACTGTGTGATCCTTGACTATTTTGTGCCAAATAGTTTGGTTACTGTTGCCAATCATTGTTTTTGCCAATCCTTCCTTGTTATTGATGACTAGATCTTCAAGTTTGCTACTGCGTGTTTGACATTCTGCTGTTCAACGACAAGAAACTGGCCAATCTTCCTCTCCACGAGCGAGTAGAATACATCAAGGAGTAAGACCAAAGCCTCTCTTATTTCTTTAAGCTCCAATTAAAATTTGTTTTTAAATTTAGATCTTTGCCACCTGGGTAGGCCATTCTTTGGAATCCATCTTTGGAAAAACTCACGGGATCAGGCAGGGACTGGAAAAAAACCAATTCACATTGGCCCAGATGGGATTTGAACCCGGGTCAAAGTGGTGAAAGGCAAGGAAAGAACCGCTACGCCAGCCTGTCAACTCCTCTAATTGCTTGACGTAATCATTTTGCTTAGCTAGCTTATGCATAAACAGATATCATGCTGGGAACCATCTGCAAGCAATGTATACGTTGTGTGACTGTTTAGTTGGTAACCTGTAATATTTACTATGCTTAGTAAATTTCCCGCAATATATGTGAGGCGTTATTGCAAAATAATATTATTGGGCAGAGGACGAAATGAGGGTTTGCGGGTAACAAGATGCTTTGTGGCAGTACAGAGAGTTATGGAAAATGCTCAGAACATACTAGAAACAATCACATCCTTGGCCTTTTGAGCATTTTTAATTTTTGTTTATTTAGTGGTTATTTTATATATGCGAGTGTACACATGCATTCAGAGTTGATGGTCAACGAATGATTTTGATTTTGTTCCTAACAGAGTTTTTAATCCCATTGAGGGCAGGCTCCACATTGTCGAGAGACGTGAAGCTAATTCCAAGTAAGCTTTCTAGACTTGTCATTAAATTGTATCACGGTTTAGGGGCAGGTGAAATATGGCTAGAAATTAGTTTTCAATCCGTTTTTGACCAACAAAAAAATTAATTTGTATTTATAAACAAAAATTACTGTTTTGACTTTTCTGGAACAGGTTTAAACAAACTACAGCATTGTTCAAACTAGAGTATTATTCAAATTTTAGTATTATTTAAACTATAGTATTATTCAAACTATAGTGTTATTAACAAGCCCTTTACTATATGTGACCTGTCACCACAAAATGAGAGTAAAGTCGGAAATATTGAAAATTGAAATATTGTTATTTTCAAATTCTAGAGAAAGAGAGCTTTCCAATGGTACATAACACTTGGGGGTTTTGCGCTAAATACTTTTTACAGCGCTCTAGAAAGTTATGGGTTTCACAAAATGTGTTTGTGAGAAAACTTACTTTAAACATCTTGAACAAAACACGCAAAAGATTACAAAACAGGTCAAGTAAGGTTCGGTTGAGCATAGTAACGGCTATGTTCTAATCATTATTTCTTTTTACAATTTTCCACACATACAAATTATTGTATAAACAACACAATATCAAAATTTTGAAAATGTAGGATACTTACGAGGACCTGATTTGCATATTTAAATACCGTGTTAATTATACCACTAATGGACTTTACTCCAAACACTAACTATGCAAACACGCGTAAAATCGCGTAATTTAAGAGGTTTTCGATCATCTTATCTCACCCAAAAAAATTGAATATGTAGAGGGGGACTTGTGGTGACAGGTCACATATGCAGTATGGCTCTAGATCCGTCACCAAAACAGTAGTCTTCAAATGAGCCTGTTCAGGTCGCATTTTGTTTAATTTGTAATGTTTGCATTGAAGGCAGGAGGTTGTGACAGCCTTGAACGAGGCCATCGATAACAGAGAAGAAGGAATTATGATCAAGAATCCTGACACTACCTACAGACCAGACAGGAGGAAAGGTACAACAGCCAAGACTATTTTTTTATTTTTTTTTACCCATTTCTGAAAATTGCAGCAAAAGCAAATAGTGGAACTTTACACAGATTTTGTTGCAGAGATTACCGAGTCGTTTACACATACTCATTTTTCTTGCTTCCAGAAAATTGTTTGAACCCCAAATTTTGATTCTGGGCCTCTTTTGTTCTTCTTTACTTTTCTACGGATTACCCTAACCCCATTTTCCCACTATAAGGCCCAGTCACACTGGGCCTGCGACCAGGTTACAAACTAGCTGCGACCAAAAAATTTTTGAATCGCGGGCAAATTGTGGAAAGAGGCGTTCGACTGGTCGTAGATGGTAGTGGGTGATCACCAGAGCAAAATCAGTTGAAGAAAGGTCGATAGCCATGTTCAAAACTTCTGACCTGCGATTCCAAATTGTAAGAGCTCGCAGACAGGTCTTGAACAGTCGTACAACCAGTCGCGCATGGTCGCACCACGTGTTTCAAATAGTTGCACCACCAGTCGTGGTTGATCGCAGGTCATGCAGTTGCATGATTGGTTGTGCTACTGGTCGTGCCCCCTGACAATTGGTGGTGCCTACTTGTCGTACGACCTCACGATCGATCATGCTAGCAGTTGCTGATCGCCACCACTAGTCGCAGGATTACCTACGATTGATCTTGCCAACGATCTTCTCCAATCGTTTGTGATCGCACGACCATGCGTACCACCAATCGTACGATGACCTACCACCAATCTTAAAGAGCAATCGCAGTAGGCGACCGCTGATGGAGATCGTAGCAAACATTGCCGATTGGTCGTACCTCGGCCAAATCGCCACCAATCGCACGATCCAGAAATCGTACGATCCGGTGTGACTGATGCTTTAAGCTCTTTCCACAATCCGTAACCTCTTTCTGTGGTCGCCAATTGTTCGCAGGTCAGCAGTACATAATGTTTGTACTTTGAACACCAACTATCTGGATGGATGCCATGTCATTGTTTCTGTTCTGTGTTCTTTGCTGTGTGTCATCGCAGGTAGTGGCTGGTTGAAAATCAAGCCGGAGTACATGGACAATCTGATGGACGAGCTGGATCTCTTAGTGGTGGGGGGATTCTTCGGCAAAGGGGTGAGTCTCGACACAAGATGATGTTGTGCACTTTAAGATGCTTGACGCTTGATTTGTCATCAAGTCATTCAAAAATGTGATGCGATCAAGCAAAATCAGTCTGAAGTAGGCCTTGGTCATTTGGGGGATTTTTACATATTCTTTTGTGGCGTACTTCAGGCTCCATTTCAGTGAAAACCCCATGTGAATACGACCTTTGGTTAAAAAATTACAACCATTTGAACACCAGCATGTTAAAAATAAAGAAACTGAGAAAATCATGTTTTTGTATCACTTCCCTTCTGAATTTGGTTAAAAGAGTATTTTCATGTAAAAGAAAAATATTTTCCCCTTCTGTTTTTGTAAAAAAGTCAATTTTGATTTTGCCACCCCTACGAACATAATTTGGCCCGATCTCAAAACAAGAATTGCCGAGTTCCGACTGATTTTGCTTGATCGCATCACAAATGTTCATGTCAAGTCCCATACTATATCCAAATGATTTGCAACAAACAGTTAACATTTCATTGTGGTTTATTCAGCCCCTGTTACGTGGAAGTTAAACTTTGGATTGATTGTTGATTGGTGTTTTGCTTTGGCAAACAAGACAAAATATCTGCTCACCACAACATTCGCTGATCTTGCGGCAGCTGATCACTTGTTTGTCTGTTGAACTTGACTGAATTGCTTGAATGGCTTCATCGAACGCTAGATGCTGGATACATTCCTTTGCTATTACTCAAGTTGTTATATTTAGTTTTGGCAACGGGGCCCGGGCCCTTAAACTGCAAGAGAAACAGCCGGCCTTGCGGGACCCATCTAGACAGGGTGCCGTGTGTCTGGGGGATCCTTTGTGGCCCGCCTTCCACAGGATTCTCCTGGAAAACTGGCTAGAATCAATCTATCGTTACACTTCTATACAATATAGTTCTTTCATTCTTTTGAAACGTTCTCATTCTTTTCCTTTGTGATAATTGTTCTTTTTGACTTCAAGTTTTTATATTCTCCACAGTTCACATGATTGTTTTTTATTACTATCTATTGTCTTATATTTGTACACATTCCTGCCGTGATTATGGCCACTGATGCCGGCACGGCGTTAAACCCTAAACTCACTCACTCACTAGTTTTGGCAAATGAGTTTTCATCCCGTGGAATTTCTACTAGCATGACCATGCAATTAAGCCACTCAACCAATCATACGGGCTGTTCTTAAATCTACCCTGTTTTCATCCATTGACAGAAAAGATCCCAGATGGTATCTCATTTCTTATTGGCTGTTGCTGAGCCACCAGAAGTACTCGGGGAGCATCCAACAAACTTCATTGCCTTTGCAAAGGTAGAACTCAAAGTTGTCTGTTCTTTGAAAAATAGAAATGTAATTAACTCTAGAATTAAAATTATGTTTTTGTAGGTTTTTTTAACTCCTAGATGTTTATATATATTTAGGATTAAAAACTACAAAAAAAGTGGGTCCTTGTTACAAATGAACAATTTGTTTTCTTTATTTCTTGTTTGTAGTCACCAATTTGAGTAATCTGGAATAAGCCTTGTGGTTTGAAATTCCACTAAAAATATTCAAGCACTCGATACCTGCAGCAAAACTACCAATTTGCAACATTAGAAGCTAGTCAAATAGTTAATTTAGGACTGTTGTGTTTTTAACCAGTTCGTGCTGGATGACGTATATAATTGCAACGTTTTCCCCAGATTCAAAACTGATGACGCATAAACACGCCACGAGCAACTCCGGAAATGTCTGTCAGCAGCGAGCAAAGCCGGAAATGCGTGGGTGTGCTTCCCGGTACTATTGGCCTGAACCCGCCTCGGATCGAGTTTCGTTAAAAATAATCCCGCGCGTCGGCTCGGTGATGTTAAAATAATACCGGCGCGAACTGATTCATCTTACTCATCATAGGCCCATCCCCTAATGGCTTTTTGGCCGTGGGGTTAGTTCACCAACTTTTTGGTTTTATACATTTCTCCACTTATAGGTTGGTTCCGGTTACACCTTGAAGGAGTTGTACGACTTCAACCAGCGTCTTCTCCCACACTTGAAAGTCTTCAAGAAAGAAAACCCTCCTTCGTTTCTCCAGTTTACGAAGGTAATTAAGTTATCAAATTCGTTATCAATTCATAGACACGACGAGAATCATTCAGTCTGTCCAGAAGAAGTTCTGCACTTGTTTCCCGGACATGTTCCGGTAGAATTTCATTAGCAACTGCTTGACTCGCCAATACTGATAACTTCATTGAGGGAAGATTGAGGGAAGATTGCGGTGACGTTATTGAGAATCCTGCAACTTATACCTGATGCAATGTCTAAAACTTGTCCGGACCGATCTTCCGGACGAGTTGTACCTTTGTCCTTATTGCATGTACATGCTTGCGAGTTGCTCATCTCAATTCTCAAATTTTGAGGAGTTCGACACACGGTTTGTTACTTTTTTTACCACCAGTATCAACTGAGGGTTCCAAAGTTAGGTTTCCAAAGTCAGGCTTAAGGCTCAATTTTCATAATTTCAGGTTCCCATCCGTGATCTGAGATTACCAGGCTCTGTATCGAGGTCTCATTTACTGCTTTCGAACATTGAATCATAATGCCAGGGCCGACTATTAGGTTGCATGCATTCAGTTGTAGCATTAAGGGCTTCTTACTGATGATGTAGCCAAAGCTGAGGATCAAGCCGAGTTTTCTAAAATTATCCAGGTTGATCTTATCAGAACATCGACCTGGGGCCAATTTCACGGAGCTGCTAAGCACAACAATTTGCTTAGCACCAAAAAGTCTTGCTCATTAAAAACAAGTTATCAGCAAAGATTCTACGTGTTTTTCATGCTAAGCAAAAAACCAGCTGATTATCAATCAAAAACAATAAAGATAACGTGAAAATTTGGTCTGTAACCTTGTTTTTACCAAGGACAAATTTTCATGCTAAGCAAATTTTTGTACTTAGCAGCTCCGTGAAATTGGCCCCTGTTTATGATTTTGTGTTTGTTATCTGTTGGCATTTTATTCTTTCTAAAAATATCGCAGCCTATTTTTTTTTGTATAAAGTATAGTGTTGATTTCTGAATAGATTCTTTTAGTGTCAATTATTTAATTATTTGTTTTTGCTTCACTTTCAGGAAAAGCCAGACATGTATGTTAAACCGCCACATTCTTTTATTCTTCAAGTCAAAGCAACAGAAATTAACTCTTCAACCAGGTAATATATGTGATCTGTTCCAACGAAACCCGGACAAAGTCGCACAATGTGTTTTATTACAATGTACTCGTGAAGTCATTTCGGGGTCGATTTTACCATTTTGAGGTTCTGGGTTTTTCTGAATCACGAACTATTAATCTACAATCTCCCCAAATTTGAACATAATCTGTCATAATGAGGGCTTTTGCAGTTGTCTTGACGCATTGTAAAGAGAAAAATATAAAAGGCTTTCAGTGACACTGTGGTATCAGAGATTTAGAACACTTAAACATTTTGCTGCTATCCAAAAAGTAGTCAACCAAAATACTGTTACAAGAGCTTTACTGGTTGCAAAGATATTATCGACTCTAAACTCCCCGTGAAATTATTCCTAATTCCGGCATGCTGTCATTTTGAAAAAATTTGTAAACGAAGGCCATTTCGGAAGGTGCTTCCCAGAGACGCATTTATGGTATTTTGTTATTAGTAGTTGGTTTGTAATCAGCGAATTGTGGGCGCAAGTGTTTGAACGCTGCACACGCGCACGTGGACATGTACGTTTGTTTATGGTGTAAATCGAGGAGTTTCTTTTGTTCCTCTCGATAATTTCTTTTGTTTGTACTCTAACTTTTTCCGACGGCTCTCATTGGTTTTGTACACGAATCTCAATCGAGGTCGTCCTCGATTCTAACCCTAACACCAATTCACCTTCGTGTCGCCAGGCATGTGTCCTCCATTTACACCATAAACAAACCCACCATTATTGGTCAGCTCAGTGTGAGATACGTACATAGCTGCATTTGAATTTGAATTTCAGTTATCCGACTGGTTGCACGCTTCGTTTCCCGCGAGTGGAGAAGGTGCGAGACGATAAGGAATGGCATCAGTGCATGACGACGGAGGAACTGGAGAACTTAAGACAGGCAAGCTCTTTCTTATCAACAATATCTCCAAGAGGCGTAGCCGTGTTTTTAAAAAAGTTTTGTGAAGGGTCTCTCCGGAAAGAATTCCATATATCTGGACATCACTCTAGTTTCTGTGTTTAATGGCTCACAGTTATGGGCCGCGACAAAAAAGTAAAAGGTTTTTTATACCTAAACAGTGTTTTCCAACCCGAAATTTAAGTGTCCATTGTGTTAAAGCTGGGACCTCCTAGGCTTAACCAGTTCGCACCGGATGACGTATATAATCGCAAAGTTTTTCCCGGATTCAAAACGAATGACGTATAAACACGCCACGAGCAAGGCTGGAAATGTCTGTCAGCAGCGAGCAAGGCCAGAAATGCGTAGGTGTGCTTCCCGGTACTATCGGCCTGAACACGCCTCGGATCGAGTTTCTTTTAAAATAATTCCGCGCGTCAGCTCTGTGATGTTAAAATAATCCCGGCGCGAACTGGTTAAGGAAGGTTTTTTATTCCTAAACAGTGTTTTCCAACCCGAAATTTAAGTGTCCATTGTGTTAAAGCTGTGACCTCCTCGGCTTAAAATCTGATCCAGATTTGAAATTTTTTCCATCGCTCTGTGTGTCGTAGTGCACTAAGGTTAAATATATTCGCTCAACTTATTAGTTCCTGTACCGCCCCAAACCGTCCTGCCTGTTTTTTCCCTATACTACCCTAAACCGTCCAAACATTTTTTTGTTTTTTTATTCATTACGGAATTAAAACATTGTAATACAATATAACTCAGTGCAAATTGGAAATCAATTCTGTAGTCAAAGGGCTTAAAACAAACTACACTGAACAAAAATATATACGCCCACAAAAATATAAACGCCCACAAAAATATAAACGCCCACGAAAATATAAACGCCCACGAAAATATAAACGCCCACGAAAATATAAACGCCCCAAAAATGATTTTTTGTCTTGATTTGTAAACAACATTTGTGTCCATCTCTGCCAGTGAGGAATTGCTCAGTGATGCAGTGATTCCACCCACATCTGTTTACAAATCAAGACAAATAACAATTGTTGTGGCGTTTATATTTTTGTGGCGTTTATATTTTTGTGGGCGTTTATATTTTTGTTCCGTGTATATTTGCTTGTTTTAGGCATCAGAGGGCAAATTAGCCTCCAAGTACGCTGGGATGGATGATGAAGCACCAAACAAGAAAAGAAAAGTAGCCGCAAGGACAGCCAAGCCGGTCGGTGTAGCCGCTCGCTTTATGGCTGCTGACGTGTCAGAGGTCACGCAGGTAAGCTGTGGGATTCTGAATAGGGATATGGCTGATCACAACAAATCCGTAGCCACTGAGACGTGTATAGACGTATTATCTGTTAGCTGCGGTCTTATATTTTTATTGTGTAGTTGTTATGTGACCTGACGACGTAAAGTCGCACTCTGGGTTCCCCAGTTACAACAATTTTGGGATTTTGTAACAACTTTCTATTTAAAAAAAACTATTCCGTCAAATCCTAAACATTTCAAACTGAATCTCTTTGCGAAGTATTTTTTGGTGGTATTTCTTTTTTTAACTTGGGTTAAAGTGTACACAGATCAAGCACTTTTAACTTCATTTTCTAAAACAAGGGGTCAAAACTCTGATAACTTTAAAAGGTTGTATCGGGGGCTAGGAATGAGATTACCACAACACACAATGTAGCTTGCAACCTGTACTTTCAGAAAATACCATCATCTTGATTTTCAGATTTTTCTACTAGGTCACATATTGCAAGACCGATGATAGTCAGTTTTATTTATGCTGCTCTCACACTGTGGCGAATATGCTAGCGAATGTGCTTACGAATGTAAATATTTGACAATCGCTCAAACTTCGCAACATTCGCCGTGTCTTCGTAAGCGTTGGTAACAAATTCGGAACGTTCACAAGTCATTCTCCACCTCCTTACGAAGATCGGTCAATTTAGGAAGCGCTTCCTAAATTTCAGCGAAGAAGATTGTGAAGATGGTTGTTCGCCGTCAATTTTCGTAAGCATTGGTAACGTTGGTAAAGCGTGCGTAAGCGTTGGCATTCGTAAGGCATTGGCAAGCATTGCCAAGCGTTGGTAAGCATTCGTAATATATTCGTAAGATATTTAAGGAGAGGTCGAGGGACGACCGAGGACGACCGAGGACGACCGACGGGTGACCGAGATGAAAATATTCACTATCCAATCTCAATTTGTGGGCGAATTCACCGCGAAATTCAAATATTCATATTCGCAAGAATATTCGCCACAGTGTGAGAGCAGCATTACGCAATTAGCAAATGTCTTTTTGTCATTGACGTCGTACTAGACCACCCTTTCTTGCTCCTACTGCTTTAGGTCTCTGAAATGTTTTCCGAGCGAGAGTTCTGCGTCGTCAACGGACCGTCCAGCCACTCCAAGGCTGAACTAGAGAGGAAGATAGTAGAGTACGGAGGCCAGGTGGCTCAGAATCCTGGATACGAGACGTTCTGCGTCTTGGCGGATAAGGTCAACCTCAAAGTCAGGAATATTGTAAGGTACAGTGGAGGAAATAGCGTATGAGACCAGTATCTCTGTTTATTTTGCTGGATAAGGGAATGCAGCAAGTACCTCCTCAACCATAGGAAAGGAAGAATTGGGGGAGAATACATTCCAAACTCGTAGCTTTACCCAATACCCAACTCGTGCCTAGAATGTTTCGGTTAATGATCAATTTTGTTTTTATTTTGGTTTTTTGTTTACAGTTGTGACATTTATGATGTTGTCAGAACTAAATGGCTCCTAAAATGTTTGGTAAGAATTTGTTTAGACATTTTCATTTTAAAATGAATATCTTTTTCTTTCTTTTTTAAATGAGGCACTTTAGTCTGATTAAATGTAGGCAAACGTGCAGTTTTTGCTTTTCTACAAATTTGAAAATTGTTCTGCAAGTTTCATTTTTTTTTTTTTTTTTAAACATTTTTCTGCTTTTTTTATATTTTTTAATTGGTTTGTTTGTTGATTTCTTTTTAGGAGGGGAAGAAATGCCTCCCCTGGTTACCGAGTCACATGATCCACGTTTCTCCGGAAACCAAAGTGCAGTTTTCGCTGCTGTACGATCGCCACGGAGACAGTTACACAGAAGACGTGGATACGGAGAAACTCAAGGAAGTCTTTGACAAAGTGGGAAAAGAGGTAAAAACATGGCCGTCAGATTTTCATTGTTTCACTCAGATTTTTCAGCACAGTTTTCAGATACCTTGAAGGTAGGATACACCATTTGCAGATATCGAAAATATTTACTACCGAATTATCATTAAGAAATATCTTACTCATCTGAAAGTAAATAATGATTCTAGGCATCCAGCAAAATAATTGTGCTAGATATCCTGTAATTAATCTGAAAAATTGAATTTTATAAAGAAAAATTCGCGATCGCAAGATGGCGATTGCGAAAAAACCCACAAATAACATAAACATAACTGCTCGACTCTGGTGGAAAACAAACGCGTTTTTTTATGCTTTTCTCGGCATCCAAGATTGTAAAACCTCAGACAGGTCAGTTAAACGATATTTACTTTAATATACAACCTCCCAAATCTACCTATTCATGATAATTCAAGCAATTACCAGGGGTGTATCCTACCTTTTTAAACTTTTTTTGAAAATGACATTTCAAGTCACTTCAGATCAAGCTATTAAATTTTAATTAGATAGCCTGTGCTAAATATAGTGAATATTAAAATATTCTATCACTTGCAGAATATCCAAAAATAATTTGGGGTTTTTTTCAAAATTTTGAGCAGTCTAAAGGAGCCGATTAGAATATTCACAGTAGTTGTTTATTGTATATTGAAGTTGCATGGTTTTACAATGTTTTTTTGTTTGTTTTGAAAGTGAACAAATTATGCTCAGAATACTTTTTGTGCATTGTTTTTATCGATACAGGGCGATTATAGAATTCTAGACAATGAAGCCATCGCCGAGTTGGAACAGAAGTATTTCCCGGGCGAGTCCCCACTGGGTCTCTTCAGACTCTGCAAATTCTACATGGATTCCAATCTCGTCGTCGGTGACCAATCAACTGTGAGTAAATCAAACTAAGTTTTTGTCTATCACTTAACCAGTTCGCGCCGGGATTATTGTAACATTCACCGAGCCGAGGCGCGGGATTATTTTAAACGAAACTTGATCCGAGGCGGGTTCAGGCCGATAGTACCGGGAAGCACACTCACGACATTTCCGGCCTTGCTCGCTGCTGACAGACATTCCTGGCCTTGCTCGTGGCGTGTTTATGCGTCATCCGTTTTGAATCTCGAAAAAACTTTGCGTGTATATACGTCCTCCAGCGCGAACTGGTTAAGTTGACATTATATATTATACAGATGTTATTATATATATGTGACCTGCTCCAACAAAACCAGACATAAGTGTTCTTTTTTTAAAGTGAGATATTGTTATTTGCATTTAGTACACATCTTCAGCTTTCAGTTGGTACCAAAACCACCTTTATACCATACATACTTCCAATTTTATGAGGATTTTATTTCGATGTTTTTGGAAGATAAATTACCACTTTTAGGACACAGTTTGCCTCAATAAATGCATGATTTTTGTACTTTCTCATCAATAAAGTTGATTTTGTTTAACCTAACTGTTGGTTAAAGTATACATATTAAAAGATCAACAAATAACGAAAAACAAAAATCGATGTCTGCCAGATTGTTCACCCCATTTCAACTTTGATGAGCTGTTTATCTCCAAATAGCCTGTGCGACTTATGTCGGGTTTCGTAGGAGCGGGTCACAAATATTGATTTCTGTTGTGTAGAACAGTGTTGAATGGTCTTACTCAAAAGTAGCTTATTCGACTCATTTTGTTGGGTTGGGTCACAAATGTTTAAACTGACACCTGAAATGCAGAAAGGTAAACAAAATTTGAGGGGGTTTTTTTCAGTGAAGATTGGCAATTCAATGTAATTTTTACCACCTTGTTTGTTTCAGCACATCAAAGATTGCAGCCTTGATTTGGTTACCATGGAGCTGCGTTTCTATGGCGCCACCGTGTCACTCAAGATGGCCGATGACATCACCCATGTTGTCATGGATCACAGGTACAGTCATTACTCATATAAGGTATACATTCGATAGTCCAGGCAAATGTTTATATCAATACATGAATGATACTAAATTGGTCGGCCACAACAAGCTGTTGCTCTTAATTAAAGTATTTTAATGGGAAAACAGAGATAGTGTGTTTTTTTGCCAAGTTCTGTTGTATTATTAGATGTTCAAGTATGCCTAATTTTCGCTCTTTTTTTTAAAAACCTTTTTTCTACTTTTTCTACTGAAATTCCTACATTTTCGTACTTTTTAGTCCTACACAACTCCGACAAATGAAATCTCATTGAATAGTGTTACACACTGTCATATGTAAATCACACAGTGGTTTGGGCGCAGGAGTACTGCAACTGTACTTCCAAGAGCTCAGTCGAGGATGGAGCACAAGTTTTATGAGTACAGAACATGCCAAATGAGGCTTATGATGCTGTGAACATGGGTGAGTATCAATAAAAAACTACTCCTGAAATCCCGCGAAAGTCTAACTTTTATCCTTTAGATCCTACTGAAAGCCTGATAATGTGTAAATACAGTCTTTAAACTGGAGAATGTTTAGGTATATGTGACCTGGCACCACGAAATGAGTGGAAAGTCGCAAAATAAAAGAATTGACATTATTACATTTCTAGAAAGAAGAAGTCCTAAGCTTTCAAATGATGTATTGTGTGTTGCTGTAGCTTATTCCTAGCCGCTGGTATACTCTTTACCTCTTTTATATACTATAAAATTGCTGAATTCATGCTCCCTTGTTTTGAGAAAACACAGTTCAAAGTGCCAACTATACTATCACTCAGTGCAATTCAGCCGAAAAAAAACACACTTTAGAGTTTTAATTGAGCTATACAATTTTGGGATATGATCAAGAATGGTTTTATGTATGTAAAAACGTTAACAAATTCGAAACCGACCTCACACTTGAAAAAATTGATGTTTTGGCCAATAACTCACTTTGGCCATGTGCGACTTTCTGCTCATTTCGTGGTGCCAGGTCACGTATTTTGTCCATTCTGTTTGTGAATTTGACAGCGATAAGTCGCGCCTGGCATCCTACCAGAAATGTCTAAGAGAACGGAGACAGAAGTTTCACCTTGTGTCGCCTGAGTGGGTGTATGCGTGCATCGAGGCGGGCAAAATACTGCCGGAGAGACGCTTTGAACTTGGATTACCAGCAGCTAAGTGATTTTTTTTTTTTTAAGAGTGATTTCAGGAATAGAAGTTCTGGAAATTAAGATAAAAAGAAAACAACTCTAGTGACAGTTTCTTCCTCTGAGAAAGTGCCAAATTGTGAGTTTGTTTATCTTGCCGGGCTATCTGGTGAGTTAGCGTGACATCACTTCAACTTGAACTCGAAGTATTTTACACAAGAGTTTAACAGAGCCAATAGAACAGGGAGTTAAGTGCGGGTTTTGGCCAATGAGCGCTAGTAATAAATGGTGCGTGCGCGTGTACGACAGAGTCAATTCCAAACTGGATATGAAATTATTATGGAAATGACTTTAATTTCGAGTCATCCATAGGTTTGTGAACAAACGTGGATGCGCCACTTAGCGGGTTTTACTTTGTAGATTGAGTTTAGCGCTCTAGTTATTTAACATATCACATATGTGACCCGCTCCAGGAAAAGGTGACATAAGTCGCAAAAACTAAAATAGAGTTATGTACATGATTGAAAAGTCCAGGATATAAGCTTTCATTTGGTACATAGTACAGCTCCATAGCCACTCCCGTTCCGGTGATATGACTTTTTTTTCATATTAATGGTTCCATGGAATTCAAAATACACAACTGAGAAAACAGGCTTCGAAACGCAACAAAACTAAGACAATACATTGGAACCATGCACTCCTAAAAGGTTTTGTTTCACTTTATTTATCGAATTCCAGCTTTTTGTTAATTAAATCTGAAACTTTGGATATTAACCCTAACTCCCTCACCATTGTTATTGAACAATACAATTCCTTCAAAATCCTCCAACTTCCTTTGTTGTGTAGGGAGTTAGGGTTAAAGATGTCATTTAAGACAAAAAATGAAAATCAAATGTTGACACAAATATTTACCCTATTAACTTCAACAGGCCATTACTCATAAATGCATAGCGCGACTTACGCCACCTTTTCCTGGAGCGGGTCACATATACATGTAGCTTAATGGTTTGCCTACATTGTATTCTGTCCACTTTGTTGAAAGCTGGAGTGAAGTTGACCAAGTCTTCTCAAAACACAGCACTGTAGCATTCATCACGTTGTGGTTTTTAATTCACAAATTGTTATCAATTCACTGTGTTAAACATTTTTTGTCCAATGTAGAATGTGCTTCAAAATCACGTTTTTTTCTTCTGTACCTTATATAAATATGTAGTATTTTGTGTGTGTTATTACTTGCATCTGCGTATATTACACTCATCATTGTCATTTTAACTGGTAATTCACAAACGGATGTACCGTGATAATTGAGGGATGACTGTCCGTCGCCAAATGCACAAACCTCGCTCTGTTCAGACTTGAACCAGCTGTGGCTGTTAAGGGAATGTGTCACAATTGCCTGGACAGTCTTTCCCTGTCTCCCCCCTCCCCCTCCCTGCCTAACCCTGAGCCTCATTTCCAATCTGCCCTTATCCCCTAAAGACTACTGTCTGTCCCACTACTCACCAAGACAGTCGGGGAGGGGGAGGGGGAGGGGAAGGTTGTTTAAAGGGGCTTATCATTAAGCTATGGGATCGGAATCTAGGTCTTAAGATCTTTTTTAAATCTTGGACACTATGTATAAATTTGATTGGATGTCTAGGAAACAAATGGTACCTCTTCTTACTTAAAGCTGTCCAGCAATATACCTTTACTCTGCCCCAATGTAAACTCATTGTTGCTGTTCAATTTCCTCGTGAATTTTAAAAGATCTTGGGGTTTTGAAACAAGCTGTGTTTGGTACGTTCCCAACATGGCAATTAGGATGTGTGCACAAGTATGTCTTCTTGAGGTGAAGAGAAAGGCAACCAATTACTATCATCTCAAAGTACATTTGGTTGCAAATATTGATTTTTCCTATTTGCCATTGTCTTTGAATTGTATTCTTGGAGGAGGTGTTAAAAAGGTTTTAACTGTAAAATGGAGTTTGTAAAGATGATCTTTACATGACGCTGATGGAACCGTTAATTTTTTGGGGAATTGCAAATTTTACTTTAGTTGGTTCAGCTGTGGATTAAAGTCATGAGGATTTAGTAGAGGATCCTAAACGTGCGGTCATGTTGGCTAGACATATCGGTGGCTGAAAGATGAGTCATTTCAATGACAGCAAATTCAACTCACGGCGGATAACATCAAATCCCTTTGCCCTCTAAGTGACTTTCAAATGGCACCTTGAACCAAATAGCAGATCATGAACAACTTTTTTATACCTCCAAATTGTAGAAATCAAGATCGGAATTCAAAGCTCCACAAAGAAAAACCAATGTACAGTATCAGGAGAATATCCATATCTTTAATAATAACAAATAATTAAGACTTGAACATGACTTGTAAATATTTCTTAAGACCTTTTAATTATGAGATATTTTAGAGCAGAAATTTCTGTATTAGAAAAAATGTGTTTTGTAAATGAGCAAGATTGTATAGTGGAGCAAATTTTGTTTTAACATTGCTTAAGGTGATAAGTATTTTGAAATAATTAAAAACAACTCATATTTACTAGAATTATGTGATAACTTGCTTCTTTTCAATGTCAAACTCTACATTTTAGGCTAAAACCGACGTCAGAGATGAATTGATTGATTGATTGGATTGGAGCGCATTAAGCTTTGCCCGTTTTAACACTCAAAGTAAAAATTAGAAGAAAATGACATTACGACGTTCGAATAATTTTGTACAGCAAGTTATCCGAGGGGTGTGGTCGGGAGTGACAAGGGTGGAGGGGGGGGGGGGGGGGGGGGGGGGGGGGGGGGGGGTAAAGTATTTCCTCAAGTTTTCTCCCGTCCCGTCGGGCATTTTTCATGACCACACCCCATCATACAATGCCCTCTTGTGAACTCTTGCACACTAAAACCGCACACCATCTTGCTTTTGTCACTATAAACCCCTGTTGCAAATCAAACGGTTTCCACATTATTACTCGCCGTCCTTCGAACAATATAATACACTCTTCTTTTGCCCAATGCTTTTGACGACAAAATAATGAATTATCACGGCCACCGCTTATGGCTTTGGCTACGAATACGCTACGGCTACCGAGTTCATGTCCACAACATAGACATATCCTATTCGATCACCAAACTTCTACGGCTACAGCTATGGCTTCGGCTACGAATACGCTACGGCTACTGCATCCATATCCGCAACATATCCTATTCGAACACCAAACTCGTTTTTATAACGCCCTGGATTGAAAACTTTCGGAAGTGTCTCTGGCCGGCCCTGGTTTTCCCTGTTTTACATACCACGCCCAAGCAGGAAATTCCTTTGTGATATACAACGCAGGCCTGCGCGACTGTTGAATGGGTAGCTGACTGGGAGAAGACGCTGTGCATATTTGAATGGTCAAATTTGCATGAAAAGCTCACGCCCCAATTTAAACGAATTTGCAAAGACGATGGGGGGAGTTAGGGAGCTGGACTAATCGTGGCATTAGCGGGCGCACTGTGTGAAAAAAAATACGCGACATACACAATCAAATATCAAATGCGGTCATCTTTGGCAATGACTTGGCTAGTGTCTGTACCTGACTCTAGGAGTCGATCAGGTGAGCTAGACGTGCAGGCCTGCCCAATACATGTTTGCCAATACACCGATTAGTCTCCGTACGTCTGAGATGCAATCTAAGATCGCACAACCCATAATAATTTCCAAGGGGCCATGGGTCCTGATGAGTCAGTCAGTCAGTTAGTGGCCGGGTGTGAACACGCACTACATGTATAGTCGGACCATTGGGAATTTGTAAACCGGGGAAGGGGGAAACGGGTGTCGCGACAGGCGACAGAGTACAGAGACGTCTTGGCAGGCATGACCAAGTCTCCCTGGAATCTTGTTGGGGGTTAAGAGAGGGCAGGGCTCGGATGGGATAACATGAGCCGGGGAGGGGTTTCGAACGAAACCTATTTTATGGTTAATACTTTATACAAGCGCAAAGCGAACTTAGTGACGCAATTGGTTTGTTACTAACGGCAACCATCTTCTGTAAGCAAGCTCTATACCAATGACTGCCACGTACGCACTGTGTTGTATGATGTCTTATAATCTGATTTTAATTCATTCCGTTTAAATTTATTTTGTTCTTAAATAATACATGTAAATATAAATGCTACATGTTAAATTAACTATTTTACACCATAAATCGAATAACAACAGCTGGTATTAAAAGAAATAAAAAAAAGTAAAATTTCCTCAACAGAATTACGTGCTTCGTTGTGAAATAGACAAAATAATGGGAAAACACCAAATCTTAAGGCGTCGTTCATAGACACTTTTTTGTTTCAATGGTATCTTCATTATGTTATCTTTTCAAGTGATGTTAACTTTTGGGCAAAAGCTTTTGGCAGCATTTTGTGTAAATCTATTAGACTCATGTATACATTTCATTTTTAGTTTTTGTAATTTTTAATAAAATACAAAAGAGAAGGGTCTAATAACGAAAAATATTTGTGAAAAAAGAAGCACTAAAATCTGATTCAGTATTCTACTAATATTATTGCACATTTTTTTATTTTTTTAAGCGAGCCACAATTCGAAACTATAACCGCAGTTATGCACACTGTGTAACAGAACACCTCAGTTTATCACGAGTTTTTGAACCCTGAAATTCACACCCAGGATTATCAATTTCGGAATCTTCCATTGTGTTCGATTGCGAAATTGAAAACGTTTGCACACCAAACAAAAAATGACATACCCCATTTCACTTTCACTTTTCAAGTCTGTAGCTAGGTGCCATATCACAAATTTTCCTTCAATGTTTTTATCTGCTATGATGACATCATTGCTCGAAACTGATTCTCCACCGTCTCGAGAGACAAGTTATGTGTAACGTATCGATATCATCGCCAGAATTCTTGCCCAACTGCACGCACCATACACTGGTCCCAGCATTGTGCAAAACTGTACCTGTTAGGAGCATGCAGCATGTATAGGCCTATTAAAATATGTGACCCACTCTGCAAAAATGAGTCTGATGTGTTAACAAAAATGTGTTTTTTCAATTTTACAGTTGGTTTGAAAAAGCAGGAAATAAGCTTTTATTTGATATATGGCACAACTCTGTAGTGTAATGCATCGGTCTTTTACAATTTTGGGAATTTTGCTTTTTACTCAGTTATAATCAAAATGTCTTTGAAAAGAAATGAAGATTTACAATTGTAGTGCTTCATCAGATGCTATGGTAAGAGAATGACAAAACCTGTATTAAATTGAATTAAGGGATCAATCTTTTCAATCGATCAGATCTGAAAATATAGGTGTCGGAGAAACCAAAATGCCAAAAATATTGTTTGTTGAAAGAAAAATCACCTCCGAGACAATAAATGGCCCTTTACGTAAAAATGTATTTTCCGACATCAGACTCTTTTTTGCATAGCGGGTCACATATTGTAAAGAAAAATTCACAGATTTTTCAATTGCTGCCCTGTGATATATATGTAAAATCATGTTAAGACATAAAACCGACGGGAATTAATTATTCAGATTCACTGAACTTACACACGTGCTACTGGCGAGTAACGATCCCGATACAATTAAACTAGAAAAGGAACTAGCCCATTTTAAGAATCCCTTGGGGACAATAACCACACTTGTGTCGACTATTAGGGGTTATTAGTGGGTGCAAAAACAAGTCACATCGGTGAAAAACGGTTGATGCAACCATTAATAACCTTCAACTTTACTTGTGGTACAATATGCAGGTACATTAGTTACCAGTGGCACACGCACGTTATTAATGCCAAGGTGGCATTTTAAAAGGATTTTACCAGGTAAGTTCAGAAATTGGTTCTAACCGAATCGTACTATATACTATATACTTCTGTCTAAAACTGAGGGGGAAAAAACCCAGGATGATTGCTAATGCATTAACAACGTGCACATGCCTTCTGGTTCCTGTTTGGAAGTCCCGTTTCACTCAGATCAACAAGCTACCATTCAGGAAGTTTGGCCCAGAAATAAATATAAGCTTGCCACGTCAGAGCCTTTTCCTTCCTCGTTTGGATGTTTACGGCACATGTTGAGTCGCTTTCACTGTCGATGACGTAAGCTATGGATTCGCGAGGGACTTTTTCTCATTGTGAAACTTAGTCGAGACACAATTAGTCTCGGCCCTGTTATTGCTCGATGGAGTTATATGTTCTTCCCCCTAACCTATTTCTGAAACCCACGTAAATTCATCCTTGCTTATTTGCTCAGTTCAGGTCAATGCAAGAATGCCCCATCCCTAACTTGTGTACTCCCAATCTACATGAATTTATGTAGACGGTCACAATTTCTCCCCATTCTGTAGCATATGGCGGCACTGTTATTGATGGAAACGGGTAAAGTTTCAAGTAAAACAGCCATGGCCAAATTCAATCAAGGACTAGAGTTAACTATAGTTTGACTAACTCTGATCGAACTCAGGCTAGTCGACGATGGTTGGACTAGTCTAGTCAACTATTCACGACCAGCCTACCGCGGTTGGTCGCATTGATGGTAACCAATAGCCGCTTTAATAGCACAGTACAGAGAGGACCAGTTTGGCAGTTAATGGTCAATAGTTCGACAAGATTCGTTCGCACTTCAACTTCAGTGCGCATGCCCTAATGACATCACAAACTAACCACTAGTTAACAATAGTTCATTGATCGAACTTGGCCCATGATACAGTGTATGTTTCAATTGTTTGATCATGCGAACGTTTCTTGTATTTGCTTCGGACCCCGATGCACATCAATGAACAGTCATGTCTCCTAGACCTTGCACCGATCTCACTCAAGCGAACCAGGTTTCTCAAATTGAATTCATGCGCACTTTCGCTTACTTGGAAATGATAGCTGAATCAAAATCATTGCGAGATGGTGGCCTGGCCTCGATCGTCTAATTAGTTCGGCTCAATCACAGACCGCGTTTCATAAAAGCAGTCAATATGGCGACTCACGCGTATAATAACACTCTGCTAATCAGAGGGCGCGGCGTGTCTCTCGTCAGATGTCCAATATAGAGATCTCTTCCAAACTCTCGTTGCCCGGTATCATGGACAGGGAGAACCCGCCGGAGCTGAGCGAACTCATGGAGTGGCACTTGCTACTGCAGGTCAGCATTGAGGAGTTTGTACAGGAAGGTGACGAGCAGATACCGCTATCCTGGGAGTGTGATGGGGTCAGGCCTCGGTCGTACCTCTCCATGCCCAGGAGAATTCTCTTTTCCTGGGCCTGCAAAGCTCGGAAGGCTAGCTTCTTGTCGTAAAGGGTCCGCTGCATAGCCGGAAAGGAACACAAAACCAAGGATATGAGTCATACATTTGTTTTTATTCAGTAGTTTGTAAGTTAAACTATATTGCTCGACGTATGTGCGGCATCAGTGTTTAGAGGTTATTATTGGGTGCAAATAATGAGCATTAACAAGTCTCATTGGTGAAAATGATGCAACCAAGAATATACACATCAACCTTACTTGTTGTATTATGCGTGTACATGTATAATGTTACCACGGAACGTTCCCTATGCAGATCTAATGTGCTATTTCGTTTTGTAGTCGAATAACAGGTCTACGTGGTTTAATGTAGATTTTCCGTACAAATACATTTTCTTACCTTTAATTTCACAAGCTTCTTGTTAAGTTCAACTTTTCGTACACAGTCCTCGAATAACACTACCAATCTGCGATTAAATTAAAAAAACAAAACAGTGAGATTGTTTCCCAACAGTTTGACAAAATTGATGTTGATTCGATATCATGTTTTCACTTGTTCAATATAAAATCATCAGATATGGGGCATAATGTATATTGTGCGCTTTCTGATAAACCTAATAGACTCTCATCCCTACGTGGTTACCATAGAAACAAACTGACCAAAATGTGAACAAAGTGTTACGTCATTATATCTCGGGCTATTCAATCATCACATATTCAAGTTATTTAACAGAAGTGTACCGGATTTAGAGTCCATTAATTAAACAAATCTTACCGTAATGAGTTTGGCGATAGTTTAATGAGTTCTACTATATGGTAGTGTCTAGCTCCCTCTACGTTGATGCCATTGACAGATAAAATGATGTCACCTGAAAAGACGCACAAAAACAAAGGAGAAAATAATTAAAAATGTAAAATATGCTGCATTGATGAAACAGGTGGGAATAAATGCAATGTCAATGACCGTGGAAAGAAAGACTTGTTTTAATTATAGCCTGTACGTAGTGCATTGTCACCAAGGTGTATGAGTGGACATGGTCTTCCATTTTCTAAACCTTGGATTCATCCACAACTTTAGTTTAACGCTCCATGTAAATCAGGCAAAATGTACAAGTACATTTGTACAATGTATATCCGGTATATGTGACCCGCTCTGAGAAAAGGTGACATAAGTCGCGCTGTGCATTTATGTGTAAGGGTCAATTTTTTGGTCAAAATTTGCTTTTCATTTTTTGTCTTTAATGACATCTTTACTATTCAAAGTTTCAGATTTAATTAGCAAAAAGCTGGAATTCGATAAATAAAGTGAAACGAAATCTTTTAAGAGTGCATGGTTCGTATGTATTGTCTTAGTTTTGTTGTGTTTCGAGGCCTGTGTTCTCAGTTGTGTATTTTGAAATCCATGCAACCATTAATATGCAAAAACGTCATATCACCGGAACGGGAGGGGCTATGGAGCTGTACTATATACCAAATGAAAGCTTATATCCTGGACTTTTTTATCATGTATATAACTCTATTTTTAGTTTTTGCGACTTATGTCACCTTTTCTCAGAGCGGGTCACATATAGCCATTTGGTTTGTGAATGAAGGGCTCTAAAAACTTATTCCAGAGCAGGCGACGAAGCTAAAACCGGAGAGAAGATTTAGAAATCCTCCAAAGTTTGGCACTCTTAGTCTTAACAAGCCAGTCAGATAAGCATCCTTGTTTTATGGCTTTTAAAACTCCCATTATAGGCGTGCGTGTTGAATGTTTTGTCACGTGTTGCTACCGACTACTGAGTAAATTATCTCCGATCCGGAAATGTAACGATTGTGGTTTACCCATTACTAGGTTGGCCACGACAATTAGTGGTTCCGTGCCTTTTGTTTTCACAGTCAAAGGATGTAAGGACCATTTGCTGTCCACCAGCTATGACAATACCAGCTTAATAGATAATCATTACTTCTGTCACTCCGGTAAACGGTTTTAAAAGCCAAGGTTGTATTTATTTTTAACTAAAAAAGACAGTTTAAAGTATTTTGTATAATAATCCTGGTTTAGATTAACGAAATGAATAGTATTTCAGCTAACTATAATAGGCCTAAGTATGAAAGAAATTAAATGAGATAACAAGAAAATGTAAACTTATTACAGTAAACAAAATTAGACTCTATATCTGGGCAGTAGAATTGATGCCATTTCGAACAAGGAAATGTTATCCATGGAAATGTTATGCTGTTTTCCGTGGTGCTATGTACATCATGGATTGTGTCCTATGTATCATATCACGTGTAATTGAGAAACCTATAGCACACTATACAAAGAAACTGCCCCAATGGCGGAATTAGGCTATCTGAAGGGTGCACTACCCTAATTGAAAGGAGAATTTCTCCGCCAGCTCATTAGCATGAAATGTGCTCCCACAATTTCTTTTGAAAAAGGATGCCGTTTGGTGAAAGAAATGGTGGGATTGTGTCAATATAGCATAGAATCAACTCCCTGGTTTTTTAGCTTCTGAGGGCAGACTTGACAAAATTACGGTTGAAAAATGGGTCCTAATTGCCCTAGAATGTAGAGGGATGCCATTTGTAAAATGGCTGCTTGCAGGCTCGGGAAGTATCACTTTTCGGGAGGTTAGTTTCTTTTGGTGTGAATATTAAAAAATCTAATTGGCTAACCTACTAAAAATTGAAAAGAAATGGAAAGATAAAGACCAAGACAATAATCTGATTGTTGTTTGAGAAACCCCAGTGATGTCGGTGTGCATGAAACTTAGTCCTGAACATTGTTGATTTTACACTGTTTTCAATGGGACTTGAATTAGGCTAGTCCGCTAGTGCACCCTGAACAATAGCTGGCACACTACGTTCGCCATTGACAGGGGCCATCGTGACAGCTAATTGACAATCGTACCCAGATTGATTGATTGACTGTGTAATTATGATTTACCTTTCCTCATCCCCGCCAGGTTTGCGGCCCCTTCCGTTGTCACGTCGCAAACGTACGTGCAGACTTCAACCTCGTCACTTCCACGATGGTGTATGGCATATGTCTGCAGACAGAGGATGCAGGATAAATCAGGCGTGTACCGGTGAAAAGGTTAAAGGGAGGGGAGGGGGGGTCTATATATGGGTGTGTCATTCAATCCAGGTGGGGGCATGCGGTTAGGGGGGAACTGTGTGGGTGTGGAAAGGATATTTCATTAGGCGACACACCTTGTGTAGACCGGGAGAGACGTTAATCGTGTTACTACGGGCTCTGTACGTGTTCAGTATTATACGCGAGTAGTGAAAGACAGGTGGCGAAAACATTACAGTATATTTCAGGTCATTCCAGCCAGTAAGCAGTTTGCAGCAGTTTTAATCTTATTTATATTGAATTGACTTAGACAACTTGTTTTGTTTTTATAGAGTTTTTATGGAAGAAAGAAACTTAGCGTCGATATAATTCCCATTAACAAACCTCATAAATACATGCACAGAAATATCCTCAAACACCAATGACCAGGGGCCAATTTCATAGAGCTGCTAAGCACAAAAATTTGCTTAGCACAAAAAGTCTTAATAAAAACAGGTTACCAGCCAACATTCTACGTGTTTTTCATGCTAAGCAAAAAACCAGCTGATTATCAATCAAAACAATAAAGACCACGTGAAAATTTGGTCTGTAAACTTCTTTTTGCCAAAGAAAATTTTTCATGCTAAGCACATTTTTGTGCACAAAAATTTGCTTAGCATGACAATTCTTCCTTGTTAAAAACAGGGTTACAAACAAAATTTGTAGGTAACACATTATTGTTTCTGACTTATATATTCAGTTGGTTTTTGATAAGAATGAAATGCACATGAAGTTTTGGCTGGCAACCCGTTATTTTTTAGCAAGACTTTTTGGTGCTAAGCAAATTGTTGTGCTTAACAGCTCGTAGGCTTGAAAGTATGTAAACACAAACATCATAAAATATAATTGTAAACGAATCTGACTCGAACAAAATCCTGTTTTAAAACAATTGGTGCAACTTATCAACCAATGAGGCCATTATCAGCCAAAGAAAATAAATCACTACACACACAATGATGAATTGTTGTTATCATACCGTACCTGTAAATCGAAGCCAAACGACCCATGTAACTTTTCAATGATGATGGTTCGTCTGCGGAGGAAATAATTATATCAAACATGTTTAGTCTTAGCTATTGTTGTGTGACCTTCCCTATCAATTTGTTATCCCTATAAAAACAAATTTGGACCTTTCCAAATCCACCTTTCTACCACAATAAACACGAGTGTTCCGTTTGTATAATTATATTTATATTAGACGGAGGGACCCCCCCCCCCCCCCCAACTTATTTTGCGATCTGATTACTAGGCCAAATCTGACACCCAAAAAGCTAAAGCTTAGGGGACTAAGTACATCCCTCTAATGACGTATAATCCCGGTTATCCGTCATTAGAGGGATCTACAAGCAAATTATTGTAGCTTATTTTAATTAGTCTTGACAACCAAGACCTGATTCAGCGCTTTTATCTCAATCTTGGCAACAGGTCAACTTCTTTCTGTCAGTTGAGGATGTCACGACATTTTGTTATTGGCACCGTTGCCCCATTTGTTGTATCACATTTAAACAAACACGCCACCCTAGTCATAATGGCACGACTGGCTTCGTTGAAGAGAGGCGGTCCAGGATATACAAACCCCCCCCCCCCCCCTTTCAATGAAATGTATCATTTCCCAGTACACATTAAACACAAAAGTAAAGGTCAGTATCTCTAAACGGTAGCTAGGATCAATACAATAGCAATTGTAACATTAAAATCAAATGTCATTTTCAAGAACTCAAACGCATTTTTGGTTTAAATCTCTCAAAACTGAAACTATGCTTACACAATATTTTGATTACCCATCGAAGTCTTTAACCAATCAGAAAGTTACAAGGTAGATTTTTCTTTTTACCTTCTTGGGTTTTCTTTTTCATTTGTGAAGATGTCTCTGTCTTGTTCGACGGCGTACGCCACCTGCAAACCAAAGGGAGTTCATGTACATGTACTAAACTTTCTTCAAGTAAACAAACAAATTCGTTGAAAAATCCGAAGTAATTATACCAGACAAAATGATTCTCTGTATAAAAACAACCCCTCCCCCGCATCAGACAGCTTTTCTCTAAACACTGAACTTGCACAAACTCAAATATTTCCAATAAAGTCCGAACATAATTATTAGGACCTCGAATTTGGAGGAAGCAACGTACCCAGCTTTTTGTGCGGAAGGCAAACGGCGTCTGAACCGTATGAAAACCGGGTTTTGTTTTTATTACTTCACAAATAATGCTCTTTTATTTGGCTAACATCTTCTGTCACGTGTACTGATACCCATTAGCTTTCATAGTATAATTAATTAGGCCACTTCGCGTCAATTTGAGAGTGAGCGAACGAACGTTTTGGGTTTTTCTCATGAAATGTAGTTGTATTTTGACCGGCTACATAGGCCTATAGGCCTATAATTATCAAATGTGTGCGGCACTTACCTCTCCTAAATCGGGAAGAAATATTTCCTTCTTGCTCAGCTTCGGCCTCTTTCTATCCAAAGTCCTCATACTGATATCAGTAATTGTCAGTTGCAAAACAAACAAGGAGGAAATAAATCCAGTCAGTAGATTGATTATAACGGTCCAATGTTACAACGCGAGTTGTTCAAACTTCAATGAAAGCTGTCCACTAGGTCTTTGGCTCGGGCCGGAGTAGGCCTAACATCCGTTTAGTACACCGCGGTACCCGTCATCGATGGCCAAAACTTCCGATTGGTGATCCAAAACCAAGGTTTTTAAAGTTGAAGGTTGTTGCAACTGCAAGTGTACTTCGGCGAAGAATCACAACTCGGATAGTTCACGGTAAATAAACTTCAGAGAACTTTAAGTGTGATCTTCTTGTTGCGCTAGGGGTGGGAAAAATGTTTGCAAATGACAGCATAAACCAAACTTCCCGAATATATAGCCAAGAATTTGCACTGCGCGACCCTGCGTCAACAAAGTTGCAAGTTGTGTGCAAATAAAGGGTCTTGTTGAAAATGTCCCTGTGGAAAAAAAAGAAGGTGACGCTATCGTCTTGTACAGTGTATACACATGCGACTGCTTGCTGCCTGCCTGGGAAAAACCGCCCAATCCCAGGCGACCTTATCGGGCGGAAACACGCTGCGTGCATCATGTCCGGTGATTTCTTGTTGTGTTACTATTAATACACCGATGATGTTATTATCGAGTGCTTATATTATAAACGCCAGATCATCTGTCGCGGACTGGATTGGTCAGGAGTGATTGCAAGGAATGTATCAAGGTAAGTGATTGGTCGAAGCTTTGGTGATACTAGGTTTACTGACTTGCAACTTCGCAAGCCGGGATGTGCGACATAATGCAACTGTGTTGTATTATTCACAAAATATGCCTTCTAGCTCGCGTTCTGATTTTGATGACAGACGTTAGTCATAATAAACCAAAAACCTGGATTGTATATAATATTAATAGTGACTTTCATTAATTCATCAACCGATTAAAAAGTCGGGATATTGTAACAAAGATACCTGTTTGCGGGCCACCTGCGACACATTGTTCACATTCTATTCGTTCCTCTAATTTCTTGGGTTCCGTTCTGGTCGAGTGCACTTTGCGCAGCATGGGGCGTTGGCCGTTCCGTTTTGTTTTTGTTGTTACCATGCACGCACTATTGCGTTTGGGTATTGTAGGGATGTGTTCTTCTCCAGCCTGGCGCCTGCACTGATCTTGTAACTTGTTTTGTAACCTACTTGTTAATTTGCTTCTTATTTTTGTAAATAGTAATTCTGCCTTGTTGGCCTGCCGTTTCTTTGGCTGTTTATGGCCTCACACCTCATGCATCCTACTTTTCCCGCTACAAAAATACTCCAATACTTTAGGTCCCTAAAAAGGTAATTGCGCTTTAGTGAAAGCTCCGACAGGTATATAACTAAAGTACCTAGTTTCTTTGTATAAACAAACATTCCGAATCGTCTCACTTTTTGGCCCTCGTGCAGGGCGCCCTCTGCGGGACTAGATAAGAAAGACCAAGATGGCGGCAACCATGGTGCTGGATAACGGCGCACATCAGGTCAAAATCGGCCTAAATTCGGAAGCGAAACCAAGGTAAAGTTTGTGTTTTACGTTTCCTTGTATGAGTTGCAGTTTGCGCGAGTATGTGTTTGACTGTCGGAAGCGGTTCTTTACACAGGACTAAATATTGGCACGTTATTGTTGTTAATGTTATTGCTCACCGCCGCGCCGCGCCGTGAAGTAAAATAAAATAGGACCCGGTGGCTGTTGCATGTCTATACCAGTATGCTCACCGGAGGTGAAGATGTTATAATAAGTAGGACAGTAACACCAGGCTAGCGGGCGGATTCTGGGGTAAAATTGGGAGCATTTTGTGTGTTCAGGTGCAAATAAATAAATAATATATTGATGATTTACTAACTTGTAGTTGTAATGCATTGTGTGTGGTCACGATAAAATGATTCACTTGAAACAGAATCATTTTTTTAGTTACTAAAAGATGAACAATATTTATGATATTGGTGGCCAACTATGTCGCATTGTGGTCATGTGATTGCTGGTTGGTAGCGCTTGTTGTACGCATGAGACCTGACAAACCCAATAACCCTACCAAGGTCCCGAAAACTATTCAAACAAACAAACAAACAAACGTCCCCCCCCCCCCCCCTAAAAAAAAACAAAAAAAATATATAATAATAATAAATAATATTAATAATATTATTAATAATAAACACACAAAAAATTAACAAATAAACAACAAAAATACATATATACATTACAGTTATTGCATTTTCATTGGCAGGTTGGTTCCAAATTGCATCATGAAAGCCAAAAACGAACGACGGAAACAGTACATCGGATCCCAGATTGACGACTGCAAAGACCTGTCTGGAATCTTCTATCTGTTGCCTTTCCAGAAGGTACATAAGATTCAAATGTACACCCTTGCCAAACTTGGACCTTGAGTGCAGAAAACCGTGCACAATTCTAAAAAAGGTCCCTGAGGTGAACGCAAGGTCCGCGGTATATTTCCCCAGCCACGTTTTTAAGTTCTCAATTCAATTTATTTTAAATAGACTTCACCTCAACAATTTACACCCAAGAGTGATGCAGAGTAATTTAAATTTGAATCCCAAGACGAGACGATGAACCCTTCGGTAATAGCCAGTAAATATTGCAGATCTCTCAAATTATTCCCCTCCCTTCAAACAAAAAAGAAGTGACCTTCAAAATGGCTTAATTAACCCTAACCCTCCAGGGTATTTTGGCTAGAAACCCTGCCAGACGCATCATATTGCATACTTTGTCACATTGACTTGTGTGCAGAGTGCAGCAAGGTCAAGCAGTCACCACAGATGCACTGTGCTGGGTCTGGCAGGGTATGGGTTAATAAGTAAATAAAGTGTACTGTATACATGCAAGTTGTACACATTAAAACAAGTTAATTTGTCATTATTTAAGGACTTTTTTCTCCTAGGGTTATCTGGTGAACTGGGATGTGCAGCGTCAGGTCTGGGAGCACACCTTTGGCAAGGACGTGATGAAGCTTGATCCCGAGAACACCAACGCTGTCATCGCTGAGCCTTACTTTGACTTCTCCTCCATTCAGGAAGCCATGAACGAAATCTTCTTTGAAGAGTACAACTTCAAAGCTATCCTCCGAACCAACGGTAGAGTGCCAATGATAGTCAGTTGATTTCATTTTTCTCTTCTAGAAAGATTCTCCATCCATTGGTATAGGTAGTTTTGGCCTCGGGGTCGTTGAAGTATTCTTGTCTGTTTTGTTGTAGGCCACCCTGTATATGTGACCTGGCACCACAAAATGGGTGGAAAGTCGCAAAATAATGAAGTTGACTTTATTACATTTCTAGAAAGAAGAAGTCCTACGCTTTCTAATGGTGTATTGTGTGTTGCTGTAGCTTATTCCTAGCCGCCGCTATACTCTTTTGAAATTGCTGAAGTCCTGCTCTCGTGTTTTGAGAAAACAAAGTTCAAAGTCTGTGAACCGTGCCGACTATACTATCACTCAGTGCAATTCAGCCACAAAAAACTAACTTTTAATTGAGCTATACAATTTTAGGATATGATAAAGAAGTTTTTTTGTATGGAAAACCGTTAACAATTCGAAACCGACCTCCCACTTGAAAAATACACGTTTTGTCCAATAACTTGTTTTGGCCATATGCGACTTTCCGCTCATTTCGTGGTGCCAGGGACCAATTTCATAGAGCTGCTAAGCACAAAAATTTGCTTAGCATAACAATTTGTCCTTGGCAAAAACAAGGTTACAGGCCAAATTTTCACCTGATCTTTATTGTTTTGGATTGATAATCAGCTGTTTTTTTGCTTAGCATGACAAACACGTATAATTTCAGCTGGTAACCTGTTTTTAATGAGCAAGACTTTTTGTGCTAAGCAATTTTTTTTGCTTAGTAGTTCTATGAAATTGGCCCCAGGTCACATATAATGTATAATACAGTTAACAGATGGATTGTATCAGCTCTGTTTATTGGTAGTTTTTCGTGTCCGTAGCTGGTACCCTGAGTGCGTTTAAGAATCGACAGGAAGAGCCCAACGAGTTGTGTTGTCTCCTGGTGGATTGTGGGTACTCCTTCACTCATATTGCGCCATATTACAACGGCAAGAAAGTGGGCAGTGCGATCAGACGGTAGGTACATCGTTGCTCATTGTCATTGATGTTTCTTTGTCTCTTCATACATGTACATATGTGACCCGCTCCAGGAAAAGGTGACATAAGTCGAGCTATGCATTTATGAGTATCAGCCTGTTAAAGTTAATAGGGTAAATATTTTTGTCAAAATTTTATTTCTATTTTTTGTCTTAAATAACATCTTTAATATCCAAAGTTTCAGATTTAATTAACAAAAAGCTGGAATTCGATAAATAAAGTGAAACGAAACCTTTTAAGAGTGCATGGTTCCAAGGTATTGTCTTAGTTTTGTTGTGCTTTGAAGCCTGTTTTCTCAGTTGTGTATTTTGAATTCATGAAACCATTAATATGCAAAAACGTCATATCACCGGAACGGGAGGGTCAATGGAGCTGTACTATGTACTGAAGGCTTATGTCTTGGACTTTTCAATGATGTACATAACTCAATTTTTTAATGATTGCGACTTATATCACCTTTTCCTGGAGTGGGTCACATATGTGACCCAGCACGAGTAAATGAGACAGTTTGAGGCAAAAATTAACAAGCTTTAAATGATGAAATCAAAATCTCAATTTTTATTTTTGCCGCAAAGTGTCTCATTTATTCGTGCTGGGTCACATATATTTAAACCTTAATTAACCCTGTCTAAATCTCTTTTTTTTTGCAGACTTAACATCGGAGGAAAACTCTTGACCAACCATCTCAAGGAAGTCATCTCCTATCGCCAGCTACACGTCATGGACGAAACGTACGTCATGAACCAGGTCAAAGAAGATGTCTGCTACGTGTCTCTGGACTTCTACGGCGACATGAAAATTGCAAAGTAAGGCTGCGCCCAAATCTCTTGTCGATGGCTATTGTTGTATTGGGGAAAAGTCTAAAAGTGGGGGAAAAAAAAAAAAAAAAAAAATTAACGAAAACAAACGCTGTTTCAGCTGAAATGCCGAAACAGCTAAATATTGTATGATGCAGTTGGTTCAAGAATCAAATGGTTTTTACTTGGAGTGCCAGCCCCAAAACAAGCTTGTAAATTTGTATTCTTGCTGGCCGTCCGAAATACGTACAGTACTCGCACAATTATGTCGATGATAACCAACATTTAAAAACAATATAAATTGCATCAAATTATTTTTAATCCCCTATGTAAATTTCAAATCAATAAGTTAAGAGGGCCTAATATTTCGATCTTAACAAGATCTTCTTCAGAGACATAATGGCTGTGTACAAGAAACAAACATGTTAGGGCAACATACATATTTCAGGCGAATTGTTTGCGATTGAAAAATATGCAAGACAGAGAGTTTTCTCCCCCTAATTTTGTATTATCTTGAATTTTTTTCAGATCAAAAGGCCAAGAAAACCCAATTGTCCGAGATTACATCTTACCAGACTTCTCGCACTCCAAGCGGGGTTATCTCAAGAAGGAAGACACCAAACTAAAACCTCATGAACAGGTCAGACGCAGACTTCGTTTTGATTTGCAGCTTTTGATGAATAAAATTGAACGAAATGTTAGGCAAGAATCGACCACAATCTCCTGACTTTACTTTTGCAAGGAACATCCTAAATTCTCCAATCTATCACTTAAAACACTTCTAACGTTCATGTGGCATTAATTCCCATATAAACTAAAATGGCCTGACTCTAACGCTATCAATCCTGCTGTACCACAAATCTTGTGGTGGATTTCAAAGAATCTTATTAGGAGGTGGGATTAAAATTATGAAGATGGCAGGTTATTGGACTTAAAGGTAGGATACACCATGTCCGGAGATCGTGATTTAAAAAAAATAAAATTCAATTTTTCATCACAATTATAGGATATCTAGCGCAACACTTTTGCTGGATGCCCACATTCATTATTTACTTACAAATAAGTAAGATATTTCCTAATAATTCGGTAGTAAATTTTTTCGATATCTGCAAATGGTGTATCTTACCTTTAATATAACCACTTGAGCCTGGTCATTAACATTCTCTTTTGATTTGTTTTGGTGACTAAAAGGAAAATGTATTTTATTTGAAGTTATATTTCCTGTGTCCTGACGCTTTAACCTGTATATTTATCCATTTACAGACGGTTCGGATGAACAATGAAAGGTTTGCTGTTCCTGAGATCCTATTTCATCCATCCGATATTGGCATACAAGAAATGGGTGTGTCTGAGGCGATAGTGCACGTCATCAACAACTGCCCTACAGGTACAGTAACTTGTACTGTAGACTTTGGGTTGGGTTTAGTTATTAGGTTGGGTTTAGTGGTTGAGAAGTTGTGTATGGTTGGGTTGGGTTGGGAGGAATTGTGTAGGGTTGGTAGGAATTGTGTGGGGTTGTTTTGGGTTACCTTTGGCTGTGCTGGGGTGGGTTGCAATGGGATGGAATCGGGTTGATGTGGGTTGGGATGGGTTTGTGTAGGATTGGGCAGTTTTGATTTGGGATGGGTTGATTCGGGTGATTGGGGATGAGTTGGGTTCTTTGGGTGGGGTGGGCTGGGCTGGGCTGGGCTGGGCTGGGCTGGGTTGGG
Source organism: Crossaster papposus (assembly GCA_037893245.1). Lineage (NCBI taxonomy): Eukaryota > Metazoa > Echinodermata > Asteroidea > Velatida > Solasteridae > Crossaster > Crossaster papposus. The sequence continues at coordinate 555,244 of JBAIAA010000566.1, read as the reverse complement.
ATGAGATGCATTGGCCTTAAAAGGTCTTGGCAGTTTGGTTGGACTCGCGTGGACTAGGTTAGGCTGAGAAAATTTCCCAAGCTAATACAATATGCAATTTTAGAGAGATCTGCATAAACTAATCACTATAGTACCTGTACACTCGACTTCAAATATGTATTTTTATATCTCTGTGCCATTTTCATTTTTGCTTTAGATATGAGGCCACATCTATTTAAGAACATCCTTCTAACTGGTGGCAATGCCATGTTCCCTGGGTTCAAGGAAAGGGTTGAGAGCGATGTGAGGTCCATGGCCCCTGCACTGTACACGGTCCGAGTCACAAAACCAGACAAGTATGACGCAAAGTACACTGTAGTATTTTAAATATTTGTGATGCGATCAACCAAAATCAGTTGGAAGTCGGAAATTCAGATTTTGAGATAGGGGCCAGAATATGTGCTGTGGTGAAATTTTCAATATTGTGTGTTTTTTTGTGTGAAAAAACAGAAAAACTATTCATTTTCCACAACATGGTGAAGAAAAATATTTTGAAATTCAAAAGGGAACAGGTCAAACAAGTTATTTTTCAACTTCGAGCTCAATCACCGCCCAAAATTGCTTAGGTATTTAATTCCGGAAATGTCTATATATGACAGTATTGGACGCAGTATTTTTTATGTACTGTTTTATTAACCAGTTCGCGCCGGGATTATTTTAACATCACCGAGCCGGGTGCAGGATTATTTTTCACGAAACTCGATCCGAGGCGGGAAGCACACCCACGCATTTCCGGCCTTGCTCGTTGCTGACAGACATTTCCGGCTTTGCTCGTGACGTGTTTATGCGTCATCCGTTTTGAATCTGGGGACAAATGAATGACAAAGTTAAAGGAGCCAATTTCATTGAGCTACTAATACTAAGCACAAATAGTGCTGAGCATGTAAATTATTTCTTAGCAAAAACAGTTACAAACAAAATTTTCAGGGGATCTATTTTGTTTCCATGAAATTGGCCCCTGGAAGATTACAATCCGAAATACTCTGAATTTGTTTGGGTTGAATCTTTTCCTCCTTCCTCTTATTTCCAGCCCCATAACGCATGCCTGGGAAGCTGGCAAGCTCCTCAGCAAGTCAAAGAACTTCTCTTCTTTAATGGTGACCAGGGACGAATACAATGAGAATGGGCACAGCATCTGCTGGGAGAAATTTGACGTCTGACGTCGGAGCGAAGAACTAGTGCAGGGTGTCGATGGTTGAACACTTTACTGCAATGTGGACAAAATGGGCCTGGAAGAAACCATGCATCGACTGCATGAGACGCTCGGTGCTTTTAACGTGGAGCCGTGATCGGACCGTGAGACGGTATCCGATATGGGCGTACATATCGACAGCTGCAATCTATTGTCAAGTCATCGGCATCAAGCACACCGGTCATGCTCAGGGGCCAATTTCATAGAGCTGCTAAGCACACAAAATTGCTTAGCACACAAAAGTCTTTCTCATTAAAAACAGGTTACCAGCCAAAATTTTACTTGTTTTTTTTATGCTAAGTAAAAAAACAGCTGATTGTCAATCAAAAACCTTAAAGATCACGTGAAAATTTGGTCTGTAACGTTGTTTTTGCCAATTTTCATGCTAAGCAAATTTTTTTGCTTAGCAGCTCTATAAAATTGGCCCCAAGTCACAGAAATGGATGTAGCTGGGGTGCAGCTTGCTCCTGATAAGTCGGTCGCTGATGGTTCTGTGTCATCCCAAAGACTAGCTGATGAGGGCGACATGATGAGCACAAAGAAATAATTCACCGACAGCGCGACGGCTTAAATACGAGAGATGTTCAGCCTGGTTGTTAGAGAAGCTACGTATGTACGTATTTTCTTGTTAATTTGAAAAAAATCACCTCTTGCATCTGAAGTAACATCTGAGGGCAGGCTTTTTGTTCTGATATAATTCGTATCATGAGTAGACACTTTCTGCTTTTATTGTCACCGAATGTAATAAAAACTGCCCTCAGTGATGGCGCACTATGCAAGAGGTCTATTGTATGCATTTGTGACCCAGCACGAGTAAATGAGACACTTTGAGGCAAAAATAAAAGTGGAGAATTTGATTTTATCATTTAAAGCTAAACAAGCTTTAAATGATGAAATCAAAATCTCAATTTTTATTTTTGCCGCAAAGTGTCTCATTTACTCGTGCTGGGTCACATTTGTCACAAACTGCCTTATATGATGCAAGCAAGCAAAATGAGTCGGAATTCGACTATGGCCACCTTGTTCAATACCTTTGCACTTTTGGGATTAAAGTCAAGGTTGAAAAAAAAAATTACTTTTTTTTACTCGTTTTCTTTGAATTTTTCCTCTTTTTTTTCTCACCGTGTTAAAGGTAGAATACACCATTGGTAATTGCTTGAATTATCATGAATTGGTGGATTTGGGGGGTCATATTCTATAGTAAATATCGTTTAACTGACCTGTCCGAAGTTTTTCAATCATGGATGCCGAGAAAAGCATGAAAAACAGCGTTTGTTTTTCACCGGCGTCGAGCAGTTATTTTTCTTTATAAAATTCTATTTTTCGGAATAATTACAGGATATCTAGCGCAATCATTTTGCTGGATGCCTACAGTCATTATTTACTTTCAAATGAGTAAGATATTTCTTAATAATTTGGTAGTAAATATTTTCGATATCTGCAAATGGTGTATACTACCTTGCATTTGTATTAAACTCGTAAAAAAAAATAGAATGTGTACAAAAATATTTGATGTCAGTATTCTACAAAATGATCTTTTGTTAAAAGAATTTTAGAGTTTACCATAACGTTAAAATACACAACTCAAGTCTTTTTAGTAAAACGATAGGCTGATAACGCAATCTGTTTTTGTTTTGTATTTGTTGGGGGTAGGCATCTTGTATTTTTAGGGAACGAAACCTATTCAGACTTTGATTTCATTATTCTTCTCCTAAAACTGGATACAAATATTGGTTCAAATTGTTATACTAAATTTTCAACTAAAAAAAATACTTTTTCATTGAACACGGTAGTATGTATTTTTGTAAAGTCGACGTGACGTATTTTACTATTTTTGGGGGGCATCCACCATTTTAGCTTGGAAGTATCTGTACAAAGTGTCATTTGTTGAAATGCAAAAATAAATATGGCTGTCTTTGTAAAAGAAAATTTTTAAAAAGAAGACAAAAGTGTATTTTAGGGTAAGAATTTGCATTTTGTATCAAATAGGGAAAGAAAATGTTCTATTGTTTTGGCTGAATGTTTTGTAAATTTCGAATGTAGACGCAATGTTGTAGATGAATTGTATAGCATTATGATGAACCAACATTTAAAAACAAAATTGTCACTAATCAAACTTACGTGGGTCTCGTCTGCATGTTAGGCACTTCCCATGAATAACAACAAAATCTCCAGAGCGGGAGAAAGGATTTGAGAGAAGAAGGAATTTGTAACAAATTTTGTGCAACTTTGTACTCTTAAATGTATGAAAACTATTTATTTGACATCTTTTTTAGTTCATTTTATTGAAAAGTGCTCTTCTTTAGACATTTTAAACAATTTACCATATTTTTCGGACAGCTGAGAGCGCTGTTGCTATGATGTAATTTCAGGAAGACGCTCTTCATGTTTAGGTCCCAAACAGTCGTAACCAAGAACTGGCTTTATAGATTTTCGTTGGTAAATTCTCTTTGAGAATTTTTAACGGGCAAGAATTACATACAATCGTGTAATATTCAAATCCCCAAAACAACAGACATGAGACCTAATGGCTTTATGGCTTTGTTTACATATGTGCTTTCCTATAGGAATAGAAGTCGGGATGCCAGACAAAGTAGGGACAGACTCGCTCATAGAAAAGCACACATGTAAACAAAGGGTGACGTCATTTAGGTCTTGGTTTTATTTACCAAAGAGAAACAGCAGGACCAGTTTTTGGTTGTGAGCGCCAAAATGTACCATAGACTTGGTGGAAGTTGTGATTGGGGTGGTCATTTTGTCTATTATGTTTTCTGTGAGTGATTACCAAACCTAGTTATTGCACGAGGTCATTCACCTTCATACCAAATGAAGCTGATCGATCATGTACTTTTGAACGTTCTGAATAAATATTGTTTTTTATAATAAAAAAATGTCATATTTCGTGGTGGTCCACGAAATCATCTATTTCTGTTCTTCAAGAGTGATTTATTTAATTTGGTGGCACTGAAGATAAACTTGTTTATATAAATTGAAATTTCGTCTATTATTTGGTCTTGATGTCGTTAAGTCTAATTAATTCCAATTAGGTAAAAATATGATAATTATGCAAAAATGTCTCAAATGTCCCTTAAATTAATTGATAAGAGGTTAGCCTTGCATTTGTATGCAAATTAGGTCAAAATATGATAATTATGCAAAAATGTCTCAAATTCTCCTAAATAATTAATAAGAGGTTAGCCTTGCATTTGTATGCAAATTTGGTCAAAATTCAATAATTATGCCAAAATGTCTCAAATGTCCCTTACATTAATTGAAAAGGGGTTAGCCTTGCATTTGTATGCAAATTAGGTTAAAATATAAAATTATGCAAACATTTCTTCAATGTCCCTAAAATTAATTGATAAGCGGTTAGCCTTGCATTTGCATGCAAATTAGGTCAAAATATAATAATTATGCCAAAATGTCTCAAATATCCCTTACATTAATTGAAAAGGGGTTAGCCTTGCATTGATATGCAAATTAGTTTAAAATATAAAATTATGCAAAAATGTCTCTAATGTCCCTAGAATTAATTGATAAGGGGTTAGCCTTGCATTTGCATGCAAATTAGGTCAAAATATAATAATTATGCCAAAATGTCTCAAATGTCCCTTACATTAATTGAAAAGGGGTTAGCCTTGCATTTGTATGCAAATTAGGTCAAAATATGATAATTATGCACAAATGTCTCAAATGTCCCTTAAATTAACTGATAAGGGGTTAGCCTGGCATTGATATGCAAATTAGGTCAAAATATAATAATTATGCAAAAATGTCTCGAATTCTCCTAAATAATTAATAAGAGGTTAGCCTTGCATTTGTATGCAAATTAGGTTAAAATATAAAATTATGCAAAAATGTCTCCAATGTCCCTAAAATTTATTGATAAGGGGTTAGCCTTGCATTTGTATGAAAATTAGGTCAAAATATGATAATTATGCCCAAATGTCTCAAATGTCTCCTAAATAATTTTTAAGGGGTTAGCGTTGCATTTGTATGCAAATTAGGTTAAAATATAAAATTATGCAAACATTTCTTCAATGTCCCTAAAATTAATTGATAAGGGGTTAGCCTTGCATTTGTAAGCAAATTAGGTCAAAATATAATAATTATGCAAAAATATCTCCAATGTCCCTAACATTTATTGATAAGGGGTTAGCCTTGCATTGATATGCAAATTAGGTTAAAATATAAAATTATGCAAACATTTCTTCAATGTCCCTAAAATTAATTGATAAGGGGTTAGCCTTGCATTTGCATGAAAATTAGGTCAAAATATAATAATTATGCAAAAATGTCTCAAATGTCCCTTACATTTTTTGAAAAGGGGTTAGCCTTGCATTGATATGCAAATTAGGTTAAAATATAAAATTATGCAAAAATGTCTCTAATGTCCCTAGAATTAATTGATAAGGGGTTAGCCTTGCATTTGCATGCAAATTAGGTCAAAATATAATAATTATGCCAAAATGTCTCAAATGTCCCTTACATTAATTGAAAAGGGGTTAGCCTTGCATTGATATGCAAATTAGGTCAAAATATAATAATTATGCAAAAATTTCTCCAATGTCTCTAAAATTAATTGATAAGGGGTTAGTTAGCCTTGCATTTGTATGCAAATTAGGTCAAAATATGATAATTATGCCAAAATGTCTCAAATGTCCCTTACATTAATTGAAAAGGGGTTAGCCTTGCATTTGTATGCAAATTAGGTTAAAATATAAAATTATGCAAACATTTCTTCAATGTCCCTAAAATTAATTGATAAGGGGTTAGCCTTGCATTTGCATGAAAATTAGGTCAAAATATAAAATTATGCAAAAATGTCTCAAATGTCCCTAAAATTTATTGATAGGGGGTTAGTCTTGCATTGATATGCAAATTAGGTCAAAATATAATAATTATGCAAAAATGTCTCCAATGTCCCTAAAATTAATTGATAAGGGGTTAGCCTTGCATTTGTATGCAAATTAGGTCAAAATATAATAATTATGCAAAAATGTCTCCAATGTCCCTAACATTTATTGATAAGGGGTTAGCCTTGCATTGATATGCAAATTAGGTCCAAATATAAAATTATGCTAAAATTTCTTCAATGTCCCTAACATTTATTGGTAAGGGGTTAGCCTTGCATTTGTATGCAAATTAGGTCAAAATATGATAATTATGCACAAATGTCTCAAATGTCCCTTAAATTAACTGATAAGGGGTTAGCCTTGCATTTGTATGAAAATTAGGTCAAAATATGATAATTATGCCCAAATGTCTCAAATGTCTCCTAAATAATTTTTAAGGGGTTAGCCTTGCATTTGTATGCAAATTAGGTTAAAATATAAAATTATGCAAACATTTCTTCAATGTCCATAAAATTAATTGATAAGGGGTTAGCCTTGCATTTGCATGAAAATTAGGTCAAAATATAAAATTATACAAAAATGTCTCAAATGTCCCTAAAATTTATTGATAGGGGGTTAGTCTTGCATTGATATGCAAATTAGGTCAAAATATAATAATTATGCAAAAATGTCTCCAATGTCCCTAAAATTAATTGATAAGGGGTTAGCCTTGCATTTGTATGCAAATTAGGTCAAAATATAATAATTATGCAAAAATGTCTCCAATGTCCCTAACATTTATTGATAAGGGGTTAGCCTTGCATTGATATGCAAATTAGGTCCAAATATAAAATTATGCTAAAATTTCTTCAATGTCCCTAACATTTATTGGTAAGGGGTTAGCCTTGCATTTGTATGCAAATTAGGTCAAAATATGATAATTATGCACAAATGTCTCAAATGTCCCTCAAATTAACTGATAAGGGGTTAGCCTTGCATTGATATGAAAATTAGGTCAAAATATAATAATTATGCAAAAATGTCTCTAATGTCCCTAGAATTAATTGATAAGGGATTAGCCTTGCATTTGCATGAAAATTAGGTCAAAATATAATAATTATGCCAAAATGTCTCAAATGTCCCTTACAATAATTGAAAAGGGGTTAGCCTTGCATTGATATGCAAATTAGGTTAAAATATAAAATTATTCAAAAATGTCTCTAATGTCCCTAAAATTAATTGATAAGGGGTTAGCCTTGCATTTGTATGAAAATTAGGTCAAAATATGATAATTATGCCCAAATGTCTCAAATGTCTCCTAAATAATTTTTAAGGGGTTAGCCTTGCATTTGTATGCAAATTAGGTTAAAATATAAAATTATGCAAACATTTCTTCAATGTCCATAAAATTAATTGATAAGGGGTTAGCCTTGCATTTGCATGAAAATTAGGTCAAAATATAAAATTATACAAAAATGTCTCAAATGTCCCTAAAATTTATTGATAGGGGGTTAGTCTTGCATTGATATGCAAATTAGGTCAAAATATAATAATTATGCAAAAATGTCTCCAATGTCCCTAAAATTAATTGATAAGGGGTTAGCCTTGCATTTGTATGCAAATTAGGTCAAAATATAATAATTATGCAAAAATGTCTCCAATGTCCCTAACATTTATTGATAAGGGGTTAGCCTTGCATTGATATGCAAATTAGGTCCAAATATAAAATTATGCTAAAATTTCTTCAATGTCCCTAACATTTATTGGTAAGGGGTTAGCCTTGCATTTGTATGCAAATTAGGTCAAAATATGATAATTATGCACAAATGTCTCAAATGTCCCTCAAATTAACTGATAAGGGGTTAGCCTTGCATTGATATGAAAATTAGGTCAAAATATAATAATTATGCAAAAATGTCTCTAATGTCCCTAGAATTAATTGATAAGGGATTAGCCTTGCATTTGCATGAAAATTAGGTCAAAATATAATAATTATGCCAAAATGTCTCAAATGTCCCTTACAATAATTGAAAAGGGGTTAGCCTTGCATTGATATGCAAATTAGGTTAAAATATAAAATTATTCAAAAATGTCTCTAATGTCCCTAAAATTAATTGATAAGGGGTTAGCCTTGCATTTGTATGAAAATTAGGTAAAAATATGATAATTATGCAAAAATGTCTCAAATGTCCCTTACATTTTTTGAAAAGGGGTTAGCCTTGCATTGATATGCAAATTAGGTTAAAATATAAAATTATGCAAAAATGTCTCTAATGTCCCTAGAATTAATTGATAAGGGGTTAGCCTTGCATTTGCATGCAAATTAGGTCAAAATATAATAATTATGCCAAAATGTCTCAAATGTTCCTTACATTAATTGAAAAGGGGTTAGCCTTGCATTGATATGCAAATTAGGTTAAAATATAAAATTATGCAAAAATGTCTCTAATGTCCCTTGAATTAATTGATAAGGGATTAGCCTTGCATTTGCATGCAAATTTGGTCAAAATATAATAATTATGCCAAAATGTCTCAAATGTCCCTTACATTAGTTGAAAAGGGGTTAGCCTTGCATTGATATGCAAATTAGGTCAAAATATAATAATTATGCAAAAATGTCTCCAATGTCCCTAAAAGTAATTGATAAGGGGTTAGCCTTGCATTTGTATGCAAATTAGGTCAAAATATGATAATTATGCAAAAATGTCTCAAATTCTCCTAAATAATTAATAAGAGGTTAGCCTTGCATTTGTATGCAAATTAGGTTAATATATAAAATTATGCAAAAATGTCTCAAATGTCCCTAAAATTTATTGATAGGGGTTAGTCTCGCATTGATATGCAAATTAGTTCCAAATATAAAATTATGCTAAAATTTCTTCAATGTCCCTAAAATTAATTGATAAGGGGTTAGCCTTGCATTTGTATGAAAATTAGGTCAAAATATGATAATTATGCACAAATGTCTCAAATGTCCCTTACATTAATTGAAAAGGGGTTAGCCTTGCATTGATATGCAAATTAGGTTAAAATATAAAATTATGCAAAAATGTCTCTAATGTCCCTAGAATTAATTGATAAGGGGTTAGCCTTGCATTTGCTTGAAAATTAGGTCAAAATATAATAATTATGCCAAAATGTCTCAAATGTCCCAAAATTAATTGATGAGGTTAGCCTCGCATAAGTGCATATAGGTAAAAATATGATAAATTATGCAAAGAAATCTCAAATGTCCCTTACATTCATTGATGAGGGGTTAGCCTTGCATTTGTATGCAAATTAGGTCACAATATGATTATTATGCAAAAATATCTCAAATATCCCTTAAATTAATTGATAAGGGGTTAGCCTTGCATTTGTATGCAAATAAGGTCAAAATATAATAATGATGCAAAAATGTCTCTAATGTCCCTAAAATTTATTGATAAGGGGTTAGCCTTGCATTTGTATGCATATTAGGTCAAAATAACATAATTATGCACAAATGTTTCAAATGTCCCTTAAATTAATTGATAAGGGGTTAGCCTTGCATTTGTATGCAAATTAGGTCAAAATATGATAATTATGCAAAAATGTCTCAAATGTACCTCAAATTAACTCAAAAGGGGTTAGCCTTGCATTTGTATTCAAATTAGCTCAAAATATATTAATTTTACAAAAATGTCTCCAATGTCTCTTAAATTAATTGATAAGCGGTTAGCCTTGCATTTGTATGCAAATTAGGTCAAAATATGAAAATTATGCAAAAAATATGATTTTGTCCAAAAATGTCTCAAATGTCCCTAAAATTGAATAAGGGGTTAGCCTTGTATTTATAAGCAAATTAGGTCAAAATATGATGACAAAAATGTAATTACTTAAAAATGTCTCAAATGTCCCTTAAATAATTGATAATGGGTTAGCCTTGCATTGGCCAATCAAGACACGGAATCTGTCGGTAAAGTGTTATAAAGTTAACTAATGTGGAAGAATTTCTGAACAACCAAAAGCTTAGAAATAAAAATCTACCATACAAATCCTGATACATGTAGCCGACTTTATATTTTTATTCCCCTCTTAATATTTACATTTCAATTATATTTTGTTTTAATTTAATACATGCTTCTGGCCATTCTTGAACCCTTCACCCACAAATATGTAAACAAAATAGTCAATACAATTTTTTCCTTACAATGTGATTGCCTTGTACACATTTTAGAATCAATTTAATTACCTTTAGTAAGTGCCAAAGGAAAACTTTTAAAGCATTTTTTGTACACCGATATGTTTTGCTGTAAAAAATGCAGTAATAAATTCCAAACCATGGGACTGGCAAGTTATATAAGTTGTTCCCATGTACCTGCATTTAAAGTTAATTTGTATGATCTTGTGTGGTGGTAGATACATTTGTACAGTCATGGAAACAATTTTTACTCTATCTCCAAACTTTCTCATTTTTATTTTAAAAAACCCAGTAGTGTTAGAGCATAGTCCTACATGTACCTACCATTGAGGTTCCTAGGAGGGGAACCTATGCCCAAATTAAAAAAAATTAAGTTTTGGAGATAGTCTATATTTCAACAATAGTATAAAACCTCCTCTCGGGATCCCCTCCCCAGGACCTCTCTCCCCCAGGACCCCTCTCCCCCAGGACCCCTCCAGGACCTGTACCTGGGCTGTCAGCACTGCAATCTTTGGCTCCCTTTTTTTTTTCATTTCTAAGAATGGCACTGCCTGGGTTTTGAACCCAGGGCCTTCTGCACTGCAGTCCTGGGCTCACCCTACTGAGCTACTGGCTCTTGAAAACAAAATTCTCAAACGTTATATATAAACCTTAGGTTCACAATATTTTGCAATACTAAGTACAAAATCATGAATATTCATCATATGCAACTGGGTACAGTCATAATTTATGAAAAGGATAAGGGACTTGTTTTCTTCTTAAATTAACAAATTATATATTTAAAAAAAACGGCATGCTATTACATGTATTATAACCTTAAAACTAATAATAAAAATAAATCACAAAATAGCGTCAGTTACCGGGAATATCTTTGTTATTAAGTATAACAAGGGCTGGCATGTTGTAGGTGTATGAACAACACATAAGTAAACTTTGATATGGCAAATCAATTAACATGCAAACCTAATTTGAGAAGACGGGTTATTTAGAAAATGTTTCTTATTCCGTTTTTAAAATTAGGGCTTTAACCGAGTAATCAGGATTTAGAAGTACAATTTTTTTCTATAACTCAGTATTATTTTCTATCAAAATACCCCCCAAAAAAATTAAATAAAAAGTAACCTTCGAATTGCTAATGAATACATAATCAGGTTATATATATAAATACGTATATACAAGTAGATTTAATACTTTGGTATTGAAGAATAACAACTGTTTTTAAAGTGTATCAAAAATGTTGTCGACAAGATAACTGTTGTGATAAAAGAAAATATGTGGAAACTGTGCATTCTTATGTGAATTTTGTGTTGATAATTTAGAAAGGTCAATTCGGGCGATTCACAATGCAGTGCGCCACCAAGCGTTCGACTCAAAAGAGCCACTTTTAAACTTTACGGTCGACTTCTTTCGTATATCATACTGTAGTGAAATATCTATTCTTCATTGTTCACGCGAGGTACAACACAAACATAAATGTATGCGGAAGCGTCGATGATTAAAACATTGTTATTTGCAGAAAAAAATTGAAACTTTAATCGTGCGCGTCCAAAAAGACGTAAAAACTGACGAGTTCATGCAAAATGAATACCGTTTTTCAAACTGATGCCGACTTTTTCCCATGATGCACTGCGGGTATAGCAGGATTTGCGCCTCCAACGGCAGCTTCTAGGTATTGTGAATCGCTCGAATTACAGCCCAGTTTAAACTCAAAACTTACTGAAATAAATTTTCCGACAAACAACTGTAAATTTACTCTTTGATTGAAATTGTTTTTCTCCATTGTAATGTCGATAAAGGAAAGTGAATTTTACTTCTTTTTCTCCTTGTGTGTGATCATCTTTCTTGAGAACTTGCCGTAGCTGGTTGCGCTGTTAAAAAAAAAAAAGGAAAAGATCTAAAAGCAATTTGAGTGAATTGTGATTGAACAAAAAAGTCATTTTTTTTTGCATATTGAACCACAGCGGAAGAAGATCAGAAAAGGCAAATTTACTGCAAGCTGATTATTTGCGAGTGCAGCACAGCTTAAAGGGATCGTATACGTTTGGTAATTACTCCAACAATTAATGGCAATAACAACTTACTTGGTAAGAAGTACAGCAGCTTTGGATAGTATAATGAATTTGTAGAAACTTTTCACTTCAAAGTACTGCGGTTATGAAAAAAAAATCACTTTTTATCCCCAAAATATTTGAATCTAGGAAACGTCACTGCAGTGACGTTTCTCAGATTGTGTATTCCAATGCAGAATATTCTTCCTGCGTGGACATAACCGCTCCAGATTTTCGGCAATATCTCAAAATCGTTACCACTTTTTGACATGAAATTTTTACAGGTTAGTTTTATATCTATAACTATATAGGATTGAAACAAACAGTGGGTTCCAATTACCAAACGTACATGTATACGATTCCTTTAAATGGTTATTTTGAGTAAAAAAACACATTTTTTTCCCCAAAATTTAACCAGCGGTAACAAAACATCCTAGACAGGGAAAACTATTTCTAATTTGAAATGTTCTGACAAGACGATAATTTTGCGACCATTTTCAACAAAATCTTCAATTGTTTTACATGTTCCCCCCTACGTGCTTCAACGTGTTATGGTCTGACAAATTGTTGCCATTCTGCCAGACGGAAGTTCTTCACATCAGCATAGTCTACCGCACACTTTATATTAATTTCACTTTTGTTTCACTTGTACGCCCCAGTTCCATTACCAGCCTGGTTTTCAATCATAGCCGTGATGCTAGTTGTAAATCTGAATCCCAGTACCGTTAAAGGTAGGATACACCATTGGTAATTGCTTGAATTATCCTGAATGGGTAGATTTGGGGGGTTGTATTTTATAGTAAATATCGTTTAACTGACCTCCGAAGTTTTACAATCATAGATGCCAAGAAAAGCACGAAAAACAGCGTTTGTTTTCAACCGGCGTCGAGCAGTTATTCTTATGTTATCTGGTTTTTTTCGCAACCGCCGTCCAGCAATCGCGAATTTTTCTTTATAAAATTAAGTTTTTTGGAAAAATTACAGGATATCTAGCGCAATCATTTTGCTGGATACCTAGAATCATTATTTACTCAAATAAGTAAGATATTTTTTAATAATTCGGTAGTAAATATTTCCGATATCTGCAAATGGTGTATCCTACTTTTAATAAAGGAAAGGGTGAATTTGTGGTCATTTCCTAAAGCCAAATGTGTAACCTACTTGTATGTAATTAATTACACTAGGTTATAATGCACTGTGCAAGTGTATATGAAGCACGATATGTGGCAGAGAAAACCCCCCTCTTTTGTGTTGACCATTGTGTTCCCGGAATCTCAGGAATTCCTCTTAGGTTTCAAGGGGGGATGGGTTAGGTTACAATAGCGTTGAGTGCGTATAAAGTATGGGGATAAGAGGGGGGTACCCCTCTGCCACATATCGTGCTGGGTATATGCAAGTGAGTTGCCAGGCCTGCGCCTGCGCTAGCAGGCAGTGGCCTACTAGATCGGTGTATTCCAAGCAAAATCAAGCTGAAATGTTAGCGGTTTCACAAAAAAAGGGTATTAAGTCGCGTTGTACATTATCATGTTACAACCTGCTCAACGTTGAGAGGGTGAACATTTGATCAAAATGTGATTTTTCAATTCTTGTCATGAGCGACATCTTTAACCAGTTCGCGCCGGGATTATTTTAACATCACCGAGCCGAGGGGCGGGATTATTTTTAACGAAACTCGATCCGAAGCGGGTTCAGGTCGATAGTGCCGGGAAGCACACCCACGCATTTCCGGCCTTGCTCGCTGCTGACAGACATTTCCGAACTTGAACTTGGCATGTTTATGCGTCATCCGTTTTGAATTTGGGGAAAACTTGGCGTTTATATACGTCATCCGGCGCGAACTGGTTAATACCTACATTTTCAGGTTTCATCCAAAGAAATGTTGATTTTGATGAATAAAGTGGGAAAAAAATACAATTTTGTGTGCATCGTTCTGTTGTACTACAACAACATGAATATAACTCAATTTCACCTTTTTCGCAACATAATACCTATTTTTTGAGGAGTGGGCCACAAATTGACCATTTGCGAGTGGAATTTAAATAATATCTGGTACACTGACTTGTTCACACAGCTTGGCACAGTTTGACTTTAAATTATCCAGACCAAATACACTGTTGCTATATTACGTGATTCGGGGCAAGCTCTTGCATAGTTACGTTAGAGACGCTCAGCACCAATACATTGTTCACAATGGTTGAGAATGGTACAAAGACACCAGACCATTCCAGAGCCGGGGGTTGCTAGCGTAAGGCTTGCCCCGAATCACGTGATATAGCAACAGTGTCTTTGGTCTGGAGAATTTAAATGTAAACTGTGCCAAACTGTTTGTTCTTGTATCGTATTACGAACGAGGATCGAAACACAAAAGAGAACAAAGGGAACAAAGGATCCTCGAAGGACGGTTTGCTTGTCCGAATTCGGTCCTCGATCGTTGGGGCAAGCGCTAGGTAATGGGGTTAGGGTATAGTAAAGGAACGAAGGAAAACACAATATCGATCCTCGGTCGTTATGTGGTTCACGACTGTGTGAACAAGTCAGTGTACCAGATATTATTCAAATTCCACACGCAAATGGCCAATTGTGGCATGCCTGCCAATGAAAGCTCACCTGCTTTTATAAAGCTCTACTGCAAAAAACACAGAAAGCTACAGCTATATCTAGAGCATATTTGCAAAATGCTTATCGTACACCGCCGAGTGGTGTTTCTTGAGGTCTTGTAGATGCTGCCTCTTGTCCTTCAAGGGTATTTTGACGTCGTCGATGATGGCGTTGGTCAAGTCACGGAGCGCCTCGTCCGTTCCCGCTGTGCGTTGCTGGTAATACTCCTGCGGTGTGACTCTGATGCAGTACGAGTCTGTGGGGAGATGGTCAATCGAGATACAGATATTGTGGAATGATATTGCTACGAGTGTCTCATTATTAAGCCAGGGGCCAATTTCATAGAGCTGCTAAGCACAACAATTTGCTTAGCATGACAATTTGTCCTTGGCAAAAACAAGGTTACAGACCAAATTTTTACCTGATCTTTATTGTTCTGGATTGATAATCAGCTGTTTTTTTGCTAAGCATGAAAAACACATATTATTTTGGCTGGTAACCTGTTTTTAATAAGCAAGACTTGCTAAGTAATTTTTGTTTGCTTAGCAGCTCTATGAAATAGGCCCCTGATAGTATACATGTACATAGGTCTTTTTCTGCAGAACTGGTTGCCAAGTGGTCAATTAACCCACCTCTGCTAATATCTCGGTGTCCCTCCTTCAACCGCGATATTCTCCTCTGAGCCTTCTCCGCTACGAGGAGTGGCACCTTACAGACGTGATCCACGCAATCCATCATGAAAGCCACCAGGTTCTTGGCTTGAACGGGCGATAAGGTCTTCTTTGGAACGATGGCCGGCGTGAAGGAGGTTATCACCGTGATGCGGTTGTCAATCTGGGTAGAGTAAAAAAAAGTGGTGGTTATGTGGCATGGGTGGCAAGTGTGTAAAAGCACTCGTCTATCACCAATGTGGTCCGGGTTCGATTCCTTGCTCGGACCATATGTGAGTTGAGTTAGTCGTTGATTCTCTCCTGTGCCACAAGGTGTTTTTTTTTCCAGGTCCTGGGGTTTTTCACTCGCAAAAATCAACATTTACGCTCTTTGGCTGTGCTCTGTGGTCAGAAATGATTCGTGGAAACTACTGTGCTTAAGCTTTTAACATCACCGAGCCGAGGATGCAAAAATTGAGGCGGGTTCAGGCCGATGGTACCGGGAAGCACACCCATGCATTTCCGGCCTGGATCGCTGTCGACAGACATTTCCTGCCTTGCTCGTGACATTTTTATGCGTCATCCGTTTTGAATCTGGGGAAAACTTTGCATGTATATATACGTCCTCCGGCGCAAAACTGGTTAATAGATTTCAACGTTATTTTATTTGTAATAGTGTACAGATAGGTCTTTGATCAGTCAGAGATTTTCCACAGTTCAAAGAAGTGTGTGCAAAATCCTATCCAAGTTGGAGAATTCACGACTGTTTTAAGCAGTATGGATAACTACCTCATAGCTTAATTTGACAGCGGTCTTTGAGCTAGCCGAGGCCATGAACTGGAGCAGTTTCTGCAGTTCGTCCCGGTCCTTCGCTTCAAGCATCACCAAGACCAGCTGGGCCAACTCGATCGCTCTGGAGGTCTTCCCCCGGGCGATGAACCCCAGTATCGCCGCCAGTAGCTCCTGGAGCTCGGCGGGTATTAGCGGTCGTTGGCGACGCTCCGTGATGTGATTGGACAGGGTCTGGAAGAGGAGGAGCTTGCGGGCGTGGATCGAGGACCGCGATTGGCTGTTGTTGGCGCTGAGGAAGCCGTCGGTGATGGTCGTTCTGTCGGGGTGGGTCTGCAGCAAGGCCAAGGCTGACAACAGCCACTGATCCCTGTCAAGGAAATAAAATACAGGAATTAAGTTGAGATTTCGGCTGGACAATGTTCATTTCTATCTGGGAAACAAAGCGCACAGTGTCTCACAGGCACTCAAAAGTCCATCACAAGTCATACGATCCAAAATCATGGTATACGTATTCTTTTCTATAATATTCTTCTCATGTTTACTTGCAATCGTCATTATTTTTTAAAGTAATTTGATACCTCAACTCGATACAGCTCGTCGGAGATACATATACTTTTGCCATTTACGTGTAAATTGTATGCAAGAAAGTGTGATGTCTTATTTTATCCTCTCAATAATCATGTGGCCTTGGATGAAACGCATAGGTGGAATGTTTACGAGTAATAACGTCTCGGATCACAATAATTACTCTCAAAGAGTACCGGTTGCCATCTTTGGAAATGTTTCTCTTAATTCCCTCAGTCCCTCCAAAATGCAATCATAATAGCAATCGAAAAAATGCCCAGATAACATTTTATATAACTAGAATTTTATTAAAACATTGGAAAGAGTTAAAGATAAATAAGTCTCAAAACGTTGTTTGTCCTCAACAAATTGCACATTTAAACAGTCACAGACATGCAAATTGAAAATCACATAAACAAACTGCAAATTCCCAACTGCAAAATAATTTTAGAGTGTTATGTTAAAAAAGAGAGGAAATATCAGGTGATCCACATGAAGGTCTGAATTAGACTAAAGAATTTCTTAAATTTTGTTTCTTTTTTTTTTCAGTTTTTTTTTTTAGAACAAGATTTGTTAGTAAAAAAAAAATTCTTGGCCACTTGAAAATTCTTGACTGGGACATACCGAGTTGCTTCTCGATGGTCGCTGTTCCTTCTCTTGATAGCATCCCCTATGGAAAAACTGGGCACTACAAAGTTCTCCGTGCAGGACAGGATATCTTCCAGCATGGGTAACTCCACTAATTCTAAAAGCCTCTGCACAGTAGATTCCTTCCAGATCTCATTCTCATCTTTGGAAGTAGAAGAAAACATTTAGAGTCAATTGGTGCCATTCGGAGTCAATCCCCTTACAGCCATTACACATTCCGAGACATGAAACCACTGTAACTACACGTACGAGTGACTACACGTACGAGTGACTACACGTACGAGTGACTACACGTACGAGTGACTACACGTACGAGTGACTACACGTACGAGTGACTACACGTACGAGTGACTACACGTACGAGTGACTACACGTACGAGTGACTACACGTACGAGTGACTACACGTACGAGTGACTACACGTACGAGTGACTACACGTACGAGTGACTACACGTACGAGTGACTACACGTACGAGTGACTACACGTACGAGTGACTACACGTACGAGTGACTACACGTACGAGTGACTACACGTACGAGTGACTACACGTACGAGTGACTACACGTACGAGTGACTACACGTACGAGTGACTACACGTACGAGTGACTACACGTACGAGTGACTACGATAAGAAAAACAAAAATCTGCTTTTGAATAGATCCAAAAATCAGTCAAATGATGGACTTTTACGAGCGAGTCACTACATGTACTCAAGAGTAGTGAGTAAACATAGGCACATACCAAGTTTTGGGGGTATAATCCTGTGATGACATTAATTGACAGATCCTATGTCGCAGTCATACGATTGACTTCTTTTTGAGTAATGAGTCACTCACATGAACTCAATGAGTAATGAGTAAACATGTGTACTCACCAAACTTAAGTATGCACCAAGCTGTATTGTTAGGCTTTTTCGGCGATGACAGTGATTGGACGGATCTTATATCGCAGTCATATGATTGGCTGCTTTTGAGTAACGATTTAATACATGTCTCGGTGAGTAGTAAGAGAGCAGTGCACTCACCAAGCTCTGCTTTTAGGCTATCTCTAGATGATGTTGATTGGACAGATCTTATATCGCAGTCATATGATTGGCTGCTTTTGAGTAACGAGTCAATACATGTCTCAGTGAGTAGTAAGAGAGCAGTGCACTCACCAAGCTCTGCTTTTAGACTATCTCTAGATGACGTTGATTGGACGGATCTTATATCGCAGTGATATGATTGGCTGCTTTTGAGTAACGAGTCAATACATGTCTCGGTGAGTAGTAAGAGAGCAGTGCACTCACCAAGCTCTGCTTTTAGACTATCTCTAGATGATGTTGATTGGACAGATCTTATATCGCAGTCATATGATTGGCTGCTTTTGAGTAACGAGTCAATACATGTCTCGGTGAGTAGTAAAAGAGCAGTGCACTCACTAAGCTCTGTTTTTAGGCTATCTCTAGACGACGTTGATTGGACGGATCTTATATCGCAGTCATATGATTGGCTGCTTTTGAGTAACGAGTCAATACATGTCTCAGTGAGTAGTAAGAGAGCAGTGCACTCACCAAGCTCTGCTTTTAGACTATCTCTAGATGACGTTGATTGGACGGATCTTATATCGCAGTGATATGATTGGCTGCTTTTGAGTAACGAGTCAATACATGTCTCGGTGAGTAGTAAGAGAGCAGTGCACTCACCAAGCTCTGCTTTTAGACTATCTCTAGATGATGTTGATTGGACAGATCTTATATCGCAGTCATATGATTGGCTGCTTTTGAGTAACGAGTCAATACATGTCTCGGTGAGTAGTAAAAGAGCAGTGCACTCACTAAGCTCTGTTTTTAGGCTATCTCTAGACGACGTTGATTGGACGGATCTTATATCGCAGTCATATGATTGGCTGCTTTTGAGTAACGAGTCAATACATGTCTCGGTGAGTAGTAAGAGAGCAGTGGACTCACCAAGCTCTGCTTATAGGCTATCTCTAGATGACGTTGATTGGACGGATCTTATATCGCAGTCATATGATTGGCTGCTTTTGAGTAACGAGTCAATACATGTCTCGGTGAGTAGTAAGAGAGCAGTGCACTCACCAAGCTCTGCTTTTAGACTATCTTTAGATGACGTCGATTGGACAGATCTTATATTGCAGTCATATGATTGGCTGCTTTTGAGTAACGAGTCAATACATGTCTCGATGAGTAGTAAGAGAGCAGTGGACTCACCAAGCTCTGCTTTTAGGCTATCTCTAGACGATGTTGATTGGACAGATCTTATATCGCAGTCATATGATTGGCTGCTTTTGCTGCTACTCGTCGATTTGGTCTCGCTTTGCTGGGACACCTCCGAGGTGATGCTGGCTGTCTCAAGATCTTTATTTCTAAGTAGGTAAAGGAAAAAGATTTTTTTTTCAATGAAATTCACATCTTGAAAATAACATACAGCCAACCAAAAAAGTAGTCCCTTTTTAATACTTTATATTCTAATTCAAAAACGACTGAGCACTTTTCGATCAAATAACCACTAATCTAGGAATCCAGTCATATTCCTTTTCAAATAACATTGATTTTATGGACAAAATTAAGCAAATTATGTCCAAAAAAGGTTAAACTGAAATATTTAATTTCTTCATTTCATTATGCACACAAAATGGGGAGAAAAGATAACATTCCAAATCATTCTGTAAACAAATTGTTAAAAGATCACTTTACAAACAAAAGTTCACACCCAACCTCAAAAATGCCAAAAAAGTTGCCCCTTCAACTGAAGTTGTGTTCGAGAATTTTGTTTCTAAAAAATCAGGCTGATGCCAAACCCAATATTCACCTGGTCACTACCTTTCACCCTAGTCTCTCCCTTCGCAAAATTACCGACGACAACCATCACATTTTCCACACTTCAGATCGCCTTGTCCGTCCCATCCCCTACAGCTCTGTATCGGCTTATAGACGCCCTCGCAATCTACAAGACCTCATTGTTCCGAGCAATTTGTGTTAAATTTTGACTGAAATGTTTAAATTTCATTAAATAATTTAGGCAGCTTTTTTGCAGATGCCCTTTTGCTAGGAACATTATGCGTTCGCGCATAAGGGCGTTCGCGCATAAGGGCGTTCGCGCATAAGGGCGTACGCGCATATGCCATTCTGCCGGGCACACAATGAATTAAACATGATGGTATTTTGTTTAGATTATAAAAGAAGAATGTAACTGACTTTGTTTCCGTCCGTTTTCCCAATAGGAGACCGCTGAAGCTTTTTCTACTCCTCTTGTATTCAGGTTGAGGTAGGGAATCCTGGGAACCTGAATCCCTGCACCTGCAATGTCAGAGGAAAACAAAATTGTAAAAAAAAAATGACCGAGAAAATGAAGTTTCACCAGGGATGATTGCAATAGATAGGATTAACAATTTGTCCCCACCCCCAGTTATTTTGGACAGATTTAAAGGTAGGATACACCATTTGCAGATATCGAAAATGTTTACTATTGGAGAAGATCAATGGCAGGATCCATCGTAGGTAATCATGCGACTATCAGCAATAAATCGTACAATCAATCGTGGTGGCCGCTCGCATGATCGATCGTTACATCGTACGACAGGTGGCACCACCAATCATCAGGTGGCACAGCCAGTTGCACGACCAATCGCGCAACTGCGTGACCTACGATCATCCACGACTGGTGGTGCGACCATGCAGGACTGGTGGTGTGACCATGCAAGACCTGTCTGCGACCTCTTACGATTTGGATTTGTCGCAGGTCAGAAGTTTTGAACACGACCATCGACCTTGCTGCAACTGATTTTGCTCTGTTGATTATTCACGACCTCTGCGACCAGTCGCGGGCTCTTTCTATGATTTGCACCGCAATTCCAAAATTTGTTGGTCGCAGCTGATCGTAACATAGTCGCAGGACCGGTGTGGCTGGGCCTTTAGCAGAACAAGGCCCAATTTCATAAAACATGTAAGCACAAACATTTGCTTAGCATGAAAATTCTTCCTTGGCAAAAACAGGGTTACAAACCAAAATATTCAGGTGATGTTTATCGTTTGCGACTGACATTCAGCTGGTTTTTGTGTAGCATTGAAAAGCACATGGAGTTTTGGCTATAACCTGTTTTACTGAGCAAAACTATTTTTGTGCTAAGCAAATTTTTGTGCTTACAGGTTTTTGCTTAGAGCTAAGATGCGTTTCATTTCCTTAACGTTGTACCTCCACGAAATTGGGCCCAATTTAAGGTCCAATTTACAAGCTTCCTTATTACTTACTTTGGTTCCATTTTGTGCTTGCCCAGTCTGAAGCTAGCTCTTCTCTTGTCTCCTGACGGAGGGATACTCTCAACTGACCCGTTAATATTGTAACTGTTAAAAAAACAAAAAAACAATTAGCTTCTGAGGCTGGTACATCAACTAAACTGCTCAAGTTTTGAATATTTCAACAGCAAAATTTTTTTTTTTTAGATATTAGGTTGATAATTAAACCACACTGCAATTAGCCATTTGCGCGTGACCCCGAGTTAAATTTGGATAACATCTGGTACACTGACTTGCTCACACAGCTTGGCACCGTCGAAGTTTAAATTCTCCATTCCAAAGACACTGTTGCCATATCACATGATTCGGGGCAAGCTCTTGCATAGTTACGTAACAGACGTTCAGCACCGTTACATTGTTCACAATGGGTGAAAATGGCACAAAGATACCAGACCATTCCGGAGCTGGGGGTTGCTAGCGTAAGGCTTGCCCCGAATCACGTGATATAGCAACAGTGTCTTTAGTTTGGTCTGGAGAATTTAAAGTTCAACGGTGCCAAACTGTGTGAGTAAGTCAGTGTATCAGATGTTTTTCCTATTTACCTTGGGGTCACGCGCAAATGGCTTATTGCAATAAAATCTAGCATACCTGTTGTCTGTCCTTAGTCGCCCTATTAACCCAAAACTGTTCCGTTTATGTTTCTTCTTGTCTTTTTCAACCGGCTTGTCGAAGTGATTTCCTTCATCCTTCCTGCAACTGTGTGTATAAAAAAAAAAAACATGATTGGTGATTAATTTGGAACTTATTTCATGTCACAGTTATATAAACGCAAAGTTTTTCCCAGATTCAAAACGGATGACGCATAAACACGCCACGAGCAAGGCCGGGATATGTCTGTCGGCAGCAAGCAAGGCCGGAAATGCGTGGGTGTGCTTCCCGGTACTGGCGGCCTGATCCTGCTTCAGATCGAGTTTCGTTAAAAATAATCCCGCACGTCGGCTCGGTGATGTTAAAATAATTCCGGCGCGAACTGGTCAATGTTGCTCGAAACATTATGAAAATCAATTTAGTTTGATGGTGTTACAACGTTTTCTCCCTGGAAAATTAGGCAATAGAGACAATTTCTTTTCTTACCTTGACAAGACTTCTGCTTTGATTTTTCCAAGTCCAAAGCTGGATCGTTTCTTCTTCTTGCGGTCAAATACGTTGGCTAAACCGGAACCGCCGTCATTTTCGTCACATCTGGAACTTTTTGTTAAAGGTAGGATACACCATTAGCATATATGTGACCCGCTCCAGGAAAAGGTGACATAAGTCGCAAAAACTAAAAATAGAGTTGTGTACATGATTAAAAAGTCCATGATATAAGCTTTCATTTGCTACATAGTACAGCTCCATAGCCCCTCCCGTTCCGGTGAAATGACGTTTTTGCATATTAATGGATTCCATGAAATTCAAAATTCACAACTGAGAAAACAGGCTTCAAAACACAACAAAACTAAGACAATACATTGGAACCATGCACTCTTAAAAGGTTTGGTTTTCACTTTATTTATCGAATTCCAGCTTTTTGTTAATTAAATCTGAAACTTTGGATATTAACCCTAACTCCCTAGGGTGTGTGCAAAATCATATTGATTTTATAGGATTTGGGAGTGTTAGGGTTAAAGATGTCATTTAAGACAACAAATCAAAATCTAAATTTGACAAAAATATTTATCTCATTAACATTAACAGGCCATTACTCATAAATGCATAGAGCGACTTATGTCACCTTTTCCTGGAGCGGGTCACATATCGGGTTTTGTCCTTCACCAACGTATTTTATAAACATATACAAAAAACATTGAAAACTTGTTTTCAAGGTTTTCTCTGATTTTCAGAGGGGAAGACTTTACCTAGGGTCGTTCTTTGACTTGCCAGCACCAAAGCTGTGTCTCAGCTTCTTCTTGCGGTCAAAACAGGGGTAACTTTGCCCGTCATCCTCGGCCGACCTGCAAGTCAAATATCACCAGTACAACAATCAATGGAATATCCGTACAAATCAATGTCATTTTGAAATGAGAGTAAAGACTGAATCCATCATAATCCATACCCCTGTTTTGGAGGATTTAGATTATACCTCCTTATTGAAAACTGGAGGGGGGGGGGGGGGGGGGGGGGGGGGGGGGGGGATCAACACATCGCGGCATTGTTGGAATGGAAACAACACATCGCGGCATTGTTGGAATGGAAACACGGTCACAATGTTTGGAGAGTTGAGCTAATTGGTTAACCGCATTATTGAGTAAGATTGCGGCGTTGTAAGAATTCTTCACACAAAGACCGTCACTTTGAACTCAAGCGACATCATATACGGCGCACCGAAAGATAAGGCGCGGCGATGTTTTTGTGGTCTAGAAAGTCAGATAAGCCGCGTCTTTACCGCAGGAAATTACGGTAACCACATCAAATGAATGATTTATAGGAATGATCCAATCTTCTTGATAATTACTATTTGAGGGATCTATAAGATCTAGAAGACCCCTAAAAAGGGTGTGCATCAAGACAAGACAAGATCTGACAAATCCATTTTTAGGTGCATTCAATATTTCTCGTAACAGCTCTGTCGCAGACATTACATAATACGAGTGCATAGTGCTAAGCTTCGATCGGCCATTTACCTTTTCACCGCTTGATGTCTGGCCGTCTCAGACAGACGCTTACTGCTTCGGTGGGTTTTATGGATATCTCTGACAAATCTGTCCATTCAAAATGAAAAAAATATTTAAAAAATTTGTATTTGGCACAAAAAAAGAAAATGTCCAAAATTGCAACCAAAAAATGTGTTCCAAAACCAGTGTATAAAGGAGGAGGTTGCCATGGTTAAAGATTGTGTATATTAACAATGTGTTAGAGAAATGTTAAACAAATTAAACAGTGAATTTAACCGAAACTTAACAGGATATTTATAAGGAAGGTAAACATGAGACTGTACTGTACATAACACGTGGATATTAAACAGGGATTCACCGAGGCAGTTGATAAAAAACTAATGAACTTCCTAACTTTAAACCCTTTCTGGTTGTCAATGGACATCATGAAAGATCAGGGGCCAATTTCATAGAGCTGCTGAGCACAACAATTTGCTTAGCACGACAATTTGTCCTTGGCAAAAACAAGGTTACAGACCAAATTTTCACCTGATCTTTATTGTTCTGGATTGATAATCAGCTGGTTTTTTTGCTTAGCATGAAAAACACGTATAATTTTGGCTGGTTACCTGTTTTTAATAAGCAATACTTGTTTGTGCTAAGCAATTTTTTTTTTCGCTTAGCAGCTATATGAAATTGGCCCCAGCAGTTACCACGAAGTATTAACACTGAAAGGTCAAACGGTTAACACGACATCAACACGGATTACCTGTAAAAGTGGGTGCCGTTATCTTGGAAGGTGGGTTTTGTAATCGGAGGGGGCTGAGATGTAGCCAGCACGTCCTCAAAAATACTCTGCTCCAATAATAACTGAATGTATGAAGAATGAGAAATAGTTAATAGTAGTGTCAGCATCTAAAAAAGAATGGAGTCAGATTTACAATGTACATCTAATCTACGCATGGAATTTGTCAATTCTGTGACATGCTTTCTATTAAAATCAGATGGACGTGGTGTTGGAATTTGCATGAACATTTAATAATTTACTTAGTTTACAATATTTATACACCCCCCCCCCCCCCCCCCCCCCAAAAAAAAAACCCACTTTATTTATACAATGTTTAAAGAGCTTTATAACCGGTGTGTCATCAGACATGTTAGAACTAAGAACAATGTGCAATGTACACAGCTGGTGTCTTCATGGGCCCACCAAGATAAGCTAGTGCACCTAAGATATTTGTGTTGCCGAGTGCCATACTATGAAAATTGCACTGCTACCTTTCAAATTGAATTGTTGATATCTGGTGATATCAATCCTAATCCAGGACCTGGTACAAATCCAGGAACAGGATCTCAATTGAGATCAATTCCATACACCCATGATCAACTTCTTCGCATAGGAAATGCATCACCTGCTAAACATGTCTTGTCACATGCAACATTGGAGAGATTAAATCACCTTGGAATTCTCAATGTTTCCACCTACATGACTAAACCAAGATATCGCTACAAAACACATAGGGGAAGAAGAGCCGGCCGGCGTCGACAGAATCATATTCCTCTTGTAGTCAATAACTCCCGTTCTAACCCACAACTACAAGTATCACAGAAAGGATCTAACTTGGATAATCTTCGTTCTTTTGCTAACGTTATCTCTTCGGTTCAAATGAACACAAAAATCTGTCTGTGGAATGCCCACTCAATTCGTAATAAATCTACTGAATTTTGCGACTACATCACTTATCATGATGTGGACACTATGTTCCTCACTGAAACTTGGCTCAGCTCAGATGATGATGCAGTAATCGGCGAGTGTACACCTCCTGGCTATACGTTCTTGAATGTTCCTCGTGTATCAACGAATCGCGGTGGAGGTATCGGTGTGCTCTTCAAAACGCATCATAAACTGCGTCTAAAGCAGGTCGACTGTTTTAATTCCACATTTGAACACACTTGTGTTACCAACAGCTCATCATCAATTAATTTTATCATTGTATATAGGCCCCCACCATCATCTGTAAATAATTTTAAATTATCTACTTTTCTGCATGAATTTGATCTTTTTATTGATGTAATCACACTTTTACCTGGTAAACTATTATTATTAGGTGATTTTAATGTACACTGGGATAAACCTACCAAACCTGATGTTAATCATATACTGACAACCACTACTGCTGCAAATCTTATTCAACATGTTCATGATCCAACACACATAGGTGGTCATGTTTTAGATCTGGTTTTTACTCGGAATGAAGATTCTATCATAAGAGATTGCACGATTCATGAAAATTTAATGTCCGATCATTATGTTTTTTGCTTGCTATTAGATGAAGCAAAGCTGCCCCCAATGCGCATTACCTCTACATTGCGAAATTACCGCCAAATAGATAATTCTAAACTTGTACTGTCACTAAACCATTTAAGAGACAGTCGACCTGCTGAGACCGACGTAGATACATATTTTAGCTGGTACAATACTGAAATCACAAACATACTTGATCGTTGTGCTCCATCTACAACAAAAAATCGCACTGTAAAACATAGAATGCCCTGGTATAATGAACGTATTCATGAAGCACGTCAAAACAGACGACAAGCAGAACGTAAATGGAGGAAGTCACGTTCCTCATATCACCGCCAACTTTACATGGAGTCAAGGAAAGTTGTTACTGATCTTTCCATTGAATCCAAGAAAGCATTTTTCCTTGACAAACTATCAACTGCTGACACCAAACAAGTGCATTGCATCATTAATACCCTACTTAATAATAACACACATCACCTTCCAAATTGTGAATCACATGTCCTCCTTAGTAACCAATTTTCTACATTTTTCAAAAGGAAAATTATCATTATTCGTCGTGAACTTGACCTTCAGACGGGTTCAAGCGATTTTGCTGATCCAATAGATATTTCTTTTCAATCACTATCGACCTTGCGGCTAACTACACAAACTGAAATATCAAAAATTATCTGCAATTCACCATCAAAATCATGTCGCCTGGATCCCTTGCCCACATGGATGCTTAAGGAAAACCTTACTCAAATTGTGCCAATTATTACTGATATTATCAACTCTTCTTTGTCGTCCGGAATCTTTCCTACTGAAGCCCACCGTGCCATCATTAAGCCATTACTAAAAAAGGCGTCACTTGATAGAAATATTCTTAAAAATTATAGACCCGTTTCGAATATCAGTTTCGTTGGTAAGATAATAGAAAAAATTGCTTGTGCACGACTATCTGAACATATGAATCAACATAATCTAATGGACCCCTACCAGTCAGCTTATAAACCCAAACATAGTACTGAATCTGCCCTAATAAAAGTAAAAAATGATATCATGTTTTCCCTTAATTCAAATCAAGTTACCCTCCTAGTATTATTAGATCTTTCAGCTGCATTTGATACAATTGATCATAGTATATTACTTTCGCGTTTGTCATCCAGAATTGGCATAAGAGGGGTTGCACTTGACTGGTTCCATTCATATCTTAAGGGTTGGACCAGTCAGGTTGACATTGCTGGTGAATTGTCAGCTCCATCTATTGCCGATTATGGCTTACCACAGGGCTCTGTCTTTGGTCCACTAGGCTACACTGTTTACACCCTTCCTGTTGGTGATATAGCACGGCACCACCAAATTTCTTATCATATATATGCTGATGATACACAATTATATATATCATTCAACCCTAATGTACCTGGTGAGATGAATCGTGCAGTCTCTAAACTTGAAAAATGCATCTCAGACATTAAAACCTGGATGACAGTTAATAAGCTTAAATTAAACGATGATAAAACAGAATTCTTTGTCGCTGCTTCCTCCCATATTCTTAAACTTATCCCCGATATTTCCATTGTTATTGGAAACTCTTCTATTCACCCATCTGAATCTGTTAGGAACCTAGGTGTATTCTTTGACTCGGCTATGTCCATGTCTTCCCATATATCATATATATCACGAACTGTCAATTACTATCTTCGCAATATATCACGTGCCCGCAAGTTCATGGATGAATCTACATGTCACCACGCTGTTCGTTCATTGGTACTTTCACGGCTTGATTATTGTAATGGTTTGTTATCTTCTGTACCCAATGTACACATACAACGACTGCAGCGGTTACAAAACTGGGCCGCACGTTTAGTTTTTGCTGTCAACCGCAAGCATGATCCCATACCCTTGATGCATTCGCTACACTGGTTACCAATACAACAAAGAATAATGTTCAAGCATTTATTATTTGTCTACAAATCCTTTCATAACCTTGCTCCAGTCTATTTATCAGACTGCTTGTTAAAATATGTTCCAAGAAGAAATAATCTGAGATCTGGAGATGATATCCTACGACTTGAATATCCTAGAACAAGAGTACAAGCCGGTGATAGAACTTTCACTGTATGTGCCTCCCGTGCATGGAACAATCTCCCGATCTCAGTTAGATCTTCTACCTCTGTAAATAACTTCAAAAAATCATTGAAAACGCATCTTTTTGTATAATTTTCCTACCTTTGTATTATTCTGCAATCATTGTTTCAATTGTTAGTTTTAATGTAACTATTTTATTGTAAGTATATCTAAGTAACATTTTATAATTGTACGCGCTTTGAGCCTTTTGGGAAAAGCGCATTATAAATATTAATGTAATGTAAGAACAAACAGTTGCACGACTGGTATTCGGTCTTAGCTGTTTTGAATGAGTAATAACTACCTGACACAATTTAACAGCATTTTCCCTGGAGATGTCCCTCTCAAACCCGCTCTGCTGCAAGTAGGGAAGCAGGACGTCCACAGCATCAGCACCAGCAAAGCAGCCCTCAGATCGCTTGGTCTTGGTCTTGTGCGGCCTGACGCTGACATTGCTTTGCAGGTGCTGGATGATGCCGTTCCAGCGCTGCGTGGCTCGGAAGGGACCGCTCATTGCGCCTGCGAAACAAAATGCAAGGGTGACTGATACTGATGATGATGAGGTGTGTGCAAAATCATATTGTTTTTTTGGAGGATTGAGAAAAATGTTAGGGTTGGTTCAGTGGTCTCGTGGTCTGGAGCATTGAGTTCGTAATTTTGCAGGTAAAGCTACGGGTTGTGGGTTCGAGTCCTGCCTGGGACTACGGTGCGTGTGCCCTTGGGCAAGGCACTTTGTCACTCATTCATTGCTTCTCTCCACCCAGGAGTAAACAGGTACCTGTGAGGGCAGAGATGGTTATTGTGATTGATTTAGCTGCAGATTTAGAGACAAATTACGCCAAATGGAACAATATTGATACGCTATGTATGGTATGTTAACCTACACTACATCTGACAATTGACATCGTATGCCGAGTTTGACTGAGTAATTTAATTGGACATGATGATGAGACCATGGAGGAATTCCTCCATGATGAGACCGAATATATTTCCATGAAAAAATTAAAACAAATCTTAAACTTTACGTAGCCAAGCCGGTAGTTGCCTACAGCATAGAGTCTACTCTATCTAGTCCAGGGCCATAGACCATGCATAGACTAGGGGCTGTTGAGTGTTGTTATTTTTTGATGTACTTGTACATATGACCCGTCCCCCCCCCCCCCCCCCCCCCCCCCCCCCCCCCCCCCCGTCCCGTCCCCCGGCGGCAGTATACTAAAAAAAAAATGAGGTAGCTTCTTTGCCTTTGTCATGTTTGTTACCATACCAATTCACTCAACAATGCTATCCCTAACGTTATTTAGCTGTGCATAATTGTAAAAACTGAACACTGATTTAAAAATTGTGCATTTTACAGTTTTATTACCAGATTCATCGACGAATTCTGACGTAGATTTCGGAAGCAAGTTGTACGAGTCGCGCAGTGGGTGCACCTTCAACAAGGTCGCCATTTTGAATTTGCCTCGCGGTTTATTTGGGTCACTACATTATTACAAACAGGTAAGTTACTCAACTCTTTGCGATATGTCAGATAAAAAGAAAACTCAAATAAAACACACACAAACAAAGACAGAAATGTATTTTTTGTATAGAGTAAGGATAAAGTAAGAGGTTTGTATTTTTGTTATAAACAAAGAATACGAATGTTCTTCTTGAAAAGTTAGTTTTCTTTGAGAAAATGGAATGTGCCAAAGGCTCAGCCCATTTTCAGAATGGAGGGCGCTAATTACTGTTATCGGTGACGTGCGCGCGCGTCGACGAACTTTCGTGGAGAAGTTGCACTAGTTCTGCTGCTTGCATTGTGAGTACGAACTGCACTGATGAATGGAACCCGGGAAGACGAAATGGTTGGTAGTTTTTGTACACCAACGCACGTTTATAAGTCTGGTAATTTTGCAGCTTACAAATAAGTTACAATTTTTGCTCACGAGTATTTGCATAAATGATAGACCCTGGGGCAGTACTGTGTAGTGTAGCAATATTAGTAGAAGCATAGAGGAATAAGAAGGAATAGAACTAAACTTCTTTTATCCGAATTTTGTGTTTCTTGAGTATTAACTTACTGTTATCATGGAGAAATAAAACACAAACTTATGTTTTCTTCATGTGTTTTCAAGCAATTATTTAGGAAATGTTATATTTAACTTGGGATATTTTAACTAAGGATATATTTAAGAATCTTTTAACTAAGGATATTTTATATTTAACTAAGGATATTTTAACTAAGAATATATTTAAGGATATTTTTAACTAAGGATATATTTAAGGATATTTTTAACTAAGGATATAATGCAATTGCAAAACCAAATTAAAATTGCTTGCCTGAGACTTGGTGATGATGAGACGGTACTTCCCACGAAAACCAATGCCATGCAAATTTGATGTAAACGAAGCATTTGCTGCGAAAATGTTTACAAATCTTTGCAAATTTACAGTGCGAAAAATTCCTGTGTGATCACAAATATGAACCGGCCTTTACATTATATCCTCGGCACTTTCCAAATTATTATGCATCGTGTACATGTGGTGCTATTGCTAACCTGATTTGCCACTAAAATGAATTGACTATTTTTACACAAGCCGTACCATGTTTTTTAAGGAGTTATAATGAGTTGATCTTCCCCCCCCCCCCCCCCCCCCCCCCATTTGCGACCACATTCTAACAGTAACTTGCTCTATGTTCTAACTAACAACTCTGCTACTACTACATGTACTACTACCGGTAGTACTACCGGTATATGAACCCATCCGAGTGTTAAAAACTACACAAATATAATACTTTAATAGTTTTGTATTTTCCATTTCTTTCTAAATAATTGCAGGTGGTGTTTCGTCCATCAACAGATGTTAAGTCTCTTGGCAGCTAAGTTTCCTATGACAGTTCTGCATGAACAACCATCACTGCATTATATAATCAGCCCAGCTTAATTTTCCTGCATTAGTAATTTTTAACGAACAAACAACTGAACACTTTTTCCTACGATCGTACACACTAATGGATATACACCCGGATAAATGATGGCGTAAATTACCTGTGAATACAGATAAGCACATCTATACCTGCATTTTAATTTTTTGTTTCTACATGCAAAGATCACTACCAGTTGATTTTGCAAACCTGTTCTGGGTTTGTTAATTGTGCGCATTGGCAGTTTGGGTGTATCATACATTCATGGAATATCCTACCAATTCTGGTCTACAGTTGGTCTGATCTGTTGATATTTCACCACTTTCTCGATCGTGCGGTTATCAAATGAGCTTTTACCAGATGCACTTTCTGGTGTGTGTGTCTCAATTATTTGCAAGTTTTTGACTGGTTATGTTGGAGTATGACGGCCAGTTGTTAGTGATTGCTCTGGTGTGAACGGACTTTATGTTCATCGGTCGGAAACGAGGCAGGGCAACATGCAAGAAAAGCCAGAAAATTATCGGGAAGGTATGTGAATTAATTTTTTTCTGTATTTCTGCATGAAGAAAATTGTAGATTGGGAAATCCAACGGGAACAAACAAGTTGAAACAAGGTTTCTTTTTTTCATTGCTTATTTAGATTTATATAGCAAAATTCTACATAAAAAAAATTTACAAAAATTAAGAGGCAAATAAGAACAAGCTCCTCGGAATTTCACCAGCCAAGTTTGAAACTAGTCTCAAAATGTATTTTCTATAACATTTGTTTCATTTTTAATACTCGATGAGACGATGACCGGTACATGTCTAATTTGGTTGAAAAGACTGATCTTTTTAGAAGTCTAATGGCAGAAATGAAGAGATTTTGACACGGCTGACTGACTCAGTACTAAAGGCGTGTCGGACTGGTTGTTTCACTTGCCAGTCTATTTTCTTGTGTTGCATGTTTTCAGTAAGCGTGTACCTTTAGTTTGGGAACTCTTATCATCATACACAATATTGAGAGTTTTACATTTTTGGACCAAGTACTTAGGTGGTGCACACTCTTAGATGGATTCAGTAGGTTTAGAGAAATTAGCATAGATCTCTTTTTTTTAATCAAAAGCCAAAATTTGTTTGATTATTGAAGTATATTGTTTATACCATTTTCAAATTGACACCAGGGAACTGCTATGGCCTTGGCACGCTAATCTGTCTAGATACAAGTGGGTTGGGCAACACTGTAAAACACAGCCTGTGTGACAGCTGCACACTCTGGTCTATTGTACATGTACATCGCAGCTGCTGGACAAAAGCTGTCGTGCAGTCATGTATAATATTGTACAGTGAGGTGTTAACTCCCTGGTAAAACAATGACGAATATCTCACTACAGAACAAAAAGAGTATCCTTGCCTATGCGCTATGCATGCATACTAGTATACATGTGTGGTATATAGAGGATGACGGATTTTAAGATCCCCACCAATTATGAGCATCCATTTGCCAACAAGAATTATATTTCGTGATGGTGTCCAAAGAATGTTTATACCAATTTACAGGCCCGTTCGCCGGACTTTTTATGGGGGGTACGAATTTGTACTTAATGGGACCAACAATGGAACCAACCATTTTTGTGTGCCAGTACCATTATTTCTAAATCAAAATACCATTATTTACCCTGAAAATGTGGACCTTTTGGTAATTTTTTGGGGGTGCGTACGCACCCGTCGCACCCCCCCTGCGTACGGGCCTGATCTACATCAATAATTGCTTGTCCACCCTCATGATCTTAAAACTTGTCCTAAAACCTTTGGGCCAAGTTCATGTTCAACAATTTATATTTATAAATAAAACTTTTTGAAAAATGTATGGTACATGTGTATTATCATAAACTTTGCAACAACCAAATTGAAAAAAAAATAACTGTTTAAAACCTGCAAAGCAACAACAAATTTCAGACGATATAGTGTTGATCATGCAATTTCCTTGGTTCATCTGCCATCCTGCGGACGAAAGTGAACAAATGTTATTGTGGTTGTACATCAAACCATTTTCTAATTACAACTGGAAAATTATCTTGCCAAATCTGATTGTCCTGTGTGTGTTTTAATAAAAAATATAAAAACTTCAAAAGTTTGGGTTTTTACCAGTAGGGTAAACTTATATCTGTGATTCCAATGGCAATTCTGTGGCAAGATCTTAAATATTACTTTTGCAGAAGATTAATCATGTTTTATTTGATAAGCCGGTTTTGGGTAAGTCATTCTTGAAAGTGGGTAAGTGGAAAATCACAGGTGGTTAAGTGGTAGGTAAGTGAAGAAAAATTTTTAATTTGAGGCTTGGCAACAACAGACAGTACAAGCACACAACACACAAATGTGTATTCTGATCTAAAAGTATTGACAATTTTACGTATTAAACTTGTACATTGTACAGTGTGCCTTTTTATTGCACATCTGTACCTTGTGTGATTCCAGTTTTCCTATACTCGGGTATCTTGGACTCCACACAGTGGCCGGCAATACGTTCATGGTTGTCGTTTTGCTGTTGTCTGCGTTGTGTGTCCTGACACTCTGTTGTTGGTTTGCAATTGACTTTTCGGAGGGATTAAAGGTCATGAAATGAAATGCTATTCTTGTCTTGTATGTGAATTGTAGCGTTGTTGTTTTATGGCTCCTGAAACTAGTATCATTTATTAAGAAGTGATATATCAGAGAAAAAAACTTATAAGATATATAGAACAGGAATTTCTGTCTAGTTTTATATGACACGATTGATTGCATTTTGTTTTATCTACACTGCAATCTACTGGTACATGAATGCACTGGTTTTTAATGTACCGTCAATTGTAATGGCTCCACACAGTGACTAGTGGACTGAACTGTCCATTGCAAAAGCACAGAGAAATGGTTGAGTACATTTTAAATGTATTGACTTCAGTATTTAACCAGTTCGCGCCGGGATTATTTTAACATCGCCGAGCCGAGGGGCGGGATTATTTTTAAAAAAACTCGATCTGAAGCGGGTTCAGGCTGATAGTGCTGGGAAGCACACCCACGCATTTCCGGCCTTGCTCGCTGCTGACAGACTTTTCCGAACTTGAACTTGGCGTGTTTATGCGTCATCCGTTTTGAGTTTGGGGAAGTTTTTGCGTTTATATACGTCATCCGGCGCGAACTGGTTAAGGAACATATACCTATTTTGTTTTGACACTATACATTACATGCCAACTTTTTTAGGTACACAGTACACATATGCAGGTACCCAGTATAAACTTGTTGAGTCCTTTCAGTACATTTAATTGAAATTCATATTTAGCATTGTGCCAAATTTTCTTTTCCTGTATTTATGTTTTCCTTTTTGGGGACTAAAAGAAGGCAAATTTAAATGTGCATTTGGGGTGGCTCTTTTTTTCTTTTTTTTTCATTTTTTTGCTCTTTTTTTGTTTTTGTTCACAGTGATTTTAATCCTTATCATCCCACACTGTTATTCCTGTAATATTTTTTATTTTTTTATTAAATTAGCTTTTTATTCCTTTTTTTTTCTCCTTCGCATCTAGTCCTGCACCCGGTCCTCCTTATCCTGGTGTCGGCGGCCTTTCTTACCGTGGTCGTCATGGCAACCTTCCTGTGCGGAATCTGCCGATTCTTCAAGAGGGCCAGCGATGACGACGTGGACAATGGCTCGGAGCAGAAGCGGCCCATACTGGGCATGGAGGAGAACCGGCCGGGTCCCAAGAAGTTTGGCCCGCGGAGTACCAGCTACACTGAGACGGGCAAGCGTTCACAGTTGATACCCTCTAAACATAAAAAGTAAGTTTTTCTTTTCAATAAAAGTGTGTCTCTTGTAGAATACTGTAAAAAATTCTTGTACAAAATTCTGTTCAGATTTTTTTTTTTTTTTTTTTTTCGAACATTGTAATTGTACACCCATGCATGTCTATAAATAATTCACACTTTTTTTTGTTTTTTTGTTTTAGTGAAAATCGTCACCTCAGCATGGTTACTAAATGAACTCATTACAAAACATTCATTTGAAATTAACCTACTAAAATTGCAAAATTGCATGTCAATTGTCTAATGACGTGTGCTTGAACTGTTTGAATTTTGGCCTTGCCCACATATTCCAAACATTTGCATGGACAATTCTTATTCACGTTACCACAGTTTTTGTTTTACTCTGCACGAACCTAACTCTTTTTTTGTTTGTCCTATTTTATTTTCAACGCTAAAATGTAGCAACCACAACTTGAAGACATTACCATGATTACAAAGTTGATAAATGTACGAGTGCCCATGTGTGCACCCAGGGTACCAAATGACTTTTAATTGTGGTGGTTACATGTTAAAGTTGCATGCCCATGCTACATTTTCACGTTTCAAACCAGAAAATTGTTTTGCTTTCTAAATTGATATTTTTTTTAGCAATACAAAGTTTGAATAAAACATCAACCGAAAAGAATAGGCCCATGTTTAGTAAATAAATTATTACTTTACAATTTCAAATTATTGGCCGCCACACAATATACATGTTTGTAATTAGTGAGTGAGACAAAACAATTTTTCTAGAAATAAGATTTTTTATTTTAATTTAAGAATACCATTTTTAGCAGCAAGTTGAAAATAGAATGTTAAATTTGTTGAAGCGCATGGGGAAATACAACTTTAAACTTTAAAATGGGGTTGAATTTTTTGTGTCCCTGTTACGTCTGACATAAGAATTTTTTTAAATTCAGCACACATTCTGTGATGCCTTCTATCTCCAAAATTGATGATGTATTAATTTAATTAACCCTTTTGGCTAGAAACCCTGCCAGACGCAACAGATTGCAGACTTTGTCGCATTGACTTGTGTGCAGAGTCCAGCAAGGTCAAGCAGTCACCACAGATGCACTGTGCTGGATTTGGCAGGGTTAGGGTTAATTATAAAGCGAAGTACCTGCAAAACAAATTAAAAAAAGTTTGAAGTCAATGAGTGACAATTGCATGGGAAATAGTTACTAGATCTGGTGTAACGGGGACACATCTTTCTATTTTTGAACCCTTTTTGAGTTGTCTGCACTTTTCAGATTGCATGCATGTCGTATTCTTGTTCATCACCTTTCCCTTCATCACACCATGCAAACAGCTCAGAGGACCCTCAAGTCTTTGAACAGTGTAAAGCACCCCCTCGTAAGACTCGCTCTCTTCTGACCTTTGGCCCTCGACAAGTATCTTCAAGTGACGCCAGACTACCGTAGGTTTTTTAAATTTTATTTATAAATCTTCTACCATGTCTACATATATCGTAATTGCTTCTTACAGTTACAACATGTAGAAACCATGCTTTATTTTAGTTATGTGCGGAGAAGATTCAGACAACCTATTCATGTTGCATGACATTTCAAGTTAATTGTATTTTCACACGATCATGGAATCCAACAAAATGTTCAAGCTTCACATACATACATACAATGTACAAGGTACATGTGTTAGCACCACTTGTGAAAACGTACATGCATATGGCATCGGTACATTAGAAGTTTCATATGCATGTAAGTTTTCATCAGTACATGTACTAGCAGAGCTGCTGATGAACATCGTACACTTATAGATTTAGGGGTTGTATTGTATAGTAAATATCGTTTAACTGACCTGTCCGAAGTTTTACAATCATGGATGCCTAGAAAAAAGCAAGAAAAAACGGCGTTCATTTTCAACCGGCGTCGGGCAGTTGTTTTTGTTGTTCTTGTTTTTTTTGCGATCGCCGTCCGGCGATAGTTAATTTGTTGTATTAAATTTAATTTATCCGAACAATTACAGGATATCTAGCGCAATCATTTTAG
The DNA here is from genome assembly GCA_037893245.1 of Crossaster papposus. Taxonomy (NCBI): domain Eukaryota; kingdom Metazoa; phylum Echinodermata; class Asteroidea; order Velatida; family Solasteridae; genus Crossaster; species Crossaster papposus. The sequence goes on along the minus strand of JBAIAA010000566.1, from coordinate 517,722 downwards.
CTGGATGCCTAGAATCATTATTTACTTTCAATTAAGTCGGATATTCATTAATAATTCGGTAGTAAAAATTGTTGATGTCTGCAAATGGTGTACCCTATCTTTAACTCGAAGCAAATCAATTTGTGGAAATATGCAAAAGTGCTAAAAATGTACATGGAGTATTTATTTTCAAAACGATTTGCTTGACACAACAATGTGGTGACTTTTGCTGGTAGTGGTACTACAAGTACTGTTGGGCTGTCTATTGTGTGTGTGGGGATGTAATTACACCAAGATTATATATGCACACGACTTTCCAACCAGTGGTGAATATTAAAAGAGCACAGATGAATATTCATTGCCTACATGTACAATGTATACACATGTATTAATATACACGTAGATGATGTTATGAATGTGATTATGAAATGATTAGCATGAATCATTGACATGTAGTGTTTGTCAAATGCTTCTGTTTTTTTTATTTGTTCATGTGTGTAGATCATTAATAGAATCATCAGCTCACGTACACATATCAAACTTAAAAAATTCCAATCCCCCAGCAAATTATACGTGTACGTAAGCTGTCTACCAGCGGTTTTTTTACTTTAGGAACCCAAAATTACATTTCAAATTTAAAAAGAAGTTAATCTTGGTTTGATTGCAAGTTGTTAACACAAAAGAATTTAATATTTTTTTAAATTGACGCAAGTGTTCTTTTAGCACATTGTAGGATATGTTCATTAAAGGGATCGTATACGTTTGGTAATTGGAACCCATTGTTTGTTTCAATCCTATATAGTTATAGATATTATACCATAAAACTAACCTGTACAAATTTCATTTGAAGAGGTGGTAGCGATTTTGAGATATTGCCGAAAATCTGGAGCGGTTATGTCCACGCAGAAAGAATAATCTGCATTGGAATACACAATCTGAGAAACGTCACTGCAGTAATGCTTCTCAAATTCAAATTTTTGGGGATAAAAAGTGATATCTTTTTCCATAACCGCAGTACTTCGAAGTGAAAAGTTTCTAAAAATGCATTATACTATCCAAAGCTGCTGTACTTCTTACCAAGTAAGTTTTTATTGCCATATATTTTTGTAGTAATTACCAAACGTATACGACCGCTTTTATAATATAGTTATAAATGAAATTTTCCTTGTTGGATATTATTAAGATTGCCTGTTGCTCTCCCATCATCTTGACTTTTTTCCTTTTCAATTCCATTATGTCCATCCATGCATTATCCTTAATTTCCTTCGTTTTCTAACTCATTTCATTTCACATTTAACTTTTAATTGATAAGCATTTCCTCACCCACATATATGTGTTCATGTACTACATAACCCCCAAGGACAGAAGCACAAAAGGCGAACAACAGATCCTTTCAGTCCTTTGGCGTTCGCCTTTTTTGTTGAATTTTGTATTCTGTCGTTAAAGGGTACGATAAATCTATGGGGTTAGGTTATAGTGAGAAACACAATAGGGGATCCTTGGTTGTTATGGTAAAACATGACTCGATGTACATGTACAATACATGTAAACAAAACTTTGCATCTCTGCTAGGAGGTTATTCAAACCACGGCTTCTGTCCAGCTTTGGCTTCAAGAGATTTGTGACTGGCTCATCCGTACAAATCTGTCCATGTGTTCCTCCATGAACAACAAACTGTATTTATGTGACCCATCCCCACAAAAATGCATCAAATCAGATTTGTTAAGAATTGAGATATCAATTTTATTTACCGGTAGTTCGGGAACAAAAATAAAGTTGTGAAATTATTTTTTAGAAAACGGCATTCACCACAAATTGCACTGTTGTATTACATTATAAATAAAATGGAATGAAGTATTTGCATATTGAGGTTCGCTTGGAGAAAAATAAAGGGAAAAAAACTCCCGAAAAAACATCCCTTGGCTTTGTTTATAGTTACGGGCCACATATATGATATGAAGCCAAAGGTTACAAAATTGTTCTGTTGGTTTTATGTACAGACTTCAAAATATTATGATTCTTGAGCCAGAGCTGACCGCAAGCCCGGTCTGCGGTGGACATCACCTTCATATAACTATTCACTCTGCATGTCTTGATTAATCCCTTGCATGGTGTGTGTTGGTTCTCTCTCTGCCCTTATCTTCACTCTAGTCTGGTGCCGGGTCAAACCACCGTTCAGAATGTGCAGCCCCCAATCCAACGGTCTCGGTCCACACCGCCTATGCCATCACTAGTACTGCCTGTCTCCCCAGTACATCACACAGTGTATGTTTTTATGATTTTGTTCACTATATAATGCGATTCTTAAGCGACTTTGTCAAACACGCGCGCGAACCACTTATTACTAGCCAGAGTTGTATTCGTGTCCCTGCAAGACCTTTCACAAGTCCTTTCACAAGTCCTTTCACAAGTCCTTGCACAAGTCCTTGCACAAGTCCTTGCACAAGTCCTTGCACAAGTCCTTGCACAAGTCCTTGCACAAGTCCAGTCACAAGTCCAGTCACAAGTCCAGTCACAAGTCCAGTCACAAGTCCAGTCACAAGTCCAGTCACAAGTCCAGTCACAAGTCCAGTCACAAGTCCAGTCACAAGTCCAGTCACAAGTCCAGTCACAAGTCCAGTCACAAGTCCAGTCACAAGTCCAGTCACAAGTCCAGTCACAAGTCCAGTCACAAGTCCAGTCACAAGTCCAGTCACAAGTCCAGTCACAAGTCCAGTCACAAGTCCAGTCATAAAGCCAGTCATAAGTAACTGGTTGAACAATGACAAAGGAATGCTTTTGTCAAAGCTCATTTGAATAGCTTGCGATTTGAATTAGAACTGAAGGACTTGTGATGAACTTGCAGGAACTTACAGGAACTTACAGGGACTTGCAGGGACTTGTGATGGACTTGACTACATCCCTGTTACTAGCGCTCATTGGCCAAACCCGCAGTTTATAGCGCATTAACTGCCGGTTTCGTTGGCTCTGTATATGTAAAATACTTGTGGTTCAAGTTAAAGTGACGTCACACTAACGGGCCGGATATGTTTTAACCGATTTTTAATTAATGTTTCATGACTTTCATTTAAACATTTCCCTTCATCACCTAACACTTGTTTAAATTTAACTTGTGTAGTTTGCGTAATAGGCATTTATTATGATTGGTTTTATTTGCACTATGTTTAAATATTTCTGTTAATTTTTTTATTTTTTCATTTCCGAGGCCGAAAAATATCTGTCAGCGACCGGCTTGCAGCTGGCATGTGTGGGTGTGCTGCCCACGAACTGCCGGCCTAAGCCGATTGGGGTCGATGTTCGTAAAAAAAAAAAATATCGCGCCTAGGTCCGATAAATAAATAAAAAAACAATGGCGTGAACTGGTTAATGTAAGGGATGTAGTCGAATCCATCACAAGTCCTTTAGTTCCAATTCAAATCACAAGCTATCCAAATCAGCTTTGACAAAAGCATTCCTTTTTCATTGTTCATCCAGTAACTTGTGACTGCCCTTATGAAAGGACTTGTGTCTGGCTTTACGAAAGGACTTGTGAACGGACTTGCAGGGACTCGACTACAACCTTAATGTAATGTGATGTCTTGTACACCTACATTACAGTGACCCAGGTCCACATACGTGCATGTTGTGACAGCAGTACCTGTAGACACATTTGAATGTACAATGTACCGTACATGTACGTGTAATTTGGCCTGTTGAATTTGCTGTTTATGTGGTGCATTGACCATACCTTTGTGGCCCTAACTACCCCCTCTGCAGGGACTCTAAACCCCGCCCCTTGATAAGTACTACACCCACATGTATATGAGTGACGCAAAGTTACAAATGCTCTGTGTATTTCTCAGAAGTGCAGCGTTGCAAAACATCATCTGGAATTAATATTTTCCGTTGGTTCACCTCATTCGACCATTTCATGTTGTGTTATTGACCTTGTCATAATACCCACTAACGCGTTACTCACAATAATAATAATAATTTATTGAATTTATAGTGCGAGCTCTCCAGGACCAGCCTGTTCAAGGGCGCATTACATATAAGTCCCAATTAAAATTTATACAATTACAATAAACATTATACCGGTAAGTACTGTACATTAAACACATAAAAATACTGTACCACTTTAACTATCAAAGCTAAAAATACTTTACAAATTCGAAAATGCTTTCCCAAAAAGAAAGGTTTTAAGATATTTTTTGAACAGACTTTGTGAGTGTAAACTACGAATATCAAACTGTTGGTTTGTGTTTCTCTATGATTTTGCAATAGGGCGATGTAAACGGTTTATAACCCTAACCCTGCCAGATCCAGCACATTGCATCTGTGGTGACTGCTTGACCTTGCTGCACTCTGCACACAAGTCAATGTGACAAAGTATGCAATCTGTTGCGTCTGGCAGGGTTTCTAGCCAAAATAGTGTGTATAAATTGGTCGATCTCGCTCGATCTCTTCCAGATTGGTTGATCTATCTTCCACATGTATAAAGAGTCCTTCTGATTTGAGGCGTGCGCACGCCTAAAAGCTTCCCTAGAAGTGCTAATAATCGCACGCCTGAATCCCACTGTACCGCACACCTCGGCATACATTTACGGCATAATTATACTACATAATTTGTAAACAAAAGTTTGTTAATAAAGAGAATAAGGCTGCAAGTTTGCGGTTTTTAAATTAACCGTGTAACCGTTGTTTTGTGGTTACGGTTTAAATTTTTAACAAAATTAAAAAAAAAGGCATGGGCCTGCATTGCATATCTAATTAGCGCTGCTTCATCAAGGAATTTAGTGTGTGCGCGTAGTACGTGTTGATAATCGCAGTTCGGTAGTAAATATTTTCGATATCTGCAAATGGTGTATCCTACCTTTAACATCCAGCACAACATTTTCATTAAATTCCGTTTGTGTAATAACTTTGTACACGGCAATATGACCGCTATTATGCAAAATATTGGCATGAAAACTGATAGATATTTATATCATGTACTACAATAAGTAATATCCAGATGCTTATAGCATCTGGATATTACTTGCCGATCATAGCCAAAATAAAGGCAAACATAACATCTGTTAAAAAAAGAAGAATTAAATCGATTGACTGTCTCGCATAATAATCAATATTATTTTTTTTCAAAACCAAAAAGTTACTATTACCAGATGACTACAAATCATTAGCATTGTGTTCTTGGACTTTCCACTAAATAATACACGTAGCTATGGTAACCAAGGAGATTAGTAATTACAAAAGGAGCAAATAATCAACACGTACATGTACGTGTACTGTACACAAATCTCGACACTCATTATTTTTGTCAGCATGTGTCTGGGCATTGTTCATTTCTAATCAGGCGGTAAATGGCACGTATCGTTGTTTTGTCTGAGAAACAAAACGAGCCGCGATACTGATTGTAGTACATGTATATGCTGGCAGTTTTGAAAATCAGTAAAGATAAACGAGAATCAGTTGAGAGATTGACGCAGTCGGGATGGAGTCTATGGGAGAATGGTTGCAGGAATTGAAGGGATCTCTGTGAGTTTCTTGGTGTTTTGGGTGGTGTTTTGTTTTGTTTCGTTAGTTTTGTTAGTTCTATACCTGTAGAACACAAGGTTATAAATGGAAAACTGCTTTTGTTTTTCTGCCAAAATTAGGTTATTGATTGGAATGGAATGCATGTATGGATGGATGTATAGCTGGTACAGCTTTTAGACGTTTGTTACAAATATTTATTTTAATTCTAAATATGTGACCCAGCACGAGTTAATGAGACACTTCGCGGCAAAAATGAAAATTGAGATTTTGATTTCATCATTTAAAGCTTGTTTAGCTTTAAATGATGAAATCAAAATCTCAAATTTTATTTTTCCCTCAAAGTGTCTCATTTACTCGTGCTGGGTCACATATGTGTATATTACTGATTTGCAGAATGCCTTTTTTAGAGATCATATGTACATAAAATAAAAAAATTTGGACTAATTTGTAGATTTATTGTTAAATCTACATGTCTGTCAGACATGAATATTTAACAATAAATTAATGTATTTGCTTAATCGTATTTTGTTTTGTAGTTAAGTTTTCTGTGACCTGAACACTGGTGCAAAGGGTCTAGTTATTCTTTTCTTAACTGACAATGGCATGTGGTGTACCAGAAATTGCGTACAAAGCGTTACTATACAGCAGTAATATACATTGGAATTCACAAACCCTACCATTTAACACCAGAAGGAAGAAAACATTGGTTGTATTATACATCTTTTCTCATCCACTGATCCATATCTACAAGTACCAAAAGCGCATATTTTTCGCGAAGCCGGATATTGCATTCTATCATGCTTGGCCAAAACCTTGTCCGTTGTGCGTAGAGTAAAAAAACCTCTTTTTACATTGGTTGTGCACTTTTTAATTAGTGGATCATGTTACTGGGTAATTTGTCCAGCACAGTTTGTTCCACCTGTTAGTGTCATCAAGATAAACTGTACACGCATTGAATTCACTGGTTGGCCTGCTCCTGGGAACTTGAGACAACAAGGATCTATTTATGTACATGTACATGCATAGACATTTGTATATGTGGGTCTTTCTAATCAGTCTTTGAATTTGATGGAAAGAAAGTTTTCCAATCAAGAAATGAGTATTGTTTTGTATTATTGTGTATTTCAATATTTTTTTTACAGGTACATGTACTTAATGATGTACATGTACTGGCAATTAATTTTTTGTTTTTGCAATGTCAGTGTTTATCGGCGATCGCGAAAATAATAACATAAGAATGACTGCCCGACGCCGGTTGAAAACTATTGCCGTTTTTTGTTGCTTTTTTCAGCATCCATGATTGTAAAACTTCAGACATACCAGTTAAACAATATTTACTATAAAATACAACCCCCCAAATCCACCTATTCATGATAATTCAAGCAATTACCAATGGTGTATCCTACCTTTAATAAGTAAACTAAACTTGGTATGTGTAAAATATTATTCAGTTTCCAATTACCCATCCACCTGGGATTAAATGTGACCCAGCACAAGTAAATGAAACACTTTGAGGCAAAAATAAAATTTGAGATTTTGATTTCATCATTTAAAGCTAAACAAGCTTTAAATGATGAAATCTCAATTTTTATTTTTGCCGCAAAGTGTCTCATTTACTCGTGCTGGGTCACAAATAGTTAGTCCTGCTGATGTGTCCTTCATAATATATGTACTGATAATGGTTTGTAACAAGGTTTCTTGCAAGTTTAATTATTGTAGGTTACAATAATTAGGTTACAATAATTAAACTTGCAAGAAACCTTGTTACAAACCATTATCAGTACATATATTATGAAGGACACATCAGCAGGACTAATTTTTTAATCCCAGGTGGATGGGTAATTGGAAACTGAATAATATTTTACTGGGTACATTTTTCTCCTTTTTTGTATTTTTTTTTCTTTTTAATTTTTTACAGTTGGTTAATGGGTACAAATGGCCCAGGAGATTCAGTGTTTTATTTGATTCTTTAAAAAACGTTGTTTTTTTTCCCAGATTAGAGTGATGTTTTGCCTTTTTTTGGTTCTTCGTTATTGTTTTCATTCATAAAAGCTGATGATAATACACCGTTGACATGTTTGGTGTTGACAATGTGCCTATGGCGTGATGATAATGCATTTTTCATTACCTCATACAAGTCATTTGCATAAAAACCACTGTGCCCATGTGGATAGAATTAATTTGACTACAATACCCCATACCAGTATTTATAATTGAAGTCCACATCAAGACAGTATTTTTTTTAAATAGGATGTGCAGCTGTGCATATGTACATATGTAAATTGTCGCTTATTACAATCGGTAAACTAGGTGAATAGCTTCTTTGGTAGGAAAACACAGTTTGCATGTTGTTTTTTAATTTCATTTTGAAATTTGTAATTTGCTTCTTTTGCTAATTTACTTTTGGATGAGATACGAGAAAGGAGAAAAACGAGAAAAAAATGAGATTTGTTTTTGTAAGTGTTAATTTTTTAGCTACCAGCAGAATAATTACTTTGCAGATTGAACTTATTTTTTTTTTCAGCACAAAAAGAATTCAGGTAGATATTTTGTTTGGCATTAGTAAATTAGACATGTTAAGGGCTAAAAGAAACCCCAATAAATGGTGTATTTTTCTGATTTTGTCAAGCCTAAATTGGTGGGCATGTATGGGTAGGCATACACCATGTTACAGGGACACTTTTTTGTTTGAAAAAAAAAAGCTGACCGATTTGTTGGGACACTTTCGTGTCCCCATAACATGATTGGTCTCCAGTAAAGGGTTCTAGATTTTGACAATTTTTGGTGGAAAGTATTTTCAAAGTTTGAGTTTAGAAAGATTTTTCTTAAAGGTAGGATACACCATTTGCAGATATCAAAAATATTTACTACCGAATTATTAAGAAATATTTTACTTATTTGAAAGTAAATAATGATTCTAGGCATCCAGCAAAATGGTTGCGCTAGATATCCTGTAATTGTGACGAAAAATATAATTTTATATTGAACAATTTGTGATCGCCGTCCGGCGATCAAAAAAATAAAGATACCATAAGAATAACTGCTCGACGCCGGTTGAAAACAAACGCTGTTTTTTTTGTGCTTTTCTTGGCATCTATGATTGTGAAACTTCGGGGAGGTCAGTTAAACTATATTTACTATAAAATACAACCCCCCAAATCCACCCATTCATGAAAATTCAAGCAATTACCAATAGTGTATCCATCTTTAAGCACAGACTCCTATGGAATGCCCCCTATAATGCCAAGTACATGTACTAAAATAAATTGTGCAATTGTGCAAGTTGTAAGGAAAATATATGATATATTGTTACAATACACTCCATTGTCAAGCAGGACAGTGTGGTTTTTGTAATATTAGAACTTGGATCAGTGGGTCAGCAAGCAGTGCATGAACTGGGACAAATCCTTTCATTATTTAACAACCACAGCCTGTAAAGGAACGGACTTTGGTTGCACGCACTTTGGTTACATGCGTTAGTTTTATATTGTGCATGTATATAGGGAGCCTTGAAATGATATAGAAGAAAAAAAAGGATTATATGGAAAGTCTTGTGTGTAAATAAATAAAAGTGTATCAGTTTTTTGTTACAGTAAATAAAAGTGTATCAGTTTTTTGTTACAGTTTATGGTCACACACGTAATGCTAACTTTTTTTACCACACCTACATGTAGTCACATATGCAGCTATTCTCAGTGTCTACAGAAAGAAAAAAGTAAAGCTTGGCCAAATCACAGAGTATAAAGAAATAAAAATACAAGTTAAATATTTGAAATAATCTGATCATGTCACACACACATACATTGAAAGTAGAAAACACTGTGGACCTAATTGTCCTAATCATTTTTTTGTTTTTTGTATACAGCTTTGTTATAATACATTGATCCAGAACAACCATGTGTCGATTTTCTAGCTAAACCTTCTGGATCAGTTCTGTTACAAAAACATCCCGGCTTCGAATTGGTCAAAATTTTGGAGATTCCCAATTTGGTTCCAAAAGCCAAAGCAAGAGACGAAGCCACGATTTGAAAAATGGTTCTCAACACTTTTTCGTGGTTGCCCCATCCATTGTAGCATTATTAGTTTACATTTTGTGAATGTAATTTTCCGTGTTGTGTTTTCAATGCAGCTTTGATCAAACCGAGGGTAAGATGGTTGTGGAACAAGTCCAGCCGGAGTCTAAGAAGGTTAGCAAGCAGACCTCCGTATTGTCTGCTGCCTCTGCTTTCGGCCTTGCCCAGGAGGCACTGGGGCTCACCGAGGTAAATAAGCTTCTCTCTTTCATTGATTAAAGTTTTGAAAAACAGCAAGTTTTGTTTCAAGTAAGGAACTTTTTAAGTTTAATGTACATATAAGTTCCGTACTCTGCATGATGCAAGCTTAAAGGTAGGATACACCATTGGTAATTGCTTGAATTATCATGAATGGGTGGCTTTGGGGGGTTGTATTTCATAGTAAATATCGTTTAAACTGACCTGTCTGTAGTTTTACAATCATGGATGCCGAGAAAAGCACGAAAAACAACGTCTGTTTTCAACCGGCGTTGGGCAGTTATTCTTATGTTATCTTTGTTTTTTCGCGATCGCCGTCCGGAATAATTACCGGATATCTAGCGCAATCATTTTGCTGGATGCCTAGAATCATTATTTACTTTAAATGAGTAAGATATTTCTTAATAATTCGGTAGTAAATATTGTTGGTGTATACTACCTTTAAAGGTAGTATACACCATTGGTAATTGCTTGAATTATCATGAATGGGTAGATTTGGGGGGTTGTATTTCATAGTAAATATCGTTTAACTGACTTTTCCGAAGTTTTACAATCATGGATGCCGAGAAAAGCACAAAAAAACAGCGTTTGTTTTCAACCGGGGTCGAGCAGTTATTCTTATGTTATCTTTGTTGTTTCGCTCTCGCCGTCCGGCGAGAGCGAATTTTTCTTTATAAAATTCCAAGATATCTAGCGCAATCCTTTTGCTGAATGCCTAGAATCATTATTTACTTTCAATCGAGTACGGTATTTCTTAATAATTCAGTAGTAAATATTTTCGATATCTGCAAATGGTGTATACTACCTTTAAGATAGCTACATGTACCGGTAGTTTGAATTTTGCTTTCATTTTTTTGCATTTTGTTTGTATGTCTCATGTAATATTTGTTCCAAAGGGTTAAACGCGGGGTTTGACTGAGTTGACGCACTATGATTGTGTATCGGATAATATGGCAAAAACTTTCTGTTGTCAGACATTTGGTAGGAAATCCAACAAATCTGCTGCATCCGGAAACTTAATCCTGCAGCAGCAGAATTTGGTAAATATTAACCAAAGGATTGACTCGCTGCAGCAAGCAGCAGCACTAAACTGCACTAGTTGCATGACATGCACACCTGTATTCATATTTTTGTATCACTGTGGAGACATGGCTTTGTTCTCGTACGTACAAACTGGTTAAAAAGTCGGGCACCTTTTTTCAAAATGCTCCTATTTTAACCACAATTAATTTCCTGGGTTGAAATTTTGACCCAATATACCCTATTTTATACCCTAACCCAAACACTAATCCTAACCCACATCCGAAACCTAGTTTTTGAGTAATTTGAGTACAATCCCAAAAATCTATTTCGTGAAATTCCAAGTGGAGACCTATTCATCTATAGAAATTACCCTTTGGAGACCTTTTCAAATTTCACTCCCATTGTCCCCATTGTGTTCACGTCTCCAGAGGGTACCTTATTTCGCACCACCAGCGAGGACACGCACACTAATATGCGAGGACATGCCCACCAGTACACCCAGACACGCCCATATCACCTGGGGCCAATTTCACGGAGCTGCTAAGCACAACAATTTGCTTAGCATGAACATTTGTCCTTGGTAAAAACAAGGTTACAGACCAAATGTTCACGTGATCTTTATTGTTTTTGATTGATAATCAGCTGGTTTTTTGCTTAGCATAAAAAACACGTAGAATTTTGGCTGATAACTTGTTTTTAATGAGCAAGACGTTTTTGTGCTAAGCAAATTTTTGTGCTTAGCAGCTCCGTGAAATTGGCCCCTGTACATGTACAACGTGTAGTTTGTGGTGGTGGCGGCGGCTTGGTATACACAATGCAAAATGCCAAATCCATACCAAATATCAGTTTTGGTTGGATGTGCTCATGTACATACTACATGAGCAATAGAGAAAGTACATGTTGTGTCACAAGAAATGCAAGTGTTTGTTTCACAATTTTGCATGAATGATCATGAGATCGGGCTGCATATCGAGCATGCATTCTGTCTTTTGGTAGCTATGTAGATCAGCAAGAAGTTCATTGGCTTTCTACTACACCGTGAAGACTGGTCCTAATAATGCATGCCTAAGAGGTGTTGGGTATTTGTACTTTACAAGAACTGGGGCCAATTTCATAGAGCTGCTAAGCACAAACATTTGCTTAGCATGAAAAATTGTCCTTGGCAGATAAAAGGTAACAGACCGAATTTTCATGTGATCTTCATCAGCTGGTTTTTGGCTTAGCATGAAAAACCCGTAGAATTTTGGATGGTAACCTGTTTTGGCCCCTGGTATTGACAGCAGGTGGAAATTGACTTCATGATTGGTCGAGAAGGCACACAGGACAACACCACACCAGGGGCCAATTTCATAGAGCTGCTAAGCACACAAATTTGCTTAGCACACAAAAATCATGCTCGTTAAAAATAGGTTACCAGCCAAAATTCTACGTGTTTTTCATGCTAAGCAAAAAACCAGCTGATTATCAATCAAAAACAATAAAGATCACGTGAAAATTTGGTCTGTAACCTTGTTTTTGCCAAGGACATATTTTTGTGCTTAGCAGCTCTATGAAATTGGCCCCAGTTGTGATGCACTCAAGGGTAGTATTTTTTCCCCCTGGAGCCAAAGTTTATGTCGTTTGCTTTATATTATTTTTATATTTCCCCCCAGTGTCCACCAGAGGAAGAAGGGGAATTTGTTGGCAGTCTGCAGTTTAGCGTCAAATACGAATTTACCGACGAAACGCTGGTTGTCAAAATTTTGCGGGCAACTGATCTCCTAGCCAAAGATTTTAGGTAGGAAGTTTTCAGAAATACATCATTATATACCCTAACAGTACTGATGAATCTATCCACTTTGATACAAATGTTTACGCACCCCAGAGGGTAACTCGGTTAGATTTGTAAAGATTCAGATATTTTCCCCAGATAATTTCTAGTCACAGGCTCTTAATTCTTTTCAGTCCTATACTCGGAATGCACAAACAAATTGTCTGAATAAAACTTCTTGCATAAAACTTTTTGCATAAAACCTTTTGCATAAAACCTTTTGCATAAAACCTTTTGCATAAAAATTCTTGTCTAAAGTTTTTTTCATTTGCAGGACTGAAACATTTGTCGAGTATACATGTGTACGTTTTGGACATTTTAATCTAAAAAAAAAAGAGATTGGGTATCTTGAGAAAGATGTTTGGATATAGACCCATCACAAATTTGTCTTTTGAAGAAAAAAATATGGCTAGAATAACAAGAAATGCCATCCATTTTGAACAGAGAATTGCTTGTTATTCTACGGTACCCATATTTTTTTCAATGGACACATCTGTGATAGCCCTGTATCCAATCTTTATTCTCTTGAATGTGTGCCAGATTTCATGCTTGTATCACCAAAGGCACAATCTCACCCCCTATGCCATATGTGACCTGCTCTACAAAAATGAGTCTGTTGTGTTAAAAATATTGTTTGAGTTTTACATTTGGTAAAAAAGAGCAAGGAATTGGCTTTCTTTATATTTATGGCACAACTCTAATGTGTAACGAGTTGGTCTATTATAATTTTTTTTAATGTGCGATTTCTCAGTTCTCCGAGACATTAAACTGCCCCCAATGTGAAAATGTATTGTGCGACATCCGAATCATTTTTGCAGAGCGGGTCACATATTTGTAATCTTGCACATGAACCGTACATTGGATGTATTTATTTTGGATTCCTTTGTCGGCAGTGGTACAAGTGACCCGTTTGTCAAGGTGCTCTTGCTACCCAACAAGAAACATAAGATGGAGACTAAAGTCAAACGGAAAAAGCTGAACCCAATCTGGAATGAGACCTTCCTGTTTGAAGGTAATTAAGACACGCTGGATGACTGGGATCCCATGGAGGTGATCGTGGCGGATGTCATTAGGGCTTTCCTTTGACTGGAGACTTGTTGTTGCCTCAAAGATTTTCCCCTCTGTGTAGGATGTTTAACCCTCGTCAATCCTCCAAAATCAACTGGACGGTCTTTAGAATTTGGAGAAGTGAGGCTGAATTTCAAAATGTAATGTTTGTGGAAACTCGACCCCGAGACCAAAACCAACCTTCGTTCAGGTTTGGTCGGGTTTTTTTTTTTTACCCTATCATTTCAGACGGGTTGGTTTGGCGTTTGAGTTACAAATCTTCAAAGCTTCCTGGGTTATCAGAGGTTTGGGATCGCAATGGTTTAATTTACGTGGTACCCTGTTTAAGTGATCCTTTTTTCTTTTTTTTTTGCCGACCGGCTAGGTTTCCCGTACAACAAGCTGCAGGAGAGAATCCTGCACTTGGAGGTGTTGGACTACGACCGCTTCAGCAGGAACGACCCCATCGGAGAGCTCAACATCCCATTGGCTGAGATTGACCTGACCCACGAGCTGACGATCAACAAGGCGCTCGCCCCGAGCTCCAAGTCAGCCGTAAGTCATAACCTGCAAAGGAGAAGGGGGGGGGGGGGGGGTGCTGAGAGGCTGAGAATCCTTGGAATCCTTGAAGAAGAGACGGATAGATACTTGGGACAATCAATTGTAAGACAGTCATTCCTAATTTCCTCTGAACCCACCAAGTGAAACTTTAATCCCGAGTTTAAGCCAAGTTATAGTGGAAGCGTTTGACATTCTGCGTGAACACAACAGGTACATTTTTTCTCCTTCTGGGTTTTAGGTGTAAATGTCAAAATGTTGGCAAGAAAACAAAATAGACCATGGTACTGGCAAAACATGTACATGCCGTACGAGAAGGGTGGGGGGGGGGGGGGGGGGGGGGGGGGGTGTCCAATCCCCTTCTCTTTCTTCCAGCCTTGTTGGAGGGAAGGCCAGAGATATATTTTTGTTCAAATAAAACTTGTTTTTACCATTTCTTCTCTATATCCCAACATACTGCTGAAGTGTTCAATTGGATTGCATATGTATGCAGGAAGACCCCCCCCCCCCCCCCCCCCCCCCCCCCCCCCCCCCCCCCCCCAACTCGATATTGTTAATGCAACTCTATATTGTTATTGTTTGTGTGTTTGCACAATGTCTGCAGGGCAAACTGGGGAAGATCCTTGTGTCTCTGTGTTTCGCACCCACAGCGGGAAGAATAACGATAGTTATTATGAAATGTGAGAAACTCGCTGCTAAAGATATCACTGGCAAATCAGGTCAGTACCACTTGTTGGTGTTTATTTTCTTTTTTTCAGAATAATTGTAGGCAGTGCATTTGTTTTCTTCTCGTATTCAATTTCTAGATTCTTGCATCGTGTATATTTCAGATAAAGAACAAAACATTCAATACTAAAGCCAGGGCCCAATTTCGTAGCGTTGTGCTTAACACAGCCGCTAAGCACAGGAAAAGCATGTTTAACCGTGGAGGAAAAAGTTGCTTAAATCAGTGACCTCGCAATAGAAATCTCCATGGACAAGCAAGCTTAAGCACGTCCAAGACATGAAATAGTGCTTAAGCAGCAAAATGGTTTTCTGCTAGAGTAAGCACAACTTTTCTGCTAACGGTTAAGCAGCGCTATCAAATTTGGTCCTGTTCAAACTTGGTTAAAACTCGGCATGAATTTTTGACATCATGAAAAGTGTCTGTGCTACAATTTTGTTAGCAAAAGTTTAACGCAATTTTCAACACTGTTAGTTTGCACTACGAATGTGTTTCAAAATCGAAATAATTTGCCTTGTGTTTTGCATTTGCCAAATCATTTTCACCAATCCTTCCACCGAAGATCCGTACGTGAAAGTCTGGCACATCTTCCAGGAGAAGAAGATCGAGAAGAAGAAGACGCTAGTCAAGTACAACACCCTGAACCCCGTCTTCAACATCTCCTTCATGTTCCACGTCACGCTGAACAAGATCCGCGACACCAGCTTCATCATCTCCGTGGTGGACCACGACCGGCTGTCTCGCAATGACACTATCGGCGGGATCATCCTAGGAACCAAGGCCGCGCCCTCGGAGACCAGTCACTGGGCGGAGATGCTGAACAAACCCAGAACTCCCGTAGCCCAGTGGCACGTCTTAAAAGACATGGGCTGATGATGATGATGTCATCATCTTGGCGGTGTTTCATTTTGTCCTGTGTAAATAATTTGGGTGTATTTACGTTATCGGTTTGCTGCCCCGAGCATTTCTAACAAACAGGGTTATAGTTTAGGGGCACCGGTACTCGTCTTCCGCTTTTTGCACTGTGCTGTACAGGATTGGAGGCAGGGAACCAACCAAAGCCGGTCACCGTCGCACAACACTAGTGCCTTTGTGTATCGGAAATGGCATGCAGGGTACCAGTGACTGGTCAAGCAAATGAGCACCAGTTTCCTCCGAATTATTTCAACTGCACTGGTGCTACGCCTTTTATAGTCTTTGTCTTTAACTCTTGCGTTTAGGCCTAACGGTGAGTCTACGGAAAAATGTCTTACAACAGATTTTGTAAGAATTTTGTAAGGGCCAACGCTGGTTGTTGTACTACAAGTGTAGTACAACACGTACATGTACTGCAATGATCCAAACACTTTGTCAGTTGGTAAAGATTTCAATGACGTGTATTATACACTTTGTTACACATATTATATTATACACATATTGTTTGGTATTTGCTCTTTGCACAGATTGACCATGTTTAAACTAAAGTGAGGCTGTACTTTCAAAACAGACTACTTTTTGTTATCCCACACCTGAATAAACTCCTGTCGTCTGAATAAATCCCTCTCGTCTGAATAAATCCCTCTCGTCTGATTGGTGGGTTGTTGATCATGAGCCATTGATACATTATTTGTCCCAACTCACGGCGCGATCGCACAGCAAACTAAACATGTAAAGGTTTGTGCCGGAGGACGTATTCACACGCAAAGTTTTCCCCAGATTCAAAACGGATGACGCATAAACACGTCACGAGCAAGGCCGGAAAATGTCTGTCAGCAGCGAGCAAGGCCGGAAATGCATGGGTGTGCTTCCCGATACCATCGGCCTGAACCCGCCTCGGATCAAGTTTTGTTAAAAATAATCCCGCGCCTCGGCTCGGGAATGTTTTTAAAAATAGTTCCGGCGCGAACTGGTTATAAACCCTTCAGCTTAAACCAATCGGATGACAAGGATTTATTCAGATGTTGTATACAATGTTTCAAATGGAAAGAAAGATTTCTTTTAGTGGTAGATCGAATGTTCCATATCCAATCGGGTTTGAGTCGTGTAATGGAACATTCCATCTGTTGCCTCATGAAATTAATCTTACCATTGCACTCATAAACTTTTATTTTCTGAATGTTATTACTATAGTAGTTATTCAGCCTGTACATACTGTACGTGTTGAGAGGTTTAATATGGTTGCTGGGAATATTTTAGAAATAGATCTTCACTGCCGTTATATTTTGTTACATGGAAGTTCTGCAAGTTGTACTGATATTTGTAATATATATAAATATATACAAAATTGATTTATTATATCCAAAAGTATTTCTGTACTGCACTGTAAAGATTATACTGTAATCTGTAATACAGAAATGATAGTTTCATTATATTTAAATGTTTCGCAAGTATGTGCTTGTGAATATTGAAAGCTTTAATGAATGAATTTATCACAAAATTAATGCATAATAGTATGCAGGAATAAGTGCTTCCATAATAGAACATGAATTAAATGTTGGATCCAGAATCGTAACATTTTGTTATGTCTCTAGCTTTTGCATCTGACTTGTGTAATTTCTCTTGCAAGTGTCATTGAAATTGACTTCCAACTTCTTTTGTTCTGTAACTTTATTTTGTTCACGTACTTTGCTTTATGTAATCGCAAATGGAGATAGAAGGCATCCAAGAGTGTATACTGAATTTTTTAAAAACTGGACTCCATATATTTATGAAATGACCCATTTAAAATTGGGGAAGGGAAATCTGTGCTAATAAGAAATGTTATTTAACTTATCATTTATTTTGATGTTATTTTACTTTAGATATGTTTTGCGGCTAATTAGTGTTTACACAATGTAGTTAAGATATCAACTATGAAATATGAAATATGCACCATTTAATTGTACGAGGGATGCTAACATTTGTCAATAAGAAAAAGAGAACGTTGAATGTGTACATGTACATCTCATGATTATATTTCATATTTCGACCCTAACAAAATTCTCTTCAGATGCAAATAATGTCTTGTTAGGATTTTGAGCGAAGGTATTGATGGTAATATTTTAACTTTTAGGAAATTCTTAAATGTTAACATCAAAGATAAAACTACATACTGTATTTTTGGAAATATAATTTGTCAATTCAAGAAGAAGTCCCTTGCCTTTTCATAAATTCTTACCGTAAAATGACTTGACTGTACTTGAGTTGCCTTCACCATTTGCATATAATTAATATCCATGATTTTGTACTTAGTATTAGGAAATGTTTTAAATCTACATATGAAGCACGAATGTGGCAGAGAAAACCCCCTCTCTTTTGTGTTCACCATTGTGTTCCCGGAATCTCAGGAATTCCTTTTAGGTTTCAAGGGGGGGGGGGGGGGGGGGGGTTAGGTAACAATAGTGTTGAGTGCGTATAAAGTATAGGGATAAGAGGAGGGGGGGGGGGGGTTACCCCTCTGCCACATATATAAATCTAAGGTCCGAAACAGTAGGATGAGCCCAGGACTGCAGTGTGGAAGGTTATAGGTTCAAGACCAGGTGGTGCCATTGATGGAAAAAGGCTGAACAAAATATTGCAGTGCAGAAGGTCCGGGTTTAAGCGTTGGATGCTAGGACAGATGGGGTTTTACATGTGCATCTCTAAAATAACATTTTGGCATAGGTTCCCCTTCACATGCTCTAACCGCTGCACTACTTGGTTTTTCGTAGTAAAATGAGGTTTGGAGATCACACACAGAATATATACCTTGGTCTAGTACTTCCTCAAAATGACATTGCATGTACCAATAATACAGTTCATTGACAACCAGAGATGAAAAACAAGTTTGTATGATAAAATGTTTATTGATAATCTTTTATTCCTTTACTTCTCAATAAATTGAATATTTTTAGGGGTCAAGTAAAATCTCTGTATTGTCCACTACATTGGAAGAAATATGGTTTCAAATTCTATTTTTAAAGACCATTCAATTTGTAGGGGAAACAAAACAATGAATGCCCAGAATAATAACTATATACTTTTTACATTTTAAACAAAATAACAGCCTAATGGCAATTATTGAAAGCAAAAACCCAGTGCAGTTAGCACATCTCAAATTTTAAAGCTGCATGATCAATTTAAAATACCCTAGATTCATGCAAAGGCCACATTCAAAAGAGTTCTGCAGAGCTTAAAAGCAGCTTTTAAACATTAAAATTATCTTTTGCCCTACAGTTTACGTGTTATCCCCTAAAATTGACATTTCTTGTTTAAAGGGTACTATGTTCAGAAATCGCCCAATAGGGCTACAAAACATGTTTTGAACTACCAGATATGCGACACGATCAAGCGAAATAAGTTGGATGTCGGCCCCGGTCAAAATGAGTTTTCATGTAGTTTCAAAGAGGGCATCTGTACGTTTTAAAAACTGAAAACCCCATGTTGATACAATGTTTTGTTGTCGAGTTATGTAAATTTGTTTAAATACCAACGAAGAACACACATCCGACTCATATATTCGAAATAGGACAAGTAAACAAGTCAAAACATGTTCAGGTTTTTCAGAACTTGGTGCCCCTTTATGGTTAAAGAATCAACCATGGCCTTATAACAAAATTATAGGTACAATGAAAAAGTAAAACCCTTTTTCAAGCTCTGACAAATTACCTCTTCTCTAAAGGCATTATGTCACGGTATAAGAAAGCAATGAGCGTTGTAAAGTAAAACAATAATTTTTTTATGATAACTTAAACTGGCAAAATGCTATTTGAATATTCAATAGAGCCCTAACATTATCACTTACATTGTGATAATTCATCAAAGGTTGACATATTCCCTGTGCTTGAGTTGTTATGAACATATAATGGGGTAGCACATTTTTTGTTTTACATAAGTGGGTATTAACTATGCATTATTTTACAAAGCAAAATATTTTTTTTTCTATATTCATTTTGACCTCATTTATGGGGGAAAATGGTTTAAAAAAAGAAGAGTATGTTTACATTTCTACAACAAACTGTTTGACCTTGTATTGAACAATTTCTTGTCCTGCAAAAAGAATTCTTTAAAACAAACTTTTAACCAATACTAAACAATGAAATTCCAATACCAACATATTTTGAACTCCAAATAAAAGTGACATTCCCCCCCAGAAGAGCCCGGTTTTTAGCTGTAAAATTTACATTTATTGTAAAAGACGGCATGCACTATTAAATTATGCTGCGATGCAAAAACAAAAATAAACATTCTAAATAATTATACATTCTAAATATAGGCATTTCACAGATAAAGAAATACTGTCAAATTAATTGGTGGAATTTTTAGACTTTTGATTAAAATAAAATAACTAGTTGAAAAACTTATCTTTTAATGCAAGAAAACAAGAAAAAAAACGGCCAGAAATTGTCACAGAAGCTTTCACAAAAAGACTGATTTTTAAAGTCGCAAAAAAGAAGAAATGTCCTTATGTTTATTTTTATCAGCACCTTAACATCCCACGCCAAAAACTACTCAACAACTTTGGATAAAGAAAAACCTAGGTAATGGAAGAATATTATCCAAAGATTTTATTAGTGCAGCTAACAAAATTCAGAGGATTTTGACTCATGGAGACAGAAACCTCTTCACTGATGTGGAATGGTGCTTTGATCAGGAAGTACATCAATACCAGAGTATGCACAAGCTACCTCTATAACCCGAGACAGGTTTCACACAAGTCACAAACATTAATTTGGAAATTAAGTTGCATGATTTTGAACAACTTCCCCGCAATGAAGTTATCACTATAAGTCCTACCACATTGTCTTGAATTTATGAAGGGTACATCTTTAAAACCTTTTACAGACGAAGCAACCAACCAAAAAAAAATAAAAATCGCACGGTAAAATAATGGCCAAACACAGAACAAGGAACAATAGTTTCACAGATCCTAAAATGTATCACCGTGTAGATGCATCTTTAAGCTTTGGACATTCCCGTGTTTCTTGTTTTAAAGGCTTTTTTTCCTTCTCTATTTTACCACTATGGTCGGCAAACGGACAAATTCCTCAGGCAGGGTTAGTAACCGTATTTATCCTGCAAAGAAACAAAAAAATACATCGTCAAACAACCTTCGAGGGGAAACTACTACATAAATTTGAGTACATCAACTTTAACAAAGAAGAAATCGGAGGAGCAGGTTGAATCGAAGGTCATCACGACTCCTTGCAAGATATCTCAAGTTAATCACAAGTCAATCCCCAATCGATAGACCGATTGCGCCCTATAAGTCACGTGACCTATAGTGGGTATCAAACATCAACAAACATGGTGTCCTCCTTAGCAAAGTGCCGCTGTTGCATTTGTTTCTTCGATCGAGGCTTTTCTTTCCCGAAATCGCTAGTGCTATAGTGACAGTCCCAACGTTCCGTGCCAGTAGCAAATCGTGAACATAACGCTCCTTGTAGAATTTCCAATTAAAGCTTAAAGAAATGCCATTTCTTTTCGGTATCGAACGACAGGTGGGCTCAATAGAGCCGTTACATAACGTTTTCGTTACGCCCCAATGCTCTTAGCTTATAAAAGCGGGCATTGCATTCAATGCCTTTCTTCTCGGTATAAGCATTCGAACCTCGCTTGCCCTCCCTCCCGCCCGACTTAAGCCCATAATTAATAGTATTAACGGTATTAATAATAATGACTAACCGTGGGGAACAGGGAGTGCACCCTCGATCGGTGTCCTAGGATGCAACCACGTTTCCTCTTAAAAATAAGAGGTTTTTCGTGGCCTCCGAGTGCCTGCAGAAATGCAGGACCGTGGCACCGATCGCCCTGCCTTATTCACTTTCTATATCAAGACAATTTCCAGTTTTTTGGCGTTGTATTGTGTATAGATTTTTTGACCATCATTCCTTCCAAACCTATCGGCAATTAGGACCTGTGTGTCCAACTGATATAAAAATATCCATACACTATAAGAGATTGTAACTCTGGTAACACACGCAGTTGTGTTCAAAATGTACCCAGATTCCAGGGTTTGTCTATACAATGTATACAAATAAAATGAGCGAGTTCCAGTGCTCTACCATCCCAACATGTTCACCAAATCATTGTGTATTTGTCCTTTTCTTTCGGTTTATGAACTCTATTAATAGTATTGCATGAGGAAGATATAGAAAAGAAATTAATTTTCTGACGTAGGAACGTTGGAAGAAATTAAAGCTTACTGGCTTTATTCACCCATTCCGGTAAGGTCTCGGGTACAAACTCCGGAGTATTCTTCAGAGATTTCGAGAAAGAAAAGCCTTGATCGAAGAAACAAATGCAACAATCATCATGTACTTTGCAACATTGGCACTTTGCTACGGAAGACGCTACTATAGGTCACGTGACTTAGAGGGCGCAATCGGTCTATTGCAAGTTGTTGGTATGCAGGCAATGACAAGTTGTTCAAGCGGACAGTGAAAGAGACAATCCTTGTCATTTTTTATACCCACGTCGCGTAGGATTTATCCAATGACAAATTGGACTTACA
The DNA here is from genome assembly GCA_037893245.1 of Crossaster papposus. Classification (NCBI taxonomy): domain Eukaryota; kingdom Metazoa; phylum Echinodermata; class Asteroidea; order Velatida; family Solasteridae; genus Crossaster; species Crossaster papposus. The sequence goes on along the minus strand of JBAIAA010000566.1, from coordinate 495,343 downwards.
AAAGAATGTCGTATCCTGTCGCCACTTGGTGGTATACAAAGTCTATGGAGAGTCTAGTGAATTTACATATTATTTCCTATTAAAAGAAAACTTTTATTTTTTTTCATTCCCAGATTCATGTCAGCTTGCAATGACCACTTCATTAATCAGTTCGCGTCTGATGACGTGTATATACACACGCAAAGATTTCCCGTAATTTAAAAAAAACAGTCAACAGATAAACACGTCACAAGCAACTCGTCACGAACCCGCCTGGGATCGATGTTGGTGAAAAATAATCCCGCGGCTGGGTCTGGTCAATGCCAAATATAATCCCGGTGTGAACTGGTTAACCAGTTCGCGCCGAGATTATTTTAACATAACCGGGCTGAGGCCCGGGATTAATTTTAACGAAACTCGATCCGAGGCTGGTTCAGGCCGATGGTAACGGGAAGCACACCCACGCATTTCCGACGTTGCTCGCTGCTGACAGACATTTCCAGGCTTGCTCGTTACGTGTTTATGCATCATCTGTTTTGATCCTGGGAAAAACTTTGGGTGTATATACGTCCTCCGGCACGAACTGGTTAAGATAATACATGATCAAAAAAGTGGCATCAGGATGCAACATTATTATCTAGGACTCGAAGCGAGTGAATGTACCTGTATAGAGCTCATGAGGCCGTTGGCCATTCGGGATAACCTTCCCGCGACCTGGTTCACGCTGTCTTTCATGCCGTCCTTGATGGCCGCCATGTCAGGCCCAGACGAGTAGGAGGTGCTAGAGGTCGACTGGTCCCCGTAGAAGTCAGAGCTTGATATACTGCTCTGGTCGGAGAACCGGTCAAGGTTGGATCTGGTGCTCGCCTGAAGTACAAATTGGAAACAGAGACAGTTTATAGGGTGAAATTTGGAAACCAGACTTGTTTAAAACAAAATGAGTTAGAATCATAATGAGCCTTAAAATGTACACAAAAGTGCAAACATGGACTGAAGCAGAACCATCTTTGTCAACCGGTTAGCCCCTGTACAACAATCTACAACGCCTAAAAGTGTCGTGGCCTTGTGGTATGGAGCATTGAATCCGTGGTCTGTGAGTAATTCTGCAGGTTGGGGGTTCGAACCCAGCCTGCGCTATGGCACTTCTACACATAATATGGTTACAGACATCATTATTTATACCTCGCAGTGATCTAGTTACCTGTCCCATGACGTATGGGACTTTTAACCAGTTCGCGCCGGGATTATTTTAACATCACCGAGCCGAGGCGCGGGATTACTTTTAACGAAATTTGTTTGAGGCGGGTTCAGGCCGATGGTACCGGGAAGCACACCTATGCGTTTCCGGCCTTGCTCGCTGCTGACAGACATTTCCGGCCTTGCTCGTGACGTGTTTATAGGTCATTCGTAATGAATCTGGAGAAAACTTTGCGTGTATATACATCCTCCAGCACGAACTGGTTAAGAACTTCAATTCCAAATCTTCTCAACAAATCGTTAAGTCTTAGATACTCACATCCGTCTGGCTGTTTTCAAAGTAGTTATCTGAGGAGATGGATTTTGCATTGGCAAACCTCTTCTGAGCTTCGGTGGAGCCTGAAACAGCCTCGTACTTCTTTCCCGACGACACCCTGAAGACAAAGAGTGAGGGTAAATTTGAGGGTTAAAACAACCGTGGGCGCGGTTAAGTGGAGGTGTCGATTACAGTGAGGGTCTCCATAGTACTTGACATATTGACTCACCGATCTGCTAGAGGTTTAATACTGTCGTAACTGTCGGTTTCTTTAGGCTTATCCAACATGTCCCAGTCATCTTTATCGTTGTCGTCATCTCGTACTTTGCGGCTGCTGAAAATGTCGTCTTTGTTCCTGTTTCCACAAAAAGAATACCAAAAACAGTGAAAAAAAGACTAAGGATCAATTTTTTAATTTTTAATTTAAAACTTATGTTCTTAGTCAGTTCTAGGGTTTGCATAATTATACAGTAATTCAATCATCTAGTGGAGAATATTTTTTCATAAAACATATCAGTTAGTTATTAAAATTGTTAAATTGTTAGCAATTAAGTACAGCAACAAAGTAAATTGTTGTGGCCTCAACGCCTCATGGCCTAGAGCATTGAATTTGTGACGTGCGCATAAATCTGGAGGTCTCGGGTTCGAGTCCAGCCCGATGTTATGGTGCATGTGGCCTTGGGCAAGACACTGTCATTCTCTGGCAGTTCTTGGTTCACCCCATAATACAGTGACAGATTTTTTACAAATACTGAAGTGAATTGGAGGGTCTGGTAGAGCAAGGGTTAGAGACCATGAATGTGTTTAAAGGTAGGATACACCATTTGCAAATATCGAAAAATATTTACTACCGAATTATTAAGAAATATCTTACTCATTTGAAAGTAAATAATGATTCTAGGCATCCAGCAAAATGATTGCGCTAGATATCCTGTAATTATTCTGAAAAAATAGAATTTTATAAAGGAAAAATTGCGATCGCCGGACAGCGATCGCGAAAAAACACAAAAAACATAAGAATAACTGCTCGACGCCGGTTTAACACAAACGCCGTTCTTCTCGCCATCCATGATGGTTAAACGATATTTACTATATTTACTAATTTAAGCAAATACCAATGGCGTATCCTAGGTTTAACGGCAACGTGAACATGCACAGACATTTACACAAGTGGACAGGTGCGCAGAAACAATCTGTCTCTTACACTGGAGCTCGTATACCGCCCTCTAGTGTTCTTACCTAGACGAGTAGCCAGAGGATCGCGTGTCATCGTAATCGTCGAAGAAATCTCTGCTTGACGATCGCTGCGATTTGGCAGCCGATGGTTTCTCCTGTTTGATAGTTTGCATATCGCTCATGGCCGAGTGGGAAATGGCACTGATAAGAGAAAACGGGAACAAAAACAGAAATGATGTATACGTGTACGGCACGAACTTGTGATTGCAAATTAAACCAATAAATGCTGCGATTGCAGGAGGACTAACTGCCCCTCGATGCAGACACACAGACAGAGTGCCACAATTTGGACTGACCTCCGGCCGCCAAAACCCATCCCTAGTCTCTCCATCTGCTGGGCCTTCTTGGGGTCTGCGACCTTCATCCGATCCTCTTGCTTCTTGAGTTCGACTGTCATGTCTTGGTAGGCAAGTCGCATGGAGGCCCTGGTTTAACAAATAAATCAAACAAAATCCGTTGAAAATCCATGGTATACTAGCGTGCTCTCTCAAATCTTGAGATCTCTTTTATATCTTAAGATGACATGTCACCGGCATGAGATGACTGAAGATGATCTATCATCATTCTGTTATGACCTGCTCAAAAACTTCAGAGGACCTCTCAATTTGGGATGACTTCATCACGAGAGCTAATCATCTTAACATGATCCGTCATCGGTAGATGATCTCTCATCACTGAGAGATTGCCTTCCTTTCATCTTCTTGAGATGACCGTCGATTATCTTGAGATAACCTCTCATAAACGCAAGATGACCTCACGATCTATTATGTGATAAACCATTATTTAAATCTAGCCCTCAGGAGATGAACCCCTCCTCATCTTGAGATGATTGTCTGATGGTCATTTTCTCAAGATGACCTCTCATCACCTTGAGACGATCTCTCGTAATCTTGATACGACTTCTCGTCACACGGAGATGACCCATCCCCATCTTAAAATGACCTGTCCTAAAACTTGAGAAGACCTCTCAATAAACTCAAGTTGGCCTCTCATCACATCCCAAAACCTATGGACAATTTGGAGAGGAGTTTCACTCACACATTTGCCTCATCTTCTTCCTTGGTCTTCTTCTGTTTGGTTGGCGTCTCCTGCTTCATCAAGTCTGCGTGGTGAGCAGCGGACTCCATGTCGGCAAAGTTTGTCGTCACCTTCTGGGCTCCCAACTTGCCCTTCTTGGCCCCAAGCTGTTGACACAAAACATTTTCATCATTTCAAAATAAATGAAAGCCTATACAAATCCATCTGGCAAATTGTGAAAATGAAAGGCAGCCAATGGCTTCAATGTGACAAAGCATCCAAATCAAGTCTTCATCGGCAACAATTTGCTTAACCCTAACCCTCCCTAATCTATCAAAAATCCATCCCTCGGTTTGGCAGATTTTGAAGAACTTGGTCCTGAAGGGCCAAAGTGAAATTTTTTTGATGGATTATGATAGACTTGGGCCTTTACAATTAAAAAAGTAATGACCTCCAGAAATGTATTTCAACTCAATCCAAGTTTAACTCCTAATGCCAATATATGTACCTTCCCCGTTTGGCAAATGTAGCTATGCTATAACAGCAGTCACAGCCAATCAAGTGACTGTTCTAAACAGTTAAGAACTCCCTTGTTAATTTCATATACCCACGCTTTGAATAAAGATGATTGATATGTTTACACTAATCTGATCTGACTGGTTTTTTTTACTAGTCCGTATACAAATGCAAATCAGGGTAAGTTAAAGAAAAAACTACCATCTGTAACTCATCAAAAAGAAGGGTTCTAGTTCTTGCAAGTCAGTAGCAATTTAGTGGTCCACATATTTGTGTTAACTCGCCAAAAGAACTCAGTAAAACAGCATTTGTCCCAGATAAACTTTGGAACTCGAAGAACCCAAACCACGAGACAGGTCCCTTACCCCTTTCTTGGCACCCATTGGCTTGCGTTGACCAATGGTCGACTTCCTCGGTTCTGCCTTGGCCACCGACTGGGAAGGAGAGGTACCTAACACATGGTCTACACTGGGCTCCCTGGTGTCTCCTATAAATTGTGAGGGGGAGGGGGGGAGGGGGGGGACAGAAACAAATTTCTTCCTTTTTATGTATATTTGGGCAAAATGAACATTAACAGTTAATGATTCAAGGAGAAGCCAATTTTGGAATTAACAAAAGCATTGAAGTGACAACAATTTTGGTTTGTTGCTCGAAGATCTTATCTTTAGTAAAATTCCAGAGGGCGTTAAACAATATTTAGCAGGGTGGTAGAAAATAGAAGGATTATCAGGGAGAAACAAGTAGAAGCAAAGTATAAAAAGAAAGAAAAAACAAAACGTAGAAATACTTGAAAGTCTGCTTAATATTTTTGTTACCATCTTCAGTTGGTACGTTCTGTCCGTTCTTTATGGGCACAGGTTCCAGTTTGACCTCTTCCACTGGAGGGGAGGAGCTTAGGTTCATTCCTTGCTGCTGGGGGGTGTTTCTCGTCAGCTTTAGGTCCTTATGCTCTCCCGAGTGCTCCTTAAAGAAGTCGACCTCTTTCTGCTCGGGCGTGCTTACATGTAGATCACCGATGTGAACGGTCTATAACACAATGAAAAATCTGTATTTTTTGTTCTTGTTTTTGAAGTTTTTTTTATTATTAATGTCTCGATTTTGTTTTTGTAATTGCCAAAAACGCAAAGCAAAGTCTGTCTTGAGCCATAAGGCTCACTAGGCGTGTGTTCATCTCTGGTTTCTGTAGCATGAAATGACTGGGAATATTTCTGTTCCCTCTGGATGGGATGCTAGTCCATCGCAGGTCACTCCCCAGGTATCGCCGTAACCCATTTGTGACCTGTCATCACAAAATGAGCGTAAAGTCGCCAAAATCTAAAATTGAGATATGGGTATTTTTAAATTCTGTGCAAACAGAGCTTTCCAATGGTATATAACACTTGGAGGTTTGATACTCAATATTATTTTTATTTTTATTTTTTAGTCTCGAGTCTTAATACAGAGATTATGAGAAAACGGGCATTTCTTGCAAGAAATTGTGTGAAAGGCATAGAAAGGCATAGTCAAAATTGTCTCAAAAACTTTTTCTTTTTTTATCTGATCGTCCTGAAAAATTGGGAATTGATTGTTGGGGATTTAGTCTTTAAAAAAACCATATAATCTTAAAATCGACCACCCCTTCAAATTTTGACTTTGACTGGCCGTACTGGGAAATCACTCCGTGCGACTTTACGCTCATTTTGTGATGACAGGTCACATTTATACTCCTGGGTGAAGAGAGGAAAGTTGGGGTGAAGTGGCTTGCCTAAGGACACAACATATGGCCAGCAGCTGGATTTTAACCTCTGACCCTTTGATCATTGGTGAAGGACCCTAACCATAAGGCCACACTCCCCCTACAAAAACCCAGATACCACTTTTAGGGGGGTTTTACCTCGGTGCCATACTTCCTCATAGCGGCAGCCGCTAGAGATTTGATCTTTTCTCGGTACAGCTGGGCCGCTCGGCTGTTGTACTTCTTGTTGGCATCTGTGGTGGATGTGCCATGCTGTCTAAAGAACACGGTCTATAAACGAATGGGGGAAAACATCTGTCGATATGGAAGTTTTGCCATCGCTTGCAGACGCGCGCAGTTTTAAGCAGATTCAACGACTCGCCTTTTGCAAAGAATTCCATCAATACCCAGTAAAGAAAATTGATCACCTCAAAAGCTGATCTCTGATTATTAACCCTAACCACCCTGAGTCCATCAAAATCCATTTCCTGTTTTGGAGGAATTTAGTGGATTCAGGATACCTCCATATTGAACCCACTGGAGGAGTGTGATGGATTGAGGATTTTAAGCCTAGCGTTACTGCAGGAGTTTGATGTATTCAGGATTCAGAAATTTAGGTGATGGACTGTGATGGACTCTATGGAGAAACACACTGCAATTTTTTATATGCCACCATGGTATCCTGAATCCGCCAGAGTCCATCAACTTTTGCTGATGGATTATTGATGGACTCAGGATATCGTAGCCTTATACATGGTGACACCTACTTTCTGGTAACCGGATTCGCATGCTGTAAATGTACATGTAGGCCGGGTCACACCAGCGACAGCTCTCTATACACAATGAGCACGATGTATGTACAGGGAATTCAAAAGAACTTTTCTACAAGCCTCCTCTATGCCCCAGCCTACAGTATTTACTTACTGCATTTGAATTGCCGCCCACTTGCATTGCTCGTAGCTGGGGCCATGTCCAGGAATCTAACTGAGTGGATCTGAAACGCAAGAACACAAGAAATGAACTGTACAAAAAAGCTATTCATGTACATGTACCTACACACAAATGCCACGTTTCTCCCATGAAATGTGATGCATTTCACTGATTTAAACAAAGATATTGACTAATTTAGATACTTGTACATCAGTTGGTAGAGAAATGACAATCCTGAGGTCCCTAATTGAATCTCTGCTCCGGTCAATGTCTTTGTTCAATTTTTAAAATAAATTTTATTTAACTCGATTACAACTTAAAAACATTGTGAAATTCTGCTAATTTATCTTTCTATATGTAATTTCTCTATTATAAATTGTTGACTTATACATATAGACAAAATCTCTCTCTTTTTTTGGCTACTAAACCATGAACTATAATTCCAACTAGGTTAAAATGTTTACTATTGAAGTATTTGCGATAAAAACGTAACTTTATCAGATGGCATTGTACAAGGTCCCCATGTCTGATTGATTGTTTTTTATGTAATATCACAATATAATATTTTAATTGGTTATCAACAATACATTGAGGAGAAAAAAAGAAAGAAAAATCATTAATTTTGCAAGTGAGAACTACTTTCAACACCGGTACCCAACCTTATAAAACTGAGATGAACACCGAGGGAGCGGTGAACCGCTGAGCATTCAATGCACAGAAAGACGCCATAGGTAACGCTGGCCCACGTTGAATTCTTGCTGTTGCAGTCAAAACAGCTCTAGAAAAAAACCAAATAATGATTTGATTTGAAGTTATCTCATAAATAAGGTGTTTCACGGTAATATGAGCCATCTTGTTCATGGGGCAAATTAAACACGCGTTGCTAGACGCGCGCGCATTTTTTAATTAACGCATGATAACTTGGAAGCGCAAACGTTTTCGATCGAAATTTTCCCCGTGAACAAGATGGCGCATATTACCGTGAAACACCTTATTGCATGTGTCCATATGATAATTTACACAATGCCCAACTACATTTACATTGGAGGGGGGGGGGGGGGGGGTCGTTGATTAAGGCCTACACAGTGGTAAACAAATACACAACCTCTATACTCGTCGTATGTACTGAGACGAGTACTAACTTCCAGAATCCAGGAGCATAAACCATTGATAATGTATGGCAAAGAAATCCCATTAGAACTACCAAGAACGCCCGATTTTGGATAGTAGTTTTAAAAACAAACATTTATACCCAGTCATCACCCCCACCATATGAAGGACTGCCCCCACCCACTCATTATGCCAGACTGCATTGACCCACGAGTCGAGTACGTACGTACTGTTCCTTTCTCTATGGTACGAGTGACCATATTGTATACAACAAATTGTTGACGTGACGGATACAAATTGCAATGTTCAACGATTAATTATTCAATACTACTCCGTTGTTGTGTTCATTTCGCGCAAAACCCCCCTAAAAAACAGCTTGAATTTATAAAAATCAAATACTATTGAAATACACCACATTACCTTGTTTGTTGGTATGGAATGGAGGCGTTTAAAGATTGCATGACAATCGTTCTTGGTAACATCGGCCATCTTGCTGTATGGCGATGATCGATATACACGTCACACGAAATGCGCTTCTCGTTTCGCGATCCGGTGAATATAATTCGATACCTTTTTTTAGTTGAACAAAGTACACCAATAGAGGGGGCTATTACACGCGCACCACACATTGGATCCGGAATCAGTGTCTTCCTGTTTTTTGTTTTAAACACTGATCCACTTTTTTATTTTAAAGTTGCCCCTGTAATCGATTACACCACAGCCGTAACGAAGTCGACGTATTGAAAACACCACGTAAACACTAAAATAACCACCTGTCAATCAAAACTGTTGTTGTTCCACTTCTGACCAATAGGAACCGCTCTCGGCACGGCGCAGATCGCGTGATCAACTTAAAGTTATAGGCCATCTGAATCTTTTGTCTTTGGCTATTGCCCATTACACGTACACCAACTTAGTCGGTCGTATTTTGATATCTCTCCTCGTTAAAAGAAAAAAGGCCGGGTTGTTTTTATCAAATTACAAGATAGTTTTGTCAAAGCAACCACATATCTGACTTTTGTTGGTAAATGCAGCATAAAATGTTAATGACGAGTCAAAACAGTGTAAATATTACTAGTTTCGTCCGATTTGTTTGGAAAGTCCACCCGCGTATAAACACATTGATTAGCCTAGTCACTCAGTACCTGTCGTCTGCTTTCTGCGATAGGGCGAGCACATTTTTTGTTTGCATGCAGTAGCTAAACATTCTCAACAATTGGACTGCACTCGTCTTTTTGTCCACCAAAAAATGACGTTTTCAGCGGATTCTTTGAATGCACACAAGTACTATCTCAATAAGGAAGATTTCAGCGTGTACTGTGGATTTCTGTGGAGCATTTCGTTGGAAAACCCGAGCTTCAAAATTTGTCTACAAGGGAGAATCGGACGAGTGAGCTGTGTCGGATGCTAGCCGCGGTGGGATTTCCACGCTGCCGTTTCTTTTGGAATTATCTCTACTCAAAGTTCTGCGCTTCATTCTTAGACTAGTTACACTTTATCTGGAACAGAAACTGTGACTGAACTCCCAGTGAGCTTTTGGAAAATATATCATTGGCGGGGATCTACTCATGCCGCTGTTCTTTAGAATCGTTCGCAGCTCTCAAACTTCAAGTTATGCTGCTCAGTTCTCAGACTTCTGTTCAAGGAGTTTTAAATACTGAACTAAATATTTTATGTAACTTTCAACGGAATTTGAGGAATTTTAATTAAACCGTCATTAACGCTGACTTTGCCCGGGACAAACTCGATGAATTCCAACAGTATAGCGACGAACCATTGAAAGTTGAAGAGCTGATCGAACTAAACAAACTGGAAGTTTACTATGAACCATAACTGTGAAACACCTCGAACTCCAGTATCACGAATTGCCTGACTGTATGGATTTTTACTGTGGAATTTATCGGCGCATGGACATGTTAAAGAATTCTACATTTGGAAAGTCAAAAGAAAATCTGAGGTAAGTGAGAATAATTATTTTTAAAAAACGAAAATAATTGTGTCATTTTCATACTTACTCTATTTACAGGCAGTATACACCATTTGCTTTTGCTGTAATTTTCAAAAATGGATAGGTTAGGGGATTAATATAGGGATGATTGTCACTTTTGAAACTGAACCTGCGACCATTGAAATGACAATAACTTTGCTCCGCAACATTGTATCTCAACAATCGAGGTGTCCAAAAACGCAAAATTATGCACTGGGTTAATTGCTTTGATTAATCCATACCCTTCCGGGCCGTTAATTATTGGATCATTTGTATTAGTCTCGATACTTACACATGTACAATGTATGTAAACCAATGAAACTAAACTTAAAATAACAATGGCAGGTTTTTGACATGCATGTATAATGCATAATATTGAGACTACCGTTTTATCGATTATAAAAATACAAACTACGTTTATAACGGTTGCCTATAGGTACACGAATCCTGCGGAAGATTTAGGATATCATTTGTATTACTGCTGCTGTTGTTTTACTACACACATGCATGGAGTACATGTAGTTACACTGTATAAATATTTTTTTTTTAAATGAAACCATTTCAGATCGGTTTTATTATTTTCAAACCAACATCATTCGATTTTGCTCAGGTATATATGTACATGTATATATACATGTATTTGATGTATTATATGTACATGTATTTGATTATTAACCCTAACAGTCCTCAATTTTTCACAATCAATATGATTTTGCACACACCCTAGGGAGTTAGGGTTAACAGGCAAATCTTTAGGCAAGTTATTTAGATTGTGAAACCCTTAATTAAAGCACAACAATATTTTGTGTAATAAATGTACAAACAAGAACTTTAAGTTTAAGAATTATATCAGTAAACAGAAGACTGACTTACTGTACAAGTAGTTAAACACACAATCTTAAAAACCAACCAGATAAACTAGAAATAACATGTACATATATACACTTATGTAAAGATCAAGGTCAAGTAGATGAGCGGCAGTGTTCTTTATGTTATCACATTCCACTTATGAGAGCCATGTTGGGCATCTGTAGTGAGAGGACATCTAAGTTGAGCTCTCTGACATTACACAGGTGTTTCAGAAGATGCGTTTACTGGTGCCGACTGGTTCCCCCTTGTTGCCATGTAAACAACATCAAGGGCCATGGTCAGTATCTTTCGTTGATCTGCGTCAACTACCTCAACCATCTCATCTTCCTCTGGGTCATCCGAGCTACCTACAACCCAAGACAAGAAGTTGAACAGCTTGGGTGGGATGATACGGCGGGCAGCATTTACAGTCAGGTCCAATGACGCTGGGGGCCATGGGTGGTGGTTAGACGGAATGCTGGCTATGTCTCTCTTGATATCGATGGCGGTTGAATAGCGGTCTCGCAGAATGCCGACACGGTTACAGGTCCACATGCGGTCGTCGCTTAACTTCCGTGAAGACGTGGAGGGAGGCACACGGGTTTTCTGCGTAGCAGAGCTTAAATCAGAATCTGATTTCTCTTCCCTTATGGACTCTTTCAGAGTGGTTATATCTTCTATGAGGTCTTCTCTGGTCAAACTGTCAGCATAAACCATCTCACTTACGTTCCTTCTCTTCTGGCGCAAGAAACACAGCTCCGGATATGTCTTGATCAGTCGATTCTTGAAGCTGTATGTCTTGTATCCGGATGAGTCTAGATCCTCAACTTCCTGTACAGTTCTATCAAAGATTGTTTTCAGCTTGGTCAACCTGAAGACATTTTTGTCCTGAAAGATAAGCCGATCAATGGTATCTCTGCAGAAGGCCTTGAAGGCTCTGTCATAGAGGGGCAGTAGTGGTTCTTTTCTGTCTGGCCTTTCAAGGATCTTTGTGTAACTTTTATAGCAGGATCCGTGGTATTTCAGTCCAATTGCTACACAGTCTTTATTTTCTATGTGAAGAAGTAAATCTTCATCTTCCTTCAGCCTGGCAGCCTTCAGAGCAAGACCTCCGTCAATTTGTTGGCACACCGTCAGTGGTTCTTTCCGTCTTACACCAGATTGTTTATCCCTCTTGTACTGATTACCTTGACAAATAATGCAGATGTCTGGCAGAACGTGGGAAGATCTTGCTGCTCCCTCCTGGCTCAATTTCGACCCAGACCGAAGTAAACGGATCTGTTTTGAAGCAGGTCCATATTCCGAATGATCCTGACTGACATTTTCTGTTAGGAATTATAGTACAAAAAAACCACAACAATTATATTTAGAATGAGGGGAAATATATGTAAATATATATATATGTAAACTTACTTAACCAGTTCGCGCCGGGATTATTTTAATATCACCGAACCGAGGGGCGGGATTATTTTTAACGAAACTCGATCCGAGGCGGGTTCAGGCCGATGGCACCGGGAAGCACACCCACGCATTTCCTTGCTCGCTGCCAACAGACATTTCCGACCTTGCTCGTGACATGTTTATGGGTCACCCGTTTTGAATCTAGGGAAAACTTTGCATGTACATGTATATACGTCCTCCAACGCGAATTTGGTTATTGGTAAATCATGGTAAAGAGAAAAACAAGGGGTTAAATGATGAAAGGTTGTTTATAATTGGCAATTTATTTTTTAATCCTGCCGCTACTTCTCCATAGACTTTGTACACAACCGCTGAAGTAGAGTCAGGATTACTATAATTCTTTCATGTGTGTTGTGTACTAATCACATCATTACCATTGAAAACCTACCTTGTTTGTGCTTAGCCGGTGCAGTGACAGGATTAGGAGGCATTTCATCAGCTGCCTGGTTTGTTTCGAGTTCTCGTTCTCGTTTTACTAGTTTCTCCATTGCCCGCACTGCCCTCTTGTGAGAATTAATACAGGTGAACCTAGAGTAGCATTGCCGATGGAAGCCAGCGTTTTTAGGAATGGGTATTTCTTCAACAACGACATCGCGGGGAAGGCTATCGAGGAATTTTCTTGCCACGTTAGCTGCTTGTCTCTGGTTACCACCCGTACAGCCACTCATATCCTTCCATACCTGCACACCTCGTAGAAAGCCTGCCCACGATATATCAGTCGCTGGCCGTATGTCGCCGGTACACTTACCGGAATGGTACAGCTTAAGGTGTGCATAACACTTCATCCGTACACTCTTTTTAATCTTCAAATTACTTGCATGATTAATGATCACCCCGTATTTATCGTCTGGCACGCGTTTGAACGTAGTTTCAAATGGCTCCATTTTGCTTGTATTTGGCACGTGTACGCGCCCGTTTTTGGTGATCGCGATATGGTTTGTGATCAAATTAAGCGCGCCCTCTCTAGGGCACATTGCAATATTGGGTGCGTTCGAAAATCGTTTAGCTAGCTCACGAGAGGCGAAACACTTTGGCCAGCTGCTACTGCACATGAGGCCGATTCAATAAAACAGAATGATGCAAGGTATGAGAGGGAGGGAACCCCTGCCCCCTCATTTGTAGTGGTCATTGTGCTTGCAGAATGTTTCGATTTCTCAGGAATTCTTTTAAGGTTTTTTTTAAGGGGGGGGGGGGGGGGGGGGGGGGTGCATTAGGTCTAGATAGTTTAGTAGGGGACGAACTGAGGGGGGAGTCCCTACGTGCTCATTTAGGGTATCATAAAACATGTAAGCACAAACAATTGCCGAGCATGAACAATCTTCCTTGGCCCAAATAACACACCAAATTTCCAGCCGATGTTAACATAAAAGGTTTGGCTGGTGCTAAACTGGGTTTACTGAGCAATACGTTTTAGTGCTAAACCTGTTTTATGAAATTGTCAGGGTCGTTTGACGTCAAACGAATCAGCCACAGACGAATTACTATATACCTTCTTACTTTCGCTAACTGCTCTTTGCAGATCTAGTATTTTTGCATTTTCGGGGGCTAGACAAAAGTTTGGGGGGCTAACCCCCCCCCCCCCCCCCCCATATATACCCCCCCCCCCCCCCCCCATATATACCCCCCCCCCCCCCCCCCCCTCTCCCGTATAACCGCGCCTGTTTGTTTGTCCCGCAATAATTAGAAATGTACAAATTATGGCGGCCGCCCAGGAAAGTGGATACGGTTCAATGGTGCCTAAAATACAGCTCCCCCCCCCCCCCCTCCATGCGGACGGATGCGGGCCCGCCGCGTTTGAACGTTCGTTAATGGCCCTGTCCCACCATAACGTTTTAGGCCAACGCGTGAGTAACGCTAGGTTAGCGTTAGCAACACGCTGAGCGCGTTACTCACACGCTGAGCGCGTTACTCACAGGCTGTCACACGCTGAGGAAAACATATTTGTTTCAACATACGTGAAATTTCGAGCGTTAAAAATAGTTGATACGCTGGCAATCGCTGAACTTTCACCGAAAAAAAGTCAAGTGGAACCGTAATTTCAGCCGTGTTCATACAGGTTGATAAGGGTTTATAGCGTATGCCAGCGCGTGAGTAGCGTGTGAGGAACGCGCTCAGCGTGTGAGGAACGCATTACTGATTTATCATGAGTAAAAATATGACAGCGGGTCGCCAGCGTGTGAGTAGCGGGTTGGTAACAATCCTCTAGCGCGTTCGACGTGTGAGTAAAGACCCTCCTGCGCGCCTCAGCGTGTTGCGAACGCTGGCCTAGCGTTGGTCAACGTTTACCCGAGTGTTGCCGAAATTTCAACACGTTACTATCACGCGTTGGCCTAAAACTTTCTGGTGTGACAGGGCCATTACTGTAGTAGCGCGTCGGCTTCTTATACAACAAATCACGTGGTCGTTCCACTACGCGGGTGCGCATTGGAACGCGCTACTCACGCGCTGGGCAGTCGTTCATCAGTCGTCGAGACGCTTATTAAGTACAGCTCCGCTCAGCTCAAGTCTGACGATGCTGACTATCTCTATTGGAGCGATGCGGGTCTTGCTAGCTACTAGGTTGCAGGTGAAACAACCATCCTTGAGCAACCAGCGAGCGCTATGAACGCTATGAACCCGTTATCAACGCGTTATGGACACGCTGAAATCACGGTTCCACTTGACTTTTTCTGTGGAAGTTCAGCGTTTGCCAGCGTATCAACTATTTTTAACGCGCTACTCACGCGTTGGCCTAAAACGTTCTGGTGTGACAGGGCATTAATTAGCACTGATTTCGTGGCTAACTAAACAGCCTTTACCCGTTCGACCCGGGTAAGCTACTCGAACGTACCAGAGGGACCTCTTGATATGAAGAGCGCCTTGGTGTACAATTTTGCACTTTGGTCAACTAAGATATGTGGACTTTTTTTCAAGAATATGAGTTTAGGACTAATATCAATAGTACAATAAATGCTATCAATTATTACAGAACATATCAATACAACGAGTGATATTGGCAATAACAATCAGTACAAAATAATCAATCCGAGTTTCAAAAAAATGCATATAGACCTGTACATCAGTGCAGTACGTGTACGGTGTCAGACACGTGTTGGCGAAGGGTAGAGCCCAAAACGAAACGAAGCCGATCATTGGAAACGTGGTGGGTCCGACAATGGTACCCGGCACGCAATGACGCTTCCAGACAACAACCTAAATGTTTACCAGTTTGTGCCAACGCTACGGTCGATCGGAACGGAACGACGGCGCGCCGGCAGGGGGCGGGGACTAGGCCAGCTGTTCGCTACATCATCATGGAGGGATCTATCATGCAACATTTGGTTGAAAATAAACAAATGTTAATCATCATCTGCTAAAGAGAGCATCGAAGATCGATCTGATTTTCGGGTTTGAAGGAAACTGGGTCTAATACTCTACCTCGTGCTGGCTGTTGTGAGAGCTGGCATGTTTCGGTAGCTTTGAAATCGCTTGGAATTATTAGTACATGTCCCCGGCTAGCCACAGCATGCACACATTTCGCGTAGGCCTATGGCGTTGATTTGCAACGAGTGGACAACCCATTTTATGCACACGTAAACAACAAGCAACAACAACACCGCAGCGCATTATTTTGTTTACAACAACCTTTTTCATGAGAATCATCACAACAGCTGCTCTGAACCATGGAGGGAAAAGTGTAAGTAATACCACTGTTTGTCTTTGGACTTTGGTGTTATAATTTCAGATTTGTTTTCCCTTTTTTAGTTTAGGCATATCTTGTGCAAACTCTAAAGTTTCACTTTCACTCTCAGTTGGGAATAAATGGTTTGCACAAGATAAAAAAACAATCGGGGGAAAACAATTGTAAAAAAACAATATAATTATGGCCTTCGTAAATTGCCAAGTTCATTGTGTCACTATGCATTCCCAAGTGCCGTTCGTTCATCCTTAAAGGTAGGATACACCATTGTTGGTAATTGCTTGAATTGTCATGAATAGGTGGATTTTGGGGTTGTATTTTATAGTAAATATAACTGACCTATCCGAAGTTTTACAATCATGGATGGCGAGAAAAGCACGAAAAACAGCGTTTGTTTTCAACCGGCGTCGAGCCGTCTGGCGATCGCTAATTTTTCTTTATAAAATAAATTTTTCAGAATAATTACAGGATATCTAGCGCAATTATTTTGCTGGATGCCTAGAATCATTATTTACTTTCAGATCAGTAAGATATTTTTTAATAATTCGGTAGTAAATTTTTTTGATATCTGCAAATGGTGTATCCTACCTTTAAGCATTTCATTCAGACGTCAAATTATTGACTTAATAATTATCATTTTGGTCATTTTGACCCAGCAATTTCCTTAAAATTTTCTAGCCAATTCAATTTAATTCTTGCACTTACAAATATACTGTTGTGGAACGGGGCTGGGGAGAACCTTGATGAAAAATAGTCTTATTTATCGGATCCTTATTTATCCCAGGACTCCTACCAACACTTATTAATTATCCCACAATTTGTTTTTATTAGCCACGCACAAGGCTGAGCGGCTATCCAGATGCAAGGGGGGTAATTACCTACCGGCGGACTTAGCCTAGGGGCCGTTCGTTTGGTGGAAATATAATGTGCGGTATACATGTAGTGCTTTATCATCAAAGTCTCAATGCGCTTAACATTATTACCACAGTCAATATACCACTGTTTTATGATTGAGTAATTACTTGAGCACTAATTGATTTTAATAAATCTCACAATGCAAATAAACCTCACATTGAAAAGTATTTCTAAGACGATCAATAATTGTGACCCGCTCTACAAAAAAAGGTTATTATGTCTCAAAATTGAAGTAATGTACCGTACAATGTATGTATAATGGAGCTTCATAGCACCTCCTGTACTGTTTGCGTATTGATTACTTCCTTGGAGTTCAAATTACACAACTGAGAAAACAGGCTTTCAAATAGCTGGCTCTGTAGTAGAACAACAGAACAATGCACACTAAATGGTTGTTTTTTCCACTTTATTCATCAAAATCAAACATTTCTGTGAATGAAACCTGAAACTTTAAATATTAAAGTTGTCATTCATGACAAAAAATGAAAATCACTTTTTTAAATTAAATGTTCACCCTCTCAATGTTGAGCGAGCCATTACATGATAATGCACAGCGCGATATAATACCCTTGTTTGTGGAGCCGTTCATTCTCTTTTTGATTCAAGGAATATTACACACAGAAAATACACACAATAACCATTGCTGGTTTGTGATAACCCTCTAGTGTTAACATTCCAACATGTTCAATTCAGTCTGCATCTCCTTCCCCCCCCCCCCCCCAAAAAAAAAAATTCCCTGCCAAGAGCTTAAAGTGATACACTTTTTTTAGCTGTGAATTCCCCAAGTGCTCCCTGAGCAGCGATTCAGACCCAGTAGACCTGCGAGCAAACCATATTGACGATCTGCTTCATCCGGTCTCTGGTTGATGATGTCACCTGCCACATCACCCCGTCTCCACTCCTTCCAGCAGAGTGACTCATCCTCAAGACAAACTAACAGTGCACCCTTGAGCAGAAGATGTGTTGTTTCTCAGACCGTCACTTTTGATAATCTTATAAAGTGACAATACATATTATGCATACGTCATGTGTACATAACCTGAACAGTTTTCATGTACACAATTTTTTACAATTTAACATCACTAAACGTGTACTTCTGGGTTTTTATATATTTGTTATCTCTTCACAATTTGCATACATGGGACATTAAAGGTAGGATACACTATTGGTAATTGCTTGAATTATTATGAATGGATGAATTTGGGGGGTTGTATTTTATAGTAAATATCGTTTAACTGACCTGTTCAAAGTTTTACAATCATGGATGCCGCAAAAAGCATTGAAAACAGCATTTGTTTTTAACCGGCGTCGAGCAGTTATTCTTATGTTATTATTGGTTTGTTTTTTTCTAAAATTTTTTTTTCTCGAAATAATTACAGGATATCTAGCGCAATCATTTTGCTGAATGCCTAGAATCATTATTTTCTTTCAAATAAATAAAAGAAATTTCTTAATAATTTGGTAGTAAATATTTTCGATTTCTGCAAATGGTGTATCCTATCTTTAATGTTTAACACAGCATACATGTAACTGTATATGTGTCTCGACTCCAGGTTACCATAGCAACAGCTTAAATAACCATACAGTACATGTCAGGAATTCATAACGCAGGATAATTGTATGTCTGACTCCAGTCCAGGTTACCATAGTAACAGCTCAAAACAACAATGCAGTACATACATGTATATATGTCAGGGACGCAATTGTGGATTTTAATCATAATTAGCATGAAATTAATTGTTAAAAACAATCTGATAATTGAAATATATACTTGTTTGTTTTTAACTTGAAAAAAAAAACAATAAGAAAATAAAGTTTGTAAACAAATTACCAATAATTGTAGTACAAATTTCTTTAACTGATATAAAATGTTTATCTAATCTGACTATGCTCATTTTTAACATTGTAATTGGCATTTGAAGGATAAAAATATGAAATAAATAAAAGTATACATGTACTGTATTTAAGCTGGTTTGGGAATTAAAAAAAATGCCAAAATAATATACGCCCAATAATACATCAACAATTATTATTAATTATTAAATGGCTCGCGCCGGATGACGTATATAAACGCAAAGTATTCCCCAGATTCAAAACGGATGACGCGTAAACACGCCAAGAGCAAGGCCGGAAATGTCTGCCAGCAGCGAGCAAGGCCAGAAATGCGTGGGTGTGCTTCCCGGCACTATCGGCCTGAACCCGCTTCGGATCGAGTTTCGTTAAAAATTACCCCGCCCCTCGGCTCGGTGATGTTAAAATAATCCCAGTGCGAACTGGTTAATGAAAAATACAAGTTGTCGGCCTGTAATGCAAGAGTTTTTAGATTTTATGAGTTGAGACGAAAACCAGCGCTAAGTCCAAACCACACCCTCCAAAATCATCTTTAAAGGATTTGTAAAGATTCAGGTTATGTGTACGGAAATGGGATAGGGAATTAGGGCTAAAGGAAAAGCATGATGAAATAAACAAGACTTTACATCCAGCTGGCCCTAATTTACCAAAATCAATACGTGATATTTATTATGCATAATGCAGATGTGTCAATGTGTATGTAAGAATGGTGATCAATCTTGACAGGATAGGGGGTCCATAGCCAGGGGCAATCCCCCTATTGATCATGATCAGCGGACTGGAAGATAATTGGCATCTCAGGGGACCATATAATACTGTGCTTGGAATAAATTATAAGTACATTGTACAAGTACTAGTGTCCTGTGATGTCTGTACAAATTGGGCTCACACTAAACCCCAGAGTCTTGCAGTGTTACATGTAGGAGACTTAATGTTTACAGAATAATCAAGGAAGTAGAACAGTATAATTCAAGGATTGGGCAAGTAAATAAAATAAATTGCTTGTGAACAGTACAGACTTTGTCAATTTGTATTTAATGCACATCAGTACAAATGTTTAAAAAGAGGTGGGGATTTGATATAAGATTTTTTTATACTAGCAAACAAGAAATAAAAAAAGGGTAATACCGGTACGTATGCCATTTGAAAGCATCCTGTGAAATCATGCTACCTTTGTACAAGTTTCATACATATGTATCACCTTGCCATTAGAAATTTATGAGAAATTACAATACCCTATATTCTCTGAATAAAATATATATTTATGACTTTTTTCCCCATTGAAAAAAAAAATCCTGTCTTGAACATCATCCCCTCAATGCTTGGGCTGTTCCTGCTTTTTTATGGAATCGGAAACGTTTCCTTCCATTTTGCAGGTTTTGATTCTGAACTAGAATACATACTCGATATCTCTGTGGATACGTACAACTCGATTGTTCGCGTGTACAATAAATTAAATGCACACATGTGTAGACCTTTTTTCTGTAAGGCGATTTTTGCCTTCGGCAAAAAAACTCCCATCCCAAGCCCTTTTAGCTGGATGACTAATCCACGGGCTCTTTTATAGATCACTACAGGCAGTGTGATTCAGATGGGTAGCAAGACTGACGAGATAACAATATAGGCGCTGGTGACTGTGGGTCCCAAACAAATAGCGACAGATCTGACAGATTGGGATTCTGGGCAAGGTGTTTACATTGAGTGATGTCCCGAGGATTGGCATTAACATAGAAAGTGCAGCAATGAATAAATTCATTTTGTATTCATACACACCTACCGTAACTGTGATTTATTAATTAATTTTATGGATCAAACAAGTACAGTAGCAGAAGCACTGCGTAATATATTATTTTTAACTTCCAATTATGCGGACCTGTGTCTTTGTTGTGGCTGTGATATTTACATACAGTACATAACAAAATCCATTATGAAAAATAAAATGTCTATACATTACGTACATGCGTGTACATATGTGACCGGCTCTACAAAAAGGTGTATTAAGTCGCAAAAAAAGGAATTGAGTTATATACATGGTTAGAAAGCACAAAATGTAAGCTTTCATTTGGTATATAATAATAGAGCTCCATAGCCCCTCCCCTTTTGGAGATATGCCGTGTTTACATATTGATTACTTCCTTGGAGTTCAAATTACACAACTGAGAAAACAGGCTTTGTAAAAGCTGGCTTTGTTGTACTACAACAGAACGATGCACACAAAATGGGATTTTTCCACTTTATTCATCAAAATCAACATTTCTTTGAATGAAACCTGCATTCATGACAAAAAATTAAAATCACATTTTGATGAAATGTTTACCCTGTCAATGTTGAGCGGGCCATTACATGATAATGCACAGCGCGACTTAATACACCTTTTTGTAGAGCCGGTCACACTTGTACACAGTTAACGGATTTGTACAGTATAGTGTGCAATATACTATAGTGTGCAATTGAAATGTACATATTCTTTACTGCCCTCTGAAGCGTGATATAGAATTTTGGTCACACATACAAATGTACACATGCCATCTGACACATTTGTTTACTGATGAGCGAGAAAGTTTTGCTACGACTGGATTTTTTTTTCCGGAAAAGCTAGAAAAATCTTTGCAGCTCTGTTGAAGTAATTGCTTTCAAATCCTTGACTATACAATTTACAATTTGTAAATTATAATTTAACCCTTTAGTCCCTGTATTCCCTGTATCATCTCAAATCAACCTGTTGCTACACCTCAAACCAGTTGCCACAATTAAACCTCCCACATAGGCCACCTACTCTATTGCCACATGTATCAAGGAGTAACAGTGTACATGTAGTATGTGCTATAATAGGCTAAACACAACAAATGGTATTTCAATTTAACAGCAAAAAATCCCACAGTGTGTTTTGCTTTGTCTAAGTCAATACAACCATGACAACATATGGTACATGTACATGTACAATAGATGTTTACAATTCCTGCTGTATGGTTGTGTAATCCAAGGACATTTTAGTCAGATTTCATTTTGGGATAATTATATTTTGGGATTATCACATGCAAGCACAAATTGCTTTAAAAATAAATTGTATTCATGGATATATTAACCCTAACTCCCTACCCATTTTTACTTACACATAACCTGAATCCTGCAAAATCCTCCAATTCCTAAATTGTTAAAACTCCAAGTAACCTGAATCCTGCAAAATCCTCCAATATTGGTCACTGGTGACCATACAGCCTGTATCCTGCAAAATCCTGCAGTCTTGCCCTGGCTGCAGTCAGTAAAAACCCAAGTAACCTCAATCCTGCAAAATCCTGCAATGCATCAAACTCCAAGTGACCTCAATCCTGCAAAATCCTTGTGTGTCACATTCAGCCTGATAACCTGAATCCTCCATATTCCTGCAGGGGTAAAACCCCAAGTAACCTCAATCCTGCAAAATCCTGCAATGCATCAAACTCCAAGTGACCTCAATCCTGCAAAATCCTGCATTTTGCAATGAGGAATTTGGAGGATTTGGGAGGGTTAGGGTTAACCAAATCCTAATCAGGGAGTCAGGTGGGTGTAGCGGTTAATGATCTCACCTTTTACCACTGTGGCCTGGGTTCAATTCCTGTTCCACTTACGGATTGGCATTTAAATCCCTACTCAATTTCATAGGTTTTCTTAGAATATTCTTTCAGGGTTTTCTTTCAACCTCAAAAACTAGTACTTTATGCTTGGTGTCTTCCTATTACAGGATTCTTCTGGCTTTTTGAGCTACAGTGCCTTGGGTATTATCGTAATTTGCTTTGGTTTTCTCATTTTACAGAGAGCCTGATGATAAGGGCAGCAAACAGCAGCAAAGCCTCCAATCAGTGGCTTACACCTGGAAGGGCTTTCTTAGCAACACCTCCCCTTACACCTACCCCAACCTGAGCACCAAGAATGTGATCAAGATCTCTCTTGGAAGTAGGCACTCTGCCTTCCTGACTGATCAACATGCCGTCTATTGCTACGGTTCTGGGGAGCTCGGCCAACTTGGCCACAAGAAGTTCTCCGATGTCACCAAGCAGCCTGTGCTCGTGCAAGATCTCAAAGGGGAGAATGTCATCGATGTGGTGTGCGGGAGCAACCACACAGCAGTCCTGTGTTCGGACGGGATCGTCTTCTGCTGGGGCGACTCCAGCAGCGGCCAGTGTGGGATCGGACCGATAGAGAAGGCCAACTCGCCCCAGCAGGTGCAGATCAGCGACACAGATTCCGATCCGATCATCACGCAGATCTCATGCGGGGACTCGCACACATTGGCCTTATCCAGCAGCGCCGAGATATGGGCCTGGGGAACAGGTCCACAGTTGGGACTCGGGACGGGATCAACGCCCGTCCTGACCCCGCGAAAGGTACAAGGTCTGGTGGGGAGAAAAGTGCTTCAGATGGCGTGTGGTTCAAACCACAGCCTGGCTGTGGTGCAAAAAGCACGGACCTCCAAGAGTGGCGGCAGGCAGAGAGACATGGATGAGGAGAGTTCAGGAACCAGTAGTCTCCACATGACCGACGAAATTTACTCCCTTCACGAAGAAGGTGACATTGTCATCATAACGGACACAAGAACCACAAGCAAATCCGTCGAAGAGTTTCCCTCGACGAGAAGCTTCTCTCCCGACAGTATTGACGTTGCTGCGAAACGAGCAGCTCAAAAGGATGACCCTGCCAAAAGCGATTCGGAGGATTCCGGTAACAGCCAAGGCACATACACTGTGGACCAGGACAAGGAAGAAGAACCGGAACCCATGAAAAGTGAGTTGGTGGTCAACGGGGAGGTTTTCCATGATCAGCCAGACAGTGCTAGCACCACGACTCCAACGATTCGTCCCGAACGAAGACTGACGTTTACGGAGTCCTTCGACAGTTCATCCACCAAGAAGTTTCTGGCACAGCATCTGATGCCCCTGCAGCTCTCGGAGCCTCCTAAACCAGCCGGGAAGACATCCCCAAAAGACCGCATCCTTGCCAGTCTCCCACAAGCTGTGTCCTCGAAAATCAGCAAGCTGATGAGCCCCCTCAGCCTGAGGTCGAAGTTCAGTCTGGCAGAGAACGGCGGACAAGAGGATGCAGAGGTTGAGGAGCTGATGGCAAGCGGGGTTTCCCAGCAGGAACTCGGCAAAGGTACTGGGGTGAGGTTCTCGCTAGAAGGTCCTCTGGATGACTCAACGTTACAGACCGAGGTGTGGAGCTGGGGCAAGGGGGCTAATGGTCAGCTTGGCCAAGGAGACCCTCTTGACAAGTAAGTATTCACAAAAGACCATGAAGAGGGCTTACATACACGTGTACATGGCTTACACACATGAACATGTACAGTACATGTACATGGTCGAGTTTCGCCATAACGACCGAGGATTCCCTATTGTGTTTCCGATTGTTCCTGTACTGTAACCTATACCCCATTGACTTATTGAACACTTTAACGACAGAGGACAAAGTTCAACAAGAGACGAACGCCCGAGGACTGAAGGGATCTATTGTTTGCCTATTGTGCTTCTGTCCTCGAAGGGGTTATGTACTTGTAGTACATGAACATCAAAACCAACCTTGGTTTAATTTGTTTGCCAACATTCAGAGTACACAAAATCTTGTTCTGTAGTTATGGGAGATCTGACACCTGTTGAGTGATAGTTACTATGGGGACCAAAGACATGGGGAAAGAAAAAGTCCCCGTAATTAACTTAGTCCTTATTTCCCTAACAATAGAAAAATTTCCCGTAATGTGGAAAGTGTGGTATTTATTTTTGTGCACAAGTAAAATTACACAAACTCGTTAGCTTTCGTATATATGTCATTAAAAAATGTTGGGCACAAAATTTACCTTCAATTATACTCGGAATACATAATGTTCATGTAAGTGCCTGTACAACAGTGCAGATTTGAACAGTAAAAAAACAGACGCCTGGGATATGCGATGGGTTCTGACAAAATGGGACGGAACTAGCATAGTGCAGTAATATGCAAAATTAATGAATAATCGGTAATTCTTTTTTTCATTTTCAGATTTATTGATATATTTTTTGTATACCTACTTACTAACAATATTTTGTTAATTAAGAAATAGCATGGAAGTAGTGGACTGAAAGTGTTTTTAAGGAAAAACAATTGACATTTTCCCATATCACATACATGTACAAAACTTAAAACCTCAAAGGCCTCTTTCTCAATGTTTTACTTTTGCGGCATGTTGATAAATATGAACTTTAAACAGCCATAACTTGTTACCGGAATGTCCGATTGAAGTGCAACAAACAGCCTTGTAAGAAGAATTGTATCCTTCTTTCTAATACATGAGAACCCTTTTATCAACCTCTGCCCAGTTTTGTCACATTTTGCCAGGACCCCTCACATATTAGCTGTAGTTTGGCATTTGCAACCTGGGGTCAATTTTATAGAGCTGCTAAGCACACAAATTTTCTTAGCATGAAAATTTGTCCTTGGCAAAAACAAGGTTATGGACCGAATTTCCACGTGATCTTTATTGTTTTCGATTGATAATCAGCTGGTTTTTGGCTTAGCATGAAAAACCCGTAGAATTTTTGCTGGTAACCTGTTTTCAAGGAGCAAGACTTTGTTGTGCTTAGCAGCTCTATGAAATTGGCCCCTGTGCTGCTTGCTCATCCTGCATGTCATACCCGGTGCATGCTCGGTGAAGTGCATGTGTGCACACTGAGGCAGATGATGTTGGACCGATGACTCATGGATTGTAATATCTAGTTTTCATATTGACAATTTCAAACTCTGCATCAGCGAATTCTAATCATATTAAAATCTGCAGTGGAGAAGGCTTTGCCAATAGACCTGAGACGTAAATGTTATGAGGTCATGCCTTTGTTTACATGTGTATTTCTATGGGAGCGAAGTCGGGACGCCAGACGTTGTAGGGACAGACTCGCTCATAGGAAAGTGCACTTGTAAACACAGCGTGATGTCTATACGTCTTACTCTTAAGCTTGTTGTCATGCTGTCATGCTGTATTGTTGATGTTATGAAATGTGATGTGGCCCCTAGGAACAAGGCGTGGCCCCAGAAACAAGGTGTGGCCCCAGAAACAAGGCGCAGCCCCAGAAACAAGGCGCAGCCCCAGAAACAAGGCGCAGCCCAAGAAACAATGGGGTCCTCAGAAACAAGGCACGGCCCCATGTCTTTCTTTTTCTCTTTTCTAAATCATTTCCTAGCAATTATGTATACACTGACATTATATGCACATGTGTACACAAATTGTACACAAAAAGTATGCATGCATAGTCTACATGTACATGTAGGTCATTTTTCTCCTCCTTAAAAATTGAGTATTCTCAGCTTAATTTCTAGGGGAATAATGTTTTCATTACATTTTACTTTCAGTCAAGTCATTTTAATGTACATGGAGTTTACAGAATTAAAACAATAAAAACAGATATATATTTACATGTACATGAATCCATATTGTAAATATCTAGTGTCTGTATGTTGCACATTTTTCATGATGTACATGTACGTTTGGTACATTAGTACATGTACATTCATATAATACATACATGTACAATGTACATGGCGTGCATATGGGATGCATCTGCTGTATTTAAATTGCAATTAAAAAAAAAAATCAATGTATTAGTACCATACTATAATGGCATGCTCTACTTTGCATGTATACATACATACATGTACATGCTTGTGGACCGCATCAACATACTATTTTGTAATTTAATGAAATTGAACCAAACAAGTACAGGTACATGTACATGTACATGTACATGTATTATGTACTCTGAAGATGTTTCAAAATACACACCAATGTGTTGTCTCTAGTCTAGACGCAGTAATCAGATCCCATACTTACAAATGTTCAAATGCCATTCCTGCCCTATTTGATAACCCTGTCATGCAGCATTACCGGGTGAGTTTCTGCTTGATATCACAAGCCTGGTATTAGACCGAAGTAATAAAGTTTGGTCATACAGGGAGGCACAGTGGTGAGGTGTGACTAATTTATTATGCTTCTAATGTGCAATACATGTATGATGTATGTGTACAGCTGTAGATTGAATTACACAATACAGGTACATGTCTGGCTCAGAAACGTGGTTAAAGCAAAATAACACATACAATCGGCACATAAAAATTGCTATCATTTATTAGTTTTTATACAACTTCCTAAACAAATCCCTGTCATTCGATTCGTTGGTTGTTGTCACATGTCATTGAATTATTTGTCCCAATGTACGGCGCGGTCACACCACAAAAATTTATATTTAGCGGTACATTGTAAATTTTCTAATGCATACGGTCACACCATTGATTGAGTTCTGACCAATCAGATGACAAAGATTTATTCAGATAATATTTCAAATAGCGAATGTTTCAAATTAATGAAATGGGAAACAGATGCAATGTTCCATTTCACTTGTCGGTTTATTCATAGAATGGAGCATTCCATATGTCACCTCATGAAAATGTTCTTACCATTGCACTCACAAACATTCATTATTTGTATTCTACATGTACAGGTCTGTATGTACACAAATACACACTTTATCTGTAACAACATACACTACAGGCATGACAGGTATCATATACAGGCACATTATGTGTTTTTAATTTGTTTTTAATTAACCGTTGATACATTATACATACCGGTACAATGTACTTGTTACCGTAAGCATTGATGTTTTAATTTGACTTGTTGTAGAGCACAACCCCTAGTTATCAAGCAGTTGACCGGTAAGGGCGTAGTCCTTGTGATAGCTGGACCAAGCCATTCCATGGCCATAGCAAGCAATGGTCAGGCTTTCTCCTGGGGTTGCAACTCGGACGGTCAGCTCGGACACAATGGTCAGCTGGTTCCAAAGAAGATCAAGGTAAAAGACCTGAACATTATATATCTTTTTCTTTTTTTCAATTACCTCTGTATGAATCTTCAACTTTCGGAACACCATGCATGTACTGTGTGTACCAGTGCTCTGCTAACTTTATCCATCCCTATGGCTGGATATCTCAGTTGGTAGAGCACCATTACTGATTTCCGGAGGTCGCAGGTTCAAATCTACCCCAGTCAGTTTCAAAGTTATTCCAGTTTTCAATTATTTTAAATGAAGATAAGTTCAGGCAAGCTGCTAAATGCCACAGCCATGAAAAATGATTTTAACAATATCAAGTACAAGCACTCTGTGTCCATTATACATGTATGATAATCAATTTTAATTTTTAGGGGTGCTTTTTGCGGCACCTGGTCATTTTCCCCTTGGGCTTATAGGACTTCGAACCAGATAATGTTGTTTTTTTTTTTTGTTTTTTTTTTAGAACAGCACAATTTCATTGAGGCCATATGCAGTCAGTATTCAGAGCAGAAAACTTCATGTTGTTCAAATTGGCAAGATTTGCCTAAACCTCTCATAAACATAGCAAATAGAATTGACGTTTTGAAAATATTCATTCGAGTAACACCAGCACAACTTCAGCAAACCACACAAACCGTAAGTAAAGTTTATCCCATCTGATACAAGGTGTTTACATAAATGTTCAATTGTTCTCCAGATGCCTAACAATGCTTTAGTATGGGATGCTGCTGCCGGGAGTACCCACACTCTCCTGCTAGCAGATGGGAATAGCTTCCAACCCGACATATACTATCTGGGAAAACAACCAAGGTTTGAAACAGCTTTTCTTTTGGTAAAAATAGTTTTGGGAATTCTAGAATAGATCGCTCTATAAATTCAATGAACTTAAAGGTAGTGTACACATTTACTTTTGTTGGAATTTTTAAAAATGGATAGGTTAAGGATTCATATTTTATAGTAAATATTGTGACCTGTTTAACTTTAAAGTTTAACTTTAGAGTTTAACTTTAGAGTTTAACTTTAGAGTTCAACTTTAGAGTTCAACCTTAGAGTTCAACCTTAGAGTTCAACCTTAGAGTTCAACTTTAAAGTGTAACTTTAAAGTGTAACTTTAAAGTGTAACTTTAAAGTGTAACTTTAAAGTGTAACTTTAAAGTGTAACTTTAAAGTGTAACTTTAAAGTGTAACTTTAAAGTGTAACTTTAAAGTGTAACTTTAAAGTGTAACTTTAAAGTGTAACTTTAAAGTGTAACTTTAAAGTGTAACTTTAAAGTGTAACTTTAAAGTGTAACTTTAAAGTCATGTGCTCTGGTTTCTTGACTTTTTGCAAGTAAAGTGTGGACTAGATTAATATAAATTTGGAGGGCAGTGTTTAAAACTAGTGGGTTTTTTAAAAATGTCTGGCCGGCATGATTTTGTTCAGGCAGTTTGGTAATAGGTGTTCTTCGTTTTATTGATATTTTCAGTCTTCAAGATTTAAAGAACGAGGGGCGTACTGGCACGCCAGAGAGCAGCCCTCTAAAGGAGAGTAAAGAAGCCGGCAAGAAGCGACCAATGTCCAGCATTGTCAAGGGACCGACGGTCAAATATGCTGCCAGGGCTAAGCAGCCAGAAAAGCTTCCCTTCATAAGAAAGGTAATCGCCGGCACAAGGAATGTGTAACCACAGACTACAATTGCTAGCATAGGTCTTTTTATTATGGAGCCGGCGGCCGATTTCACCAATGCTAAGATGAGTCTAATTAGGAAGGGTAACTCATCCTAACTTGCAATAGATCCAATGCAAGTAAGGGTGAGTTACGCTTGGTTCAGACAGGCGTTCCACAGTCGCGCCGAACCAACTTGAAATCAAGTCGCTCCTGAGTCGCTCTAACAACTCCAGCAGTCGATCGTTCGCCGTCTGGCGCCCCTTGTCGCCCTTATTTGTTTCAGACGTCGGACTCAATTCACTCATTTGGTTCGGCGTGACTGTGGAACGCCTGTCTGAACCGAGCGTAAGTCTTCCTAAGATTGATCTTGTGAGCATAACATCATTGTCGCAACAAGAGGCGACAGAAGCATTGTCTGAAGTTTATCTGCAAAATACGGAGGCTTTTAATGTGAGCTGGTGCACTTGTATACCAATAATTTTTTTTGTATTTCTTGTATTACTTATATTTGTGCAACTTTTGTTTCAAAGTGTATAAACCCAAGATTCTTTAAACACGGCTGTTTTCTGCCTTGTTCCAGTGTGGTTGGGCCCAGTTTGTAGCGGCAGCCTCTGACATGTGTGCGTGCATCACCGACAAGAACGCCTCTGGCTTTACGGCCATTCTCCACGAGCTGGCTGCCTCCGAGAGACTGTTGCACTACCAGCTCACCACAACGCGATCTACTATCATCAAAGCCCTAAGCAGTCCAGGTACGACCGCCCGAGGTGTGGGCTACATAAGAAAGTGTGAACAAAACCACCCTCTCGCACATAAACAAGATTATGAATAGGGTTGGGATGAGTATAAGTCTACTGAATTTAGAAACACCTTGGTCCTTCTTTTCTTGAGACAGACATGAACAAAGTACTTGAAGGAACCATCTACCAGCAGCCGTTCCGACAAATCGTCGACCTCTTTTCGTTACTCGGCACGACCGTGGCCCACAATTCCATCGGTCTGACGGCAGCCGTACAGCGGAGCCGTGACCTCATTGAGCTGGCCATGTTGAAGAGTGGGGCAGACTACCGGGCCGTCTTTGAGCAGTACGCCAACTATGTCTGCAACTTTGTCACCGTGGGTGGATTCACTCACATGGGAAAAGTCGGAAGGTAATTTGCTTCACAGTTTGCCTTTCGTGATATATGTGACCCACTCCACAATAATGGGTATTATGTCACAAAATAGTGAAATTTAGTTATATACATGGTCGGAAAGCCCACAGCGTAAGCTTCCAGTTGGTATATAATAGATCTCCATAGCTACTCCCGTTCTGAAGATATGACAGGTTTGCTTTTGATTACTTCCTTGGAGTTCAAATTACACAACTGAGAAAACAGGCTTTGAAAAAGCCGGCTTTGTTGTAGAACAACAGAACGATGAACACAAAATGGGCGTGTTTTCCACTTTAATCATCAAAATCAACATTTCTTTGAATGAAACCTGAAATTATTGGTGTTAAAGATGTCATTAATGGCAAAAAATGTGAATCACATTTTGATGAAATGTTTATCCTCTCAACGTTGAGTAGTCCATTACATGATAGTGCACAGCGCGACTTAATATCCTTTTTGTAGAGCCGGTCACATATATGAGATGGGTCTGCAAAGGGGATCATTTGGCATTTACTAAGGGGTCATAGAAATAAGGGACATCATGAAATTCCCAACGCATCCCCCCCAAGTCCTGCATGACTGCCCTTGGTTTGCATCCTTCTTGCACCAGTCTCCTGATGAAGGGGCAGAGCATAATGTCTGAAACGTTGAGTTTCCTCTGATTTTTTTTAGATCCGCACAAACTCACAAAAGAGATTAACCACGCGGTGCTACCGCAAACAATTTAATATCGTATTGCGTTTTCACCATGCAAACATTCAAATGTCATCATGAATTTTGTTTAACGTTTGCATTAAGTATAAGCTAGCCTTGATAATCGATAATATTTGTTTTGTGTTTAATGTCTGTCATGTAGTGATGCACTCGCAAAGCACGACGCAGTCTTTACGGAGCTCTTGAACGAGGAAAAACCAGCAAGTTACGGGACCCCGCTAAGGAGCGTGATGAAACTGCCCCTGGAAAGGGTCAAGTCTTACGCCTACCTGCTGGGCAAGCTGAAGGGTTACTTTACTCAGGTTAGAGCCGTTGTGGATTGACCAGTTACAGCTGTGAGTCGTGTCTGATCAATTTTTAGTGACCAGAGATTTTTGGTATAGCTGGAAAAAAGGATCTATTCAGCTTTAATTTGACACCCAAAATGATTTGTATATGTGACCCGCTCCAGGAAAAGGTGACATAAGTCACGCTAAGCATTTATGAGTAATGGCTTGTTAAAGTTAATAGGGTAAATATTTTTTGTCGAAATTTGATTTTTATTTGTTGTCTTAAATGACATCTTTAATATCCAAAGTTTCAGATTTAGTTATTAAACAAAAAGCTGGAATTCGATAAATAAAGTGAAACAAAACCTTTTAAAAGTGCATGCTTCTAATGTATTGTCTTAGTTTTGTTGCGTTTCGAAGCCTGTTATCTCAGTTGTGTATTTTGAATTCCATGGAACCATTAATATTCAAAAACGTCACATCACCGGAAAGTGAGGGGCTATGGAGCTGTACTATGTACTAAATGAAAGCTTATATCCTGGACTTTTCAATCATGTACATAACTCAATTTTTAGTTTTTGCGACTTATGTCATCTTTTCCTGAAGCGGGTCACATATGTTATTTGGTTACTGAATTCGTCAATTTCAATAAAATGTTTTCTCGAGTCCTCTCACTTGAAATAAGGAGGTAAAAGTTCCACGTATCACTTGCACGCTTTTCAGGGAAGCACAGAGTTTAATCTCCTGAAGGAAAGCAGTGCATCATGGGAGACGCTGCAGCGCAGCATTGACGAGAAGAAAGCCCGCGCCGAAGAGACCAGGGCCTTCTGGGAATCCTGCCCATGCAAACTTTCCGTAAGTCGACAATTGTGGCGGTACCCATCACGCACTGTACGAGTGTATTTCTGCAAGAATGTTATTGGCAAAAAAAAGTAATTTGTTATTGGCTAAAAAAAAAGATATGCATTTGCAAAATGATTTTTTTTTAAAGCAATTATAGGTTTAGCTTGCCTTTTATGTTAACTGCACAGGTACATAGACATAATATATCATACCAATTTCTGATCTGTTCTTGGTTTTTTTTTAAAGCAGATTTTTTGTCATTCGTATTTTGTACAACAAGGAAGTTTTTTTGTTTTGTTTTTTGAAAAGTGAAAATGAAAATAAAATGTAGTACATGTACCTTTTATTTTTACTTTCATCTTTTAGAACAGAAACACGAATTGCGATAACTGGTTAAGGGAATTTTTCTGTTTTTATTTCCTCATGTAAATGTACGTGCTGCCATCTTGCCACCCATTTTGCTTCATCATTGAAAGACATTAGTTCAAAATATACCGATAAACAGAAAAGTTACATCAAGCAGCTTTAACTAGAGAAGCATCTGTGCTTAATAAAACACCCTCTGCCAATCCTGTAACAGGAAGCAATTAAGCAGCCCGACCGTCGTCTCTTGAGAGATTCCCGCACCAAGCCCCTGACGTTCCTAAACGCTGGTAGACTGTCTCAGCACTGGTTCCTGCTGTTTGCTGATATCTTCGTCCATGCCCAGGTAATTTGTGAATCATCCTGCATATTTCATTTGCATCGCTTTTTTGTTTTTGTTTTTACTTTTACTATTTAATTTTAGCTATCTGTTGATGGTAGTGGTTTTGTTCAAAATCTGCTACAGTGATTTCCACTGACAAAATTTATGTTTATTGTACAGGTACATGTATATGTGATAATCCTACATTGTAGCTGTTTTTAATTCGTAAGAACAATTAATGTTTTATCAAAATGTGTCATGTTCTTGCATGTTGTAGGCATCTGTTGAAAATGGCCGAATAGAGCCACTGTCTGTAGTGTGTACACACATACATGTACATACATATAAACATCGTCAAAAAGTTTATATTTATTCTAATATGAGTTGAAATTTTTTGTTTTATTTGTTCTTGATTTCAAAAATCAGGTTTAGCAAATGTACTTGATTTACGAGTTCTGTTAATGTTTGTTTTAAGCGGAATATCACCAGCCATGCAAACATTTTACTATTTTTTTATGGAGAAAACCAGGCCATAAACCCTTTTTATTACATACGAATCACCCATTAAAATGCATTCACAGCTCCTCATACAGAACTAAACGTTCACAAAATCTGTTCATGTGAGAGAAAAAAAAATTGCTTATTATACAATTACGTTCTATTTGTTTATATTTGGCTTCCATTGGTAAAATGAGTCAGTCTAGTGTATGCATGACTGCAATATTATTTTAGTAAAATTACCCGGATGACACCAATATTTGTCCTCATCTAATGTTATAGGATTAAATCTGGCAAAATTAAACCAGATTCCAATGAGTGTACATGTACATGTAGGCTTATCAGAAATGATAACCTACTAGTACTACATGTAGGAACACGTTCTCTTTCCTTGTATTACGACCGAGGAACAAAAGATATATTGCAGAGACAAAGAATGCTCGAACGACAGTTTCTTTGTAAAAATTTATCCTGGGTTGCTCGGGTAGCATAAGGTGAATCAGGTTAGGTTATACAAGTACATAAATAAAGGAAACACAACGCGCTATCCTCAATCGGTATGTGGTTCATGGCTGTATGTACATGCACATGTATGTACATGCACATGTATGTACATGCACATGGTTGTACATATGCACATGTATGTACATGCACATGTATGTACATGTATTCGCATTTTTGTATCACTGTGGAGACGTGGCTTTGTTCTCGTGTACAAAATGGTTAGAAAGTCGAGCACGTTTTTCAAAATGCTCCCATTTTAACCATAATTTTTTTCCTGGGTTGAAATTTCGACCCAATATACCCTATATTATACCCTAACCCAAACACTAACCCTAACCCACATCCTAATCCTAGTTTTTGAGTAATTTAAGTAAAATCCAAAAATCTAATTCGTGAAATTCCCAATGGAGACCTATTCATCTATAGAAATTTACCCTCCGGAGACGTTTTGTCTCCATTGTACACATTGTGTTCATGTCTCCAGAGGGTACAGTATTTCGCACCATGCACATGTACCGGTATGTACATGTACATCAGTGTACATGCAAGTGGGTAAATGCCGTCAATAGGGGACGGGGCATTGTCCGACCGTCTTCCCTCTTTTGTTTGTACTCTAACGTTTTCGGATGATCGCCATAGGATTTGCACACGAGTCTGAATCGGGGACCTTTGCGGAATAGGGGACCCCATTGTTCCCTTTGTCATACGTCCCCTATTTCAATCAAAAACAAACTCATGCACATTCATGTACATGCACATGTATGTACATGTAGCATTTTTGTCTGTTTTTGCTTTTATGTGTAGTTTTCAGGTTGCCCTCAATGTCAGACTATTGCCTTTAAATTGGTTTTTGTTTCCTTTTTTCAATTTTTTTCTTTCTTGAAGTTTAAAACTATTATTTGGCCCCGTTTAAACTCTCTGTAGTGAGTCTGTTCCTGTCTGTTGCTGTTGAATAAAGTTCGATTTTTACTTGTATGTCATTTATTTTGTTTTAGGATGTAAACAGGCATGTACAAATGTATTGTGATCCTGTTGTCAGATTTACACTGACTGTAGTATCAATTTTGTTATGCCTTTCAAATTGCATTTATAACTACCGTAATTCATTTGTAAGTGCGTATTCTCCGTTTGATATTATTGCATACATGCACGCAACTCTATTCTATCACAGAAAGGTATCATTTTATGAATGATTCTTTGGTTTGTGTTGAAAATTACATGCAAATTGGTTAAGACTTTGAAGAAAATAAAACACTCTTATTTTAAGTTTGATCCTCTTCCCTTTTCTCCATTTTGAAAACTTACGTGCTTTTCTATCCCTTTTTTTTCCTGAGACTGAGGGCAAGCCTGGAAACACAGAGAAGGTAGATTTCCAACGTTTTTGGTTGACGGCACAGGGCCAAATTTCATAGCCGTCCAGGCTTGGTTCCGGCGGTCTGTTCTGGACACGCGAAGCTCGTTCAATGCAAAATCTCGATGGATCATAAGTGGTGTGTGATGCTGTTCCGAGTGCAATGTTCTTGTGTTGAGTCCCCGTCGTTCGAGCGCGAAAATGAGTTATCAAGGACAGACTGCCCGAACCCAGCCTTTGTGTACACTAAACCACTGATCTGGTTCCTTTTGCTTAACCAGTTCACGCCGGAATTATTTTAACATCACCAAGCCGAGGGGCGGGATTATTTTTAACGAAACTCGATCCGAAGCGGGTTCAGACTGATAGTGCCTGGAAGCACACCCACGCATTTCCGGCCTTGCTCGCTGCTGACATTTTTGAATTTGGGGAAAACTTTGCGTTTATATACGTCATCCTGCGCGAACTGGTTAAAACCCAAAGTCCAGTTTAGTGTTGATTTTTGTTCTCCCTTTCAAATTACCGGGTGGACAAAGCTATAAGTTTGTCCTCTGATGATGTCTACTAGATCATGCATGACGCAGTACACTGCACACCGAAGCATGTACATGTAGCACCTTAATTCAGGTAGTGCAGTGCATCTCCTTTGAAATCTCATCTCCCAACATCCACACCTAGCTACCTAGCTTCCTAGCTAGCTAGTTCCTCTTGCCTCCCTTTGTACACTTCGGCAGAATTCACTTTTCTTGTCTTGCATATTTAGCCAAATGGAAACAACGGATACGTGTACTTTGACTAATGTTTTTCAGAACTAACGGAGACAACTCAAATGTTATAGCTGTGTGCACTACATGTAGTGTGTGTGCAATTTGTTTATTATGGACGTGACCTTGTCTTTAGATGTACGATCATTCTTCAAAAGTAGGATACACCATTTGCAGATATCAAAAATATTTACTACCAAATTATTGAGAAATATTTTACTCATCTGAAAGTAAATAATGATTCTAGGCGTCCAGCAAAATGATTGCGCTAGATATCCTGTAATTATTCTGAACAAATTGAATTTTTTATAAAAAAATTCGCGATCGCCGTCCGGCAAAAGCACACTTCTGAGTGACTAATTATGCTCAAATTTAGGGAGATTTTAGATTAAAAGTTTGTTATTAAGAAAAAACAAGAACCTAGAAAAATGGTAAAATCCACCCAGAAAATGACTTCACGAGTACATTGTAATAAAACTTTCATTGGAACAGGTCACATATTGTGAAATAAATTAATAAAGAATCTTCTTTTGAGCGGTAATATTTAAAGCATCAGTTTTATTCAATTTTGTGATGACTATTTTTTTCCCCACCTTTGGAAATTGTTCTGTTTGAGCATACAGGTTAGAGTATCATGGGTGATGTTGCATGATAACCGTGTGCTTTAGTTATGTGCTTTAACAAACTTAACCTCTATTTTTGTCTTAGTTTACTTCTACTAGAAATTTTATTCAAAAAATTTGCCAAGTTCAACTTGACTGTGTAATGAAAGTTTCTACGTGAAACCTTGGTTACGTGTAAATTTGACTTGAAACATGACGGATACATTCTCGGCTTTTTTTGCAGTTTACGACTCACCAAGCGTTCCCGCTGGGTCTCATCTGGGCGGAGCCAGGCCAGCAGGCGGATCAGTCATGCCAGTAAGTCGGGCGTCGTCGTCTCATTTAACTATCTGGGAGGAGTTGCGGACAAGTTTCTCAATCTCTTAATCTGGGGCCAATTTCACGGAGCTGCTAAGCACAAACATTTTCTTAGCATGAAAATTTGTTCTTGGTAAAAAGTAAAAACAAGGTTACAGACCAAATTTTCACGTGATCTTTATTGTTTTTGATTGATAATTGAACTGTTTTTTTGCTTAGCATAAAAAACGCGTATAATTTTGGCTTATAACATGTTTTTAATGAGCAAGACGTTTTTGTGCTAAGCAAATTGTTTTGCTTAGCAGCTCCGTGAAATTGGCCCCTGTTGTATCAGGTTTGGGTGACAGAATCAGTCTGTAAAACAAGTCGGTCACGTTTTTTTATTTTAGAGTAGAGATGATGTCTAACTCGGCCTATAAGACATACCTTACGATATGCCAAACGTTACAATCTGTCGATGCGGAATGAAAGAGGTTTAAACCGTTTAAAAGAAAGACATACCAAAAATGAGAAAGAGGACTGATTTGAGATTCAGACTCTGTCTATCTCGGCAGGAATTTGACAAGAGATTTGTAGAAAGGAAGATGGTAAAGAATGTAAATTTAGAGGAGTGGGGGGGGGGGGGGGGGGTGGGAGGGGGGGGGGGGCGGTATGGGTGGGATCTGTTGAAGCGGGATCTGTTGAAACTTATTTAATATCTATAAGATATATATTTTTTTATAATAAAATATAAACCTAAAGTTCGTATCGATCACTGCGTATCTCGCGATACGTCAGATGATCAGACGATTATCGTGGCCGAGGCTTAGGGGTGTTTGAACAAATCGGAGGGGGTTCATTGATGAACTTGACGACCAGTTAAAGATGCAATTATTGTCGAACACGACACGAAGGGATACAAAAGTTTAGGCACAGATGATGGCAACTGAACAGATACAGACGAGCGAGAAATTTGAAGCCGGTCACTTTCTGCATGAAATTGTATTTGGGAAGTTGTTCCGACTCTGGTCAACTTTAACCCAATACAGCATGCCTGTTTTTGCGGATTAACTTGTCCGTGGCTTATTCTGAATGAGTAATGTAACGACTCCTAAATTTCCTTGGTCTTGTAAAACCCAAGTCAAACAGAATATTTTGAGTGTACTATATGCCTTGGGTGTAAGATTGTGTGTAAGGCATGTACGGACTTGGACACGGACTTGGACTCAAATGTTAGTCTGACTCACTTGCTGTCAATCTCTTCGACCAGGAACACCATCCAGCTGACTATGCCGGAGACCTCGCTGGCCCTCCAAACCCCCACACCGGCCGAGAAGGCCGAGTGGCTGTGGTCCATCAACCAGGCCATCGACGCCGTACTGACCAATCAGAAGCCAGGGAGTGTCTCTCCGGCCGCCGTGCCCGCTGGCCGGAAGATCCCGCCCAAACTGACCAGGCAGGGGCGTTACCTGTTCTTGGGACAGTCCAAGTTCAGGGATGCTGTGTACGAGGGAGTGTGGCATCTTGGCAAACCCCACGGAAAGTGAGTGATCCTTTCTCTCTATGTTTCTTTTGTTTAACTAAGTCCGCGCCGGAATCTCTTGTATGGGGTTATTGTCTAGGGTGTTCGCCCATTACAATTCAAGTTTTCAAGTTTATTCAAACTCGTATTTTAATGTTGGCAACAACAAAACAATGAACATCTAAGGTTAAAATGAAAAGATGATTAAAGCAATAGGGTAATAAATTATTCATTTTTTTAAACATAAATATGCCAAGATTAAGATAATAAATTTTAGTCAACTTAACCAGTTCGCGCCGGATGACGTATGTAAACGCAACGATTTTCTCCAGATTCGAAACAAATGACGCATAAGTTTCGTTAAAAATAATCCTGCGCATCGGCTTGGTGATGTTAAAATAATCCCGGTGCAAACTGGTTAAGCAAGTTCAAATTGGCAAAAAAAGGATTTGTGTGATCAAAATAACCCGCTTTAGAAATAATACGTACAGCTTCTTTTTGTAAGAGAAATAATTTATTATGTTGAGAAATCGAGCCACCCCAGACAATAACTGAATAATTTAAATAAGGGAGTATGAAGGAATTATACAATGTTATTCAAACATTACTGGGAAGAATCGACTTTAATCGATTCATAACACCAATATTTTGGAGACCTTAGTAGCCATAGTATTAATATGATTAGACCAACTTAAATGACTATCAATAAGGGAATAAATGTGTGTATGAGAGGTTTTAATCACTCTGTTTAATACCGCTTGGAGTCTGGGTGCTGATAATTACCCGAGCCGAAGGCGAGGGTAATTATCAGCACCCAGACTCCAAGCGGTATTAAACAGAGTGATTAATACCGACCGAACACACATTTATTCCCATTCATAAATACTTTTTTTGTAAAATTCAGCCAAAAAAGCCCCGAAAATCCTGGAAAATTGTCGCAAGTAAGTTTTGGTGTTTCACCATTCTGTGCGTGTCAAATGACATGTTTCCGCCTCTGTCGCTCTACACAATACATGAAATAAAGCGTATTTACTATGAACTAGACTGTTACTACCATTGGCAACCTCGTTCCCAGGGTGTCGAGCTGTACGCGCTCAACACTACCCGCTCTTACTATTGGAGACGAGGTACGGTTGGAAATAAAGTGAGCCCTGGGGACGGGTATAATGCGACATCGCGTTGTTGCCAGCTGGTTTTAAACACTTTAAACCGTTTAATACCGGCCACGTGACGGGCTCTCGACCAAACAGGAATGCCTAAACTGTCCCAGGTATTTATGAATGTTAAATAATACCTAAAAAGTTGGTATTGGAAACTTGTTGAAGAATGATACCATTTAATACCAAGGGAACATTTTGAGAATATTTACAATTACAACTGAAAATAATATAATTTGTTTTGAAAAGATTGACAGATAATTTATTAGATAACCAAGTGGAAATCTTTAAAATGTTCAACATTTAAGTTTTGAATATCAGTATTAATATCATTATGGTCATACAATAAACATCTGCAAATAAACAAAATGATATAATTTTCTAGGAATTACAAATATCATTTATGTAAATAAATTACATATTTTTTACATACAATTACAAATGAGTAGGCTGACAATAGATTCAGCTGTAGCTGCGAAAGCCTGTTTCATACATGGCCTTAGTAGTACTAGGTTTAACCAGTTCGCGCCGGATGACGTATATAAACGCAAAGGTTTCCCCAAATTCAAAACGGATGACGCATAAACACGCCAAGTTCAAGTTCTGAAATGTATGTCAGCAGCGCACAAGGCCGGAAATGCATGGGTGTGCTTCCCGGCACTATCAGCCTGAACCCGCTTCGAATCGAATTTCGTTAAAAATAATCCCGCCCCTCGGCTCGGCGATGTTAAAATAATCCCGGCGCGAACTGGTTAAAGGCTAGGAGGTGGGGTGGGGGTTTCTGCCCCTGTCCTAACACCCTCTCCTCCCTTACCCTCCCCCTCCTCTCCCACCCTCCTCTTCTTTGAATTTGACTGTACAATTAAATTACATATTTGTGCAGTTAATTAAGGAGATCCATCAATGAAAACAATTAACTTTGTGCTTTTAAGTAATGTGTAATTATAATGAAGTACAGTCATCATACATGTACAAACTAATCTATTAAATACATTCATCATACAAACTAATTGGTTTGCAGCTGTACAGTTCATGCACGACCAGGATTTGTGGTTCTCAATCGACTTCTGACAGGCAGAGCATTCTGTTCAAAACATTGAGTTTCCTTCGGTTATTTTAAGAACCACACATCTTACTAAAAGAGAATTACCTGTGGCCAATTTCACGAAGCTGCCAAGCACAACAATTTGCTTAGCACAAAAAAGTCTTGCTCATTAAAAACGGGTTACTAGCCAAAATTCTGTGTGTTTTTAATGCTAAGCAAAAACAAACAAGCTGATTATCAATTGAAAACAATAAAGATCACTTGAAAATTTGGTCTGTAACCTTGTTTAGCCAAGGACACATTTTCATGCTAAGCAAATTTGTGTGCTTAGCAGCTTCGTGAAATTGGCCCCAGATGGTGTTACAGCAAGTACTTATCTTATTGCCTTTTAGCCATGCAAACCTTCCAATTCTCATCATCGACTTAATTGATAAAATCCGCAATAGTTTTTAGACATTTTTGATAATGACTTTCGCCATTGTGCTTTTGAAACTGAAAGTGCTACCCCAAATAAGAGGCATTTTGGCAAGGTGAGACAAAACTGGAAAGATGCTAAAAAGTTCGCTGGTGTAAAAAGGAAAAAGAATATAATTCTTCTGACAATACTGTTTGAAGCTTAGAAACATATTGTACAATTTACATTTGTCAGGAATTATAATGCTGGTTAAAAGTAGGTTACACCATTGGTAATTGCTTGAATTTTTATGAATGAATTATCATTGAATTATCATGAATTATCATGATTTGGGGAGTTGTACATGTATTTTATAGTAAATAGCCTTTAACTGACCTGTCTGAAGTTTTACAATTATGAATGCTGAGAAAAGCAAAAAAAACAGCGTTCATTTTTAACCGCCGTCGGGCAGTGGTTCTTATGTTGTTCTTGTTTTTTTTTAGATAGCTGTCCAGTGATCGCGAATGTTTTTTTTGTTTATACAATTCTATTTTTAGAAACAATTACAGGATATCTAGCGCAATCATTTTGCTAGATGCCTACGGTCATTATTTATTTTTAAATAAGTAAGAAATTTCTTAATAATTTGGTAGTACAATTTTTCGGTACCTGCAAATGGTGTATTTGGTGTAAACATTAGGTTTCAGTTTACTAAATGTTAAAGGTGAGATGCACAGCAGGTGGAATGCAGGTGTGGAAATTAGTCATTTTCCAGATTATAAGGCAAAGTTACTTTTCGTAATAGTCCGTTATGGGATGTTGGGACTTTACTGACTTTCATAAGGGAGTATGAACGAATTATACAATGTTATTAAAACATTACTGGGAAGAATCGACTTTAATCGATTCATAACACCAATATTTTGGAGACCTTAGTAGCCAAAGTATTAATATGATTAGACCAACTTAAATGACTATCAATAAGGGAATAAATGTGTGTATGAGAGGTTTTAATCACTCTGTTTAATACCGCTTGGAGTCTGGGTGCTGATAATTACCTGAGCCGAAGGCGAGGGTAATTATTAGCACCCAGACTCCAAGCGGTATTAAACAGAGTGATTAATACCGACCGAACACACATTTATTCCCATTCATAAATACTTTTTTGTAAAATTCAGCCAAAAAAGCCCCGAAAATCCTGGAAAATTGTCGCAAGTAAATTTTGGTGTTTCACCATTCTGTGCGTGTCAAATGACATGTTTCCGCCTCTGTCGCTCTACACAATACATGAAATAAAGCGTATGTACTATGAACTAGACTGTTACTACCATTGGCAACCTCGTTCCCAGGGTGTCGAGCTGTACGCGCTCAACACTACCCGCTCTTACTATTGGAGACGAGGTACGGTTGGAAATAAAGTGAGACCTGGGGACGGGTATAATGTGACATCGCGTTGTTGCCAGCTGGTTTTAAACACTTTAAACCGTTTAATACCGGCCACGTGACGGGCTCTCGACCAAACAGGAATGCCTAAATTGTCCCAGGTATTTATGAATGTTAAATAATACCTAAAAAGTTGGTATTGGAAACTTGTTGAAGAATGATACCATTTAATACCAAGGGAACATTTTGAGAATATTTACAATTACAAATGAAAATAATATAATTTGTTTTGAAAAGATTGACAGATAATTTATTAGATAACCAAGTGGAAATCTTTAAAATGTTCAACATTTAAGTTTTGAATATCAGTATTAATATCATTATGGTCATACAATAAACATCTGCAAATAAACAAAATGATATAATT
This sequence comes from Crossaster papposus, assembly GCA_037893245.1. Taxonomy (NCBI): domain Eukaryota; kingdom Metazoa; phylum Echinodermata; class Asteroidea; order Velatida; family Solasteridae; genus Crossaster; species Crossaster papposus. Next base: position 452,501 of record JBAIAA010000566.1, on the reverse strand, counting down.
TTCTAGGAATTACAAATATCATTTATGTAAATAAATTACATATTTTTTACATACAATTACAAATGAGTAGGCTGACAATAGATTCAGCTGTAGCTGCGAAAGCCTTAGTAGTACTGGGTTTAACCAGTTCGCGCCGGATGACGTATATAAACGCAAACATTTCCCCAAATTAAAAATGGATGACGCATAAGCACGCCAAGTTCAAGTTCGGAAATGTATGTCAGCAGCGCACAAGGCCGGAAATGCGTGGGTGTGCTTCCCGGCACTATCAGCCTGAACCCGCTTCGAATCGAGTTTCGTTAAAAATAATCCCGCCCCTCGGCTCGGCGATGTTAAAATAATCCCGGCGCGAACTGGTTAAAGGCTAGGAGGTGGGGTGGGGGTTTCTGCCCCTGTCCTAACACCCTCCCCTCCCTTACCCTCCTCACCCTCCCCCTCCTCCTCTCCCACCCTCCTCCTCCTCCTCTCCCACCCTCCTCTTCTTTGAATTTGACTGTACAAGTAAATTACATATTTGTGCAGTTAATTAAGGAGATCCATCAATGAAAACAATTAACTTTGTGCTTTTAAGTAATGTGTAATTATAATGAAGTACAGTCACCATACATATGTACAAACTAATCTATTAAATACATTCATCATACAAACTAATTGGTTTGCAGCTGTACAGTTCATGCACGACCAGGATTTGTGGTTCTCAATCGACTTCTGACAGGCAGAGCATTCTGTTCAAAACGTTGAGTTTCCTTCGGTTATTTTAAGAACCACACATCTTACTAAAAGAGAATTACCTGTAGCCAATTTCACGAAGCTGCCAAGCACAACAATTTGCTTAGCACAAAAGAGTCTTGCTCATTAAAAACGGGTTACTAGCCAAAGTTCTGTGTGGTTTTAATGCTAAGCAACAAAAAAAACCAGCTGATTATCAATCGAAAACAATAAAGATCACTTGAAAATTTGGTCTGTAACCTTGTTTAGCCAAGGACACATTTTCATGCTAAGCAAATTTGTGTGCTTAGCAGCTTCGTGAAATTGGCCCCAGATGGTGTTACAGCAAGTACTTATCTTATTGCCTTTTAGCCATGCAAACCTTCCAATTCTCATCATCGACTTAATTGATAAAATCCGCAATAGTTTTTAGACATTTTTGATAATGACTTTCGCCATTGTGCTTTTGAAACTGAAAGTGCTACCCCAAATAAGAGGCATTTTGGCAAGGTGAGACAAAACTGGAAAGATGCTAAAAAGTTCGCTGGTGTAAGGAAAAAGACTGTAATTCTTCTGACAATACTGTTTGAAGCTTAGAAACATATTGTACAATTTACATTTGTCAGGAATTATAATGCTGGTTAAAAGTAGGTTACACCATTGGTAATTGCTTGAATTTTTATGAATGAATTATCATTGAATTATCATGAATTATCATGATTTGGGGAGTTGTACATGTATTTTATAGTAAATAGCCTTTAACTGACCTGTCTGAAGTTTTACAATTATGAATGCTGAGAAAAGCAAAAAAAACAGCGTTCATTTTTAACCGCCGTCGGGCAGTGGTTCTTATGTTGTTCTGGTGTTTTTTTAGATCGCTGTCCAGTGATTGGGAATGTTTTTTTTGTTTATACAATTCTATTTTTAGAAACAATTACAGGATATCTAGCGCAATCATTTTGCTAGATGCCTACGGTCATTATTTATTTTTAATTAAGTAAGAAATGTCTTAATAATTTGGTAGTACAATTTTTCGGTACCTGCAAATGGTGTATTTGGTGTAAACATTAGGTTTCAGTTTACTAAATGTTAAAGGTGAGATGCACAGCAGGTGGAATGCAGGTGTGGAAATTAGTCATTTTCCAGATTATAAGGCAAAGTTACTTTTCGTAATAGTCCATTATGGGATGTTGGGACTTTACTGACTGATGTTAAGATACTGATGTATAGCTACTCTGGTGATACATCAGCATATGTGCACGAAACCTCTATCTCGGCAAACTTGCCTGGGTCGTCAGCGCGGGTGGAATCGTTCAGCTGACAGATCTTGCCTCCGTCGTTCTTCTTGAAGTTGAAGGAGCGACATTGGGGCGCCTGCAAGCAAGCACTAGCACACCTAGATATGCTGAGAGTAGGGAACTCCTGTATGACGTGGTCGAGAAGGCAGGATTTCAGAGGAACCCCAGCTTCGTTGACAGCGAAGGCAAACGTACGGGATCGAGTGCATGTGGCAATGATACTTCTCTTGCAGATACCTGGGGCGGCTATGGTAGTGCACGCTCCGTCCTGCCACTTGCCATCATAATTGCGGAGAAGTTCTGCGCAGTCTTGTTTATCGTCGATACCACCGTCTGGTGCCCCGTCCTGCCAGTTGACAAATGCGTTCACAGCTTGCACTCCTTCGCAGATCCACGCACTTTCTTTCAGCCTGTCGTCGCAGCCAATGTGGATTATTTTGTATTCATCTGGTGCCAGACTGAGAAAAAACTCATTTTCAGCTAGCGACTGTGGGGCGGCAATCTTGCCGCCGAGTTTGCGGCAGGCTAACTCGGTTTGCTCCCAGGTTGCTGGAGGGTTCAGACGATAGCATGAGGAACCCCAGAGTTGCCACGCTTGAGGGCAACGTTCGGTGGCTGCGGGGCTAGGGCAAGGCTCGGTGCCCGCAGCTGTCAGTATTTGTGAGGACGTGAACAAAATGCTAACTATCTGGAGTGAGAACATCTTGGCAGTGAACACACAGAGAATATTCAAGCAAATGAATTAAGCTGGAACGAACTTAATGTATATGAAAATATAAATATAACAGTGCTCACCGGAAATTAAACCTAGCTTTCGGTGCGAATGCACCTTCTTCAGGGAGAATTATGACTTGTTGTGATGTCCCGCTGGTAGAACAAACGCGGAGAAGGTGAATTCCGCGTTCATCCCGTCAGGTTGGAGGATTCAATGTAGGATTCAATGTAGGATTCAACCAGGCATGAAGCATTTGAATTTAAGTGAATTTGTGCTGATGTATGTGGCCGACCTTGTAGCTTATTATAGATGAGCTAATGATAGATGGACTAATTGGTTTTTTATTGCTCCGTTTTGCCCTTGACTAAAATTCTGGTAGAATGAATACTGAATAGGAAACTGTAGGCAGTCTGTGTGGTTAACCTTATGTAGAGTTTTGTAATATCATTCATGTGCATATGTACATGTACATGTGTAGAATTATTTTCCTGTGTTATATTGCTCTTTTGTTGGACAAATGTTGAATGTCTAATTTCAGATGGTTTAGGACAGTGATTGAGGTCTTGAAACCTGGTCTCGGTCTCGAGACCTTTTTTTTAAGGTCTCGGTCTCGTCCAAGCAAAGTTTCGGGTCTCTGAGGGCTGGTCTCGGTCTCGAATGTGCCTGTCTCGAATGCCAAGTTCTCGGGTTTTACCCTCGAGACCCGTCGAGACCACAGCAAAATATGTTGTCGCCGGACGGCGATCGCGAATTTTTCTTTTTAGAATTATATTTTTCAAAATAATTCCAGGATATCTAGCGCAATCATTTTGATGGATGCCTAGAATCATTATTACTTTCAGATGAGTAAGATATTTCTTAATAATTCGGTAGTAAATTTTTTCGATATCTGCAAATGGTGTATCCTACCTTTAAACACTATACATTCTTATTAATTTTTGGTCTCGGTATCGGTCTCAGACATACATGCAAGTGTCTCGACTACAACACTGGTTTTAAGTTGCATATAAAAAATCAGTAATTATTTGTTTGATAATTTTTTATTTTTTTGCAAATGCGGGTTCTATGGGTCATTGTCAGTTTGTTTGTTTTTCACTTTTGAAAACCCAATTTTGGCTTTAAATCCGGGCTTAAGTTTTAACATGCCTATAAGATGATTTAAATCCCCCCCTTTTTGTTTTCAGAGGCACTTTACAGTGGCCCGATGGGAGGAAGTACTCCGGTCAGTTTGTGCAAGGACAACAGCATGGGTGAGTGGCCGAACCTAGACCTTATTTTATAGTTAACCTATAAGTTTTCGTAGGATGGCGTGTATACACGCACAGTTTTTCTGGAATTTCAAAATGGATGACGGATAAACACGTCACCAGCAAGGCCGGAAAACATCTGTCAGCAACTGGCTCTAAGCGGGCGAGGCCAGAAATATCATGATGTGCTACCCACAGATGCCCGCAAATGAACCGGTCTCGGATCGAGGTTCGTAAAAGAAACCAATCCCGCGCCTGGGCCCAGTCAATGTCGGAATAATCCCGGCGCAAACTCGATAAAAAAAACAAATTAAGAATACGATTAAGTAAAAATAAAAATAAAGTTTACAAACACTTCTAATCATTTTTATTCTTTAAAGTTTAATAACCATGCAAATCTGTCATTTTCGGGGTTTCGGATATGAATTGTTTGTGTATTCTCAGCCATTTTATGAAAAAAAAACACGCAAAAACAAAGAAATAGAACATAAAAACACTCTGCTATAAGCCATGATGTCTCACTATATGTGTCATTACTTATATTTATTTCTCATCCAGATATGGCGTGTATGCAACCCCCAGTACTGAGAAAGGCATGAAAGCACAGGTGTACGAGGGGGAATGGCAGGAGAGTTGTATGAGTGGCTATGGCACCCTAAGGTAGGAGCAATTAAACAGGTGTAATCAAGCTAATTGATGTCCATTGTCACTAGCCACACCGTGTACTACATTACAGGCACAGGTGTACGAGGGGGAATGGCAGGAGAGTTGTATGAGTGGCTATGGCACCCTAAGGTAGGAGCAATTAAACAGGTGTAATCAAGCTAATTGATGTCCATTGTCACTAGCCACACCGTGTACTACATTACAGGCACAGGTGTACGAGGGAGAATGGCAGGAGAGTTGTATGAGTGGCTATGGCACCCTAAGGTAGGAGCAATTAAACAGGTGTAATCAAGCTAATTGATGTCCATTGTCACTAGCCACACCGTGTACTACATTACAGGCACAGGTGTACGAGGGGGAATGGCAGGAGAGTTGTATGAGTGGCTATGGCACCCTAAGGTAGGAGCAATTAAACAGGTGTAATCAAGCTAATTGATGTCCATTGTCACTAGCCACACCGTGTACTACATTACAGGCACAGGTGTACGAGGGAGAATGGCAGGAGAGTTGTATGAGTGGCTATGGCACCCTAAGGTAGGAGCAATTAAACAGGTGTAATCAAGCTAATTGATGTCCATTGTCACTAGCCACACCGTGTACTACATTACAGGCACAGGTGTACGAGGGGGAATGGCAGGAGAGTTGTATGAGTGGCTATGGCACCCTAAGGTAGGAGCAATTAAACAGGTGTAATCAAGCTAATTGATGTCCATTGTCACTAGCCACACCATGTACTACATTACAGGCACAGGTGTACGAGGGGGAATGGCAGGAGAGTTGTATGAGTGGCTATGGCACCCTAAGGTAGGAGCAATTAAACAGGTGTAATCAAGCTAATTGATGTCCATTGTCACTAGCCACACCGTGTACTACATTACAGGCACAGGTGTACGAGGGGGAATGGCAGGAGAGTTGTATGAGTGGCTATGGCACCCTAAGGTAGGAGCAATTAAACAGGTGTAATCAAGCTAATTGGTATTCATTGTCACTAGCCACACCCTGAAGCCATTGCCTCCTGTACTACATTACTAATGTAGAATGCCATGGCCAAGCGGTTACCGTGTTCGACTCGTGTACGATGGTGCGTTGGTTTCGAACCCCGCCAGGAACATGGAGTTTGTGCCCTTGGGCAAGACACTTGACTACAATTGCCTCTCTCCACCCAATAGTATAAATTGGTGCCTGTGAGGGTTGAGGCCGATTGAGCGTCTAAATCGGCAGCCGATTAATGATACAAGACTGTTTTAACCCCATCCAAATACCACGGTTGACACAGTTGCTCTTCCCTTTTGCCTGTCAGTATTTGATGATGTGATCATTTCATTATCTTTTTTACATATGCAAATGATACATAGTTTTAAAGATTAGAACCTAGAGAATTTGAAAAAAGCCAAATCTAAAAAACGAAAATTGTCAACTTTGTCCGGGTTTCTTTGGAGCAGGTCACAATTCGAGCGATTCACAATACATAGAAGCTGCCGTTGGAGGCGCAAATCCTGCTATACCCCCAGTGCATCATGGGAAAAAGTCGACATCAGTTTGAAAAACGGTATTCATTTTGCATGAACTCATCAGTTTTTACGTCTTTTTGGACGCGCACGACTAAAGTTCCAATTTGTTTTCTGCAAATAAATGTTTTAACCAACGACGCTTCCGGATACATTTATGTTTATGTTGTACCTCGCGTGAACAATGAAGAATAGATATTTCACTACAGTATGATGTACGGAAGAAGTCGACCGTAAAGTTTAAAAGTGGCTCTTTTGAGTCAAACGCTTGGTGGCGCACTGCATTGTGAATCGCCCGAATTGGACTAAGCTCATTAAATTAGTCTTGCTCTCAAGTCAACCGTATGTCTTGATGGAACTTGAATGGTCCTGTGCTTCCGATTGGGACAGGTATTCCAACGGCGATATTTACCAGGGCGATTTCACCGACGGCGTGCGTCACGGGCACGGCATCATTCACAGCAGCACGGGCAACCTGTACATCGGAGAGTGGCAGAACGACCGTCGCCATGGCTACGGAATCATGGAGGAAAGGATGCGGGGAGAAAAGTACATGGGCAGGTGGGAGAGCGACTGTCGGCATGGCAACGGGATGGTCATCACAATGGGTGGCTTGTACTACGAAGGCGTCTTCGCGCAGAACAAACTCACGGTACGTGTGAATAACAGGGCTTTGCTCAGATTGATGTTAGTGGATTTTTTCTTCTGGAAATTTTTTTCTTTTTTCACTTTTATCCCACAACTTCAAAAAATGAAATCTTAAGTGTTTACACACTTTAAAACACACAATGAAGGCTTGGGCACAGGAGTACTGCAACTGTACTTCCAAGAGCTTTAGTTGAGGATGGCGCACAAGTGTTGTGAGTACAGAACATTTCAAACGAGGCTTATGATGCTGTGGACATGGGCGAGTATCAACAAAAACTACTCCTGAAAACCTGCAAAAGTTCAACATTTTTCCTGTTTGTTTGAACTTTTTGATCCTACCTTTTCTTTGACTGTTTTACCTGGGTCTGCTTAAAAGCCTGGATGTCTCGCTACATCCGGATGATCCTTTTAAAAATGCTTATTGCTACTCATGCTATTTTGCAGGGTGTCGGGATCCTACTTACTGAGGATGGCACTGTGTATGAAGGAGAGCTGACTGCCGGTCCTACACTGAGCGGCAAGGTATGACCAGATACGATTAGGATCATCATCATCAGTGCAGTGGCCTCGTGGACTGGAACATTGAGTTTGTAATCTGTGGGTAAAGCTGTAGGTTGTGTGTTTGAGTCCGGCCTGGGACTACGGTGCGTGTACCCTTGGTTCACTCATTGCTTCTCTCCACCCAGGAGTAAAGGGATACCATTGAGGGCAGATATGGTTTTAGGTCTATTGGGAGTGCAATAAAAAATCAAATAAGTTAAAAGGGCCTAATATTTCGATCTTAACAAGATCTTCTTCGAGACTAAATGGCTGTGTAGAAGAAATAAACATATATAGGGCAACATACAGCATAATGCACATCATAGATGCTGAAGAAAAACAAAAGAAAAAGCACAGATTACAATGGAACAAACAACAAAAGGAGGATTAGGCTGAGGGATTAAAGGGTGAGGTCAGTGTGGGTAGGATCAAAGGCAGGGTAGGAACAAAAGCAGAAGGGGTAAAACCACAAGGAAAGGGGGTCCATGGTGGAGATCAAAGGGAAGAACTAACAAAGAAGTATGAATAGGAGTAATGTGGAGGGGGTTTTTTGAGGAAAATAGACAGGGAAAACCAGAGGAGTGAAAACAAACAAAAAATTAATTCTGGCAAGGAATGAATCTGAAACAGATGACAAATGGAGAAAAAATTTGAAGTTAATCATTTCCTAGTTGGATGTTAAGCCCATGTGGTTGAATAGTCTGAAGGCGATTCATCCAAACTTTCTCCCGGCTGAGGCGGACTGAGTCTTTCCGATGGAGAGTGCAATAAAGCGATTGCAGTAAAGCATCTTGCGCAAGGACACAACCCCATGTTTTAATAAAAAAGCTTTGCTAGTCAGGCACCACTTGGGACCTGAAGCTCTTGCAAAGGTGTTTTTTGTATAATAAACTTTCAATGTGGTCTGTCTTTCTCGCTGTGTCAGGGACTTTTGATGCTACCTTCCGGCGACTTCCTTGACGGTACTTTCAGCGGCCTATGGGGTGATGGTGTCAAAGTCAATGGAATATTCAGCAAAGCTGCCGACCAAACTATGAACAACACGAGACAGACCAGGTCAGAGTCATTCTAGAATTGTTCCCAATACTAGTCCAGTGCCCGTTTAAAATGAGCCTGTTCGAAATGGGGCAAGTCGTTTGGCTTCCGTTAAAAAAAAAAGCTACGAGTGTATTGATGTTTCTATGCCACGCGTGTATCACAGCTTTGAAAGTGAGTTTCTTGGGAAGAGCTAGTTCAGCATCACTGACGCGCATGATCTAATTTGCATATCAGATCATGCCCCATTGCATGCGTGGGGGTCTATACCCATGGCGGTATATATAGTGCAGTATATATAGTGCAGTGTAGTGCTGTAGTGCATGGTGGTTATAGTGCCACATTTGCAAGTGTGATATTGCTGTTGTTTTGCAGAACTGCTTATCCAAATAACTTCAAACTTGACACTGCACATTAGTTTAGTCTTGAGCAATACACCTGCCGATTTTCAACTTCATACAGTGCCTGGTTCTTGAGATAAACAAAATACGGACAGCCCGACAGACAGACCGACAGACAGATTTCTTGAATTATAGTAAGATTTTAAAGAGCAAGTTTCTTTTGGATGCTAATATGAGTGTGTTTGGTTTTTTTATCTACAGCCCGATAGGTAAATTCACCGTAGCAGCGGACGAGAAATGGGAAGACGTCTACAACCAGGTTCGCTCAGTGCTGGGCTTGCTGGAGAACAAACGGCCGGACTCCCAGAAGGCCTGGGCAGCTGTTGCCGTGGCGATATCATCACGGACACAGCAGGAGATGGAGAGGTCAGACGCTCGTCCGTGAAACTTTTGACAATTGAAATAGAAGCCCAAAACAAACGATTGGTTTTGAGTGATTCCAGTCATTGTTTGTAATTTTGACGTTGACTTTGCAGGTTGCACAAGGATGAACGAAGCAAGGTCGTGGAGGAACTGCAGAAGATACCAAGCAGTGGTCACAGTAAAGGGAAGATCAATGAAGAAGACTACAAGGCAATACAGGAATATCTGGCTAAGGTAAAGGCTGGGTCATACTTGAATTTGATGTCAAAAGGCATTCGCTGCAAAATTTGTCTGAGTTGAAATATGCTGAACTTTTGCAAATTCGCAGCACGAAAACTTTCTGTGACGTCACAAATTTGCGTTCGCTTTTGCTTTCGGGCCGAGTGTGAACCAGGTTTAAGGGTATCCGAGTATATTTCTATATCTACTTTATACATTAGTATTCACCTGAACCGTACACTGGCATAACCAGATCAACAACATTTGCTGTTTGCCCGCACCAGCCCTCTGCCAAAATTTGTGGTTACAGATTTGTCTAACTGACTCGCCTGTGACTTGCATGTACGTTGGTCTGTGATCAGCTAGATGAAGCTTGGGTGCCTATTCCCGTAACCATAACTGGGCGCACTGCACTTAGTTTGGTGCCACCCTTGTGTCGTGTACTTAATCATGTATAACTGTGACCCGATGTTAACAATGAAAGTGGCTTCTTTTTTGTCTTCAATTCCATCAGATTACCACCGCAGCGTATTCTGCAAACTGTTCAGTTCATTTTGAACCATTCGAAGCTGAACCACTTTTAACAAGTCTTTTTTTTTTTACAATCTTAAATCCCTTGCAGGCCTTTGATACGTCTCTTCACCCGTTGGGTAGACTCCTTGAGAACCTCTGCGTAGCCTACCGTGAGACCTACATAGGCCTGGGTGCTCATCGCTGGCTGTTGCCTTACGCTGTGGAAGAGATCAAATCATACATCAAGAGGATCTACCAGCTAGTTCGGTGAGAAAAGAATCCGTGCTATAATAAGCTGCTTCCTCCCTCACGCAAAAGGAAATCAACTTTGATGTTACAGATTTTCCCGAGTTAAAAAAGTGTTGAATTATTTACAAAATCGAAGCACGGAGAAGTTAAATCTAAAAAATAAAAATTGTAAACTTTGTTCGGGTTTCTTTGGAGCAGGTCACAATTGGACTAAGCTCATTCAAATTAGCACGGAGAAGTTCCGCTCTTGCGTTCGCTTTATAAATTGGCCTTGAAGATGGTTAAAAACCATTGCTTATTTCAAATGGAATATTTAGAACTAAATTTGCAATGAGACTGTAGGAGCCCGTGTAAAGTAACCAGCGGCTGGGTCGAAGATTACTAAATCTACCCAAATTCTGCAAAACCAAATATAGGATTTTACTTGCATGTATTGTTTAGTACAACGAATTTCAAAAAGTGTGCCATTTTGTTTGCAATGTAGGTGATTTTAGTAGTGCATTTTGGTCAATTTTACAAATTACCATAAAACTTTTCAAAGTGAACAAAGAAATTGGCAAAGGCGGGACTCCAACCCATGCCATATATGTTGGCAATCTCCCAAATTGTCAGTATAGTTGTTCGAGGGTGCTAGTCAGAAGTCATAAACACCAGAATGCCGTGTGGCCAGGGATCACGCCTAATTTTACGATACAACCTGGGAAGCAACATTGTGGCGATCACTCCATGAGGATACAACTTGTTATCTTATAATCCACCAAATTACCATAAAGTTAGTATAATGGTGCGATCAGTTTTATTTTGCGTACAAAAATGTTTCAACCCCATCTGTCAAGCTTCTGTTTGTCCTTTTAACACTATTCCAGAGTGCTGTTCAACGACCTACCCAATGAGCATCCCAGCAAACCAGAAACGCCAGTCCACGAGCACCTGACGTCTGACTTCCACTACTACTATGACTATAGCGACAGCCATCCACCCCGGGCAGTCGAGGCCAAAATAGCCAAATCTGCAAGCAAAAACAGGCAGCTGTCTACGGACGATATGTAAGTTAGGTTGCATTGTCCATCGCGTGGTCATCGCGTGCCCATCGCGTGGTCATCGCTTGCCCATCGCGTGGTCATCGCTTGCCCACCACGTTTTCATCTCGTGCCCATCGCGTGCCCACCGCGTGCCCACCGCGTGCCCACCGCGTGCCCACCGCGTGCCCACCGCGTGCCCACCGCGTGCCCTACTGCGTGCCCTATTGCGTGCCCACCGCCTGCCCTATTGCGTGCCCATTGCGTGCCCATCGCGTGCCCATTGCAAGGTCAGAACAAATTCCCAGAACCACCTTTTCACACTTTTTAGACAATTGTTTTACAAAATTTCAGGCTTTTTAAAAAGTATTCCTAGTTTATTCTACTTTTTTTCATCCTGTACCTACTTTCCTTTGAATATTTCCTACATTTGTCTACCTTTTGTGCCACAACTCCGAAAAATAAAATCTCATTGAATTTTTGTACAACGGTGTAACACATTGTCATAAATATAACACAATGAAAGGCTTTAGGCGCAGCAGTACTGCAACTGTAATTCCAAAATCTTAGTTGAGGATGAAACACAAGTGTTAAACCTTAGATGACGATGCTGTGAAAATGAGCAAATATCACTGACAAAATTGTACTTTTGTTCTGCTTTTTGGAAAATTCTGATCCTACTTTTCTTCTACTCTTTCAGCTAGGTCCGCTTGAAAGGCTGAGAGTTGCTAACCTAAAAAAAACAAGGACAATCCTTTCTCTAAATTTCACTTCGCCTTTCTTTATTTGTGCAGCACCTGTCACATTACAAGTGACGGTCTTCTATACCCGATAGTACTACCCCGCCTGTACCCGGCCTTGTTCACTCTGTACGCATTGAAGAATGAGGAGGAAGATCAGCAGTACCAGGAGCGACTAAGGAGGTTGAATGAGAGGTCTGATATGGCCCTCATGGCATACCTCAAGGTGGACCAGTAAGTAGTGTATAGACAGAGAGGCAGATGGAGTGCTGAGGAATGGACAAACAGACTAGGTATAAGTAGAACCAGTAGTAACCAAAGAAGACTGTTGGAGGTCTGATATGGCCCTCATGGCGAACCTCAAGGTGGACCAGTAAGTAGGGTAGGCAGAGAGGCAGATGGACTGCTGGGAATGAACAAACAGACTAGGTACAAGTAGAACCAGTAGTAACCAAAGAAGACTGTTAGAGGTCTAATATGGCCCAGATGGCGAACCTCAAGGTGGATCAGTTAGTAGTGTAGACACAGAGGCAGATGAACTACATATGAATGGACAGACAGACTAGGTACAAGTAGAACCAGTAGTAACCAAAGAAGACTGTTGGAGGTCTGATATGGCCCAGATGGCGAACCTCAAGGTGGATCAGTAAGTAGGGCAGACAGAGAGGCAGATGGAGTGCTGAGGAATGGACAAACAGACTAGGTACAAGTAGAACCAGTAGTAACCAAAGAAGACTGTTGGAGGTCTGATATGGCCCAGATGGCGAACCTCTAGGTGGACCAGTAAGTAGTGTAGACAGAGAGGCAGATGGAGTGCTGAGGAATGGACAAACAGACTAGGTACAAGTAGAACCAGTAGTAACCAAAGAAGACTGTTGGAGGTCTGATATGGCCCAGATGGCGAACCTCTAGGTGGACCAGTAAGTAGTGTAGACAGAGAGGCAGATGGAGTGCTGAGGAATGGACAAACAGACTAGGTACAAGTAGAACCAGTAGTAACCAAAGAAGACGGTTGGAGGTCTGATATGGCCCTCATGGCGAACCTCTAGGTGGACCAGTAAGTAGGGTAGACAGAGAGACAGATGGAGTGCTGAGAAATGGACAAACAGACTAGGTACAAGTAGAACCAGTAGTAACCAAAGAAGACTGTTGGAGGTCTGATATGGCCCAGATGGCGAACTTCAAGGTGGATCAGTTAGTAGTGTAGACAGAGAGACAGATGGACTGCTGAGGAATGGACAAACAAACTAGGTACAAGTAGAACCAGTAGTAACCAAAGAAGACGGTTGGAGGTCTGATATGGCCCTCATGGCGAACTTCAAGGTGGATCAGTTAGTAGTGTAGACAGAGAGACAGATGGACTGCTGAGGAATGGACAAACAAACTAGGTACAAGTAGAACCAGTAGTAACCAAAGAAGACGGTTGGAGGTCTGATATGGCCCTCATGGCGAACCTCTAGGTGGACCAGTAAGTAGGGTAGACAGAGAGACAGATGGAGTGCTGAGAAATGGACAAACAGACTAGGTACAAGTAGAACCAGTAGTAACCGAAGAAGACTGTTGGAGGTCTGATATGGCCCAGATGGCGAACCTCTAGGTGGACCAGTAAGTAGTGTAGACAGAGAGGCAGATGGAGTGCTGAGGAATGGACAAACAGACTAGGTACAAGTAGAACCAGTAGTAACCAAAGAAGACTGTTGGAGGTCTGATATGGCCCAGATGGCGAACTTCAAGGTGGATCAGTTAGTAGGGTATACAGAGAGGCAGATGGAGTGCTGAGGAATGGACAAACAGACTAGGTACAAGTAGAACCAGTAGTAACCAAAGAAGACTGTTGAAGGTCTGATATGGCCCAGATGGCTAACCTCTAGGTGGATCAGTTAGTAGGGTAGACAAAGAGGCAGATGAACTGCTGAGGAATGGACAAACAGACTAGGTACAAGTAGAACCAGTAGTAACCAAAGAAGACTGTTGGAGGTCTGATATGGCCCAGATGGCGAACCTCTAGGTAGACCAGTAAGTAGGCTAGACAGAGAGGCACATGGACTGCTGAGGAATGGACAAACAGAATTTGCTTCCAATATCAGGAGATCTCAATCAGAACAGCCGATCATGAAGTTTTTTCCAATACATTGCCATTTTCTATTTCACAGGAAATTCTGGCTTTTGGAAGAAGTCGTGAAGGACTCCTTGAAGGTAAAGCAATTGATGTTGTAACTTTTTTAACAGGTTCGTGCCGGGATTATTTTAACATCACCGAACCGAGGCGCGAAATTATTTTTAACGAAATATTTGATTATCATATACTAAAGGAAATGAGAGATTTTAATTGATATTGTTAAAATCTTCTTCCTTTTTTTATGTGGAAGTGGTGTGTAGCGGTCTTTGCGCCTGAACTCTTTTATCTAATACAGACTTCATATTTTTCATTCAACAGAGAATCTCAGAGATTCGGGATGTCTCCTACATGATGGCCGTGGAGTGTCTGCAGAACATGAGTACAACGTTCAGTCCTCGCCAGAAGCTCTTGATCATCCACACAGCCTGGGAGGCCATCAAGGAAGCTATCGAGGTTTACTGTACCGACAGCGTGACACTAGGGATGGATGAACTCTTTCCCATCTTCCAGTACGTGGTGATCCGTGCAAGGTAAACCAGAAGCACTATACATGGGCCAAACAAGCATACTTTCACTACCCTGAGGCCAAAACTACCTCAGGGTAGCCATCGAGGTGCATAGTACCGACAGCGTCACGCTGGGGATGGATGAACTCTTTCCTATCTTCCAGTACGTGGTGATCCGTGCAAGGTAAACCTGAAGCACTATACATGGGCCAAACAAGCATACTTTCACTACCCTGAGGCCAAAACTACCTCAGGGTAGCCATCGAGGTGCATAGTACCGACAGCGTCACGCTGGGGATGGATGAACTCTTTCCCATCTTCCAGTACGTGGTGATCCGTGCAAGGTAAACCTGAAGCACTATACAGGATGGCCGATACAAAACAAACAAGCATACTTTCACTACCCTGAGGCCAAAACTACCTCAGGGTAGCCATCGAGGTACACTGTACCGACAGCGTCACGCTGGGGATGGATGAACTCTTTCCCATCTTCCAGTACGTGGTGATCCGTGCAAGGTAAACCAGAAGCACTATACAGGATGGCCCATACAAAACAAACAAGCATACTTTCACTACCCTGAGGCCAAAACTACCTCAGGGAAGCCATCGAGGGGCACAGTACCGACAGCGTCACGCTGGGGATGGATGAACTCTTTCCCATCTTCCAGTACGTGGTGATCCGTGCAAGGTAAACCTGAAGCACTATACAGGATGGCCGATACAAAACAAACAAGCATACTTTCACTACCCTGAGGCCAAAACTACCTCAGGGTAGCCATCGAGGTACACTGTACCGACAGCGTCACGCTGGGGATGGATGAACTCTTTCCCATCTTCCAGTACGTGGTGATCCGTGCAAGGTAAACCAGAAGCACTATACAGGATGGCCCATACAAAACAAACAAGCATACTTTCACTACCCTGAGGCCAAAACTACCTCAGGGTAGCCATCGAGGTACACTGTACCGACAGCGTCACGCTGGGGATGGATGAACTCTTTCCCATCTTCCAGTACGTGGTGATCCGTGCAAGGTAAACCAGAAGCACTATACAGGATGGCCGATACAAAACAAACAAGCATACTTTCACTACCCTGAGGCCAAAACTACCTCAGGGTAGCCATCGAGGTACACTGTACCGACAGCGTCACGCTGGGGATGGATGAACTCTTTCCCATCTTCCAGTACGTGGTGATCCGTGCAAGGTAAACCAGAAGCACTATACAGGATGGCCCATACAAAACAAACAAGCATACTTTCACTACCCTGGGGCCAAAACTACCTCAGGGAAGCCATCGAGGGGCACAGTACCGACAGCGTCACGCTGGGGATGGATGAACTCTTTCCCATCTTCCAGTACGTGGTGATCCATGCAAGGTAAACCAGCACTACACAGGGTGGCCCATAAAAAACAGACAGACATACTTTCACTACCCTGAGGCCAAAACTACCTCTTCCAATGGATGGCGAATCTTTCTAGAACAAAAATGATACCAAGATATCTTGATTTGGGCTAGTAGTTTTAGCTCTAGACCCTGTTTTGTGAAGCACAGTCAGAGGTCCTTTCGCATTTTCTGTCTTAAAATTTGGGCGTTTGGTTTCTCTTGTTTCAGGATTCCACACTTGGGCTCGGAGATCCAGCTGATCAATGACCTGATGGAGGTCAAGTCTGACCCGGGTCAATGGGGTCACATGTTCACGACCTTGGAGGCCTGCTATCTGCTGACAAGATACGACAAATTACCTGAAGATTCTCTGGAATAAAAAAAAAAAAAATGTGAGCTGCTTGCCGCATGCACGCTTAAATTTTTGTGAAATTCAAATTTTATTGAACATGCAAAGATACATGTACATGTACTTTGGATTGGTTTTGTATTATAGTTCTATATAAAGCAAGGATTCGGTTTAACCTAAAGATAATCGTGGTAATCCGTTTTTTGCTGTACTATTAATGTAAGAGAAGAAATGCAATGAAAGGATAAAATCTTATTAAAATTTCTGAAATAAAAAAAAATCGTCATTTATTTGCCATTAATTTGCCATTATTTTAGTCCAAACCATTTAATGATTTATTCTGACCCAGTCCATAATTAATGCAGTGAATTTAAAGATGTGAAATAAAAAGAGTATAATTATGTGCAGCAAGATTCTACTGAGACACATTTTTTTTTGGCAATACTGTGTCGGTACTGAAGACGATTGTGACCCAACCCAACATAATAAAGTCACAAACTGTAAAACACAACATATATGACAATACAAGTATCCTCAATAAACCCTCAATATATGTGAAATTTTTCAATTTAACAGTTAACTCAACAATCTTGTATGGGCATTGGTTAATTTAAGTACATGTATGTAACAATAAAGAGTGTACGAGTTGATGATTGTAAGACAAAACTGTGAAGTTGATGTGGATGTGAAAGTTGTAAATGTCGTTGAGATTGTAGGTTTTTTTTCTCTTCTATATTTGGAATCGCGTGTTTAAAACGTAGCATTTTAAAATGTGAATTTTCTTGTATTACCTGGGGAAACTAATACTTGAATCATAACGTCGTCATAATTTGCGCTTTCTTAGTTTTTTATAGGAGCTTGTGGGTTCTCATTCCAAACTGGCTCCCATAGGTGAGTGCGCATGATGATTTGAGTCGATTAGGTTTGTATTCTCACAACTTTGTTTTAAATGTGCGTGAGATGCATCGCTCAGTGCCGGAACTGTACACACATAAAATGTTTGCAACATATTTTGATTCGGTTGAATTAAAAAAAAAACACGAAATTTAGGATTTTAGAACCTGGCTTACCGTACTTTTACATTGGGCACAACTTCCCAAGTTGTGCCATTGGGTTACTTAACATTAGATTCGAGTAGATTTGTGGTTAACGTACATTTATACGGTTGTATGTGATAATAAGAAACAAAGTGTTAACAAGAAAAATTGTTGGAATACAGTAGTAATTTGTATAAACAACACGATTCCTTTTCTCTGTGTGAAACCACCAGGCCAGCCAACCAAAGTTTTATTTCTATTCAAAACTCTGCTGTAATTTTAATATGGTGTAAATAAGATTGCTTTTCTTTTTTTCTTTTTCGTTTATTTCAATGTACATATTGTGCATGATTATATCAAAATATAAATTTATTTATGGGACCTGAAATACATGTGATTATTATGTATTATTGCGCTCGAAATTAAATAGATTTTGTTACTTTTTAACAACTTCTTTATTAAATTATTAAGTGGATTTTCTGCAGGTTTGTGCACTACACAGACTGATAAATGTGTAATCTCTTTTATTAATAGCAGATGATGGATGTTTAAGATTTGGAAACATAGTCTGAGTAAAAATGTTCAACTTGAATTACCCCCCCAAAAAAAAAAAAAAAAAAAAAAAATCTTTAAAAAATTAAAATATTCAAATATCACATGTAGTACTGTTTTTAAAAGCAAAAAAAAGCTTTGTGTAATGCTGTGCAATGAAACGAGTAGCTAGACAAAAAATGTCGGTGTTGAAAAACAAAATACAATTTCACATTCCCTCCATTGTGTATAGACTGTAGACTAGTAGACAATTCCAGTTTAAATCTGCACTGAATTATTCAGAGTTATTCAACAATGGAAATGTGGTGTTTTTTTGCAAACTGTGAAAGGAGTGCCTACTATATGTATTTGGAAATGCAATACATTGGACTTTTCCTGAATACAAAGTGTCTTAAATTGTGGCAGTTGTTACTATATGTAGTGGTTGAAACATTGGCCTTGGAATTGAAGCTCAGAATTATATGCAGTAATTAGCAGTAGTATTTGAGTAGTGTTTACAAACAAATTTGACTAATTGTGCAATCGTTGATGTAAGAAAATGTGAAAAGAATGTTAGAAGACATGTCGGCTATCCTACGAGAATGAGTAGAACATTGCTGACCGTGTAGGGAGGCAGATGAACGTTACATTTTCTGGGTTTTACAATAATTTGTCTTCAAGCAAACTTGAGCAAGATCGGGCGCAAAACTATAGTCAACCATTAGTCAGTCTCTGCTTTACCAATGCGCATGCTCAAATGCAGTTCGCTCGAACGGCTCTAGTCGAACTATTGTTGAAAAGAGGGCAACAGCTTTGTTTACATTTGCGACATGAATGAGATGGGCATCGGCACTATTCTCTCACGCATATAGTAGGATAAGTCATAACGTTAGTCATGTTAGTCCAAAAAAAAAGAACAAAATTACACTGCCTTTAGTCGAACTATGGTTAACTATAGTTCGCGCCCGAACTTGCTTCTAGATGGGTAGTAAAGATAGTAGGAACAGTGCGATATGGACATGGTTTATAGAATATTATACTTTTGATTGACCAATCAAAATCGAGGGTTCAAGTTTGGTTAAAGATAAATTCAGAACGACAAACTGGGTGCAGATGTTCTGTGAGAGTGGACAGTTTATCGACGATAATATAATGTACAAAACTGACGCACATGGAATGAAGACCAAGGAAATCATGTATATGGATCTCAACAAATGAAAGTACTTATGCAAGTATTTATGTGAACAAATGCAATGTGGAAAATAGGAATTGTTCAGAGTATACCATTTGAACAAACCCGGATATGAAAAAAGTGTCGAAAAAAATGCCAGCCATAACAAAATGTAGCATTGTAATGAATATTTGGGAGTAAGTTCGGCTATTAATTCCTTTAAAGGTAGTATACACCATTTGCAGATATTTACTACAAAGTAAATATTTACTACAGAATTATTAAGAAATATTGAAAGTAAATAATGATTCTAGGCATCCAGCAAAACTATTGCCGGAGGGCGATCGCGAAAAAACAAAGATAACACAAGAATAACTGCCCAACGCCGGTTGAAAACAAATGCTGTTTTTTTTTGCTTTTCTCGGCATCCATGATTGTAAAACTTTGGACAGGTCAGTTAAACGATATTTACTATAAAAAATACAACTACCCAAATCTACCCATTATTGATAATTCAAGCAATTACCAATGGTGTATTCTACCTTTAAATACTGTCCATTTAAAGTAATGAACCAAAATGTTACTTCAGTATTATAGGATAATGTTATCACTTTCTCAGTATATGCTCATGCTCATCACTTAATTACCCAGTTTCACGTGTGTACCAAAGATTGTAACCTTATTAAAATCTATCAATAATAATGCTAATTTGAAGTGTCTTTCCGGGTGTGGTGGCTTATAAGTGTTAACGAAGCTGATGAAGCATTTTCATCTGGTTGGACCCAATTGTTTCATTTTGATAGGAATATCACATTTAGTGTTTTATGTTGTCAGCGTACACCTTTCTCTTTGTAAACATTGAGCGACATTTTGTATGCGTGGGCTGCCACAAGTGCATAAATTGAAGCAGTGCTTGGCAACCTACTTTTAAAACGATTTCTCTAAACACTCACACCTAAATCTGTATCCTAGTGTTCAAAGAGGAATTCACCACACAGAGACATCTCTTTGTTCTCGTGTACAAACTGGTTAAAAAGTCGGGCACCTTTTTCAAAATGCTCCTATTTCAACCACAATTAATTTCCTGGGTTGAAATTGCGACCCAATATACCCTATATTATACCCTACCCCACATCATAAACCTACTGAGTAATTTAGGATCTACAGAAATTTACACTCCGGAGACCTTTTGTCTCCATTGTACACAGGTCTCCAGAGGGTACCGAATTTCGAATCACTCGTTACATGAGAAAAAAAGCATATCTAGCAAGCATTTTGTAGTGTTTGATGGTCAAATGTATTGATAATCGTTAATAACTATTCTTCATTTTTGAAGTATTGGGCTTTCCACAGTTTGCCAAACCGGATTTGTATAAAGCACCTTGGTAAACAAACGTGCACAATTCTATAACAAATGGACACCTGAAAAGTACTTTATTCACAACTCTTTTGTTTATTTGACATGTAACAAAATACCTCGTACAATGTGCTAACAAGTTGAATACCAAATAGAGTAAAAGCATAGGGTTGATTTAAGATAAATACACATTTTAAAATGAAAAGTGCATCTTAAAATCTCCATGAAAAGTCAAAGATATGAAACGACTTAAGAGACCTGCATTAAATAATATATTTACAGCATGTTTTACTTCCTAACAACTGACAACATGGCATATTTCCCTGACTTAAAAGAGTCACAGATTAATGCGTGGGCACACAAACAAAGGACGATGTATTATAATACAAATACAATAAAGTTCAGTGTTAAGTTCATGATCAATACTTTTGATAGTGCACACGAACGTATTGACCCGTGTTATTGTTCAAATAATCCGAGGGCTCATTCTGAAGAATCCAGCCATTCCCATGTCGCAAAGCATTGGCCACGAAATTGTTCAACTATTGCAAATGTGCAGCACAACAAATTACCGGTTTATGCCGATTATGAACCGGTCTTTAAAAACATAGGCTCATCCCGAATGACTGACTCTGGGTTGCACTCGGCTCTCGAACGCCAGTCTATTAAATTCAGTGCGAGTGTTTTTGTTTCGACAGAAATGGCCAAACATCATCCTCCTCCTAGCGGCAGGCTTCAGGAGCTAGCCGTCCTGCCCATGGTTACCGACGCCTGCGTGCTGGGGACCGGCTGACGTCCTGAGATCTTGTTGGCAAGGTTACCGATGATTGCGGCCTGAAAATGATGCAACAAAGGGATCAAGATGAGTCAAGGACGGTTAGTAGTGGTTGATTTTGTGACGTAATGTATGCCTGCACACTGTGAGAGCTGAAGGTGGTAAGCTCTTTAGCTTGCCAGAGTTGTAATAAGTGTATTATGACAAGATTGGTCCAAGTTGATTCAAGTTTCCCTATAGATCTCGAAGACAGCTTCTGCAATTGACCATTTGCAGTGTGGAATTTAAATAATATCTGGTACACTGACTTGTTCACACAGCTTGGCACAGTTTGACTTTAAATTATCCAGACCAAATACACTGTTGCTATATCACGTGATTCAGGGCAAGCTCTTGCATAGTTACGTTAGAGATGCTCAGCACCAATACATTGTTCACAATGGTTGAGAATGGTACAAAGACACCAGACCATTCCAGAGCCGGGGGTTGCTAGCGTAAGGCTTGCCCCGAATGACGTGATATAGCAACAGTGTCTTTGGTCTGGAGAATTTAAATGTAAACTGTGCCAAGCTGTGTGGTGCGAAATACCGTATCCTCTGGAGACATGAACACAATGTGTACAATGGAGACAAAACGTCTCCGGAGGGTAAATTTCTATAGATGAATAGGTCTCCATTGGGAATTTCACGAATTAGATTTTTGGATTTTGATTAAATTACTCAAAAACTAGGATTAGGATGTGGGTTAGGGTTAGGGTTTGGGTTGGGGTATAATATAGGGTATATTGGGTCGAAATTTCAACCCCGGAAAAAAATTATGGTTAAAATGGGAGCATTTTGAAAAACGTGCTCGACTTTCTAACCATTTTGTACACGAGAACAAAGCCATGTCTCCACAGTGATACAAAAATGCGAATTGATGAACAAGTCAGTGTACCAGTGTATTATTCAAATTCCACACGCAAATGGCCAATTGCGTATTCCATGCAATCAAGCACGCGTTGCGCAGTGTGGAAATTGTTCCAAACGTGTTTGATATACGGGCGCAGCAACTATGCAAGTTGGCGCTTAAAATGCAGATGCACGTGGCTGATCTGTAGGAAATAAACAGAGTCCAGAACACTGGCCAGATTTTGTTGTCGTTTGAGTTCTCTGGACATTTAACAGGGCAAATAAAATAGATAGGGTGACAAATGTACAGGTGGTTGGCTTACTTGTTTGGATCGGATGGGCATGGTGCGTATTGTGCCTCCGTGGTCCTGTATGTGTAGTTTAAGTGTCTGCATATCGGCCGAGCACTGCCACGTCAGACCCGGTCTGTAGCTCTCGCTTAATATCATGGACTGGAATGGAAACACGACACCGTCACAACTTTGTTAATGTGCTAAAAAGTTCGAGTAATGAAGAGTTGTGGGTATGTAAGAAATTCTAAATGTGAAGCTTCCTTTGTGTACACCACTTACTTGGTCCTGTGACCAGAAATAATTTTGCACTTTTGCAGGCTTTTAGGCAGACCCAGGTGGGGAAAAACCGAGGAGAAGAGTAGGACTAAAAATTAGTAGGACTTTGGAAGACAAAATCAGGAAAAAGTATATTCTTACAAGAGTAGTTTTTGTTGGGGTGTCGTGGCCGGGCGGTTAAGAACCCGGTTTTCTGTTCCGCATAGCGCGAGTTCGAGTCCCGCTGTCGACACGTGTGTCCTTAAGCAAGGCAATTAAACCACTAATGCTTCGTCCTTCGGATGGGACTTAAGGCTGGAGGTCCCGTGTGTTGTGTAATGCACATAAAAGAACCCAGTAACACTCATCGCTAAGAGAAGGGGTTTTCCCCGGTGTTCCTGGCAGCGCCTCGGAATAGGCAACTAGATTGACGGCGCTTTACAAATGCAGATTGGATTGGATATTTGGCCCATGTCTACCGCATCTTAAGCCTCATTTGGCATGTTCTGTACTCACAACACTCAACTGAGCTCTTGGAAGTACAGTTGCAGTACTCCTGCGCTCAAACCCTTCATTGTGTGATTTACACATTATAGTGTTTAACATTTCTACAACAAATATTCAATAGGATTTACTTTTGGGGGGAATTGTGGGACAAACAAAGTAGAAAATAGTCAACTTAGAGGCAAGGTGCAAACAAAATTTTGATATGCATGCTTTTCTTCTACCTTACAGGAAGCAAATTGCTGTAAAGTATCTTGCTTAGGAACACAACCAGCAAACACTTCTATCCGTGTCTGAACTTGCGTTACAAATCAGAGGCGATTCACCATCTTCCTTCAAGTTGAAGTCAACCCGTCATAACCTACCTTACTGATTGCATTGATGAGATGAATACCCCTGGAATTGACACCGACAAAGACCGCCGGCGACCGGTTGGAACCAGACTGTCTGCCCGGTGACGGACCCAGCTGAGCTGAACCGAAGAAATAGGCTGAACCGTACACGCTGAAGCCGCGACAGTGTTCCAGATACAACAACTGTAGTTTCTGCAAATCGCAAAAATCAATACACGCCGATATTTAAGCGACAGTATACCTTTTTGCAACTATCCCAAAAGTAACCAACCAAATTATCGTTCAAAGTGCTTACTTAATGTAAAGGTATTAACCAGTTCGCGCCGGGATTATTTTAACATCACTGAGTCGACGTGCGAGATTATTTTTAACGAAACTCGATCCGAAGCAGGTTCAGGCCGCCAGTACCAGGAAGCACACTCACGCATTTCTGGACTTGCTCTCGCTGCTGACAGACATTTCTGGCCTTGCCCGTGGCGTGTTTATGCGTCATCCGTTTTGAATCTGGGGAAAACTTTGCCTTTATATTCCTCATCCGGCGCGAACTGGTTAATGACCCTAAACTCCTTGTGAAATGATTGTCATTTCACATGCTGTCATTTTGAAGAAAACAATATAAGTCCTAATTTTTTATTGTAAATTTCTGTTGCATGTAGTAGTTGGTTCAAAATCAAAATCGTAGAATATTGTTTTCTCAGAATATACAGCATTCACTAGCTGAAACTTTGTCAGGTTACGCTCGGTTCAGACAGGCATTCCACAGTCGCGCCGAACCAAATTGAAATCAAGTCGCTCCTGAGTCGCTCTAACAACTCCAGCAGTCGATCGTTCGCCGTCTGGCGCGCTTTGTCGCCCTTATTCGTTTCAGACGTCGGACTCAATTCACTCATTTGGTTCGGCGCGACTGTGGAACGCCTGTCTGAACCGAGCGTTAGATGTCCAGCACTATTAAATTATTTAGATTTTGACAACTTTTGCTGCTTCAAACGATAAAAAATGCACAACTGACATATTGTATAGACGATGTGCCCTCTGACGTCACGTGTTTACATCTGTATTCAAATGTGCCCGGCAGTAAATGCGCACACATAGTGTTTTACATTAAATTTGCTTAAAGAGTGACGTCGCAGGTCAGATCGCCTTTGAATTATGTGACCTCTGATGTCATCTCTTAACCAAATTTATTTATTTATCAAAACATGATGCGTGCGCATACTGCCGGGCACATTTGAATACAGAATACAGGGGGAACATCGTGTATACTACAGTCAAACTTGCCATTGCGGCCACCTTGATACAGCGGCCACCTGGCTTAACTGGCCACCTTTGCTTGGTCCCAGTTTGATTCTTGCATAAACATACCATAACCATGCCTTGCTAATGCGGCCACTGCGTAACGCGGCCAGTGGCCAACCCATAATAGCCCACAGCAAATAAAATGTGTACAATAACATTGCCGTGAAACCTGGGTACTCCGGCTGTAGAAATAAAGTGCACCCTCTGTTGACTTTGAAATCTCCCCTGTTGTTTGGTTCCTGGACTTCATACTCGTGTTTTATACAAACGGTACCGAGCGCACAGACTAAAATAGTTCTTGTCGTCGCGACACATGTAAACGTACGTAAGCGTGTTCGTTCGTGGGTGCTTAGTTTTATGTAAATGTACATGCATAGGTGTACATGTACACATACTACGTACATATGTTTATGTACATGTACATATACATGTGTACATGTGTACGCCTTGCTATAGTGGCCACGGAAACCGGCACCGTCGATGGCCACTATATTAAGGTTTGACTGTATAAACATTAACCCAAAGTAAGAAATCAGGTGTACTTTTTGGTTAATCTGTACAAAGGAAACCAGACAACATTCCTTTCTAGTTTCTGCGTGTAGGCGCTTACCGTGACATCTTTGACGCCCTTCTGTGTGACGTTACGGTGCTCTACGATCAACTTCTGCGCCCAGTTGACAGAGCGTCCTCCTTGAGTCTTCGTGTCCAGCTTGATGGCTGGGATGAAATGACACAAGTTGATGTTGCTGCGTCAAGAAGAGAACAGGATATAAGAATCAAGGTATTTTTATTAATTTTTTTTTTAAACCAAAGGCATTTATTCAAGTTCTTACCAGAAATATATTTCTTTAGATAGAGAACCAAAAAAATACTAAAGTAAAAAAAAAAAAAACAATCGTGCCTAAACATAACTTACGCGAGAAAACTTGGCTTGTGTTTTCTAGGGTCATGATCACCGTAGACGATCTAAAAACAAATAAAAGAAAAGGTATGAAAACTGTTTATTGGCATTTGTGGTGAATAATGACTGTTGAATAGGATGTAAAAGAATTCCAAAAACATAAATTTATTTGCATATTTTCTGTTGTACACAATTAGGTGAAATTAATTTAACCAAAAAAAGCTAAAAACGATTTCAAATATTCCTAATTGTTTAATCGCTATTTTAACCCATGAACTAACCAAAATTTGCAAACTCCATAATTCTGATTCTACCTCCGAGTAAATCCTAACTCCATCAGTGAAACACACATTATCCCATATACATGTAGTGCTAAATCCGTACATTTTATTACACATTTTCAAACCTCTAAAGCTTGTACAAACTAAATTAAAAATACAATTGTTCTTTTTAATTTGTCTCCTCGTCATAATTTACCTGCATGTATAGCCCTGATAACGTCAATGCATCGGCATCACTGCATGGGTACATTCCCTTCAGCACATTGACTAAGCACTCGTCAAACAGCATCTTGACTGCATGAGAGTCCTTGATCTGGTGAGAAAATATAAATAAGAACAACGTTAAAATTCCTAATCCCTAAGGCACGAGTCTGCATCTGGTAAGGGGCCATTATGACGATTCAAAACCCTAGAACCTTTTACCAAACAAGCGAGAATCCAATGTGGCTTCTAATATCCCCCAAATTTCAGGTTTTGGATTCTCGCACTTTTGCAATAACTAAGATTAGAGCACAAAATGTGGCCTGATCAAAATAAATGAGTCACATGTCGTTTTCCAGTGGTGTTGAAAATCACTCAAAATTATATATTTCTCATCAAAAATCTGCTAAGATACTTTGGGAATATCTAATTGAAGACTTTATTGAGTAAATACTACATTAATCTCAATTTCCAAAAAAATTGACCTTTACGTTGTTTTGGCCTGTACGCCGATAAGACAATAGCGACAATGCGACTCATTTCTCTTGATTCGGGTCACAATTGTTTGTATTAGTAGTACGAGTTTAAGAAGGAGACTTTGGACAGAGATGATGCCAGGTTTTTCTTAACCAGTTCGCGCCAGATGACGAATATAAACGCAAAGTTTTCCCCAAATTCAAAACGGATGACGCATAAATACGCCACGAGCAAGGCCAGAAATGTCTGTCAGCAGCGAGCATGTGCTTCCCGGTACTATCGGCCTGAACCTGCCTCGGATCGAGTTTCGTTAAAAATAATCCCGCCCGTCGGCTCGGTGATGTTAAAATAATCCCGGCCCAAACTAGTTAAACAGATTTCTCAGGGATATTTTGGAATGGGATATTTTGGAATGAGATATTTTGGAATGAGATATTTTGGAATGAGATATTTTGGAATGAGATATTTTGGAATGAGATATTTTGGAATGAGATATTTTGGAATGAGATATTTTGGAATGAGATATTTTGGAATGAGATATTTTGGAATGAGATATTTTGGAATGAGATATTTTGGAATGAGATATTTTGGAATGAAATATTTTGATGTCTTTCATACCACTCGTTCGTCATCCACTGTGAGCAGGGCGTCTCGTCTTAGATAGAGAGATGGCTGCTCCGTCTCTGGATTGTAATTGGTCAACTGTCGGATGATCATGCTCCACTGTTTGACGTGTAATACTGGCTTATGTTCCGGCCTCATCTGCAAATCTGGGCAAAGAAATATAGTAAAACACATCTGTTAAGGGTAGGATACACCATTTGCAGATATCAAAACATTTTACTATCGAATTATTAAGAAATATCCTACTTATTTGAAAGTAAATAGGGACTGTAGGCATCCAGCAAAATGATTGCAATAGATATCCCGGACGGCGATCGTAAAAAAACCAAGAACAACATAAGAACCACTACCCGACGCCGGTTAAAAACGCAAGCCGTTTTTTTCTTGTTTTTCGCTTTTTTAAGCATTGATGATTGTAAAACTTTGGACAGGTCAGTTAAACGATATTTACTATAAAATGCAACCCCCAAAATCTACCTATTCATGATAATAAAGTTAATGCATATGATGTCACACGCACGTCGCACTTCACGACAGCGCCCCCAATGAGGTCTAGTTGCGTAATCACGGCATATACTGTCTGCACTTTGTTTGACCTCAATAAAAGCCACTCGGCCCGGTTGCTAGTGCGATTAGCGTGTACGCGTAACGCGCGTGACGTCAATGCAACCCCTTTATTCAAGCAATTGCCAATGGTGTATCCTACCTTTAAATTGACGGAAAATGATACTGCAAATTGTTTCCAGAAAAAATATATCAAATTCTGTCTTTGACGAAATGCATGAGTTGAACAAAATATTACTTACGTAAGCTCTGCGATGCTATCCATATTGCAAAGGCATGCTGACAACCTCGTGGCAACTCCAGTTGCTGTAACAATTCAATGCATGCACATTAATTGCAATGAGACACGTACTCAAACAACAATAATCATGCACAAATCTGTGTCATTTCAACAACAATAATTACTTTCTTTGAAAATAAGAACTTTTGGTTGTGTTTTTTTTTTCTTCACTGTTTTGTTTCACAAGAACATATTTCTAATACTGGGGAATAGATGTTTGAATCTGTAATACCTTGAGAAGTTGCGACACGGTAGTATTGCTGCCAGATGGGAGTTCTAACATCACGTGGGATCCGTCAAGGTCCATCAGATGAATGTCGATCCTTACCGGCTGTCAAATCAAAATCAAATCAAATCAAATCAAAATTAAATCAAATCAAATCAGATCAGATCAGATAATATAAGATTAAATCAGATTAAATCAAATCAAATCTATTGTGACCTGCTCCAACGAAACCTGGACAAAGTTGACAATATGTTTTATTTATTTTTTAATTCTCTAGGTTCTCAGCTTTAAAATGATGTATCATTTACATATGTACCCCCACCCTATCTCCCCTGGTTTATGGGGAAAGGATTTAGTGATAAAACACAGACAACCTAATTATGAGATAAACAGCTTTAAAGTTCAGAAAAGCGTATACTATTTCTATACACAACTGTTTCACAAAATCAAAAAAAACCAAAACACTTCTGGGTGACAGTTTATTTTCATATTTGCAGAAATTGTAGATTAATTCCTGGAATATTCAGGAAAACCCAAAACCTCAAAATGGTAAAATCTCTCTTTGAAATGACTTCACGAGTACATTGTAACAAAACGCATTGGTCGACTTTGTCTGGGTTTCGTGGGAACAGGTCACGAATCATGTCAATCACGTATCCAATAACTCGGAGTAATTTACTCCCTATATCATCTGTGATCTGCGGTTCAATTCCTACCGGTTTCTGAGTGGCTTCCTTGATGAGAGCGGCCACCATCTCCCACTCGTTCTGCCGCGATTCCTCGCAAAGCTTCAACGGAGTCCGATCTTCCTTGTCGATGACCGTCTAAAACACAAAGTAGAAGGTAACTAAAATATAAATCTGGTGTTACTGATTAGATATGGCCTTCTGACTATCAAAAGCCATTCACTGGACTTTTTTCCAGTCCACTTTTGTTTACAGAGCACTTAACCAGTTCGCGCCGGATGACGTATATAAACGCAAAAATTTCCCCAAATTCAAAACGGATGACGCATAAACACGCTAAGTTCAATTTCGGAAATGTATGTCGGCAGCGCGCAAGGCCGGAAATGCGTGGGTGTGCTTCCCGGTACTATCAGCCAGAACCCGCTTTGGATCGAGTTTCGTTAAAAATAATCCCGCCCGTCGGCTCGGCGATGTTAAAATAATCCCGGCGCGAACTGGTTAAGAAAACCTTACCTTGTCGATGTCAGGATGCGTGACTAGCAGCTGCACCACAGCTGCATGGCCACGGAACGATGCGAAATGCAGAGGAGTGGATCCATTCTCATTCCTGTATTAAAACAAAGACGACCAGAGGCCAATTTTATAAAAACATGCAGGCACAACAAAATTGCTTAGCATGGAAATTCTTCCTTGGGGGAAACGAAAAACCAAGGTTACAAATCAAATATTTAGGTGACGTTTATCGTTAGGGTTAGGGTCAGTCCATTCTATGTCCTAGGGTAAATCAAGTCGAGAGTTGTGAGTGGGCCCTGCATTCTATAATTGCTCCGGGTAAGCTAAGTTGCCATTTATTATGACAACACTGCGAAAAGATTCCTTGTCAGGATAACAATAACTTACTCGGCGTTGGGTGAACAACGTCCGTTCTGTAATAGCGCCCTCACAGCATCTGCGTGACCATTCCTGTGTACGAATATTCATTTCAATTTAGAGCCGTATCAATAAAGTAGAGTAAAACTGTGAGAAAAATTAATGGATACCTAAAAAATGCACGAGCTATTAACCAAAGGAAAAAAAACAAACACATTGTTATTTTGAGAAGTAAAATGTGGAAAAAAGTTATCGTCAAATATTAAAATATATGAATTTCATTTACTTACCAGCAGGCGTAATGCAGCGGTACCCATGAGTGCGTGTCCGGCTGGTCGGCATGGTAACCAACATTGACGAGTTGTTTGATCATTTCGGCGTCGCCTTCGTACGCTGCGCTGTGCAGGGGAAACTGATCGACCCAACTGAGTACACAAAAAGTAAAATCAAAGTAAAATTGGTCAGTTACTACGGCATAACCTACACGTTGTAGGTTGCGGATTTACGAGCTGGCGGAAAATGTGTCACAACTGAAATGATCTGCAGCTTGAAATGCTGTTCAACTTGTGCAATCCATTATCGTGCAAGTGGAATTACGGCGCTGGGTAAATTTTTGTGAAACTGGCTGTTACAAGGTAGAGGAATATACTTTTTACGGCAGAAGTAAAAACAAAACTAAAAAACCAAGGACATTGACAAACTGGGGAACCAATAACATGGGCCTGACAGCTTAGTTAGCACAACACTGGCATGGTATTCCAAAAAGGTAGCAGGTTCGATCCCTTGCCAGTCAATTTATTAGTTTGACTTTCTAATGCCAAAGACAAACATCTAGAATCATCATGGTTTGTTTTATACAAAGACTCTTTGCCAACTTACTTCTCCGGAGGGGCATGAATTGTAGTTCGCTGTGCCTCGGTGTGCGGCGCCCTCAACTTGCTGTAATCAGGCACGCCCATTCCGAAGAACGGATTGATCACCACCTTGTCGGCGCTGATAAAGTCATTGAGTTTCTGCAAATTTATTTGGCAAAATGGCGTGAAAAAAAAAGAGTGACAAAATTGAATGTAGTCAGACATTTGAAACGTTTACATATATTTATAATTCTATGAGTTTAATTTTACTTTATCCTCTATTTGATGGATTAAGCGGCCGTGTTATGTTAGCAACTACGTATACGATGAGTATGAATGTTGGGCGTGATCGGTGGATCTGAGCGACCAATTAATCGCGCATAAATGCACTTGCGCGATCGGTCAATCCGGTAGGAAATCTTCTACTTTACTTCCCGTGGATCTACGCAAACGAGCAATCGTGGATGAGTGTTTTGTAAAAGGGAAGTAAAGTCGGAGATTTCTTACCAGATCGACCAAGTGCAATTCTGTGCGATTGCGTGATAGCGCAGATCCACCGATCGTGCCCAATATACACAATCAGTATGTACGTAGCTTCAAAACCTTTCTAAAAATGTGCATACACACAAACTTTGTTCGCTCACTGCTCGTCCCTTCGCGCACCAAGGATTGAGCCAGCGAGCTACGTACGCAGTGATCTATACAGCAAGTGTGAACCAGCCGGTGTAGCGGTTCGGGTTATTTTTTTTCAGGAGCTGGGATGGTGCGTGAATGTATATTCATGAAAAAGAGCAATGGCAACTCATACGTTAAAGAACTACAAAGAATTATAAAGAACGGCTTCCTCAACCAACTCGCCAATAGCATAGTTGGTAAAGAGGAGAGCTATAGATCGAAAGGTCTGTGGTTCGAATCCGACTGTCGTTAACGTTTGTCTTTTTCTTCTACAAATGTTCTTGTGGGTTATTTTAATCATAGAACAAGGCTGAGGGGAAAACTTGGTTAGGGTACATAAGTTTCTTGAAAAATACAACAAGAACCGCTACACTGGTTAGTTTTTAGTGACTTCCTTAATTGTTAGGCAAGCTTACTGG
Organism: Crossaster papposus; assembly: GCA_037893245.1. Lineage (NCBI taxonomy): Eukaryota > Metazoa > Echinodermata > Asteroidea > Velatida > Solasteridae > Crossaster > Crossaster papposus. Next base: position 420,754 of record JBAIAA010000566.1, on the reverse strand, counting down.
ATCATTAACAGGCAGATCCGTCTGTGGCAGGAATACTGGGTTGATGACGGCCGTGTTGCAGTGTTCCAACATCTTCATCTTGGTCAGGGCTTCGGCCGGTGTAACCCTGTAATCCGATGGGCTGATTTCCGTCACGTAGGCCGGGTTGGTGATGTTGCGACGGATGCGTTCCTCCGCCGAGCGCTGTCTGTACCGGGAGCCCGATGAATGATGCATAATGCTGGCTGGTGTTGGCTGGCGAGATGTTTATTTGAAGAGAAACTAATCAAATATGGCAGGACGATTGTTTACTTTGGGATTTGCACATTTTTGTTCGTGGTCCTTGTTGGTCAACAGTTCCGGGTGATCGATTGTCATCACTTTCAGGAATTGAAGGACATCTTTGCGCTGATCTTCTACGTGCGTGAATGAATGAAAAAGATGTCTACATCTTTAGCCGTACAAGCAGTTCTACTTCAGATCCAAGGCTGAGATCTGTAAAAGAAAAAAAACAATGACTTTATAAATTATGAAAATGTTTAGTCAAATTCCACTAGTTCGATACTTTGATTTCTTTAACTTCAAGGCATTGTAATGTTGGAAAATTTTTGATTCATGGGAAACCTGAAGATTTGCACAGTGCCCAGATATGAATCGACAGGTGCGTTGGAAGGCCCTAATTAATTTACCCCTTGTCGTCGGTATTATATTTTCACTGCACCGGATTATACGCATGATTGGACAGCAGCCTTTCTCCCGTAGCTGCACTGCACAATGGACCCGAGCGTGCAGCTGTCACACAGCACAGCTGACAACAGCATTCCGGACGTATACTATTATAGTAGGCTGCGCTTGGCCTCAAGAGGCAAATTATGACCGAGCACTGACCGAGTAGGCCTACCGCTAGCCCAGGTTGGACTCCTCCGTTGTGTACAACGCGACAGAGTCCAGGGTATCAATGTTTCCTGCCATAGCGAAAAATTTTACAACAACATTTTTTCATATTTTTACCTGATGAAGGAAGCCAAAATCTTGCTTATGTATTCCTTGTGTCTGGAACTAAAGATCGTCATGGGTTATTAAAAGTTAATGTGTCTTTAGGCAACTTATTTACCGAAAATAAATTTCAAATCCACGCTTTTGGAAGTGAACATCATGTACGAACTCTCTACAATCCCTACATGCGTGCGCGGGTACCCGGCAGCCGCGCCGGCCTACAACTGATAAGCCAGGCGCGTGCACGGTACCCGCGCACGCATGTAGGGATTGTAGAGAGTTCGTACATGATGTTCACTTCCAAAAGCGTGGATTTGAAATTTATTTTCGGTAAATAAGTTGCCTAAAGACACATTAACTTTTAATAACCCATGACGATCTTTAGTTCCAACCACAAGGAATACATAAGCGAGATTTTGGCTTCCTTCATCAGGTAAAAATATGAAAAAATGTTGTTGTAAAATTTTTCGCTATGGCAGGAGACATTGATACCCTGGACGTCAGTCGTAATGCAATGAAGAACGTCGTCCAACCTGGGCTAGCCTACCGCGTACATTGGTAAGCGTACATGTACATGTACACTACGGGAAATTGACTTTGGATCACTCCCAGTCCCATGTATTGTTTACCAACGCCAGATTATTTTGTACACGTAACAATAACACGGAGGCCTATCAATAGCAGCGGCTACACAAGATGATGATCATCATAGCTAAAAAGGGACTAAGTTTTGAGCACACACACAAATATAATGAGGGTAGGGTAGTACATCAACATTGGCAATTGATAAAACTGCGTCATCAGGATGCAACATTCTTTCCGTTTTTCTTTCTCACTGAATAACAACATACATACCTTACCCAGAAATTATTCTTTGCGTCTCAATCTATTACATTTAACGCAACATTAATTACGCCCTATAACAAAAGTCCGCTACTCCACCCTGTTAATTCATTGAACCACAAATTAATCACCGCTGTCTGACACATTGAGTGCGCCCTCTCGCGCGCACTCATCTCGGAAACTTGCCGCGTGAGGGCGTACTATATTTGGCATTCTTGTGTGACATCGAAAACTGCATGTCTAGACAGTGTGGGCCTGGCTGGGACAAGTTCACATCACAGTTTGACTTTAATTCATGTAATTTGATGGCGGCACGTTACTTCAGAATTTTTATTATGCCTTGTGCGATTTTAATTTGTTAGTTTATTAGAGCTGGTGTTTATCAACTGTATCGTACTGACTGCTGTGCCCAAATTTGACGTTTGTCGGACGAAGGTAAGAACTAAATGTTGTTGTTAATTTGTTATCAAATCTCCTCAGGTCCTCCTCAGTCAGACAGATGCTGTGAACAGTGCAACCGGAACTTCATCTGAATTTAAGCATAGAGCAAGTCGGCCTTTTTCATACACTTTTTTAAAGCTAGTAGTCTATTTTCACACGCAGCGCTTATGTTTGGCGTTGATGTATCCAATATAATATTTTTCTGGCTTAACTAGTGGAGATGGAGATGAGAAGATAAGCAATTGCCGAGATTGGAAAGGACTGTCAGTGTTTAGTGTTTTTCATAAACGGGAAACAAAGAAGAACCTGACAAATTTCTTGTTTATTTTATCGTGAACCAGTCCCGCATTTATTTGTCAGTTCTTGATAATGCACTAATGCGCCTTGTGACTGAGTTTTAATGCGCCTTGTGACTGAGTTTTAATGCGCCTTGTGACTGAGTTTTAATGCGCCTTGTGACTGAGTTTTAATCCGCCTTGTGACTGAGTTTTAATGCGCCTTGTGACTGAGTTTTAATGCATATTGAGACATGTACATGTGGTTAGGCCTACATCATGTACTGTCTCTTTCACTTTCAGAACCGTGTCCTTCTTTGCAATATATTCTTTGACACAGTGAGAATTGTATTTAAACTTGGATAATACTACTACAGCTGCTGTATTGTTTTCATTACGTGAATGATAAAATACAACAAGAAATATTCACAACTACAAATGTATGTAAATTTTGAGTTAAATTGAGGAGTCCTTTGTTACAAAAATGTCAACAAATCCGGCTGTCTTTTCATACGTCTCATGGATGTATACATATTTCTTCCTGGTTTCAAACAGCACCACCTTGCGGGTAGATTTGGTCATTGTGGATCGCGTGCCCAAAACCCTAAACCATAATGTCAAACCATGGTGGTGGAACTGTACCTGAATTATTATTGCAAAGTACAGTACCTGTTTTGACCTGTGACCTACATGTACATTGTATGTTAACTTTATACCGTGGCTTGTTGAAAACTAACCAAGTAGGAAAGTGTCTGGAAATAGGTGAGTCTTCAGTATGTTGGTATTATTCCTGTCATTATTTGGTATATTATATGGCTATATTTTATACTGTAAATAATTGTAGGTCAATTTAAAATATATGAAGAACTTTTTTCATGTCTGTATAGTGTATAATGCTAGGATCATTCTAGTTAGGTTAAGCCTAGTTACGTTACAACAAATGGACAAAGATAACAACATTTTTGTTTTGAAATATTTAACAAATCTTGGTTTCTAACTTTACGTTACGGTTGGTTACATAATTACATTACATGTTACAGTATACAGATGCTGTTTGTTTGCCCATGTTTGTTACAAGGTAGAACACTTACTAATAATACCGAAATTAAAAACTCTTGTGGCATAAAATACAGGGAGGTATTTTGCATGTTATTTACTCAGTCTTAACTTCATTCTTCATTGGCACACCACTCAAATAAAAGGCCTTGCGTTTGCTGTCCCCTTTCATTTCATACCACATTTGAGGGTATGATGCTTGCAGTTCTAAAGATTTACTAAATTTCTACTTTTCAGTCTTGTCAATTTCAGTCTTGTCCATTTCATACTTCTCGGTCTTGGAATTGCACTTGTATTTTTGACTAAATTATATAGTACATGTTTTTGTACAACACATGTGCCGCTGTAGTCCTCTAAAGACTTCCTAGTACAAATAGTTCATGAACAATGTGACACTGCCCACAATTAAGTTACACAAATTTGTGGCTAAGATCGTGTTTTCACGTTACAGTACATGTACTATAGACTTTGAAATGAGAAAAGAATGAAATCATGCACATGATTGCAAGTCTGGATAGCGGGATTGATCCTTTACCATGTTTACACAGTTCACTTCTTATTCATGCATGCCATGCATGCACCACTCAAGATGATTAAGAGACCTGGTGGGCACTACCCCACAGTCTTCAAATGTCATTTCATGATAATTACATGGGTGCAGTCAAACGTACACAGTACCAGTATGTGTATCATGTATACAGCCTACAGGTACACACGTACACATGTGACCCACTTTGTAAAAATGAGTCTGATGTGTTAAAAATGTTTTTTTTTGTTTTTTACAGTTGGTCAGAAAAAGCAGGAAATAAGCTTTCATTTGATATGGCACAACTATGTAGTGTAATGCATTGGTCTTTTACAATTTTGGGAAATTTGCTTTTTCTCAGTTATATTTAAAATGTCTTTGAAAAGAAATGAAGATTTACAATTGTAGTGCTTCATCAGATGCTATGGTAAGATAATGACAAAACCTGTATTAAATGTAATTTAGGGATCAAAACAATCTTTTCAATCGATCAGATCTGAAAATATAGGTGTCGGAAAAACCCAAATGCCTTAAACAGACAATAAACAGCCCTTTACTCAAAAATGTATTTTCCGACATCAGACTCACTTTTGCAGAGCGGGTCACATACGGTATGTACAGTAGATCTACATGTAAAGCACAGTACATAGAAAAAATGTTGCAACCTGGCGCTATTTTAGAAACGGGAAAAGTCAAATTTTTTGTTTGGTTTGCCTTGTACTTCAGAGAGTACAATAATTTCATTTGAGCACAGTAACTTTGTCAGGACTACGTATTTAATTAAGGAGGTTTGAAGGCGAAAATGTTACCAAAGTATTGAAAATATTTGTGTCTGCAGCCTTCAGCTGATGACCCTTGACCAACATGAAACACAAGTGGAAACGGAAAGAACGTTTTTGCCTAACAATTTTCGTCTATAAATCTCTCTTACAAATGTAGTCTGGACATTCCTTACAGTGCTCAAATGAAATTTTAGTCTCTGAAGTACCAAAAAAAATATAGCGTCAGGCTGCAACATTCGGGCTGACACCAAACTTTGATGATTCTGAAAATCACAGACGAAGAGGCGGGAGACAGAGGAATGGTTCAAATGGCAAAAACTCCAAACGCCCTCAATCCTGCAAAATCCTTTGATGCATCAACTTCCAAGTGCCTCAAAAGTAGATTTTGGAGAATTTGGGATTGGTTAGGTTAATGTGTGTACATACATGGGTCACTCCATGAAGTTGGGGCACAAAGTGTGACATGAAGGTCAAAATTTCAAAAGGTTTTTTTTCCTCTAGTTTTTTTAATTTTAGGTACTCCAAGTGTTCGTGTTGAAGAAATAAAAAGAGATAAATCTCTAACATTTAAATCAAAATGACCATAGTTAATACAAAAATGCACGTTATTTCCAGAAATACTGATGCTACATGGACACCATTTCATATTAACTTATCATTTGCTTATTAAAAAGTAATTTTTGTTGGTAATGTTTTTGTTGACTGATGAACTACCTGGGACCATAAACGCATGAAGGTAAATTATTATATCATGTCTTGACATAAATTACAATAATGAGACATCACTTCTTGACTATTTGATGCTCTGACTCATCAGAAATTGACAAAGGATTTTAAAGTTTTAATTAAAAAGTTAATATGAACAGACATCAACTGTCAAGTGTTGCACAGTATTAAAGAAACTACAAACATCAACATTGTTTAACCATTAACTATGTATGAGGAACACATTGATACATGCTTTGTATAATAAAAGTGGTTGATGATGCTACATGGACACCGTGTCCTGTAGCATCGGCACTGCAACATGTATAAGACCTATGCATTCTGATAAGTATGAAATACACTGTCCAGTTTATCAATGTTATAAAAAGTAAAGATAGTGCAATGATTTACACTTGGTTTTACACCACTGTTATTAGACTTTACCCCAACTGTGCTGCAGATGCTACATGGACACCGTGTCCCGTAGCATCGGGACTATAAGACCTATCCATTTAGATAAGTATGAAATACCATGTCCAGTTTATCAATGATACCAACAGTAAAGATAGTGCAATGATTTACACTTGGTTTTACACCACTGTTAATTTAATTTATCCCAATTGTGCCTGCAGATGCTACAGGGATACCGTATCCTAAACTTGCGGCGATCTCATATTTATCGTTTTTGAAATGTACAATGCACTGTCTAGTTATCAAGTTCATGAGACAGAATGTTGTTAAAGCTAAGAATATTGTATTAGGTAAAAATAAAAATATTGAGTATTTTGCTTTGTCTCTCCCTTAGTTGTGGCATCTTCAGCTTCAGTGCAGCAAGTAAATCCTCGCAGTTGTACCGGTAGCTTGAATTTTTTGGTGGGGGGTTGCCACTGTTGTCGGGTGTCAATTCTGTGAAAAGAAACAAATATATCATTGATTGATTATTAAGTAAAATGTTGACAGACTGAACACTTTTCCAATGATAGGCCAATACCTTTATGGAAATGTTGGTAAGAACGGTACACCATCAGATTTTTCTTTAACAAAAATTTGGCTTTCTATAAATCACCGCTCAGTAATAATTACAAGGTACATTTATACTACTATTGGTGGTACAAAGCGCGTACCAATGGTGTTCAGAAAGGGTGTTTTTTTTATAAAAATGTGACGGCGAACATTTACCATTAAGGCATTAATACCAAAATATCAATTTGTTTTAGAATTCTGAATTTAGAGTAAAGAAAAAATTGTTTAGCATCCCCACCCAAGTTTGTGAAAGGACCACAGCAATTGTTTTACTTTTAATAATAAATGTATCTTAAAAACCTTGAAAGTTGAAATTCAAAACGATACTAATTATTTTCTTGCCAACCCCCCCCCCCCCCCCCTTATATTGCATAACGAATAAGCATTCACACGCAAATATTAAAAATTATAATAATAGGGGCCTGGCCTAGGCCCCTATTTAAAATAAAATATAAAAAAAAAATTAAATAAAAAAAATACATGTAGGCCTATGGGGGACAACTCGGTGGTCCCGACTCGAAACAGGACAACTCGACCGGTTAAACAACTCGACCGTGCACGGTGCGCCGCGCCATGTACGTCGCCTGTTCTCTGTGACCACGTGCGGGCGCACCGCCTCACTAGCACTACGCGCGCGCTGTATGTACATGTACACGTCGAAGAGTCGAGTTGTCCAAAGGCGACATTTGATGTCAGACATGTTCCCCGAAAGCCGAAATCAACCCAAAACTCTTTTTCTTATAGCATAACACATTTTAAATGTATCTACAGTAAGACGCGCATAAAACAATTGACATTTCTGAGCGTCTATCGAAGTCCTAATCGACTACAGTATCGTTCAGTGCCTCCGACAGGTCCGATGCTACGACATGTACGATGGACGGCCAGCGTCCCCGATAAAAGAAGGCCCAAAACATTGTATTCGAGTCTTTCTCTACAAAACGTGGCATAATTTTAATACTCAAACATAAACACACACGAAATAAATACTCGCGTTCGACGGTAAAAGCCATGACTTGAAGCAGGGTCCCCTAATTCCCGGAAATTCCCGTTCGATGCTACACATCGAGCATCGATGTTACTTACGGACGCCATTGTTCGCGCCGAAAGAACTTGACACATTACTTTTTGTTTGCTGAATATTAGCGTTTACAGAATGACCCTTGACCCTAGAAACAATATCCAGGCATGTACCATTTCTGTAGGGGGTAGATTCGACTGGGGGACACGGATTTGTACCTCGACGCCACATTTTAAACATTGGACACCATCACGTAAGCTTCTCATTCATCAGACAAAAACACACAGTTTTGGTGAAGGAATTTTATTGTCACTTTATCATACATTTTAAGTGTTTTACTCCGGCAAATTCTGAATATAATTAGTAGATGTACAATTCACCCTGGTCCATCCATTCAACAACATTCCCGATGCTATAACCGACAAATTTATGGATACCGCCGTAGCGTCGAGTTGGGTATTTTTTGCGGTGCTATAGAACAATAAGTTCAATCGTAACAAACTTTTTGGATGTGCTGACAATGACTACGTGTCTGGTATAAATTAGTGTGGGTGAAATAGTGTTCAGTCTTTTTTCCCCGTGAAAAAATAATGGCTTATAAAATGTACTTAATGGATGTCACATTTTCGAGTGAGAAGTGGTCATGGACACTACTGATTTTTTGTCAATTATTTTTTGTGTGAAAAAGTTTAGAAGTTATAACTTTTTAAACCGAATATAGCTTCAGTTATTGTTCATTTTGAGACAAAAATTATTCATACGAACAGAACATTTAATACAAAAAACTTGATTAGAAATGTCTGATCAGCAGTACTCTTCAATTGCCCGAACTTCATGGAGTGACCCACATGTAATACATGTACCGGGTATGTCATGTATACTTGTCTTTCATGGGAACACCCCATGCTCAATTCTGAACTAATAGACGTTAGTTTGTTTTCTTCAATTCTTTAAGGACGGGACAGAAAAATCCTCCCATGATGCTTACCGGTATGAGTTACACATTTAGGGATCCTGATGCACACATTATAAATGCACAAATTCTGACTCACATCACAAGTGCCATGGTCAGGCTGAGGGTAATAAAATCACCAAGACATTCTGAAGAATTTGAACAAAGTGGGATGATGGAAAGCCTTCTTAAAGGAGCCCTGATGATGTGAGGGGTACTGCTCCAGTCTTTAATAATTTAGCTTACTTAGGACATCAATCTATTAGAAATATTGGGTAGAGGTGACATTCACTGCACTGAATGATGCTACGGTGACTATACCGTACTTGGGTTGAAGCGTTGTGATTAATCAGTCTGCACAACATGTACTGGTACATTTATATTTCACTGGTGTAATACGGGTAGATCCTAGATGTTATACCGGTACATGCACCAGAGTTGTATTCGAGTTCCTGCATGCCCCTGCAGGTCCATCACTAGTCTTGTTTGCAAGACGATCTTCGCGATGCGGGGCGCCCTCTAACGTACGCCGTAGACCACGCGCGAATTACCTTCGCTAAGACTGTCTTGTTTATCTGCTCTAATCGCTCAGAAAATTCCGAGCAGAATTTTTTTTGCATTTGCATGCGCCTGTGACGTTGCGTGAAAAATCGCGTGACGTAACTTGCATAATCGCTGACTCACTGGTATAGTTTCTGTACGTCGCAGCGACGTGTGGACATAGACCATGTGAGCGCGTCGCGTGCGTTGTTGTTATAGCGTTGTTTAGTGAAAAAATGTCAGACCGAGTGGACGAAGCAATCGATGTTACAGTAAAGATGCCCCTGCGGGCCCGGCTTCGCCGAAGCCATTGTACCGTCTGTTCGCGACCTGGCGCGACATCAATAACTGTCCACGTATCCCGTACGTTTGATTGCCGCGATGTACATGTTAGTGTACATGTATAATTCATGTATGTACAGTTTATATGTACATGTACATGTACATACCATCGCGCTGAATGTACTCATAGAGCAAGGTACCTAACTAACAACCTCATTTCTAAAACACAAACTTCCTTCAGTGCGCAAGCGTCATTATGCTTTTGACCTCCCTGTTGAATTATGTATAGAGGTCACGCGCTGAGATTAGAGCAGTTAAACAAGACGATGTTATCGAAGGTCATTGCGTGTATGTACAGCGTACGTTAAAGGACGCCCGCATCGGCGGCCTATGCGTGCTGCATATACCACGATAAGATCGTCTTGCAAACAAGAATAGTCCATCACAAGTCCTTCAGTCTCAAGTCAAGTCAAGGCATCACTAGCTATTTAAATAAGCTTTGACAATTAAGCATTCCTTTGTCATTGCTCATCCATTTACTTGTGACAGGCTTTAGTATGTATAATCCCTTCCGTATGCAAAATCATATTGATTGTAGGATTTGGGTGGGTTAGGGTTAAAGGAATTGCAACTGCACTTGTGACAGGAATTGCACACACCGTAACATTTGATGTCTAGGGTCGTAACGCGAGACCATAATATTGATTGCATCGTCGTCGTGAGGCGCGAAAAATAAGTCAAGGTGATCTCTCTGTTGTTTTTCGCGGTTAATGAATAAACTAGGACTATTCATTTAGTTTAGTAATTTAGTATTCAATTATAATAAAATTTATAATAAAAATAAAAATTCAATTCTAATAAAAAAAAGTAGCACAGTATAATACTGTAGCTAGTATTATGGGCCGCTGGAGTGTTTTGCAGTACATTTTGCAGTCATAATGTATATGTACCGGTACCAGTATGGGCCTTTTCAAATCCTGGTCTTCGTTTCGTCTTTGGCTTAAGGCGATTTTAGATTCTCAACTGCGAGCTCTCCGGCCACATTCTGATGCCTGTTGTGCTTCAGGAAAATATTCAATTGATTGATGTAAACCTAAAAGTTAAACTGTTTCTATTTGCCTCCATTTCTATTTGCTTCTCAGTGATTCGGAATTCGGAGGCAAAGCCGAAGACGAAGCAAAGTTTTCGAAAAAGCCTTGCGTACACAATGTAACTGTCAAGGAACTTTACCCAGCAAAAAGAACAGGATAATTTAATAACCCAAAATTTGAATCAACCAGAGTCGACCAGGCAGCATCTGAAACTTTACAAATGAAATGACATCACAGTCGTGTGTACACATGCATATTTTTTTCTTTTCTGATATTTAAACTGGCAAAAAGCTAATTGAATATTCAGTTGATGATCGAATATTTGAATATTTGGTTTATTCGGGACATACTGTAGGCGGGATGTGCAATACAATGCATTCTTTGCTCAACACATGGGGCCAATTTCATAGAGCTGCTTAAGCACAATTAGTTGCTTAAGCACAAAAACCCTTTCTTGGTAAATCAAGTTAGGGGCCAAAATTCCATGTGATCGTTATGCTAAGCTCACAACAGCCAAATACTAATCACAAATAATATACATCACATCACATGGAGTTGTGGCAGGTAAAGCTGGTTTTACTAAGCAAGATTGTTTTGTGCTTAGGCAATTTTTATGCTTAAGCAACTCTATGAAAACCCTTGCTTGGTAATTTTCTGTGATCGTTATGCTAAGCTCACAACAGCCAAATACTAATCACAAATAATATACATCACATGGAGTTGTGGCAGGTTATAAGCTGGTTTTACTAAGCAAGATTGTTTTGTGCTTAGGCAATTTTTATGCTTAAGCAACTCTATGAAATTTGCCCCAGCTTGCTGTAAATTTACATGCATGTGCCTCACTGCACTACAGTGCCAAGATTAGTAATCTGATATGATTAAATATGAACTAGAACTAGAAACATAAGCCTGCATGCATGATATAAGCACTGGCTCAGGCTGATCCAAGCATGGAGGAAGGCTGAGTGACCCAAATGCCACAGGTACAATGCCTCCTCCCCATGGTGTATGTAGAATATTATAGAGGATGGAGGGTGGCTAAAAATAGGCTCTTGTATTGATTACCCAGTTGAGAATTACAGACATCAGGCGTGGATTGGAATTATGCCCCCTAGACGAGAAATGTACGGGGGCTATTAAAAAGAAGCCTGCATTCATAATGGTTAAAAGTAGGGTACACCATTTGCAGATCTTAACAATTTGTACTACCGAATTATTAAGAAATATCTTACTCATTTGAAAGTAATTAATGATTGTAGGCATCCATCAAAATGATTGCGCTAGTCGCTAGATATCCTATAATTGTTCCGAAAATTGAATTTTATACAAACAAAAACAGAACATAAAAATCACTGCCCAACGCCGGTTGAAAACAAACAACGTTTTTCTTGCTTTCTTGGCATCCACGATTGTAAAACTTTGAACTGGTAAGTTAAACAATATTTACTATAAAATACAACTCCCCAAACTCACCCATTCATGCTACGGTAATTCAAGCAATTGCCAATGCTGTATCTTAACTTTTTTATCCTAATAACCAAAAACCAATAATTCAAGTTGTATATTGAAAGAAAAGTCATAATACCAAATTTGCTGGACAGTATTTATATAACAAGCTCATATTTTCAAAATAATGCAAAATAAGTTTTTACCAAAAGGACAGGTTTGCATTACACAAACTCATATTTTGAGTTTGAAAGTGTTATCTAGGGGGAGGAAATCGTGATGGCATGTTTTAATTTATGGTATCTGCCCATGGGAGATGAATGCGACAACAAAATAACCAAGTGGCTGCAGTTTACAAAAAAAATTAAGCTCTCAATATTTTCAAATTGGACCCTTTATACAGTAAAAAGAGCTGTGTGCATTGTATTTGTACATAATTATGTAGAGTACATGTACATCCAGTCATTCACCCCTTGTATAAAACATAATTTTCTTTAATTTGTTACAAATGTTTAGGGGCCTGCTCATTTTCCAAGAATTGGGTGGGTTCACGGCAAGGTCAGACAGTGAAACTATTAATATCATGCCTTGGTATTATTTACTGTGGTCATTGAACCCTACTGATTGGTGGTCGTTTATTATTATGACTGATATTTTGTTTGTCTTTGTTTCGCTTTGGCACCAAATGTGAAAGTGCTGTATGTGTGGATACTGTAAGGTGATATGTACACGGGTACAGTCATGTTATGTCGTGGGGTGTTGTGAGATGTGATCATCACAGCATTGTAAAACCTAGGAAACGACCGTGCCTCGGGCAAATGTTCTACTGGGATCATGCACAAGACAGTCTATTACACTGGGACTTGGGAGTATAGCTTAGGCCATAATGTAATTTGTCTATTGTGAATCCAGAACCTCGGCGCTGATTTTCTAGCTGTAAGACACGTGAGTGTGAAGCTTTTGGGTTTGTTTTCTGTAGGATATGTTAGCCATTGTGTTGATTTTAGTATTAATTGTACAATAGATAACCAAAAACAATTGGTGCATTACAAACTTACTTATTTCTGTAGGTTTATATTTGTATGCCCGTAAAAGTAAAAATACTGGCTGCCCTTGACTTTGATGACTTTGAAAATCCAATACCACACAAACGGCTATTGTCATGTCAACTGTATTAGAAGTTGGTACAAGTACTGTACATGTACCTAACAACTTCACACCATACACCCCTAGCCCTGTTCATTGAAATGCCTGCTTGAAAAGTTACAATACATGTTGGCCAAAATTGTTACTTTTTTTTCTTTTTTCTGAGAATATTAATGATTTACAATAGACCGGATTCTTGTTACCAAGAATTGCTGTTGAGTGCCAGTGATGTGAATTTATGCACGCACACACAAAGTTTCAGTTTTAGACTTTGTACTACCGGTACATACTCAGCATGGCCTTTGTACATGCAATTGTTCTCATTGGTAATAATGAAACTGTTTAACCAGTTCGTGCCGGGATTATTTTAACATCACTGAGCCGAGGGGCTGGATTATTCTTAACGAAACTCGAGTTACCGTTACCGTTGACAAAAAGTAGCATCTGACAATTAAAACAAAGCAACTTTATGATAACTCCAATTATTCAAGCCTGCAAAAATTTATTTTATGAAATGATTGAATATTTGGTATATATTCGGGACAGCCCAAGTATACAAGTACATGTATGTCCACATACGGTACATGTCCTAAGTTTTCAACATTATAATTTTACTAAGTCACTATTTTTGTTTTTGCTTTGGCTTTATTAAAAAAACAGATTCTGAATGATTGTTGAAATGCCCATGGAAGTACCCCAGTACATGTAGCAACACGTATAGTGTATGAAATATAAAATCCCTCATTGTTTTGGTCATTACGTTAACCGATGAAATCCTACCGGTAGCTGTACATTTTACATAAACACACACGTCAAGTCGGGGAAATTCCGAAATTTTGTAACATTCAGACGATGTTACTGATCGTAATGCCCACTCAAAATGTCAAAACAGAAGTTCCCTTTTACCAAATCTTAAGTGTAATAATTAATAACTGGAAATGCGCTGTCTGCAAACACCTCCAAAAAGGGTTTTATATTTTGAGTGTACATTCATGCATGATATAGGCTGCTGTATTATGAGTCACTGACCATATTAGGGCATGATTGGGGGTGTGAGTGGGCCTACTGGAAGGGCCATTCACAGAGCCAAATTTGAGCTATTTTGTTGACCCTGTAAATGATTATGGGGGAAATCCCATCGTAACACCAGTTGCCAAATCTTTGTGAGGTCAGTTACATAATTATATATTTCTCATGGCACCCTGCTAAATCCTGGATATATTCTTCAACTTTTTCGAATGAGACCATTACTGTAAAAGTTGAAATACCAGTAGTACCGGTACTTGTAAAAAAGTAAGTTGGTGTATACTCCTGTTTAGCTCTGTGTATTTAGCAGTTGGACTTGTGAAATGACAGCTTGGTAAAAATGTGGGTAAGAAACTTCATATTATACATGTATTACTTTTTAACCAGTTCGCGCCGGGATTATTTTAACATCACCGAGCCGAGGGGCGGGATTATTTTGAACGAAACTCGATCCGAAGCGTGTTCAGGCCGATAGTGCCGGGAAGCACACCCACGCATTTCCGGCCTTGCTCGCTGCTAACAGACATTTTCGAACTTGAACTTGGTGTGTTTATGCGTCATCCGTTTTGAATTTGGGGAAAACTTTGCGTTTATATACGTCATCCGGCGTGAACTGGTTAAAAGCTAGTCACAGTCAACAAGGACATTTCAAATTCATGGTAAACAATTTTGGGTGAAATACTGAACTATTAATGCAGGTTGTACGGTACCAAGAATTGTTTTTACAAATGTACATTTTAATGAACCAAATGTACATGTACAAAATCAACTCGATAATATACCGGTAGGCTACGTGTACTTAATTAATCCTCCTTCCCCAATCTCGCTCAGTCTTTAATTTTGACACAGCAACATGTATTGCATACATGTACATGTAAGGCTACAAAATGTATGCTCATTTATTTTAGCATACGTCCATGTACAGAACATTTTAAGGCTAATGAGTTGTTTTGTTAAATTTAACCTTCTCTCTCCAATTTCATAATCATATCATTGACATTACGGTACAAGCATGATTTGAAAATGTTCAAGTGTTTTGGAGAGTGTATGGGGGCAAAGCAAGAGTTAACGAGGTTGGCTGATTAACATTCTATTTCTTACTCAGTTTTTTACACTATTTCTTACTCATTAAGTGCTGTTTATTTTTTATTGTTTTATGTTTTTATGGTTTTATTATTCTTATTTTTTTTAAAATAAATTGGGGGGGGGGGGTTGGGTTGGCATTAATATTATAATTCTTTTAGGTGGTTATGGAGTTGTAGTTTCTATTCCATTCAGTAAAAATATTCAATAATTAGTCAGTATTTTTCTCCCCTAAAAACAATCTTGCGCTTCATGCATGTAATTATGTATTAATCAAGGCCCATTTCCTTTTTCAGTTCCACATGGCTGATTGCTTACCACCACAAATTTAATCCAGAGTTAAACAAAACCCATAAATTAGTAGCCAACATCTGTTTGTTATGAGTCAAAAAGGACAAAAACTTAGGACCTCCCCCCCCCCCCCCCCGAAAAAACCATTGTGTGCAAATGAGGGAAATGGTTTGGTGTTGCACTGGTAACACATAAATACCCAACCAGTGAATCATCTTCAATTCCACTGGTCCATGGGTTGCGAATGCAGGTGCGTTCAGACAGGGATGAACTCGAACAATAACAAAGGTGAATGATTCTGTAAACACCAGGTGTTGTCTGACAGTGAGTTCTTGACATTTTTGTTAGATTGCACGCAATAAGGTTAAATCATGGAGCTATATTAAATTACTAAAGCGCTGGCTCGATGTACAAAGTGATGCCTGCTGGGCGCATCCATGTTTGTGGACAAACCTATGGAAAACACGAAACGTTCAACAGCTTTTGTATGGCTATTTGCCAATTTGCGTTTGTATTCCATACAGTGCGTTACCGAAGCCGATACGCCCAAAACTGAAACGCCAATCAGCAAATGAGCGTTTCATTTTGTCGTGACTTTTTTTTACTGGCATGTTGCGCGTAAGTTGTTTGCGTTTGTTCTACTTTGCATGTACATTACACTGTCAAAATTCAATCCATCTATTTTTATTATGTTTTACAACACGCACATGAATTCAAAATGTCTGCGTGCAGAATGGATTCAAAGGATCTCCACGCGTAAAAATGGGAAGTTAGCGCTTTAGAAATTTAATATAGCTCTATGGGTTGAATGCAGTCATTTACTTTTGCCGTAATTTTCTAAAATGGATGGATTGAAGGGTTACTGTTTTATAGCAGATATTGTTACACTGACCTGTCTAAAATGCTGGAAAAACCAAGAGTCTGAGTCTTGTAGTCTGGTTCCCTGACCCTACTTGTAGATGTCAGGTAATTTACTGGTCGGATGAAACCCGTTCGTGGATGTGTGACCAATTGCAAACAAAATAGGCACAAATTGGGACAGTATTATAAAAAAAAAGTTAGGGCTATAGTCTTTTTTAGCAAAATCTTCCAAGAAATTGAAATTTTTGTATCCCTCTTGAACACTGCTTGCACCAAAACGTTACTCTGTTAAAGGTAGGATACACCATTTGCAGATATAGAAAATTTGTACTACCGAATTATTAGGAATATCTTATATAACTTATTTGAAAGTAAATAATGATTGTAGGCATCCAGCAAAAGGATTGCGCTAGATATTTCCTGTAATTGTTCTGAAAAATTTAATTTTATATAAAAAAATTATGATCGCCCGCCGGCTATTGCCCAAAAAAACATGAACAACATAAGAACCACTGCCTGAAGCCAGTTAAAAAACGAACGCCGTTTTTCTTGCTTTTCCAAGCATTCATGATTGTAAAACTTCAGACCAAGGTTAAAAAACAATATTTACTATAAAATACAACCCTCCAAATCCACCCATTTGTGATAATTCAAGCAAATACTAATGGTGTATCCTACCTTGAAATGGTCACAGCTTTCATATCTCGTATAAACAAAATGTTAATTCCTTCAATTGAGATTGAGCTTTTGTTGCAAAGTACATTAACCCTCCTACGTCACTAAAGTCACTTGTTCGTACAAGTTCAGCAGCACACAGACACAGACTGTCTTTTGTGCAAATCGGTTTATCGAAGCTGTGTGCAGAATTATGTTCCCCAACACCTGCAAAAGATTAGACTCCGGACATTTGTGCATATTTGTATTTGTGCTTATTTGTATTTCTGCTTAACTATAGCTTGCTTTACATGTACATACTTGCATGCATTTGTTAAAGGAATAAATTATCATTTCAAATAAACCACATTGATATTACAGTGGAACCGTATTTCAAGGTACATTTAATTGAACAAAACAATCTGCTGGTAACAGTGGGAAACGTTGACTTTATTTAAACTAATTTACTTTGTTGAATTATAATTCAATTAGTTATTACTGTTAGTAATTTAATTGGTTATACTTGGGCATACCGGTATATGTACGGTAAAATGGAAAACAAACAATTACTAACAGGTTCATGTTCATGTACATGTACATACGTGCACTTTGAATTTACATTATTGGGAATATACGGCTATTGTATGACAAATGTATACGTGCACGGACGTTGATTTTAAGTGTAAACATATCGTACGTACATGTTCATGTGCATGGTACAATATTGAGGTAATGGACTTCGCTCTCCGTGTTTAAAGAGCGACGTCTGATTTGCATAATTCATAATTTCTTGGAAATCTGGCCCTCCATTATGAAAATTGCAATTACTGCTTGAGTGGTGTCTTGCACGTACATATGTGTGCACACATTCGCGTTTTTGTATCACTGTGGAGACATGGCTTCGTTCTCATGTACAAAATGGTTAGAAAGTCGAGCAAGTTTTTCAAAATGCTCCCATTTTAACCACAATTTTTTTCATGGGTTGAAATTTCGACCCAATATACCGTATATTATACCCAAACACTAACTCTAACCCACATTCTAATCCTAGTTTTTGAGTAATTTAAGTACAATCCAAAAATCTAATTCGGGAAATTCCTAATGGAGACCTACTGTATTCATCTATAGAAATTACCCTTTGGAGACCTTTTCACTCCCATTGTCCCCATTGTGTTCAAGTCTCCAGAGGGTACCTTATTTCGCACCACATGAAAGTATTGCTAAAAAAGCATGTACATGTACCGGTATAAGATAGTGTTGTGTGTACCATCATGTACCGGTATGTACTGTACATGTTGTATTCGCGTACTGTACATTCATGTACACATGCTGTATGGTACATGTTGGCGTTTGACTCATTTATCACTCATTGTGCACCTTGCATACCAATCCATATAGGCCACCCTGTATGCACAGACCTGTACACATCCTGTACTGTATGCCTCCAAATGTCATAGCGATGCACAAACAAGCAGGGAGGAGCAGTTTCTTGAAGTCATAGAGAGTGATAGGGAGATAGGAGATTGCCCCGGTTGTTGAGCAGTTAGAGATGACTCATCCTGTGTTCTCTATAGACCCTCCTCTAATCTTTGAGGATGCGAGCACTGTGCAGTACATGTATGTGTGTGTGTGTGTGATGCAAGAGGCAGGATGCTCAGGCCGGGAGGTGTTTTTCTCAGATAACAGACGTCATCGTTGAGTGGACTGTACTTGAAGCTTTTGTGACTAGTTTTGTTTCTTCAGAGAAATGGGATTGTTGGTGGCACATCCTGGTATCAGCTTCGCAGTATTTGGTTAAATCTACTATAAAAGAAGTTCTGTTGACGTGAAGGTATCTTAACGATTGTGTGTAACTCTGCAATTCAGTAGTGTGTACGGTATGTCAAGTAATGTTGTGCTTTTGGAGATTGTATACATGTACAGTAGGTATTGAATTCAGTTTTATCAGTAGACTGTTGTGTTTGAACTCTCTGGTGGGCCCGTACATGTACATGTACATAAATGTACGTTGTGAACATGTGTACTTGTAGTTTACATAACATTCGTACACGTCTGTTGACGTTTTGGGGACATTCGATAGGGTTTGTGTGCTTCAGGAAAATCGCTCTATACTCGAACCCTCAAAACTATTTTGACTTAAAATCACCCGAATATGTCGTCTTCATTTTCGTTCATTATACCCTAACCCAAAACTACCTCTTAACCCCCTTCACTGGAGACACAAAATGCTATGAGGACAGGAAAATGTCCCTACAACTTGGTCAGCTGTTTTTGAACAAAAGAAACTGTCCCCATTACTAGGTTTATGCGTAGCGAGTGAAAAACGTGGAGTTCGATGTGGGCCGTGCAATATGGTGTCATGTCACACTTGTTGTTGCTATGAATCAGGATTGATGATTCAAGTTACTTTAACCAGTTCGCGCCGGGATTATTTTAACATCACCGAGCCGACACGCGGGATTAATTTTAACGAAACTCGATCCGAAGCAGGTTCAGGTCGCCAGTACCGGGAAGCACACCCATGCATTTCCGTCCTTGCTCGCTGCTGACAGACATTTCCGGCCTTGGTCGTGGCGTGTTTATGCGTCATCCGTTTTGAATCTGGGGAAAACCTTGCGTTTATATTCGTCATCCGGCGCGAACTGGTTAAGAGAAAGAGTCGTTGTCTACTTGTTGTCTACCATGGAAACATACCGCATACTGTTTGAGTACATGTTATACATGTACCTCTTGCCATCCATTGGTGTTAATTATAAAACATAAAAACAGTTTTATTTTAAGCAAATTTGCTAGTTTTGAAGGATCTTTAATCTTTTTCTATGTTACAAAGAAATAATTGTATACTTTTATTTTTTTTGCAACAGATTGGTTGAGAAACTACTGCAAATCTGACCCTTGACTTCACTTGGTAACATCCAGTGTTTCGCTGATGAGAAGGTGGTACATGTAGTCATGGACACCACACCAGATACAAATCATCAAATGGCAGACGTCCGGCTAACGGCATCTCAGGAGATGGAGGGATCCGGCGAGATACCCTACATGGACGATGACGAGCCCGTCCCATCTCCTCCATCCTCCCGAACGGGAACGCTCAAAGCACGAACAAACTCCAAGGGCCGGAGTCCCAAATGCTCCCCCATGATGGTCAACAAGGAGAGCAGTATCCCCATCGTCAAGAAGGAGGCAGCCAAGGTCATGGAGATGTTCTTGAAGCGGCGGAGCATGAGCATGAACGATGCCATTCTACAAAAGGAATTCTTCAGCCAAGAGAGACGGAAGAAGAAAGACCGAGTGCCGCGGAATAATACGGTGTCTATATGCTCCACCATGAGCACAGACTCTAGCGACTATCGCAACAGTGGAGATTATGAGGAGGTTACACTAACAAGAAGCAAGGGAAGCTTCAGCCGAGCTCTTGAGAATTCGATCCTGCCCGGAGATGTCAAACGAGAGCAGTCATCCGCAGACGACGAACTGTCGTCATCTGACCATGAGATGGACAAGGAGAAATCCCGATCGGCACCTTCCACCCTGCGCATGCAGGTTGGACGGGTGACGGAAGAAGACCTTGAAAAGCTTAAGGCAGCTGGGAACGGCTACGCCCAACACGACAAAGACGGCGTAAAGAAAGAACCAAAGAAGAGAGACATGCCGAAGAGGCGTAAGAGCCTATTGGACAAAGCCAAGCAAATTATCCGCTCTCCCAGCATGCAGAGAAAGCATGACCACTCGGAAGAAAAAGAGCCAGCCACCGGTCCCGGTGAAACTTCTGCCAGTCGGTCCAAAGTTCACCAGGAAATGAAACACACCGGGTTCGCAAACAGGCTGAAGAGAACATTCAGACGAGACTCCCGCAAAAACTCCCTAAAAAATGAGGCGGAGACGAGAACACCCACTCCACCTAATTCGGAACCTAAAGAAGCAGTCAAAACAAGGCGCTGGCCCAGCTTCCAGCTCAAGTCACGGAAACCACGCAAGAGTGCATCTACTCCCACAGACGACAGCCTCGCCGGGGCTACGCCCTCGGATACCACCTCAAATGCCGACTGGGCCTCGGTCAGTGACTACGACCACACCCAGTCCATGACCGAATTTGACCGGCGGAAACTCCTCAAAGAGATTCACAACGGGGTTCAGTTGCGTCAACCGCAGCTGGCTGCCGGCAGCGATACTCAGCTTCACTCCAGAGAGGCCAATAAATTGCCGTCCAGTAGGAGTGCGGCAGAGCCTGAGGTCAGTGGACTTGGGTCCACAGGTACCCAGACCCCTTCCTCAGTCTTGTCAAGTTCACAAGAGTCCGGGTTGTCCTCTGACTGGTCTTCCGGTGGGTCTGGTCAAAAGTCGCAGAGACCAAGGAGTCTTAACTTGACGAGATCAAAGCGACAAGAGAGAAACAAACAGGGACTTAATGGCAAGTACACAATGCAGTAGTCAAATCAGTCTATAAAATGGAATTACTTCCACTGCCTCTATCACTTTGATTTATGAAAGACACGTATATGAAGCATAAATGCTGGCATCGGTCACATTTTGTACTTCGAGTCATGCACATGTACTAGAGAGATTCTGGTTGTACATGTGCATGAAGAGTTTCACTTGAGCCAAATTATGGACCCTTGCAAACAACATTTCTTTATTTATGACTGAGCTACTTGTATAATGCAATGCAAGAATCGTAGGAGAGAAGACAAGAAAAAAAACCCCAAATTTGAGGAATTTGTATGACATGTACAATGTCCATTTAAGTAGGGATTCCAATTCCAATTCTAACTTTGGTCTCTAGAAGCAGAAAGCAGAGAAAGGCCGTGTGCCGAAGTGGCCCATGAATCTAAACAAAGTACCGTCTATGTTTGTTTCTGAGTTTCTTTTGCTGTTGTTGTTTCTTTTGCAGATGTCTTTAAACTGGACAGGATCACCCCGGGTCATGTTCGGCGAGACACTGACACGCGACAGCCTGTCATGCCCACCGCAGGGGGTGACCGGAATAACCGGGATCTTGAGATAGACGGGACGGAAGAAGCTGGGGACAATATGAGTGGTGAGTCTGACAGAGAAGATATATGTGACCTGTCATCACAAAATGAGCGTAAAGTCGCACGGAGTGATTTCCCAGTACGGCCAGTCAAAGTCAAAATTTGAAGGGGTGGTCGATTTTTAGATTATATGGGTTTTTTTAAGACTAAATCCCCAACAATCCCCAAAAAAATTGAGACAAATTTGACTATGCCTTTTCTTTGCGCATTCACACAATTTCTCGCAAGAAATGCCTGTTTTCTCATAATCTCTGTATTAAGACTTATTAAAAAATAAAAATAAAAAAAATATTGAGTATCAAACATCCAAGTGTTATATACCATTGGAAAGCTCTGTTTCCACAGAATTTAGAAATACTCATATCTCAATTTTTGATTTTGCCGACTTTACGCTCATTTTGTGATGACAGGTCACATATGTATGAACAGTTTAGGTCTAAGAGTACAAGTGTGCCAGAGAGAGTTAGTAGAGACCCTGGATGTATAGTACCTGTATGCCTTGCACTCGGGCAAAGATGATCCAGGCAAATTTGGTCTGTACATGAGATAGCTGTACAAAACACAATATGATGGCAATGGCTAGGTTTGTTTGTCACTTTGGTAGTAATGTGGAAATGAGCTGTGCATGAAATGCTTAGTTTGTTTATCACCATTCTTCCAATTTGTTTGATACTATGTAGCAGGCAGTGTTGTAGCGCAATGCTTGATCCTCAAGGCCCATGCCTAGGCTTTTGACCCTTCTTGGGCAATGAGGGTCCTTGGCCTGGGCTTTGAGGGTCAAGCCGTGTCAAACATTGGTACCAGGTACCAAAATTGTACTTGGATAACTATCACAGTGCAGTAGCTAAACTGAAAAATTTGACAAGGACAACCAAATATTTTTGATTGGCAAAATTGATTATTTGATTTCTGTACACCAAACATTATAAAAGTACCATAACAATTGTTGGGCTTTTATATTGAGCAAAGGCAATTCCGTCGGAATCTTCTGAGAAACAGATTTTTTGTTTTCCTTTGCTGGCAGTCGGAGGTGGAGATGAAGAAGCCACTCTGCAGCGGCCATCCAAGCGAGAGCGGGAGGAATTCTACAAGCGCATCGCCGACAGGCTGGCCCAGATCGGAGATCGGTTTGTGACAGACTACCAGGAGGGAGTCGCCGGTCCCGATGAGCCTTCTGCCCCCGAAGCGAGACACAGGGCAAAGGAGCTGGCTGCGACCGCTGCTCCCATGGAGACCAGCGCGGCCACAGCTGCAGGTGGTGCAGGTGGTGCAGGTGAGCGGTAGGCTAGACCTCTGATGTCTGCTCTGGTCAATCTGCTTTCTTCTTAAAAACTTTATTTTTTTTATTTATTTATTTGTTTACAACCATCTTTATTGAAGGTGACCCATCCAGCAGAAGCTGATCATTTAGGGCCCTCAGTATAGAGAAGACAATGAGAAGAAGGTACAGTTTTAGAGGTGGGAGGAAAATCCCAGAAGAATATTCTGGGGAAAACACACGGAGTCAGGCAGGGACTGAAAACCCAATCCACATATTGGCCCAGGTGAGGGTTCGAACCCGGGTCATAGTGGTGGAAGGCGAGGAAAGAACCGCTACGCCAACCTGACTCGCTTTGTGTACTCATGTGTACTTGCTTGTGGCTTCATCTTCAAGGTTTAAAGCTCGTGTAGCCCCCCCCCCCACCCCATTTAGTTTCAGACATTTTACTTGTTTCTATGCTGTTTCTTTGCATTAGACTCTGGTCATTCTTTCAAGAAAGTTATTTGTGAACCACTGCTTGTTACAGAGTTTTCCGGTGTTTAACATGCCTGTTGTTTTGCATGGCTTATTTTTTAGAATCGGACGAAAGACTATTTGAGACCATCGGTGGGAGAATACGGGACCACGTGGATGGCTACCGAGCTGTAAGTGCAAAATGAATTAAGATTTGATAAGATAAAGTAAACGTTTCACAGGAGACTCCTGATGACGAGCAGAGCATACTGCCCGATACATTGAGTTTCCCTGGGGTTTTTTCTTCCAGAAACTCACAAACTCACGAAAGAGGTTATCAAATCGCGCAACCGTAAATGTAAATATCTCATGGGTATCGCATGGAAACCTGCAAAACGTATCCGTATGTTTTGAGGAAAAATTGCAAATTGGGAAAAGTTCGCATTTTATACATACATGTATGCAACATTTGACCAGCAGAAAGGCGGCTGCAACTGGCTTGTGCACATGTGAAACTTAATCGGAAAGTTTTGAATATGTGACCTGGCACCACGAAATGGGTGGAAAGTCGCAAAATAACAAAATTGACATTATTACATTTCTAGAAAAAAGAAGTCCTAGGCTTTCAAATGATGTATTGTGTGGTGCTGTAGCTTATTCCTAGCCGCCGCTATACTCTTTTGAAATTGCTGAAGTCATGCTCACTTGTTTTGAGAAAACGAAGTTCAAAGTCTGTGAACCGTGCCAACTATACTATTACTCAGTGCAAATCTGCCGCAAACAAAAAACACACTTTAGAGTTTTAATTGAGCTATACAATTTTGGGATATGATAAAGAAGGTTTTATGTGTGTACAAAAGTTACAAACTGGAAACCGACCTCCCACTTAAAAAATTGAGGTTTTGGCCAATAACTTACTTCGGCAATGTGCGACTTTCCGCTCATTTCGTAGTGCCAGGTCACATATTTGAATGTTCGGTCAGATGCAGTTTCGAAGAATCAAATACTAAATTATTTTAAAATGACAGACGTATTGTTGTCCTGTTTTTAGCATGTTTGACGAGCTACCTGTAGATTAGTTAAGTGTGATTTGATTTGGTTTTGTTTTTGAGTGATGACGATTCCAGTTTTGATTTGACCGATTTGTTATGTTGAAATCCCCTCTCCAGAACCCTGAACTGATTGTATTTGAGCTGCTCAGATTGAGCGGTAATCTGATACAATCCCCTCTGTCGCCCGACCTTAATATCTCAACGGTATGTTCAGTCCGATTCTGTCGCAACATGATAGGTGCTTGATTCATCTACCTGCTAGCCTTTTTGCACTGTTGACACCCACTAACATGAGGTTGCACATACCATGTTCATCATTAGCCGTGTTTCCATTGGACTATTTTTGGGTAACGTACCACAACTTTTCTGTAAAAAGACAAAATTTGTATCTAATGGGAACTTGTGGTAGACTAACTTCTCTGTCAATGTACCGCGACAGTAAAACTACCAGGTTGAAAGTGGTCCAGAAAGGTTCCGCTCAGCCGCGCTAAGTTATCAGAGACGCTGAAAAGTCCAATGGGAACAGCCCTGCGCTGAAGAAATACGTCACGTCACACACCATATCCCGCTTGGGTCAAAGGTGACTGTGCACAGCGTCCGCAATGTGTGACATTCTGCCAGTCTCGCACCGCAAATGAAACATTACGTCGCAGTATACGTAAAAGTCCAAGCACGGTAGAATTACACAAAGGAATGTTGCGGTAAGTTTTCGCGGAAGAAAAAGTCCAATGGGAACACGGCTTTAGCTAGGTCACGATCAGGGGTGGCCCTGGTTTTTGGTTTTTGGGTTTGTTAATTACCTGTCATGGTCATCTGGATTTACATCAAATTTCAAAAGGCTCTCTTTGTAGGCATCCCCTACTGGTATTTTGGTTTCTAGTGTTAGTTTCAATAAGGAGAATACACGAGAAAGTGTGGATTCGTAATTATGAATTCACGAGGCGCGAAGTGCCGAGTGAAGTTGTAATTGCGAATCCACACTTGCGAGTGTATTCTCCATTGCGTCAACTGTCATCCAGTTTTATAGTGAACATGAAACAGCATGCATACTGATATCGTGGCTTGTACTAGACGCGTAATTTACATGCAGAGTTTCTCAAGGATCTTCGTAATCAAGCTCTCGGTTAGTGTTGAGGTAAAAACTGCGAATTCCTAACTTTACTTGTGTAAAGAAACTTTTTAATAAAGCATGTGTATTGCTACATGTATTCGCATTGTATCACTGTGGAGACATGGCTTTGTTCTGTGTACAAAATGGTTAGAAAGTCAAGCAAGTTTTTCAAAATGCTCCCATTTTAACCACAATTATTTGAAATTAAGTTGAAATGTCTACCTAATATACCCTATATTATACCTTATTAACCCAAACACTAACCCTAACCCACATCCTAACCCTGTTTTTTGAGTAATTTTAGTAAAATCCAAAAATCTAATTCGTGAAATTCCTAGTGGAGACCTATTCATCTATGGAAATTACCCTTTGGAGACCTTTTCACTCCCATTGTCCCCATTGTGGTCACATCTCCAGAGGGTACCGTATTCCGTACCACTCGTACAACCCAGTAAAGCATTATACTTTTGTTTGAGCAAGACATGCCCTAGCATCAACATGGATAGTTCACAAATGTATTTTGACTCGAACTATAGTTTTACATTTCTTAAATTGTGTTCTCAATTTCAGTGTTAAAATGCTAAACAAATTGTGCTACATTTCCTGTGATCAAACATGCACTTATTTTGCAGTAAGTTGTTTACAGGGCAGTTTGAAAAGTGTGGATTCTTAGTTAAGAATTCCCCCTTTTTTGTCTAAAGCGTCGATTCTCAGATACGAATCCACACTTTTTGTCCAAAGCATCTACTTGTAGATCCACACGTTTAACAATAGAGTGACGTCATAGCAATGGTTTAATTTCTAAGATTTCCTGGCTCATCAATGTTACAATGTAGAAAGATGAGAAAATAGTACAATAGAATTGCAATATGTATACGTTGTACTCTGTTACTGGTGGCATCCAAGAGCTTAATCAGTTTAAGCATGGTTGAACTAAGGGTGCAGTACCCAACATATTCCAACAAAACATGCATTTTGATTTTGATAGGTTGAGTTCAGTTTAGATTAATTAACCAATTGGAGTATATTAATTGCTAACTGTAACTATCCCGTTTTAGTTTACGTTAACATTTATACTAACCAAATGGCCTCAATAACCTGCCAAGAATAATTCCGGTCCGAGTTTCATCCTGACTAACTCTCTCAGATCATTCCT
This sequence comes from Crossaster papposus, assembly GCA_037893245.1. Taxonomy (NCBI): domain Eukaryota; kingdom Metazoa; phylum Echinodermata; class Asteroidea; order Velatida; family Solasteridae; genus Crossaster; species Crossaster papposus. The sequence continues at coordinate 393,666 of JBAIAA010000566.1, read as the reverse complement.
CACTTCTCTCTTTTTCTTAATTTCCCCCTCTTTTTCTTCATTTTCCCCTCTTTTCCTCATTTTCCCCTTATTTTTCCTCTTTTCCTCTTGCACTCCAACTGGCTCTGTTTATTTTTGTTATATTGGTTGCTCTGCAAACCCTGGCCTGCCCTGCATGCTTAATCTCCCTGTTGCTTTGACTGTTCCAAACTGTTCCAATCTGTCATCCTGCTGTCACTTTTTTGTTCTGCACATTTCATGTCTGCACTCATTACCCCATGCTGTTACTTTCACAAAAATTCCCACGATTGTTTTGCTATGATTTTGGATACCTATCATCACCCCCACCCCATCCACCCCCATGCTGATCCACCCACTCCCTGGCCACACAGCGCCACAACCAACACCTCCACCCCTTCTCGCCACAGTCGATCCTGTCGGTGGTGCGGGACCACACCTACAAGGTCTTCCGCGACACCATGCAATCCCTGATCGGCCAGGACACGGGGGTTGAACAGCTGGCCCTAGTCTTCAAGTTTACCAAGCTGGCCATGAAGATAGCCCAGCACTACGGCTCCCGGGCCAGCGACATCAAAGAGAACAGCCTGCGATACATCGGGGATCGATTCGCCGCCTGGCTGGATAGCCAAGGAGGATGGGTAAGAAAAGACAGACCTGTACTTGGAAAGAATTTCATATCCGGGCATTATCTAAATTCCTGCGAACAAAACCTATGGGCCAAACAAAAGTATCGTCAAACTTCCGTTATCCAACTTCCGAAATGTAAGCATCATTTGTGATGCGATCAAGCAAAATCAGTCTGAAGTAGGCCCATGTCATTTTTGGGATTTTTACATATTCTTTTGTAGCATACTTCAGGCTCCATTTCAGTGAAAACCCCATGTGAATACGATCTTTGGTTAAAAAATTACAACCATTTGAACACCAGGACGTTAAAAATAAAGAAACTGAGAAAATAAAGTTTTTGTATCACTTCCCTTCTGAATTTGGTTAAAAGAATATTTTCATGTAAAAGAACAATATTTTCCCCATCTGTTTTTGTAAAAAAGTCAATTTTGATTTGTCCACCCCTACGCACATATGTTGGCCCTATCTAAAAACAAGAATTGCCGAGTTCCGACTGATCATGCTTGATCGCATCACATTTGTGGTAAAGATTTGACATTCTCAGCATAACAACATCTGATGTCAGGGTATAAATTCTTTGCCTTTATTTGTGACCCAACGTGTGATTGACTTGTAATAAGTTTGATGGACGGAAGGCCAGTCGATTGTTTCTTGAAGTCTAGTCCCCTTTTCCTCCTCTGATTTCCTGCAGGGAGCTGTTGTGGATTCCAGTGACTCGGAAGAAGAGGAACAGTCTCATCATGGCGAGTCTGAAATTGATTGATGGTTCAAGTCAACATCGTAAGATAGTTTTTATGTATTTATTTAATTATTGTTTTAATTTTGAAATGTTTTTCAACAGGTGTTTTTTTTGTTGTATTTTTTGGCAGCTGGTTAATTTTTTTATACGGTTATGTAAAGATATTTGGCTCAGTCTCGGGCCGACCGACGATTTGCTTGCACTGCGATGAAACCGTTGACATGAAGCACAAAAAGTAATGCTCAGGTCACAAAACAGAGAAACCGTTTGATTCTCGTGGAACAAACAGTATCTTGAAACACAAACAAATGCAACCATGCAGTCACCCACGATGCCCCAACGATTCTGCGGCTTAGACATGATCATGTGGCTACTTCAAAATGGCGGTTCGCATAACAATCAAACGATCATGATCACAGTCATGTCTGTTCATTCAACCATTTTTTGCCGCACCATGATAAGCTGCACAGATAATCGGATGGACACACGACGTTGTAACATCACACATTGTTGACTGCGATTGATTCCACATGCCGGAAACATGCTCGCAGTTATCAAATTTATCTACTCGGCGACTGTTGAATTTTTTTTTTTCAGCTAATGCCGATCATCTTAATATTTGACCCGCTCTGTGAGATTACAAGATTTGGGTGGTTGAACGCGGAGAGAGGGGTTTTCGTACGAACATTTGATATTCCTATTTCATGATTTTCACCTTGGTTAGGATCGATATTTTCAATTTCTACATTAAAACATGCTGAATTAAATCAGATTGTGAGGATCACCGGTTTTGTATTCTATTGCATACATCTCTTAAAGGGAAATAATTTGTTTAATGCATGATTCCTTATGAATGGGGTTTTTAGATTTCGCAAAATCGTCAAAATTAAAATCGGTGTATCACAAGAACGCAACATGCTACAGACCTCCACCATATATCAAATTAAAGAGGACAGTGCACTCTTTCTAATACATAACTCTGTTTGTCAAATTTTCGACATCTGACTTATTTTCACAGAGCAGGTCACATATGGTCACAGTGACACTCGGGTCACAAAAAATAAAAGGCGACTGATACATCTCTGACAGTCGTAGCGGAGACGCGGCTTGACCCTGAAAGGTCGGTCAACATCTGAGTTGTAGCAAGGTTGATCTGAGGGCTGTCTGAAGCAGTGTGTGGCGAAATATGTAATCTGACCAAAACTATTATGAAACTGTTTTAAAGGTAGGATACACCATTTGCAGATATCGGAAAAAAATTACTACCGAATTATTAGGAAATATTTTTCTCATTTTAAAGTAAATAATGATTGTAGGCATCCAGCAAAATGATTGCGCTAGATATTCTACATGTATAATTGTTCTGAAAAATTGATATTATTTTTTCTTAATCACGACCGCCGGATGGTGATCGCGCAAAAAACAATAACAACATAAGAATCGCTGCCCGAAGCTGGTTGGCATCCATGATTGTAAAACTTCGGACAGGTCAGTTAAACGATATTTACTATAAAAATACAACCACCCAAATCCACCTATTCATGATAATTCAAGCAATTACCAATGGTGTATCCTACCTTTAATTAATAATGCGCAGAAGCCACAATATGCTATGCTTGTACATCAGGACATAAATTTACAAAACCAATTATCAAAAAATTGAAAATATAATCAACATTTGTGATCATTTGACATTGCCGTAATCAACTATTTATTTGAGACTTATTTGCATTGCATGACATTTTTGAATTATGAATTGTCTACACATGAAACGGGACATGACGGCAAGTTCTTTTTCAGAAAAACAATTTTTTACTTCACTAACATGACTAAAGTTCCTTTGCTTATGTCCTTTTAATTTAATCATACACAGTCTGCCATACTGACATGTTAAACATGTTAAAATAAACTTTAAATGTATACATTTAGCTTTAAAGGGATCGTATACATTTAGCTTTAAAGGGATCGTATACGTTTGGTAATTACTCCAAAAATTAATGGCAATAAAAACTTACTTGGTAAGAAGTACAGCAGCTTTGGATAGTATATTCCTTTTTTGTTAAACTGTTCACTTCGAAGTACTGCGGTTATGGAAAAAGATATCACTTTTTATCCCCAAAAATTTGAATCTGAGAAGCGTACATTTGTAATACTGCAGTGACGTTTCTCAGATTGTGTATTCCAATGCAGATTATTATTTTACGTGGACATAACCGCTCCAGATTTTCGGCAATATCTCAAAATCGCTACTGAAATTTTTACAGGTTAGTTTTATGGTATATATCTATAACTGTATAGGATTGAAACAAACAATGGGTTCCTAATTACCAAACGTATACGATCCCTTTAAACTTCTTTACAAACATCTGGGTTATAATTGTGTTTGTTTTTTTAATGAATATTCGAGTCAAACTTTGAATAACATTCACTTGTTTGTTCTCTCGATGTGAGTGTTATACATATATTATCAATGTGTTTAATTCTGTATAGAGTATTCAAAGTTAACGTCAAATTTGTACACAAGTCTAATTTGTATCTAAGATGGCTAATTAACTTGTACATAATCTGTAAATCTTAAATTTTAACAATCATATAGAGAACGTCTAAAGGTTTATCAATTTATTAAGTGTCGTCTTAATCTTCGACTGCAATTAAACTTAGTTTAGTATCGATTTATTGTATTGTACTTAGGTGTTTATTCATCAGGCGTAATGGAATTATCATCAGTACTTTGTTTTCGCAATTCTAACGTCATTTTAAATATTTTTACTTAAAAACCTGAATTGGGCGATTCTAGTTTTGTAGGTGTTTCTGTAAGAGGCAATACTATGAAACATCTTGCAAATTCTAGCACTATTGGGGGTTAACCAGTTTGCGCCGGGTTTATTTTAACATCATCGAGCCGAGTCGCGAGATTATAACGAAACTTGATCCGAGGTGGGTTCAGGCCGATGGTACCGGGAAGCACACCCATGTCATTTTGGGCCTTGCTCGCTGCTGACCGACATTTCCGGCCTGACTCGTGGCGTGTTTATACGTCATCCGTTTTGAATCTGGGGAAAACTTTGCGTGTATAAACGTCCTCCGGCACGAACTGGTTAACACAGCCTAACTTAATACACAGCTTGGGTATATGCATGAAGGATACATCTTTGTCTCTTGCCCAATATTCATACAAATCCTCCTTGTTCAAACCCAGTATCTCTGAAGTTAGAAGTTGAATACCGATATCAATCCATTGTCGGAAATGCAGCCAGGACTTCGTAAACCTTCAAGATACATACAGTACATAGTTGTTCATATAGTGTACATTTTTTTGATTGGGTCCAGCAGGGTTTATTATTATTTGCATACATTTATATTTACCGGTATGCAGACTAAGGGTGTTTTGCCTATGTGCTCATTCTATTTTAGTTAAAAATCCCAACTGTATTTTCAGGCTCAATGGCTCAATGTTGCCCCTCAATGGCAAAACCCCAACCGCCCTCAATCCTCCAAATTCCTCCGATGCATTCAACTTCCAAGTGCCCTCCTTCTTGCACAATTCTACATTTTGCAAAGAGGATTTTGGATAGTTAGGGTTAAACACCTGAAAATATGGTTGGGCATTTTTGTTTTTGAAGGGTAATTCACAAATCCTAGAACTTAGCATTTCTGGTTTCCAGTTTAAGCATATCCCCAATGCACCAACAGTGCCAGAATTATCCATTTATCTCGTACATCTACGTACATTTATAAAATGTCAGTTTCTTTTCCTTAATACCTGTACAAGAATATTTTGCACTTTTTTGAAAAGACAAGTTTGATTTTATCAAACTAAGAAGTTAATGTTTTTTTGTTTTGTTTGAGGCAGTTTGTAAAATGTTTTGAACATTTAATCTGATTTGTGTGCCTGATTTCGATTTTGTAATTTCTGCCTCGAAGATTCCAATAATTATTAATTATTATTTTTAAATGGAGATTTTACTATGCCATGCTGCAAGACTTTTAGTGTAATTAAGTTAAATTATTGACTTCACGTTTACATCTTGAAAATTATGGTATTTTGTATTGAGACACGGAGCTGAAATACGATCTTCAGTTTAGTACCATTGGAGTCTCGTAATCGAGCTACGACCTACGACCTTATAACATTCATAAATTACACGTACATCGTAATGATCTGCAATATTTTTCAATGGAATTTCCCCTTAAGAATCTACAGGTATAATCTGACTAAACTACGTTAAAAAATAAAATTTTGAATAAAAGGTGGTAGTTTTACACCGACACAATGTTTATTTATAAATACCAAAGACAGCTTATCCATTCCTATTGGTCGAGAACCCTTCACGTGGCCGGTTTTAAAACACCAGGGCAAAAATGTTTTCGATGTCGCATGAAATTTGAGCGTCCGTGAAATCTGGTCACCTTAGACTTTTATTGGTTGAAACCTCACAAGACATGCGCAACATCACAAACGAGTCTGTATTTTAGAGTCCTTAATTCATGCTGTACCGGCAACTTGCGTTTTGCATCGTGCAGTACGAAGGACGTGCGCGCCAATGTACATATTAGGAGTTAGCTTACCTCCCGGACCAATCACGGGAGCGAGGATATTCGAGGAAAATACCATAATAATATAGCTAGAGGGGTGTTTCACAAAATATGAAGTAAAATTGTTTAACAAAATCGTTGGAATATTATATTTTCAAACAAATTGTTTTGAAGTCTTTTACCCAATAGGTATTTATGGATGTTTATGACATGATACAATAATGCAATTTTAACAAGGTACAATAATATGTACTAATAAGTGACATGGAATAAATGGAAATTGCACAAATCATTTTCTGGTGCTAAATTAAAAAATGTATGCCTTAGGCCATCAGCCTTGGTCCGAAAATTGGGCCACCAGTATCAATTGATGAATAGGAGTATTGCTCATAGCAATTTTCAGCAAGGTATGCACACGTACCTAGAGTAGGAAAATGTGGCGTGATCTTTGCCAACTTTTTGGGTGTTATCACTTTATATATATTTTTTTCTTCAAAATGGCCGCCAATATGCTTGTTACCAAATTAATTGATGTGGTAACAAGCATTGGCGTTTTTTTTTTTTGTTTTTTTTTTACTGTGATAACACCCAAAATGCTGTAATGCTTCACATATTTTCCAACTACAGAAATTGCATACCTTGCCAAAAATCACAATGAGCATTATTCTCCTCACTTGATACCGACCAACCCCCCCAAGCTGATGGTCTACCGGAACCTCGGTTTCTTATGCTTTTACAAAAAAAAAAAAATGACTTATTACATAATGTCTTTCTTTTTCGTCTCATTTTATGACGACTCATTTTATGACGACTGTAATTTACATATTACAAGTATCATGTTGAGATATACAATGTACGTGTGTAAAGGTGTTAACATAGTACTTTTGTGTAGAGCCCCTATCTATCTGTGAATTACTAAAATACCTGACTAGAAGTTATTTTTGTTAAATTAAATGCTGCAGTTTAAGAATGAAACTTAATTAATTTAATTTGTTTTACAGTTTTTCTTGAAGTGGTAGTGGCTATGTTCCTGGACAAAATGTGAATGGGAAATTTGTATTCATTGTTGACTGATGATACCAATTTCAACGTACTCTTTTGTTTAAGCACATCTTCTGAAAATTGTGTTCTCTTGTAAAACTTGCAACTACATGGATTGATAGTTTCGTGATAAATTTAAGTGGACATTACAGTGCGGAAGTGAAATAAGAAGGAAAATTCCGAGCCGAAATTCTTGTTGTGGTAGACTTCAAAGATAGTGATGGAAGACTCAAGGGAAAAAACGCCAGTCAACAAACAAGCTACAAAAGTACATGTAAATTTGACAGATTGTTAGCTATTGTACATCATGTTCTATGAATATGCAAAGTTATAAACAAAACTAAAGGAAGCCATGTTATCATGTATGTCTTTTCGTTACAAAAAAAAAGTAGCTTATGCTCGTTTCAGACAGGCGTTCCACAGTCGCGCCGAACCAAATTGAAATCAAGTCGCTCCCGAGTCGCTCTAACAACTCCAGCAGTCGATCGTTCGCTGTCTGGCGCCCCTTGTCGCCCTTATTCGTTTCAGACGTCGGACTCAATTCACTCATTTGGTTCGTCGCGACTGTGAAACGCCTGTCTGAACCGAGCGTAAAAGGGGTTTCACTAGGAAAAAAATGTACTGTTGGCCACTAGACTATTTATGTGTTCCGTTTGGGAAGTGACTCCTTCTGTATTCCAGGTGCTAAGCACTGTGTAATTACATATGACTCCTGTACTATGTACATGTAATGTAATCCTTGATTAACTGGTCACATTAATAAAACCTTTTAACCTGAATTGAAATAAACTTGAATAAAACATAATGACTACATGTACAACGATTTATTAACAGGACTTTTATGTTGCAAGTTTTGTACGTCTTAAACTAAAGAAATAAGATATACCATTTGCAGATATTGAAAAATTTTACTACCGAAATATTAAGAAATATCTTACTTATTTGAAAGTAAATAATGATTGTAGGCATCCAGCAAAATGATTGCGCTAGATATTCTGTAATTTTTTGGACAAAATATAATTATTTAAAAAACAAAATCACGATCGCCATCAACAACTGCTCGACGCCGGTTGAAAACAAACGCTGTTTGTCTTGCTTCTCTTTACATCTATAAAATTTCGGACAGGTCAGTTAAACGATATTTACTATAAAATAAAACGCCCCAAATCCGCCGAGTGATAACACCCAAAAGCTGCCAGGTTTCACACTGCGATGCTATCACACAATTTCTAACTCTATAGGTACACACATTGCAAAAAATCGCTATGAGCATTACGTCTCTCGATCATTTGATACCGATGGCCCATTTTTTGAACCGAGGCTGATGATGGCCTACATGTAAATCCACTAATATTAGTCTTGCCCCCCCAAATCCTTTGGAATTGCTTGTTTAAAACCATGTACGCACACACTAGCCGTTGTCAAGACAACCTAAAGCTAAACTACATTCCATGGAAACCAGGGGCTAATTTCATAAAACATGTAAGCAAAAAATTTTGCTTAGCACAAAAATAATTTTGCTCAGTGAAAACAGGGGCCAATTTCATAGAGCTGCTAATAAGCACAAATTTGCTGAGCATGACAATTTGTCCTTGGCAAAAACAAGGTTACAGATCAAATTTTCACATGATCTTTATTGTTCTGGATTGAAAATCGGCTGTTTTTTTTGCTTAGCATGAAAAACACGTATAATTTTGGCTGGTAACCTGTTTTTAATGAGCAAGACTTTTTTGAACTAAGCAAATTTTTGTGCTTAGCAATAGCAGCTCTATGAAATTGGCCCCTGGTTACTAGCCAAAACACCGTGTGCTTTTCATGCTAAGCCTGGAAATTTGATTTGTAACCCTGTTTTCCTCCCAAGCAAGAATTGTTATGCTAAGCAAATTTTTGTTTGATGAAATTGGCCCCAGTACATGTACAAATTAAACCCCCTTGGTGCTAACTAGGTCATGTACATGTACATGTACACATAATTTGACTTGCTCATTCATGTAGCATTTGCTTGGTGTTGTCATGGCGAGTGCCTTTCATTAATTGGCCAGCTTATATTACAATCAATAATTATGCGCTAAAATGAAAGGCACTCGCCATGACAACACCAAGCAATTCTCTTTGTGCTTCATCAACATGAAGGTACGAATTGGTTATTGACTATTGTCAAGGTCAAACCTGTACCTGAATCAGTGTCTGTGAATGGTCGCTAGTCGGCCTATAATTATTCAGTTGTGCTGTATAGTTACCCTCATATAGAATTTGTTTATAGTTACCAGTAAATATGGACATTTTGCAGACATCACACCTGTCCATTTCTTTTTGAGTAGCAAGAGATATAACAACAACAAGATTTGGTGGAAAACTGCTCCACGAAGGTAAGTTCTGTTTAATTTGTATTTTTTGTAAAACATTATTCGCGTGCGACTAAATTGTGACAATTTGATTACAAAAAATGTTATATTAATAAGCTCCACTAGACATAATTTATTTGTCTGCTGCGGCTTTTAGTTGTGTCAAATGAGTGCTGTTTTTATCTTAACAATCCTGATATAACTATATTTAAGCTAGGTTTGATAAAATAAATGTCAAAATGTGTCGTTCCAGATTTTAAAATTCTAATTTTATAACTAATCAAGAACGTGTGGTGTTACACTGTAGTACTGTTGCAGGACATTAATTTAAAATATACTGTATTTGCAGCTATCCAAAAATTAATCCGATACTTTGACACAAAACCCCCTGTAAAATTATTCTTTCTAGCCAAGCTGTCATTTAAAAAATGAAATAAAAAGGTCATTTTCCAAAGTTGTGTCTCAGAAATGCATTTTTGGAAAGTTCTGTACAATTAATAAATGTAGTTGGATTCTAATCTGTGAATGCTTACACAAGTAGAAATGATCCAAATAAAATGTACAAATGACAAATAATACCTGTACTCTAACTTTCAGGGACTGTTTCTGGTCCATTTGTTGAATTCCTGAATTGTGTTCCTCGGATAACTTGACATTTCTTTTTGAACCGACACTGCAAATTTGACATACTGAAACATTGTGTTGTTTTTTTAATTGATGTTTAATTTGTTTATGTATATTAAAGAAATGGGAACCTCAGCAAGTAGCAGACGAGCTGGTCCAATCAGTAGTGGCAGTGGTGGCAGCGGTGGCCCTATCATCTGGATCAATCCCAGATATCGTAATACCTTCAATATCGATGCCGGCCGTCGACGTGTCCGCACCACCACAGCTATTAATGAGGAGAGGCGGAGCCCAACACCACCGCCCACCAGCACCCAATTGAAGGTTCCTTGAAACAAATATGAAAAAGTTTCTTCCTATATTTAAAAAACCCGATGTAAATGCAATCACACTTTTTCCATACACGTATCATATGCTGTTGGGATTTTTCTTGTCTGAATTTACTTCCAAAACTGTATGGCTGAGCCTCACATTTTTGGAGGAACATGTACACTTTAATCTGCATTTTTTACTACTTTATTGCATGTCCCTGTGTTTTAAAGGTAAAATACACCCTTTGCAGACATCAACAAATGTTACTACCAAATTATTAAGAAATATCTTGCTTATTTAAAAGTAAATAATGATTCTCGGCATCCAGCAAAATTATTGCGCACATAAATACAATTAAAAACTGCCCGACGGTTGAAAACGAACACCAGTTTTCTTGATTTTTTTCCCTCGGCATCCATGATTGTAAAACTTTAAACAGGTTAGTTCAACAATACGCGGGTAAACAAATGTTAATTGAATTAAATTGAAATAAAATGAAATAAAATGAAATTCATTTTATAGGTCCTGAGTTGTGGCTTGAAGCCTAGGGGCAACATGTTTGCCCACTTCACATCTGATATTGATGAGGTGGATGGCTTAGTTGTGAGACGGGGCCAAGCTTTCAAGATGGAACTGACCCTGGATCGCCCGTATGATGACAGCACAGATGATATCACTTTGAACTTTCAAACGGGTACGCAGTTGCATTATATAATAGCATGGGTTGGGATCGATATCTGCTGGGCAATGGTTTATACCTCTTTTCCACAAACTTGTTAAAAATTTGCAAACATATTTTGAAAAAATATAAACAAAAACTTCTTAATTGTTATAAAATACCTAGTCTTACTTGCCTTACTTGACTGTAAGTGAATAATAGTCTCAAGAATTCTGTGAAATCTTGGCACCTGCATTTTGTGCTGTCATTGTGGAAGTGCCATGGCCTAGTTGTTCGGAGCAATTTGTGGTCTGCCGGTAGTTCTGCAGGTTGGGGGTTCCAGCCCGGCTGGGCTAGGACACTTCTACACATAATATGGGTAGAGGCATTATAATGCCTTGCTGTGGACTAGTTACCTATCCCAACCCTATTCATGCTGTGAAGAGATCAGAATGTCTTGTTTCAGTGTGAGGGGCTGGTTCTTCCACACTTTCCTCTAGTAGCCCACACCTCGAGTGGCCTTTGGCCTTGTGATGGGCGATTTGCAATAAAAAAAAATTAAAAAGTTGGATTTTTGTATCACTTTCCAACAATGGTTAGCTTACTGTCATTTAAAAAAAAAACGGTTTCCAAAAGTAAATGTGAACTAAAGTACTTTTATTAGCAAGTGCCACATAATAAATAAATTACACATTTGCCCAGCTGAAAAAAACCCAAATCCAGTCATACGCTGAATAATATTCATGTCACATTATTATATTTTTTTCAACAATGGTATACACGCTGTAAAAGTTCAGGGTTGGCATGTTGAATCTTCGAAAAGAAGAAAAAAATCTTCAAAGTTGCAATTTAAAGAGGTGTCTGATGACAGCTAACTGAAAATGTCTCTTCTTGTTACTTAATTATTCCCCATTTTTACAGGAGAAACCCGGAATTTTCAGAAGAGAACACGGGTGCTTCTGTCCCTCCGTGAGCCTCGCCCATCATTAGCTGGAGGATGGAAGGCAGAAATTGAGGCACGGGAGAAAGATGAACTCACTGTGTCTATCATTGCTTCACCCGATGCATTGGTCGGCAAGTACTCTCTTGAAGTGCGTACCACGGTTAAATCGGGTAAGGCATCAATTTTGTCTTGTTACAGTATTTTAAAATCACCGAGCCGAGGGGCGGGATTATTTTTAACGAAACTCGATCCGAAGTGGGTTTAGGCCGACAGTGCCGGGAAGCACATCCACGCATTTCCGGCCTTGCTCGCTGCTGACAGACATTTCCAAACTTGAACTTGGCGTGTTTATGCGTCATCCGTTTTGATTTGGGGGAAAACTTTGCGTTTATATACGTCATCCGGCGCGAACTGGTTAAAAGCACCCTATAGGCACTGTAGCTCGTAACCCAGAAGAAAACAGTAGAGAGAAGACAATGAGAAGAAGTTACAGTTTTAGAGGTGGGAGGAAAACCCCAGAAGAATATACTGGGGGAAACACACAGAATCAGGCTAGGGACTGAAAACCCACGGAATCAGGCAGGGACTGCCGGAAAACCCAATCCCCATGTTAGCCCAGGTGGGATTTGAACCCAGGTCAGAGCTGTGGAAGGCAAGGAAAGAACCGCTATTGCAAACCTGAAATATGCTACACTTCTAGTTACATACTATCTATCGACTAAATTATTTCAATGTTTATTTCTGATATTTATCTTGGCATGCTGAACAGAATTGGGCAAATGTTTGTATCAATTGAGCATTCGTTTCCTGTGTCTCTTTTATATCTTTTTGCAAGATTTATTGTACAAACATCTGCATGCTACTAACTGACCACAAAATGGAACCATAAATACAGGATCACCCAAGGTGCTTACTGTGAAAAAGACTATAAAACTTTGTTTTATATCATTGCCTGTTTTTATTTTGGTTGCCTGTAAAAACAGGTGACTCCGCTGAACCCCAGCGACACGTATTGAAGGAGCCCAAGCCAGTCTACCTTCTCTTCAACGCCTGGTGCGAGACTGATCAGGTCTACATGGAGGACGAGAAAGAACGGAAGGAGTACGTGCTGAATGAAAGGGGTTTCATCTGGTACGGCAACTATAGACAGCCAGGCCGCAGGCCCTGGGTGTTTGACCAGTTTGAGAAGGGTGTCTTTGAGGCCGTCATGTACCTTCTGGAAAGACATGTAGGTATCAGAGTGGGTCTTGCTAAATGATTGTTCATGATGAGAGCTTTGGGTTTCGGAGGGGTGTGGCGGGAAATGTTGCCTGTATCCCTAACATATTTGCTTCCCGGGGTTGTATTAGAGTGCCTGCAAGTCCATCTCCCTTCAGTCTCAAGTCAAGTCACTAGCTATTCAAATGAACTGTTGACAAAAGCATTACTTTGTCATTGTTCAACCAGTTACTTGCGTCTGGCTCTATGAAAGAACTTATGAAAGAACTTATGACTGGACTTATGACTGGACTTGTGACTGGACTTGTGACTGGACTTGTGACTGGACTTGTGACTGGACTTGTGACTGGACTTGTGACTGGACTTGTGACTGGACTTGTGACTGGACTTGTGACTGGACTTGTGACTGGACTTGTGACTGGACTTGTGACTGGACTTGTGACTGGACTTGTGAAAGGACTTGTGAAAGGACTTGTGAAAGGACTTGTGAAAGGACTTGTGAAAGGACTTGTGAAAGGACTTGTGAAAGGACTTGTGAAAGGACTTGTGAAAGGACTTGTGAAAGGACTTGTGAAAGGACTTGTGAAAGGACTTGTGAAAGGACTTGTGAAAGGACTTGTGAAAGGACTTGTGAAAGGACTTGTGAAAGGACTTGTGAAAGGACTTGTGAAAGGACTTGTGAAAGGACTTGTGAAAGGACTTGTGAAAGGACTTGTGAAAGGACTTGTGAAAGGACTTGTGAAAGGACTTGTGAAAGGACTTGAATATACAACACTGTTGCTTCCTATTCCTTCTCCTTTTGCTTTCCCAACGTAAAAAATCTAAACAAAATTGGGAACGGGTCAAAGAATGGAAAAAGAATGTTTGACCCAACATTTTTTGTTAATGATGCAAATGTTTGAAAGACCTAACGTATATGTACGAGGGGCGATCGATAAGTTGGTGACTTGTAACTAATAAGATTGTGTCCCAAATACACATACACATTTATAATTGTGGTCGCAGCCACTTTCCATTGATTAGACTCGTGCATAACTCTAAGCCGTAGTCACAAAATTAGGGCACAACAATTGTGACCGGCTCTACAAAAAGGTGTATTATGTCGCAAAAAAAAAGAAATTGAGTTATATACATGGTTAAAAAGCCCATAACTTAAGCTTTCAATTGGTATATAATAGAGCTCTATAGCCCCTCTAATTCTGGAGATATGACGTGTTTACATATTGATTACTTCCTTGGAGTTCAAATTACACAACTGAGAAAACGGGCTTTGAAATAACCGGCTCTGTTGTACTACAACAGAACGATGGACACAAAATGGTATTTTTTTTCACTTTATTCATCAAAATCAACATTTCTTTGAATGAAACCTGAAACTGTACGTATTGAAGATGTCATTCATGACAGAAAATAAAAATCACATTTTGATGAAATGATAGTGCACAGTGCGACTTATACACCTTTTTGTAGAGGCGGTCACAATTATTATGTTGCAGTAACTACAAGAGTGGATACAAGCTTATCTGAACTTAAAATCTGTGCTTGTTTATGCAGATTTTGCTCTAATTTGTTCACAGAAATTTAAAAAAATTGATGATTACGTACATGTTTTAGGCTATATGTAATTTTAATCGTAGAGGGCTTCCAAGTTTGAATTCTCTTCAGTCAAATTCTTGGTTCAACTGACAATTTAATTATGAGTATTGATCTATTTTGTTTATTGGGCTTAACATTTATTGTAACATCGATACAACTGATTGTGTTTTCAGGTTGATGATTATGAGCGTGGAAGCTCTGTCAGTGTCAGCCGCGTCATGTCAGCCGCTGTGAACGCTCAAGATGATAGTGGGGTCTTGAGTGGTCGCTGGGATGGCAAATACAGCCCACATGCTCGTCCAACTTCCTGGACAGGCAGCAAACCCATTCTGGAGGTGAGTTCAACTTAACCAGTTCGCGCCGGGAATATTTTAACATTACCAAGCCGAGGCGCAAGATTATTTTTAACGAAACTCGTCCCGATGCGGGTTTAGGCCGATGGTACCGGGAAGCACACCCACACATTTTTGGCCTTGCTCGCTGCTGAAAGACATTTCCGGCCTTGCTCGCTGCTGACGGACATTTCTGGCCATGCTCGTGACATGTTTATGCGTCATCCGTTTTGAATCTTGGGAAAACTTTGCGTGTTTATACGTCCTTCGGCACGAACTGGTTAACCACATTCAAACTAGATATTGTCTTGTCGAGTGCCATACATGTCATCATATTCTGGGAGCATTGAATTTGTGGTCTGTGGGTAATTAAGGCCGGTTCATACTTCACGCGAAAGCGATTGCAATACAAATTTCACGTCACAAAGCATTTGCTGCGAACATTCGCCCAAGTTGAAATGTGTTCAACTTTTGCGATTTCGCATCGCGAAAACTCCACCTGATGTCACATATTGGCGTTCGCGTTTGCTTTCGCTCCGAGTATAAACCGGCCTTAACTCTGAGCGGGTTGTGGCCTCAATGCTCGCAATGGTCATGCGATGGTCGTTGCACATATTTTTTAAAGTGCTGCGCAATCATGGCTTCAGACATAGCAGAAAACAAAGACTTTGGGAAAAATTAGTCCGTAGCTTGCTCAAATCCTGCATGAAATTCACGAGTATGTCGGTGTTTCTGAGAGTAGTTTTGACACAATACACTTTGTCACCGTCTTAAATTATGCAGAAGCACTTCAAGGAGAAATCACCAGTTCGTTACGGCCAGTGCTGGGTGTTCTCTGGTGTCTTCACTACTGTTCTTCGATGTCTTGGCATACCGGCAAGGAGTGTGACCAACTATGCATCTGCTCATGACACCGACGCCAGTATGTCCATTGTAAGTGGGATTTTGAAGTTAAAGGGATCGTATACGTTTGGTAATTACTCCAAAAATTAATGGCAATAAAAAACTTACTTTGTAAGAAGTACAGCAGCTTTGGATACTATAATGCATTTTTTGAAACTTTTCACTTCGAAGTACTGCGGTTATGAAAAAAGATATCACTTTTTATCCCCAAAGTTTGAATCTGAGAAGCGTTACTGCAGTGACGTTTCTCAGATTGTGTATTCCAATGCAGATTATTCTTCCTGCGTGGACATAACCGCTCTAGATTTTCGGCAATATCTCAAAATTTTCAAAGACAAGGTGTGCACACATTTTGGTAACCCTTTTGGTCGATGGAGCCCGGCGTACATGCCTATAGGAGTTTTTCGAAACTTTTGCTTCGTCTTCATCTTCAGATTCGCCTCCAAATTATGAATCACTGAGAAGCAAATCAAAATAGAAGCAAAAAAAATATTATAACTTTGGGGGTTATGTCAATGGACTGAATGTTTCTGAAGCACAAGCAGGCACCAGAATGTGGCTGGAGTTCGCAAAGTTGGGAGCTTAAAATTACCCTAAACCAAAGACGGAGACGAAGTCAGGGATTTGAAAAGCCCATAGATACCTGAGCGCGACTCACGTGAGCCTGGTGCTACCTATTAATGACTGACACCGAATATTAGTATGAATATGAGTTGCTACAAGTACATAATGTAGGGCCCACGTGTACTTTGCCATGAGTACAAGCAGGGTTGGAGTCGAGTCCCTGCAAGCCCGTTCAAAAGTCCTTTCGTGAAGCCAGTCACAAGTCCCTTCATAAAGGCAGTCACAAGTAACTGGATGAACAATGACAAAGGAATGCCTTTGTCAGAGCTGATTTGAATAGCTTGTGATTTGAATTGGAACTGAGCTTGTGATGGACTTGCAGGAACTTACAGGGACTTGTGATGGACTCGACTACATCCCTGAGTACAAGTACTGGAGAAATGTTCTTCCAATCTCAATTACAGGACAGGTATTACGACCAGGACAATGAGAGGTTGAAGGAGCACGAAAGTGACTCCATCTGGAACTTCCACGTCTGGAACGAAGCTTGGATGAGTCGCCCGGAGCTCCCAGCAGGCTACGGAGGCTGGCAGGCTGTGGACGCCACACCTCAAGAAACTAGTGAAGGTAATAATCACATTGCGTTTTGTTTCCATCCTCTAAAAGGAATCCCTGGAAGGAATGTTGCAACCTGACGCTGATTTTCCTTTATATGTCATCTCAATGAACGTCAATCTGTGCAAAAATCTTGAAAAGACATAAATCCGGGACACAGAAACATTTTCAATTCTGTTTACAAAAAGTTTTTCGAAATAGACTTTGTACCGCTGAAGTGGCGTCAGGATACTACATTCATCCCTTTTACATCTAAGGTTCTTGGATTTATTTGCTTTGAAGTCTGTTGTGGCAGCCATGACATAACAGTAAAGGTAAACTTTGGACCCCTGATAATTATGATGGGAGGCAACACCCTCTCATCTTCTGATATTATCCATTGGTTCCTAATTGTGCCTTGTTTCAGTCGAGCAAAATAAAATATTCTTTTTCATATTGTTTTCTTCAAATAACAAGAAGTCTCATTGCCTGAACGTAATATTAAATTTCTATTTATTAATATACATGTATTTTGTTTTTTCGCCAGACAGGGTTGACAGTAATAATTGTTTTTATATTTTGGCGGGGTCCGGAGACCGTAATACAAACCAGAGATTAATGTTTTGAATCTAGCTGAAGTCTGGTGTATCGTAACAACATGTTACAATCCTTAAAGTCTAGATGAAGGAAATCATTTTTCACTCCTGTCCATACACATGATAGGATTCATGTTGTGCACCAAAACCCATTTCCAGACACCAGAGAACGTGACCCACTCTCTAAAGCTGGAACAGTGAATTATCAATGTTAGGGAAGTCCACGGCAGATTTTTAGAATTCAGCCCCTCACAGAGGGTTAAGAGCCCTCTCGGTAACCATTTGGTGTCATTTGTCCACCTTCAGGTATCTACTGTGCCGGACCATGCTCTGTGAATGCCATCAAGCAAGGCCATGTCTACTATCCCCATGATGCAAGATTTGTCTTTGCCGAAGTGAACGGTGACATTGTTAACTGGCGGGTGAGTTATTAACACCGTGCACATTTATTTCTTCACGATGCATTATCTGGATCATTTTGGGTACTATTCTCCCTGCACCTAGGATCTGTCTTAATTCATATCCGGACAAGTTCCGGACAAGTCCCAAACAAGTCCCAAACAAGTCCCAAACAAGTCCCAAACAACTCCCAAACAACTCCCAAATAACTCCCAAACAACTCCCAAACAACTCCCAAACAACTCCCAAACAACTCCAAAACAACTCCAAAACAACTCCAAAACAACTCCAAAACAACTCCAAAACAACTCCCAAACAACTCCAAAACAACTCCCAAACAAGTCCCATGCTGTGTTCTCATTTTACGTGATACTTTGATTGACATGAAAAGTGGACTTATCATGTTTTTTATTACGTGAACAAAAATTTGCCTATTGTAATACTTTTCACGTTTTACGTTCCAACAAAAGCTTTTCGCGTCTTCGGCCCTTATAGTGATATGACCTATGGTCTGCCTTCTGAGAAGTAAAACACCTTTAACAGATTTAGGTTTCACATTCTGCCGTTCCAGCTGAAAAAAGACCGAACTACTGAAGTGATCAGCGTCAAGACTAGCCATGTCGGAAAGGTAATCAGTACAAAAGCAGTGGGCTCAAGCAAAAGGCAGGATTTAACTATGGACTACAAACACAAAGAAGGTATGCAAAGCAACAGTGACAGATCGAAGTTAAAGTCGATTCCTAAGTCTTTTTACAAGTCTTCCCACAACTCCTTTAACCAGTTCGCGCCGGATGACGTATATAAACGCACAAATTTCCCCAAATTCAAAACGGATGACGCATAAACACGCCAAGTTCAAGTTCGGAAATGTATGTCAGCAGCGAGCAAGGCCGGAAATGCGTGGATGTGCTTCCCGGCACTATCAGCCTGAACCCGCTTCGGATCGAGTTTCGTTAAAAATAATCCCGCCCGTGGGCTCGGCGATGTTAAAATAATCCCGGCGCGATCTGGTTAAAAATGCCAGTCACAAATAAATGGATGAACAAACAATGATAAAATAATGCTTTTGTCAAAGCTCATTTGAATGGCTAGTGATTTGATTTGGGACTGGAGGACTTGTGTAGGGCTAATTACAGGGACGTGTGATGGACTTGGGATGATGGACTCAACTATGTCCTTTGATACATTAGTCATTTGCCACCATCTACTCCTCATCATCAGGTTCTGCAGCCGAAAGAGCTGCCATCAAAGCTGCAACTTCTTACGGAAGCAATCCCGGGATTTATAGCTCGCCGGAAGCCACAGAGGATGTAGACATCCAGCTGGACTTTCAGGA
The DNA here is from genome assembly GCA_037893245.1 of Crossaster papposus. NCBI lineage: Eukaryota > Metazoa > Echinodermata > Asteroidea > Velatida > Solasteridae > Crossaster > Crossaster papposus. The sequence continues at coordinate 374,303 of JBAIAA010000566.1, read as the reverse complement.
CCTCTTCGTTGGAGCCGATTTTAACATCAAGGTGCCAATGACCAATAAGAGTGAAGAAGACCGAACGGTTTCGATTTCGGTCATCGTGCAGGTGGTCTATTACACTGGTAGGTCAAAAGAGTCTATAACTATTCACGTAACTTAGGAAAACACTACCCTGGGTCTTGCACCTTGTCTTTCTCAAATACAGGGTTTGCTTACAAAAGTATGTAGCTTTTTTCATTCGTTTTTTTAACATATGGAAACTTTTCCCAAGTTATAGATATTTTGATGTGTTCTAAAACTAAATGAATTATTACGAATCAATACAGTTTTTGTCATATAATCAATTGTATCAATTCTAAATGTACATTGTATGCAACTACCAAATAATGATGATAAATTGTTTGCTTGTAATTGTGGCGGTTTTTTGTTTGGTCCAGGGGTTCTGGCTGACAAAATCAAAAGAATTGATGAAAAGAAAAAGCTTGGGCCAGGCCTCGAACATGTGTTCAACTTTAAAATTGATGCTGACGAGTACATTGACAAGATGGTGGACCAGTCGGCATTCAAAGTGTTTCTTCTTGGCCATGTTGATGTAAGTCACAATCTGTGCATTTTGTTTTACCTTGTAGAAAATGAATGTTTATGATTAGTCCTTCTTGGATGATTTTCTTAATGAAACCATGATCTCCATCCATTTTTGCTGCCAATTTTGTTGTCAGTAAGAGACATTCCTCCTCTGTCTTGAAATTTTGTTCATTACTTATATATTTGCTGGAGATAATGCTTGGAGGCCTTTCCATAAATGATGTCGTACAACAAGTGACCCGTTCCACCAAAAAGTTTATTATGTTGCAAACTAATTGAAATTGAGTTATATATATGGTTCGAAAGCCCACAGTGTAAGCTTTCATTTTGGTATATAACAGAGCTCCATAGCCCTCCTGTTCTGGAGATGTGACATGTTTTCATATTAAATACTTCCTTGGAGTTCAAATTACACAACTGATGATGAAACAGCCTTTGAAATACCTGGCTCTGTTGTAGAACAACAAAACGATGCACCCAAAATGGATTTTATTTAGTTTATTCATCAAAATCAACATTTCTGTGAATGAAACCTGAAGGTTGTCATTCATGAAAATCACATTTTGAGGAAATGTTCACCCTCTCAACGTTGAGCGGGCCATTACATGATAATGTACAGATTGACCTAATACTCTTTTTAGTGGAGCCGGACACATATTACAAATCTTAGGTCATTCATTTAGGAAGTTATGTGTATGTGTCCAACTTGTATGCCTCCGCCACCTCTGCTGTTCTTGAGAAATTTGACGATGAAGATTTGTTAAAATGCCTATAATTGACAGTTTGGTCTCAAATGACGATCATCTTCTCATTCTTCCCTTTCTAGGAGACAGGCCAGGCCTTTGCAGAAGAGGATGATTTCCGTCTGCGCACCCCGGACCTTGACGTCAAGCTGCTGCGGCCCGAAGCCAGTGAAGTGAAGGTCGGAGAGCAGGTACAAGTGGAGCTCGGTCTAAAGAACCCTTTGAAGAAGAAACTGACAAACTGTGAGATCAGCGTCAACGGTTCGGGGCTCTTGGCTCCTCGTGTCATCAAACTCATGTAAGTGATTGCTACCTAAAGGTAGGATACACCATTTGCAGATATCAAACAATTTTACTACCGAATTATTAGGAAATATCTTACTTATTTATAAAGTAAATAATGATTGTAGGTTTCCGGCAAAAGCCTTGTGCTAGATATCCTGTAATTGTTCTGAAAAATTGAATTTTATAAAAACCAAACATAAGAACCACTGCCCGATGCCGGTTGAAAACGAACGCCGTTTTTCTTGCTTTGCTCATCATCCATGATTGAAAAACTTTGGACATTTCAGTTAACCAGTTCGCGCCGGGATCACCGAGCCGAGGGGCGGGATTATTTTTAACGAAACTCGATCTGAAGCGGGTTCAGGCCAATCTTGCAGAGAAGCACACCCACGCATTTCCGACCTTGCTCGCTGCTGACAGACATTTCCGGCCTTGCTCGTGGCGTGTTTATGCGTTTTGAATCTGGAGAAAACTTTGCATTTATATACGTCATCCGGCGCGAACTGGTTAAACGATATAATTACTATAAAATTCAACCCCCCAAATCCACCAGTAGTATAGGCGGAGCAGCTCGACCCCCGTTGAGGTGGGACGAGGTGGGATGAGGTGGGAGGTGGGAGGTGTGATGAGGTGGGATGAGGTGGGAGGTGGGAGGTGGGATGAGGTGGGAGGTGGGATGAGGTGGGAGGTGGGAGGTGGGATGAGGTGGGAGGTGGGATGGTGTGAGAGCTGGGATGTGGGATGAGGTGGGAGGTGGTGAGGTGGTAGTGAGGTGGGAAAGAGGTATTAAGGTGTGAGGTGGGAAAAACAAAAATAACAAAATTAAAATAAAAAATGAGTTTGAATTTTTTAAATATTCGCGTGATCTGATTGGTTAATTTCAAAATGTGTCACGTGATCTGATTTTTAAATAAACTGACTTGCTGGTGTATTAAATATGACATCATACACATGTTCGGGCAAGTCAAGACTGTAAAGAGAGGTAAGTGATCCCATAGTTGTGACGTCACAGACAAGCCTGGACGAATCAAGGGTGAACAATAGAACGTAAAGCGCGAAGAATACTACAATTCAGGACAAGTTAAGACTCGTAACGTGCGGTGCGCTCTGATTGGTTGGGTATTTTAGGTTGTTGACGTAATGCGTAACTGGAGTTTGGGTGAATAAAAGCCGATTCGTGTTGAGGTCCGACACATTTCGCTACCAACGACCGAAGACATCAGAAATTCTACTTGATATCGTCACGTACAACTACAACTATGGCTTCAGCATCGGGAAACAGCGCACCTCCATCTTCCCCAACCGGTACAGTGCAATGGGGTCCATTTGACTGCGTTAAAAAGTTGACTCATGTCCAAGTAAAAAGAGGATGGCGCCAGGGATTCAGCACGAGTGAGAAGAGACCGTATTACTACAATATCTTCACCCGAGAAAGTGTGTGGTCTATACCGATCATCCTCACCCAACAGGAGGAGAGTGAAGCCGACCCCGGACCTACAACGGACCTACTGGCGGCTGCCACGGCAGAGCTGGTCGGTAAACTACCCATGGAACTCTCCGAACCTCCAGCCGTCAAGGGAAAAAGTGACAAGAAGAGAAAGTTCAGCCCAGATCCCGACCAGGCGGAGAACGAGAGGAACGCCGTCAGATTTCACATTGGAGGTGAGCGCTATGCCCACGTCAAACGTTTCAAGGGTCACACTTATGTTAACCTCAGAGAGTACTACTTGAACAAAGACGAAACCAAACTACTGGCGGGAAAGAAGGGGTTGAATTTGACCGCCGCGGAATGGTATATGTTGGTCGATCACAGAAAGACCATTTCCGAGGCCCTAGACATCGTCTAGACCTCCAAGAAACTTACGTCTACGGTTTTTCTTTTCTTTCTATTTATTTTGAACTCATCCTCAGACTCCAATCATGACACCATACAACGACGATCAAGGGCGAGAACACTCACCAAACGAATCTTGATTAAATTCATCACGGACGACATACTTAAGCTGGTCTATCACGCGCAAGAACTACTGGGCTGCGGAGTCATCGCGAAGCTTCACTTCAGAAAAAAGCGCTCTTACTACTTCAACTAAGTATCATCATGAGGAACCATTTTCTACCCAGTAGTAAACACTACGAAGATTATTACGTTGGACAGGTGGGACGTGGTCACCCGGTGTTCACTGGACCGAGAAGTCAGAAGGGATACGGACTTGGAGGAATTTTGGGTGGACTTTTTCGGTCGGCCATGCCCCTTCTCAAACAAGGATTAAAAACCGTGGGTCGTGAGGCTCTACGTACGGGTGTAGGTATTGCGCAAGATGCGCTGGAGGGAAAAAACATCAAATCGGCCGCCAATGAAAGACTTCGGAACGTTGGACACACGGTTCTTCGCGGTATAAATACCCGACTTTCACAACCCAAACGACGTGGTATAAAAAGGAAAGCAACGGGCAGACGCGCCACTTCCTCACCCCGCCGGAGAGCGAAAAGATCAACAGATATATTTGATTAAGCGCTAACCCCACAACCGTCATCATGTCGCTATTACACAATAACTCGTGCGAATGCACTAAATCTGAACTTGATATTTTCTCCATCCCACCTACCCAAACCAGCATCGAAAGGGGGCAGTGGGAGGAATTTCACCCCATCTCTACCATTTCTGATGGAGGACCCATAGAGTTTTTCGTACCGGGGTCCGGAGACGAATACATGGACTTGAACCAAACCCAGCTATATGTCAGAGCAAAAATCACCAAGGGAGATGGTTCCGACCTGACGGATGCAGATCACGTGGGCCCCGTCAATTTATTTCTACAATCCCTATTCAGTCAGATTGATGTAAGTTTGAACGAGCGATTGATTTCCCCCTCCACACCTACCTACCCCTATCGCGCCATACTCGAGACGTTACTTAGCTATGGCAGCGATGCTAGGAAATCCCAGCTGACGACCGCTTTGTTTTACAAAGACACCGCCGGTAAGATGGACATTGCGGACCCACTGGAGGTGGACGATGTGGTCAATCGGGGTCTGAAGAAGAGAACCGAGTTTACAAAGAACAGTAAAGTGGTGGATATGATCGGACCGATACACAGCGATATTTTCTTCCAAGACAAACACATGTTGAACGGCGTGGATTTGAAACTGAAACTGATACGCAGCAGTAGTGCGTTCTGTCTCATGTCGACCGGTGCTAACCCCACCTATAAAGTGGTCATCCTAGACGCGTCCGTATTTGTCAGAAAAGTCAAAGTCAGTTCGGCCGTCATGCTGGGCCACATTAAGGCTTTGGAGAAAGGTACCGCCAAATACCCCGTCAAGCGCAATCTATGCAAGATGGTATCCGTACCCCGCGGTAACCTGACTCTCACCCAGGACCACGTGTTTCTAGGACAGCTGCCGAACCGAATCGTGGTGGGGTGCGTGACCAACGAAGCGTTTAACGGTCGGTATACAAAGAACCCCTTCAATTTTCAGCACATGGATATCAACTTTTTGACGGTGCATGTTGACGGGGAACAAATACCGTATTCCCCACTGAAACCTAAGTTTGTTGACCCCGCCAAAAATTACATCAGAGCCTACCAGACCCTCTTCTCTGGTACTGATAAAATGTTCCAAGACGAGGGCAACGGCATTAGTCGTGACGACTACGGTGCGGGGTACACACTGTTTGCGTTCGATCTGAGTCCGGACTTGTCCATTGGAGGACACTTTAATCTCGTAAAGCGTGGCAACCTACGACTGGACGTACATTTTGCTCAGCCACTGGACAAAACCATCAACGTCATCATCTACGCCGAGTTCAACAACATTATCGAAATTGACCAGGCTCGAAACGTCATATTTGACTACGCCAGTTAAATCACGAGTTGGGACCATGGATAGTTATGAAATCAGTCACATTTTGCAAAATGACTGTGTCACCAAGCATTACTTCAGAGGAGTCTTTGCCTGTAACCAGCTACCCAAGAGCCACGTCCCTCGACCGAGCGCTCTCATTTTCAACACGGACCCATCCTCCAAACCTGGACAACACTGGGTGGCTATTTACATCACGCAAGATGGAGAGGGCGAATATTTTGACTCCTACGGACAACCAGTCACAATACCCCAGGTCAAGAAATTCCTGAAGAAAAACGTGACGTGTACCCGCCACAACCGCCAACCCCTGCAGGGACCCTTGTCAGCGGTGTGTGGACAATATTCCATCTTTTTCCTGTTACATCGTTGCCGAGGATTAAATATGTACAAAATCACCCATCTGTTTTCGTCAGATAAGAGAGACAATGATATTCTCGTTAATGATTTTATACGAAAACATTTTCCCAATATTAAAACGTCGGTGTATGACAAACCATTTCTTGTACAGCAGATTGCAAGAGCTTTGTTAGAGACCGTAAACTAATACGTTTTCACTTGTAGCTAGGTTAATTATTATTATTATTATTATTATTATTATTTTTGTTTATTTAATTTGTTTTTGGTAACCCTTTGTTTGTAGTATTTAGCGTTGATTTATGGTTAAATAAAATACTAAAAACTGTATATTGCCCGTTGACCACTTAAGGAATGTTCTGGTGAGTTCCGGTTGGTTTTAGGCACCCCTTGTCGACTTTTTATTTGTGTGTGTGTGTGTGTGTGTATAGCCCTTATCCATATCATAACTTAATAAATACATTAATAAAAAATAATACAAATAAAGACAATGACAAAATAAATACAAACGAGACGCATACTGTTCTTTTGTTACTGTGACATAATGATACTCTTTTATTGAAGCAAAATTCAACCACCACCACCTAATACAAACAATATTTAACTTCTTCAACTAAGCACTGATTAAAACGAAACAAAACAAGTTAAGACAATATTTACTCGATGTTATCCGTTGTGTTTTGAATGAGTTCAGTAGTGTTATCAAATAATGACGAATAAAAGGACATGCCGATATCATCTAAATCATCCTTCCAATCGTTCAAAGTGTCTTCGATCATAGAGTTCAACTGTGTGTCCAAGTCGACCCCCTCACCGATGAATAGACTAGTTCCAACTAGACTAGCAACTGTCTGAAATACTGGTCGTACTCTACGGGTGTCCAGCAACTGCAGGGCCTCATCAAAGTACTCGACCACGAAGTCATCGATGCGATTTACAGGATTCACACCGAAGAACGTGCATGCGTGTTCCCACTGACTCGGCCAGTCCTGCTGACATCCCTCGCAGCCCAGTAGTTCTTGCGCGTGATAGACCAGCTTAAGTATGTCGTCCGTGATGAATTTAATCAAGATTCGTTTGGTGAGTGTTCTCGCCCTTGATCGTCGTTGTATGGTGTCATGATTGGAGTCTGAGGATGAGTTCAAAATAAATAGAAAGAAAAGAAAAACCGTAGACGTAAGTTTCTTGGAGGTCTAGACGATGTCTAGGGCCTCGGAAATGGTCTTTCTGTGATCGACCAACATATACCATTCCGCGGCGGTCAAATTCAACCCCTTCTTTCCCGCCAGTAGTTTGGTTTCGTCTTTGTTCAAGTAGTACTCTCTGAGGTTAACATAAGTGTGACCCTTGAAACGTTTGACGTGGGCATAGCGCTCACCTCCAATGTGAAATCTGACGGCGTTCCTCTCGTTCTCCGCCTGGTCGGGATCTGGGCTGAACTTTCTCTTCTTGTCACTTTTTCCCTTGACGGCTGGAGGTTCGGAGAGTTCCATGGGTAGTTTACCGACCAGCTCTGCCGTGGCAGCCGCCAGTAGGTCCGTTGTAGGTCCGGGGTCGGCTTCACTCTCCTCCTGTTGGGTGAGGATGATCGGTATAGACCACACACTTTCTCGGGTGAAGATATTGTAGTAATACGGTCTCTTCTCACTCGTGCTGAATCCCTGGCGCCATCCTCTTTTTACTTGGACATGAGTCAACTTTTTAACGCAGTCAAATGGACCCCATTGCACTGTACCGGTTGGGGAAGATGGAGGTGCGCTGTTTCCCGATGCTGAAGCCATAGTTGTAGTTGTACGTGACGATATCAAGTAGAATTTCTGATGTCTTCGGTCGTTGGTAGCGAAATGTGTCGGACCTCAACACGAATCGGCTTTTATTCACCCAAACTCCAGTTACGCATTACGTCAACAACCTAAAATACCCAACCAATCAGAGCGCACCGCACGTTACGAGTCTTAACTTGTCCTGAATTGTAGTATTCTTCGCGCTTTACGTTCTATTGTTCACCCTTGATTCGTCCAGGCTTGTCTGTGACGTCACAACTATGGGATCACTTACCTCTCTTTACAGTCTTGACTTGCCCGAACATGTGTATGATGTCATATTTAATACACCAGCAAGTCAGTTTATTTAAAAATCAGATCACGTGACACATTTTGAAATTAACCAATCAGATCACGCGAATATTTAAAAAATTCAAACTCATTTTTTATTTTAATTTTGTTATTTTTGTTTTTCCCACCTCACACCTTAATACCTCTTTCCCACCTCACTACCACCTCACCACCTCCCACCTCATCCCACATCCCAGCTCTCACACCATCCCACCTCCCACCTCATCCCACCTCCCACCTCCCACCTCATCCCACCTCCCACCTCATCCCACCTCCCACCTCCCACCTCATCCCACCTCATCACACCTCCCACCTCCCACCTCATCCCACCTCGTCCCACCTCAACGGGGGTCGAGCTGCTCCGCCTATACTACTTCCACCCATTCCTGATAATTCAAGCAAGTACCAATGGTGTATCCTAAATTACTAAATTTATTAAACTTCGAATTTCAGGAGCTTGGCGGCTGGTGGAACACTCACTGAAACCGTTGAGTTCATACCTCGGAAAGCTGGTGACAGGACGCTGGTTGCCACCTTTGAATCGGATCAACTCTCCCAAGTGACTGGTGAGCTGGATCTGACTGTCTTGAAGTCTGAATAATGTGATACGTTCGGCACGTTTGATTAGTAGAAGTTAGAACCGGTTTAACTCGCTTTAGCTCCATGCTTAGTGTGTTGGCTCTGATTCTTTAGGTTTATCCTGGGTAGCTACCACAAAATCTGCTTGGAGAGTTTGGTGCGTACTGTCACATGCATGCACCAAACAGATTGAATATTTGTAAAAAAAGGTCACATGGACAACACAAAATCTACTTTTCAAATTTTCAAATTTGTGAATTTTTAAAATTTGTGTTAAAGTGCGAATACGTGTATTATCTGTATTGTTTAGAGAAAGATGTGTTCAACTCCAATCTATATGTGTGGCACTGCGAAAAAAAGATGGCGTCGTGAGTGTAGCATAATTTCTTTTGTTAATACAAACACCAGCCTATATGCATGGACGCAGTTCAAAATGTGCACATTTTAATTGTATTTCCTACAAATGTACTGATAGAAGTGAAACAACAGTGTAATATCAAACAAATAATGAATGTTTGTGAGTGCAATGGTAAAAATAATTGCATGAATTGGCGACAGATAGATTGTTCTATTTCACGAGGCAAAGCCGACTGGAATAGAACGTGCAATCTGTCACCTCATGAAATTAATCTTTCCATTGCACGTGGAACATTCATTATTAGTTTTATACAACACCTGAATAAATTCTCGTCATCTGGGGCCAATTTCATAGAGCTGCTAAGCACAACAATTTGCTTAGCATGACAATTATTGTCCTTGGCAAAAACAAGGTTACAGACCAAATTTTCACCTGATCTTTATTGTTCTGGATTGATAATCAGCTGTTTTTTTGCTTAGCATGAAAAACATGTATAATTTTGGCTGGTAACCTGTTTTTAATGAGCAAGACTTTTTGTGCAAAGCAATTTTTTTGCTTAGCAGCTCTATGAAATTGGGCCCTGGTTGGTATCTTGTAATCTGGTGCTTACATCAATGTAAGAAACGTGTAGTAACACTAATAGCTAATTAGAAAATTGTTTGGTTCTATCAATGCGCGCGCAATTGGATGGCGGGAATTTATTCAGCTGTTGTATAAAACATTTTCAATATCAATATTTTTAATATGTAAAATATGTAAAATATGTTTTTTAAGATAAATGTGCTGTGTCCCAGATAAGAAAAACGATTTTCTGTAACGTCATTTTTATCATTTTAAAGTATAATTTAAAACTTAAATTTTCGATTGTTTATAGCAAAATGTGAACAAATATGTGCTTTATTACTAAGAGGAAACTTGTAATGCACTGTTTGTACAATGTATACCGGTACTGCTGTTTTGTAACAAAATGCAGAAATAAATTCCAAAACCAAGGTAGTCTTGTTTCTATAGCCCTGTTCGCACTGAACTTAATTTGGGCAAACTAACTGAGCCAATGGGTAACTTACCCATTTCAAGTCCAGTGCGAACAGCCTGGGTAACTTTCCTCACCGATAACTTACCCACCACCAAAATAAGGGTTTAGACTTGCTTTTGTCTTAAAATTGTCTCTAATTAGACTGCTTGGAAAACTAAACAAATGTAAGGGTTTAGACTTGTTTTTTTATTAGAATTGGCCAAAATATGATTTTGTTCCCAAAATGTCTCAAATCACTCAAAAATTAATTAAAAAGGGGTTAGCCTTGCATTTTTATTTAAATTAGGCAAAAAATATGATTTTGTTCCCAAAATGTCTTAAATCACCCCAAAATTAACGAATAAGGGTTATAGCCCATAATTGAAGAGATAGCCCATAATTGAAGATATAGCCCATAATTGAAGAGATATCCCATAATTGAACAGATAGCCCATAATTAAAGAGATAGCCCATAATTGAAGAGATGGCCCATAATTGAAGAGATGGCCCATAATTGAAGAGATAGCCCATAATTGAAGAGATAGCCCATAATTGAAGGGATAGCCCATAATTGAAGGGATAGCCCATAATTGAAGAGATAGCCCATAATTGAAGAGATAGCCCATAATTGAAGAGATAGCCCATAATTGAAGAGATGGCCCATAATTGAAGGGATATCCCATAATTGAAGAGATGGCCCATAATTGAAGAGATGGCCCATAATTGAAGAGATATCCCATAATTGAAGAGATATCCCATAATTGAAGAGATATCACACAAAAACAACAAAAAAAGCCAAAATATGACTTTTTAAAAACATTTCAAATTGTAAGAGGTTAGCCTTGCTTTTCTATTCAAATTGGCCAAAATATGATTTTGTTCCCAAAATGTCTTAAATCACCCCAAAATTAATGAATAAGGGGTTATAGCCCATAATTGAAGAGATAGCCCATAATTGAAGATATAGCCCATAATTGAGGAGATAGCACAAAAAAACAAAAACAAAGACCAAAATATGACTTTTTGGAAACATTTCAAATTGTAAGGGGTTAGCCTTGCTTTTCTATTCAAATTGGCCAAAATATGACTTTTTGGAAACATTTCAAATTGTAAGGGGTAAGCCTTGCTTTTTTATTAAAATTAGCCGAAATATGATTTCGTTTCCAAAATGTCTCAAATCACCCCAAAATTAATGAATAAGGGGTTATAGCCCATAATTGAAGGGATAGCCCATAATTGAAGGGATAGCCCATAATTGAAGAGATATCCCATAATTGAAGAGATAGCACACACACAAATTAAAAATTGCCAAAATATGACTTTTTTGAAACATTTCAAATTGTAAGGGGTAAGCCTTGCTTTTTTTATTAAAATTAGCCAAAATATAACTTTTTTGAAACATTTCAGATTGTAAGGGGTTAGCCTTGCTTTTCTATTCAAATTGGCCAAAATATGACTTTTTGGAAACATTTCAAATTGTAAGGGGTAAGCCTTGCTTTTTTATTAAAATTGGCCAAAATATGATTTTGTTCCCAAAATGTCTCAAATCACCCCAAAATTAATTAATAAGCCCATAATTGAAGAGAAATCCCATAATTGAAGAGAAATCCCATAATTGAAGAAATATCCCATAATTGAAGAGATAGCCCATAATTAAAGATATAGCCCATAATTGAAGAGATAGCCCATAATTGAAGAGATAATTAAAGAGATAGCACACAAAACAAACAACAACAAAAAAATGGCCAAAATATGACTTTTTGAAACATTTCGAATTGTAAGGGGTAAGCCTTGCTTTTTTATTAAAATTGGCCAAAATATGATTTTGTTCCCAGAATGTCTCAAATCACCCCAAAATTTATTAATTTATTGCATTTTTATTTAAATTAGGCAAAAAAATGATTTTGTTCCCAAAATGTCTTAAATCACCCCAAAATTAATGAATAAGGGGTTATAGCCCATAATTGAAGGATAGCCCATAATTGAAGAGATAGCCCATAATTGAAGACATATCCCATAATTGAAGACATATCCCATAATTGAAGAGATAATTGAAGAGATAGCACACACACAAATTAAAAATTGCCAAAATATGAATTTGTTCCCAAAATGTCTCAAATCACCCTAAAATTAACGAATAAGGGGTTAGCCTTGCATTTTTATTTAAATTAGGCAAAAATATGATTTTGTTCCGAAAATGTCTTGAATCACCCCCAAATAATTGAATAAGGGGTTAAATAAGAGATAAATTAAAGAGATAGCACACACACACACACACAAAATGGCCAAAATATGACTTTTTTGAAACATTTCAAATTGTAAGGGGTTAGCCTTGCTTTTCTATTCAAATTGGCCAAAATATGACTTTTTGGAAACATTTCAAATTGTAAGGGGTAAGCCTTGCTTTTTTATTAAAATTGGCCAAAATATGACTTTTTGTAAACATTTAAAATTATAAGGGGTAAGCCTTGCTTGTTTCTTCAAATTGGCCAAAATATGACTTTTTGGAAACATTTCAAATTGCAAGGGGTAAGCCTTGCTTTATTATTAAAATTGGCCAAAATATGACTTTTTGTAAACATTTAAAATTATAAGGGGTAAGCCTTGCTTGTTTCTTCAAATTCGCCAAAATATGACTTTTTGGAAACATTTCAAATTGCAAGGGGTAAGCCTTGCTTTATTATTAAAATTGGCGAAATTATTACTTTTTGGAAAAATTTCAAATTGTAAGGGGTATGCCTTGCTTTTTTATTAAAATTGGCCAAAATATGATTTTGTTCCAAAATATCTCAAATCACCCCAAAATTAATGAATAAGGGGTTAGCCTTGCATTTTTATTTAAATTAGGCAAAAATATGATTTTGTTCCCAAAATGTCTTAAATCACCCCAAAATTAACGAATAAGGGGTTAGCCTTGCATTTTTATTTAAATTAGGCAAAAATATGATTTTGTTCCCAAAATGTCTTAAATCACCCCAAAATTAATGAATAAGGGGTTATAGCCCATAATCGAAGGGATAGCCCATAATTGAAGAGATAGCCCATAATTGAAGAGATATCCCATAATTGAAGAGATAGCCCATAATTGAAGAGATAATTAAAGAGATAGCACACACAAATTAACAATTGCCAAAATATGACTTTTTTGAAACATTTCAAATTGTAAGGGGTTAGCCTTGCTTTTCTATTCAAATTGGCCAAAATATGACTTTTTGGAAACATTTCAAATTGTAAGGGGTAAGCCTTGCTTTTTTATTAAAATTAGCCAAAATATAACTGTTTGGAAACATTTCAAATTGTAAGGGGTAAGCCTTGCTTTTCTATTCAAATTGGCCAAAATATAACTGTTTGGAAACATTTCAAATTGTAAGGGGTAAGCCTTGCTTTTCTATTAAAATTGGCCAAAATATGACTTTTTGTAAACATTTAAAATTATAAGGGGTAAGCCTTGCTTGTTTCTTCAAATTCGCCAAAATATGACTTTTTGGAAACATTTCAAATTGCAAGGGGTAAGCCTTGCTTTATTATTAAAATTGGCGAAATTATTACTTTTTGGAAAAATTTCAAATTGTAAGGGGTATGCCTTGCTTTTTTATTAAAATTGGCCAAAATATGATTTTGTTCCAAAATATCTCAAATCACCCCAAAATTAATGAATAAGGGGTTAGCCTTGCATTTTTATTTAAATTAGGCAAAAATATGATTTTGTTCCCAAAATGTCTTAAATCACCCCAAAATTAACGAATAAGGGGTTAGCCTTGCATTTTTATTTAAATTAGGCAAAAATATGATTTTGTTCCCAAAATGTCTTAAATCACCCCAAAATTAATGAATAAGGGGTTATAGCCCATAATTGAAGAGAAATCCCATAATTGAAGAGAAATCCCATAATTGAAGAGATAATTGAAGAGATAGCACACACAAATTAACAATTGCCAAAATATGACTTTTTGGAAACATTTCAAATTGTAAGGGGTTAGCCTTGCTTTTCTATTCAAATTGACCAAAATATGACTTTTTGGAAACATTTCAAATTGTAAGGGGTAAGCCTTGCTTTTTTATTAAAATTAGCCAAAATATGACTTTTTTGAAACATTTCAGATTGTAAGGGGTTAGCCTTGCTTTTCTATTCAAATTGGCCAAAATATGACTTTTTGTAAACATTTCAAATTATAAGGGGTAAGCCTTGCTTGTTTCTTCAAATTGGCCAAAATATGACTTTTTTGAAACATTTCAAATTGTAAGGGGTAAGCCTTGCTTTTTTATTAAAATTGACCAAAATATGACTTTTTGGAAACATTTCAAATTGTAAGGGGTAAGCCTTGCTTTTTTATTAAAATTGGCCAAAATATGACTTTTTGTAAACATTTCAAATTATAAGGGGTAAGCCTTGCTTGTTTCTTCAAATTGGCCAAAATATGACTTTTTGGAAACATTTCAAATTGTAAGGGGTAAGCCTTGCTTTTTTTCTTCAAATTGACCAAAATATGACTTTTTGGAAACATTTTAAATTGTAAGGGGTTAGCCTTGCTTTTCTATTCAAATTGGCCAAAATATAACTTTTTTGAAACTTTTCAAATTGTAAGGGGTAAGCCTTGCTATTTTATTAAAATTGGCGAAATTATTACTTTTTGGAAACATTTCTAATTGTAAGGGGTAAGCCTTGCTTTTTTCTTCATTTTGGCCAAAATATGACTTTTTTGAAACATTTCAAATTGTAAGGGGTAAGCCTTGCTTTTTTCTTCAAATTGGCCAAAATATGACTTTTTTGAAACATTTCAAATTGTAAGGGGTTAGCCTTGCTTTTCTATTCATATTGGCCAAAATATGACTTTTTGGAAACATTTCAAATTTTATGGGGTAAGCCTTGCTTTTTTATTAAAATTGGCGAAATTATTAATTTTTGGAAACATTTCAAATTGTAAGGGGTTAGCCTTGCTTTTTTTCTTCAAATTGACCAAAATATGACTTTTTGGAAACATTTTAAATTGTAAGGGGTAAGCCTTGCTTTTTTCTTCAAATTGGCCAAAATATGACTTTTTGGAAACATTTCAAATTGTAAGGGGTAAGCCTTGCTTTTTTTCTTCAAATTGACCAAAATATGACTTTTTGGAAACATTTTAAATTGTAAGGGGTAAGCCTTTTTTTTTTTTTTTTTTCAAATTGGCCAAAATATAACTTTTTGGAAACTTTTCAAATTGTAAGGGGTAAGCCTTGCTATTTTATTAAAATTGGCGAAATTATTACTTTTTGGAAACATTTCTAATTGTAAGGGGTAAGCCTTGCTTTTTTCCTCAAATTGGCCAAAATATGACTTTTTTGAAACATTTCAAATTGTAAGGGGTTAGCCTTGCTTTTCTATTCATATTGGCCAAAATATGACTTTTTGGAAACATTTCAAATTTTATGGGGTTAGCCTTGCTTTTTTCTTAAAATAGGCTCTAATTAGACAGTTTGAAAAATTAAACAAATTTAAGGGTTTAGCCTTGCTTTTTTATTAACATTGGCCTAAATATGCTTTTTTAGAAAAAGAAATGAATTTTGTAAGGGGTTAGCCTTGCTTTTAAAAAAAATTGCTAAAATAAGACTTTTTGGAAACATTTCAAATTGTAAGTGATTACCCTAGCTTTGTTATTAAAATTGGCCAAAATAGTGACTTTCTGGAAATATTTAAATGTAATGGGTTAGTATTGCCTTTTTCTTCAAAATGGCCAACATTTTTGGGAAAAAAAATATAATTGTAAGAGGTTAGCCTATCTTTCTTATTAAAATGTGCAAAAAATTGACATAATGGACATTTAAAAAATAGTAAGGGGTTAACCGTTTTGGATTTGAAAAGGTTGTATATAAAGGTTTGTTCAATTTTACGCCATTACACGTGATTTTAATTACAAATTTTTAGTGTTATTTACTTTATACTTATGTATGTATGTATTTGAAAACAATCTTCACGCCCATTTTGTACATTTCAACATTCCATCTGAAACAACAAGTACATTATATTAGCAATTTATTCTCGCATTCTTATATTACAACACCAAGTGGGTTTGTTTGATAGAAAATATTACATAACATTAGTGGTCATATTCAACTTATTTGTCTAATATTTATACATCGTAATCCTCATTCAATAATACAGTAATTACACACAACACCGTATGTTGCTTGACCCTTATTTGATTGTCATAACATAACTTTATACTTCATTTTAACTCTACATATTTTCGGTTTTTTTTCACTTCTTTGTAGGATTTTTGAAACGTGTCTTGTCTCCAGCTTCGGATGCATCTGCGCATGCATCGTCGGGAATACATGTATAGCAGTGTGACTGACCTCTACACATGCATGGACAGGTCATCATTGTTTCACACTTGAAGTCGGCGCGAACGAGAAGTGCAACATGGCGGACCCACGACGTCACTCTGGGAGCCAATGAAATGTCCAGGTGTAGAGGCCAGTGGGTACGGTACGTATGACGTAATGTTTATAAATACAAAAATGTACAGAGCAAATCCACTGACCTCTACACCTGGACATTTCATTGGCTCACAGAAGTGACGTCTTGGGTCCGCCATGTTGCACTTCCAGTTCGCGCCGACTTCAAGCGTTAGCACAGCAGAATATAGACAATGGTCCGTCCAGGTGTAGAGGTGAGTGAGCAGTGTTCTATATCTTAAGTATGGCGTGCAAATTAAACATGTTAAACCTTAATTAGAAAGCTATGTTTTAAAAGAGACGTCTCTATTCGAGTTACCATTAATTTAATCCCCAAAATATATATCTGTATTAGAAACAGAGATAATGCAGGTTATAATACCGAGAAATACCGGGACCTGCATCTCTATTTTCCATTTCAAATAGAGATATTGTGATTAGAAAAAATGATATATCTCTTATTTGGGGTTAACTCGGCACGCCTGCAAAGAAAGGTAGCTCTTTTGAAAAATATCACTATTTTAGGATTAAATGCTAAATTTGCAAGCCATGCTGAACCATTTGGAAGTTGGAAATTCTGAAAGTCTTGGCTTTCTATAATGAGATTTGATGATCTTGGAGCAAAAATTAAATAATTGTCTCCACGAGTCAGAGGTCTAAAATCACCTGCATGCGAACCTGGACCAATATTCATAAAAGCCTGCTAAGCCTAGTTGGCTGCTAAAATTATCCCTAGTTGACAGCCAAGCCTAGTTGGAAGCTAAGTGATATTTATAAAACTTTGCTAAGCTTAGTTGGTTGCCAAGTTGGCTGCTAACGTTAGAGTTTATCTGAGGTGTCGCCAATTCACTAGTTTAGTAGTTGGCAACTAGTTGGCAACTAAATCGTTTGTTACGGGACTTTTTGCACATTGTCCTAGTGTCCTAGCTGCGTGCTTAAAATATCTAGCTGCCAACTAGCTAGCTGGCAACATTCTTAGCAAGGTTTTATGAATAGAAAATTAGTTGGTAACCACGGAACAGAAAACGAATTTAGCAAGCTGCTAAAAAAGACCTAGTTGGCTGCTAAGTTAGCAAGCTTTTATGAATATCGGCCCTGGAGAATAAGCCGTAGATACGAAAAACCCTTCAAAAACTGTGTAACAAAGTACCAACTCAAAGCTTTTTTCTATTTTCTATTCCCATTTAGATTTGTTGTTCTTCATAAAATAACCCCGGCTGCACCCTCTGTGTAACTTTCAATAGCCAATGGTGCAAACTGTTCTAAATATTAATACAATCCTTTCCTCGTTTTAGTGTGTATTACTGATTACATGGCTATAACCTTTTCATAGCCTTCAGCTGATTGGTCAATTACAGCAATTACCGTTTTTAAACATTTTTTCCTAAATACACATTTATTTATTTTGTTAAATAATAGATGTACAAATACATTAGTATAAACTATTATTAAAGTCACATTAATTACAGATTATATAATCTCTTATAAGTGGTGTATTTAAAAATTATGATATTTGGATGCGGTAGCTTGTACAATTTATACAGTGCATTGTCTTTCGACAAATAATAATACTTTGGTTATTTACAATATAATATAGTATTTAGTGTTTTAGACTTTTTACAATGAACTCGGTCTTGCTTGAAACTTGTACACTAAGGTGGGTTATTTGTCTGAGAATATTCTTCCAAATAGGCACTTGGGGAGACAAATTAGCATACGTTTTTAGGTAATAAGGAGACAGTGGCACTTAGGGAGACATTTCAGTGTCTCCCAAGTGTCTAGCTGCCCTAAAAAAACCGATATTTGGGAGTTATTTTTGTCCTAGAACGACAGATTTTGGTCTAAATAGCATAAATCTCGAAGATCTTAGAGAAAAGGGTTAGGGTAAACAAGTTAGGACTGTTTTAAGTTTGTGTACATCTCTATGGGATTGTCTCCCCAAGTGCCTATTTGGAGGTATGTATAATATGTACATTATGCAAGATTTGTTTGGTAAGAGTTGAACTGGTTTGATTCGATCTTGTTGCAGCGGAGACTGTTGTTAAAACAAAGCAATTGCCAAGTAGATATCATCGGTCTTCATGATAAACCGACGAGTATCGCATGGATTATGGAGTTCGCAGGGGAAATAAAAGCCATTTGGCACTGGACCCGTTATGCTAATCGTGCATCTCAACTGTCTAGGCGATGACATCAATTGGCTCAGACAACGTTTGACTCTAAATTCTTGAATTCCAGAGTGGTTAGATGTAAAGATATCGAAGAGATCAGCTATCCACCGTGACGCCGTTCTAAGAACTCATTATACGATGGCGATTTAGTATTCATCCGAACAGACAGGTTGGAACGGCATGTGGTGAAGAATTAGTGGATGTATTCTGGTTGGAATGACCAAAAATGGCAAACATGTACTACAAACATGTAACTGTACATGTATATACTACCAACAGTGGTATAGGTCTACACATTTAGGCCTTAGTGCGTTACTTGTGCAAACAAAAATGTGGTATATATGCTCATTACATTTTATTCTGAAATGTATTTTGATGTAATTTTTTAAACTTTTTTAACTGAAAAGTTGGGTCTTAAAGGTAGGATACACCATTTGCAGATATCGACAGATTTTACTGCCGAATTAATACGAAATATCTTACTTGTTTGAAAGTAAATAATGATTCTAGGCATCCAGCAAAATGATTGCGCTATAGATATCCAGTAATTGCTCCGAAAAATCGAATTGAAAAGAACAAATCGCAAAAAACAACAACATAAGAACCACTGCCCGACGCCGGTTGAAAACGAAGGCCCTTTTTTTTGCTTTTCTCAGCATCCATGATTTTAAACTTTGGACAGGTCAGTTCAACAAATATTTACTATAAAACGCAACCCCCAAAATCCACCAATTCATGATAATTCAAGCAATTACAAATGGTGTATCCTACCTTTAAAAGTTAATACCGACAGTTGCGGATGGAGTCGATATACTTATTAATGTCGTGTTGCCGTCATTTGAATTCAATTATATTATCCTTGACGTAACCGGAAATATATTAATAATTTCCTGAGAATAAGCTAAAATAAACCTTAAATTCCATCTTAGATTCTACCCCGTAGGCCTATACTTTCCATTCATATTTAATGCCTTTTCGCCGAGGATGGCGTTAATTATGCATCAAGTCGCCGAGATAGAAATAATGGTGGATATAGGTCAACGGTCAGCCCTTCTTGGCTTTCATGAATAGACATCGCCATAGAACTGGTTTTTAGCGCATCTGATTGGCTGTTACGTCATGGTAGTAAATTTTACTCTCAATTTATTGACCGTAGGATTCTCAACTTATTGACCCTAGGACTCTGGGTTTTATTGACCCTAGGACTCTCAACTTATTGACCCTAACCCTAACCCTAACCCTAACCCTTTTTGACCCTTTTTGACCCTAGGACTCTGGGCTTTGTTGACCCTTGCACACGCCATGCAATGCGACACGGATGAATGGATGTCGTAGACGTTAAACAACCAATCAGATGCGCTAAAAAAAACAGTTCTATGGCGATGTCGTTTGGGAAAAAAAATTCGCGACCGGGCCTATATTTTTGCTTCATTGCCGTACGCTCCTATGTTTTTGTTTTCAATATTAAAATGTATTTGTGTCCGTTATCAACATGAACAAACCCCAAAACACCAGCTATTTACATGAAAGAAGGCAGTCCATTTACGGTACGGGTAACTGACCTGATTGAAAATCGTATTAACCACTCTTCACAAATCACATAGCACCATCACACGCGTACAAGACTATCTGTACATTGTGCAGAAATATGCTTACAGATGACTTGGTTGCATGTGTGCACAACTCTATAACAAACTGTTGCTTACACGCTAGTTAGTATAAGTATAAATTAAACTTCTTGGATTTGAAATCGTATGGGCTATCTTACAAATTCTTTCGACTAATTCGATAAGAAGATTTACTATCTTGTGAATAGTTGATCTACCTAACCTTGCTGCCTAACCTTGAATTAAGAAGGTTTCTGTCATTGAATCATTAATTATCCATATGGGAGTATGGCCCATGTATCCACGATTTGCGTCAAAACTGGTTTGATGGGGGACAGTGAAGCTGTTCTTTAAGCTAGTTTCAAAAGATAACTTTAAGCCATGAAAGTTCTTGTGGAAAGCCTTTGCCAAAACAAAATGTATACATGAACGTTAAAAGGTTCTTTACGCATAATGACAGAAGGCAACTTTGCTGATAAAAACTGGACTTCAAAAAGACACAGCTCAGGTTATGTTCTTTGTTATTTGTAATTTTGGTTACATACAGTTTATTTACATTTATATACGCATTTGGTTTGTTTTAAAATAAAGCTCGTTCGAAAGGCAAGAAATAAACCCATCGAATTAAAACGTAGACACAAATTGCGTGCTGAATCACAGTTAATGTGCAGTTTGTGCGCATTGAGGACAACACTCGCATAATCTTCAAGTCGCAATGAACTGTGATAATACAATCCAAACACTCCTTGACTCGTTTATTTGGACTTTTGGAAGAGCTTTCCCATTGGATAACAATCACCACGAAGCACGAGTCGATTATCATGTTCCTCTCCAATCAACGGAACCAAAAAACGTCCCCTCATTGGAGAGAAGCTCTACCTATAAAGCAAGGTACCAACAATGGATCATTCCACATCGTCACCTGGTACCTGCTCTATACATGTACATGGATGGAACCAAAAATGATCCGGGGGTTACCGGTACAGGAGGGACTCACTCGAGGGACTGCTGCGGTGTCATGCATCCTTTCATGGAGGAAGTCACGGATGCCGCGCTCAGGGAAGGCGAGGACTCCTGGAGCTGGTACCAATGAGCGACCTGCTTGCGTGGCGATGCTAACATCTCCTCCCAGTGCTCTTTGCCCTGGCCGAAGGAGTTGGGCCCTACCTCGCACACACCGATCAGCTCGCTGTGACCCACCCTGAGCGGAGAAGGGATAAAGGCAGTCAAAAAAACTACCACCGATTTGTAGTGCACAGCTACTAATTAAAACTGTGAACAAAACTGACCTCCTTTCAGTGTTATTAATATTATGGCCTGTTGAAGAGATAACGATGAAAATCAACTCGACTAGATCTGTTTCATCTTTTGAGAGAGAAAAAAAATACCCCAAGGGCTCGTCCCGGACAGATCCAAAACATATTTTAATTCCGCTCTACTTCTCCATGACGGCCCAGGGGAAATCCCCAGGACCATTTTCAATCACTTTACGAACAGATTATTGATGTCCCTTGCATTGGTGAAAAAATGAAGGATTGTTCCTGGCGTCCCCGTGATGGGGATCGTTGCGAACCTCAGTCTGTTTGATTTCGTGAACTTTTTACAAAAGTGAATTATCGAATAAACAAAATAGCATAAGACTTTTGGGGCTTGCAAATTTCAATTTAGTTTGCACCGAAAACTGTTGATATATAGTTCTCTTTATGTTTCTGATGGTAAGTTTCAGTAACGTTTACCTATAAAGTTGATTCAAATTTGAAAAAAAGAGAAATTGAGCCCATTAAACAAGTAAAAGAGATGAACAAAAATCGATGGAAAATTGTAAATGTTTGACTTTTTGACCGAAAGATAATTATGAATGAGACTACATAGCAGTGTTTTTTTTAACCGGAGCCTGAACATAATAATTGGGACCATTATATTTGATACGCGATACGGATGCTATGCGGCTCAAAAAAGTCGCCTATTTTCAATCACCACTTTGTTTCATCTGGTACAGTATCGGTAATTTACTTCTCATATCAAAAATGTTAAAATTAATAATGTAAGACTGGTGAAATTATAACACAATTATGCTGGTTTAAAGGTAGGATACACCATTAATAATTGCTTGAATTATCATGAATGGGTGGATTTGGGGGGTTGTATTTCATAGCAAATATCATTTAACTGACCTGTTCGAAGTTTTACAATCATGGAGGCCGAGAAAAGCACGAAAAGCACGAAAAACAGTATTTGTTTTTAACCGGCGTCAGGTGGTTACTCTTATGTTATTATTGTGTTTTTTCGCGATCGCCGTCCGGCGATCGCGAATTGTTTGTTTTATAAAATTCTAATTTTTGGAATAATTACAGGGTATCTATAGGGCAATCATTTTGCTGGATGCCTACAATCATTATTTACTTTTAAATAAGTAAGATATTTTTTAATAATTCGGTAGAAAATATTTTCGATATCTGCAAATGGTGTATCCTATACCTTTAATAAGCGACTTTTTTTTCCAGAGCCGCGTTTAGATATCCCGTGGTCCGTACGCGTATGAAACCTAATACAATTAATGTCGCCTCGCCTCCGGACCGGGCATTGACCACGAGCCAGTTTTTAAACTTACTTGTCTAAAACCGGCCAAAAAACCCGTATCGATTCCTTTATTAATGGAGTTGCCATAATGTAATTGACCTACCAGTCGTAATCGACCACAGCTACAACGAAGAGGATATTGTCCATGCTTTCCGGCATGACATCGAATACCATCGCCTCGTTATAGACCGGGTTCAGGGTGTTCTTCTTAACGGTCGTCTTCTTCTTTTTGACCCGCTTGCCTTGGCACACCATCGACACCTTTACGTACGGATCTAAACGGAACCAGAAGATATGATTAAGACAAAACGATATCATGAAATAAGGCCTACAAATAAATAACACTTAATACTACACTTTAAAACACGTTTTAAATGAATAAACACATTTTAGCAAGTTAAAATAATATGTATTGTTATACCCCTGTCTTGTATAATGTAGTTTTATTGGTCTAGAACGATCACGTGCTCGGTGTATAACAAAGCATATCACACTCAAAGCATATCACACATAGTGCTATGGGTGCGTGATATTACACGGTTGCTGTCTGTGAGAGTTTGTTTATGGTGTAAATGGAGGACACATGCCTGGCGAAAACAATTTCCTTTCATCTTCGGCAGCAAGAAACAGCATTTGGATTAGACTTCGCCCATTTGCGAATGGGTCGCTCTTCTGTCTAGTGGGACATTGGCGTCACGTAAAAAGCGAGGCTTAAAAAAAAGACCTTGTCCTGCAGACGTGATTAGAAACGTGGGTGAAGTGTCAATTATGTCAACCTCGTCCGGAACACCTCAGCGGGATCAACCCATACACTTTGACGACTGATTTTGTTATTTTTTCATTTTGCGCGGAGACGCGCGTTTCGGAATTTAAAAAAGCAATGTCACGAATTTCCCTTTTTGTAATGCTGGATGTTATCTTATGGGATTTGTTCGTTGTCTTTCTTTCTCACCTGCGTTTTCATTTGATACATCGAACCGATACCCCGACGTGAGAAACCAATGCAAGGTGTGTGCGTTCGAGGTGCAAGTTAACTACAAATGACCTTCTATCAGGAGTAAATGCTTTAGCTTTTAATGACGATGACAATTTAACATTTCGAACACCTATACTACTTGATCGTGTTTTGTTTTTTTGTTTTTTTAATCTTACGAGTTGTAGAGTTTAGATTTCTTTACCTTGGATAACACTTAACAGTTATTTACGTCAACTTTTATCTTCAAAATCCACATGAACATGAATGAGTCAATTATAGACAAATTTAGGATTTAAATAATGAAAACCTTAGCGCTCACAATCTCGGGCGCTAATTTAAAAAAATAATAATAATAATTCAAGGTAGTATCAAGTGTCGGACTGTTAATTCAAGGGAAAAAAAAACGCAACAAAACATTTTTTTCCTCAAAATTAGTCAGTCTCGAAAAAATATAAAGTGGTTCCCTCGATACCCGAAGGTCATTATTACCTTTTAATGATTCGATTTTGTTTTGACTCCTCCGGTATCGACTATATTTTCTCGATAATAATACAGACATTTACACAAGAATAACAAGGATTGGTTGACACAAGTGACGTCGCCAGACTTCACCCGTCAACTCGCGTTTCCCGTCCGTGTTATGACTGTTTAATTTCAGTGCCCGTGGAGTGCTTTTCGCCGTACCAGCTCCCGGAGGCTGATATGTGGTATGTCATCAACCATTCGATAAAAAGCTAATTTTCCCTCCTTTGTGCAGTTCGACCTGGGCATACAAAATTCATTAAAGTGGATGAGGTGCTCTGCTTTTTTATTCTTCCGGCGCTACTTAAATTGATGGACTTTATAAAAATGAACGGTCAGCTATCTTGGCACACGTAAAACAAACGAAAACAAACCACGGGCAAAGTACTCTCGACAAATTTGGTTCAACCTCACGCGCGTATAATACATCCTGTCATGCCACCCTGGGTGCCTGCAGGTTTTGTAATTTTACACAAAAAGACACAATAGAGGAAGAAGTATACATAGGGAGTGTACACTGTAAACAAAAAATAGCAAAACATAATTGGGCAACTGTTATTTACCCAATGTAATTAGTATACATTTACCCCATTGTTGGTTATTTCAGGTGAAAATTTACCAATTATTGGGAAGAATAGTTGAGCAAAACATAATTGGGCAACTGTTATTTACCCAACATAATTAGTATACATTTAACCCATCGTTGGTTATTTCAGGTTAAACTTTACCAATTATTGGGAAGAATAGTTGAGCAAAACATCATTGGGCAATTGTTATTTACCCAACATAATTAGTATACATTTACCCATTGTTGGTTATTTCAGGTAAAAATTTACCAATTATTGGGAAGAATAGTTGAGCAAAACATAATTGGGCAACTGTTATTTACCCAACATGATTAGTATACATTTACCCTATTGTTGGTTATTTCAGGTGAAAATTTACCAATTATTGGGAAGAATAGTTGAGCAAAACATAATTGGGCAACTGTTATTTACCCAACATGATTATATACATTTACCCATTGTTGGTTATTTCAGGTGAAAATTTACCAAGTATTGGGAAGAATTTGTCCAAGATAGGAAAGTTGATATTTTGACCAACATAGGGCAAAATATCAACCCATTTTGAAAACCTGTTTTTACAGTGTACCGTACTCTGAGGTATACATTGGACACATCGATTTGGACCTGTGTATAATTTACCTGAAGCTCCTGTGATATCCATAGCCTTTAGGTTTCTCGCCTTGATTACAGTAAGTGTAAGCCTGCAGGCGGTCGGTAGATAACATAACGAGAACATCACTTCTCCTAGGTCCGCTTTCTCCTGGCAAATAATACACACACAAAAATAACTAAATATGTTTTTTTTTAAGATGGAAATGGGTCATTGTTTTAGAGGTAGGATACACCATTGGTAATTGCTCGAATTATCATGAATGGGTAGATTTTTTATTTTTTTATGTTATAGTAAATATCGTTTAACTGACCTGTCCGAAGTTTTACAATCATGGATGCCGAGAAAAAGACAGAAAACAGCGTTTGTTTTCAACTGGCGTCGAGCAGTTATTCTAATGTTATTTGTGGGGTTTTTTCGCGATCGCTGTCCGGCGATCGCGAATTTTTTGTTATAAAATTCTATTTTTTAGAATAATTACAGGATATCTAGCGCAATCTATTTGCTCAATGCCTAGAATCATTATTTACTTTTAAATGAGTGAGATATTTCTTAATAATTTGGTAGTAAATAATTTCGATATCTGCAAATAGTGTATACTACCTTTAACCAGTTCGCGCCGGGATTATTTTTACATCGCCGAGCCGACGGGCGGGATTATTTTTAACGAAACTCGATCCGAAGCGTGTTCAGGCCGATAGTGCTGGGTAGCACACCCACGCATTTCCGGCCTTGCGCGCTGCTGACATACATTTCCGAACTTGAACTTGGCGTATTTATTCGTCATCCGTTTTGAATTTGGGGAAATTTTGGCGTTTATATACGTCATCCGGCGCGAACTGGTTAAAGGCTGTCGCGAACGAGAAATGGAAGTAAACGTTCCCCTCTTCGCACGCATTTCTTTTAGTCGAGCAGAAGAATTATCACTTAATATTTAGTTAGTGCAGATCTTTGTGTGTATGTGGAGTGTAATTTTAGTAACAATGCTTGCCATTGGACGTCGTGGTGCATAAGGCGAATCCGGTATTTTTAATGTGCGCTTTTACTGTAAGTGGGGATCTTCTTGAATACCATAACTTCAGAAGGAGTGTTTTGAATGCAATTCAGCCCAATTATATACAAAACAGGCACATCACTCACTTGTACTACAGACTATGGGCGATTTACATTTGTTTCATAACAAAACCACAGAATTTGTTTTTGAAAACCTGTTATTTTAGTCTCCCCTTACGTTTTGGTAATTACGTCATCTCGCTTCGTAACTTCTCCAAAAAGGTCAAATAGGCCTCACGTTTAATAAAACATCAACACTTTTACATAACTGGAGACCAAAATATAAGGGCATTGTCTGAGAGTAAATAAAGTGAAATGAGGGGGAACACTAGTTCGTGTGGGCGCTATATGTCAAGATGTCGTGGTTATCTATTGAAGCATCATTTAGGCGTATGAGACGACGTGTATGGCACGCCTCGTGTCCTTAGTACAGTCCAGGTAATTCCTTTGTCCAACAAGCACTCTTAAGATCTGTACGCCTACTGGGACCGTCGTTGGATTTTATAAAAACTTTCTGCATTTTTGCAAACGTGGCACGTATTCCGAGCACGAGCCTACAAGCTAAATGAAAACCGACGGGGAAGAAACGCTATAGTACTTAAGTGGTAAATATGCAGAACGGAGCTTCGCAGGTCAGTAAGCTTAGGCTTGGTATATTGGCCCACCGAGATGAGAGATTGAGCACGGTGCAGACTACAGGATATGGGTCGCTGATTAAATTTGACCCTCTTCACGTGGATGTCAATGGTTATCTAAACCTCTGGTGTATGCATACTCGGAGAATAGAGAAAGGATGCTCGGAGCGGGGATTAAAAGGGCTCTTCTATAGACCTTGGGACCCCTTGCCCAACAAGAGTGGTCTTTAGAAGACAAGATGGATAACGCGGCCGCTCACGAGAGGGGAAAATGTAAGGTCCCCTTTTTCCGAATGAAAGATTGGCAGTTGCACGTTGTCAGATGTACATGTATTTCAATCCATACTATAAGATTTCAAGTGCGATTAGATGATGGACCTATTTATTTTTTAAGTGCAAACTCTGAATAGAAAGGTGCGTGTTATGGGTGGCAGTAATGAAATGACTCCGAATTGTGTGTGTGCATGGCAACGAAGTAATTCAAGATCAAAGAGCATGATTGTTCGGTGTCACGGGCGTCGCTTCACGTATTTAAATGGGAAAGGCAACAAATTTGCCGCCACAAAAACATTACTAATAAGGTTACTGAGAGCATGACCTTTTACACTATTGGACACAATGGCACTTTTTATTAAGGCATATTACTAACACAACACACAACTTTTTTCAAGAGCATATTGTTTTTGTTCACACAGCTTTATTGGGGGCGTCACACCCCCTGGAGACGCTTAACAAAAGAAGTGAACAGCTTGCCACTGACTCGGTTTTGCACTTGTTGAAAAGATTCTCATAATGGTCCAGTAGACCACTTTTAAAATGGCTGTGATAATTTTAATCTTATTCGAAAATGTAGGCCTATTTTCGTTGGCAAGTACTCCCATTTCACATTTTCGGTTTGGCATGACGTCACGAAGGGGAAAGCCGTCCATACCAACGTGCATTAAATCTTAAATTTTACCCCGGATGTCCGACCGCGAGAATTGAGGTGAATTCCCCAAAATGAAATACAAGCCGATAACGAACGGGATCAGTATAATGTCTGCTGCCCTCAAGAGTTCAATTATGCCCCAACCATAACAAATATTATTTGCTACCTATAATCAATAGATAACTAACCTGCGCTGAGCACTTGATGACATCTTCCTCGAAACGCTCTCCTTTGACGAGGTCTCGGTCATGACCCAATAAGTTCGTGATCATCACCTCACCGATCAGATCATGCCGCGAAAACCGATCGAAATCATAAACGGTGAATTTTAGCGTCTTGTCTGGCAGGTCGTTGTAGGGCACGTTAAAGGTGAACTTCTCGTCAAAGTACGGGTCGCAGTTCTTTCGATGTACCTTGGTTTGGTACTTCTTCTTTCGGTCCGCTGGGTACAGGTGGATTTTAACATAGGGGTCGGAAGTTCCAGAGAAGTCTTTAGCGGGCAAACCGGAAGCCCGGTCGATGTGGACGTGTAGGGACTCCGTAGGGTGGTCGTACTGGAGCGAGAAATAGAGTTTACCGCACCTGTCCGAGTCCTTACCGCCCCGATCCTGCGAGCTGTCACGGTACAGCTCGGGCCGGAGTGCACCCAGCTTTGGTTGTTCTTTCCGGTGGACGTTCTTGACGGAAAACTCGATGTTGGCGAGGTTGAGCTGCAGGGAGAGCTGTCGCTGTCGCTTAAACGCCTCCTGCCGTACTCTCTGCGGTAGCAGCGGTACCGTGGCCTGGCGGGGCAACACTCTGTGCGGGGAGGCGTTAGGGCTGCCCGGGGCGCCGGGACTCCCCGCGCCGTCCTTCCCGTAGCTCATGCCGCTCTCGTTCTCAGAGTCCGAGTCGGCCTCGTAGCAGACTTTCCTCTGGATGGTGTAGGTCTCCGTCTGCGCAACTCGGCTCTTGAACCTGCGCGCGCACACCACCGCGACGAAAGCGATGACTAGGATGAGTGTGGTCAGGGACACGGGAATGGCGATGGTTTCCAACGGAATCCCCGTGCCGCTGCCTCCTGTGGGTATAAAAAATATAAAAAAATCTGAATTATTTATCATTCTGGTCAATCACCTGCGAGTAAAAAATCGAGAGCAAAAGAAACCGCACCGAGTTCTGGATCACCAAATCTGAAGGAAATTAATTACAACACTATGACCTATCATGGTGCATGGTGTATTGCGACGGTTTAATTTTTGTAGATTGTTGGTTTGAAAAAAAAATACATGGGCAAACACGCTTATGCTATATGTATATCGGATATCAGATGATTAATTTTCGTAAAGTAGAAACAGCCAGATAACATTTTTGTTGTTAACAAACTGCAATCACTCTGATGAAGTATAGAAGCCTTTGCCTCGAATCCATGGGTAATGTAAACATCTTCACAACCAACAAACCTCGCTTGTTGACTGCGGACGATGGGGAGAAAATAAAGAAACGTGATGCAGCCCGCTGGCTTACAATATACCGTAGATAATAGCCTTCAACCCACCCGGCAATTTCACAAGTGAAATGATTATGCTCGCCTTTTATGAACCGCATACTCCGTCGGCGAAACGCCCACGCGCTCTTCAAGACGGGGAAGGCGGTGGGGGTTCATATATCGACGACAAAACCTGGAGATAACGGGGGCTAGGATACAGGATCGTCTAACACAGGTATACCGAGCGCCGTACTAAACATTTTCCATTATTATAAATTGACCACTTCTGGCTCTGGTAACTGGACACTTTCTCCAGATATTTGCGAAGTCTTTTCGCGGTAAGCTTTTGAAAGCAGTTTAGTTAACTGTCATAGACGCCCCCAAATTAATCTAGTTTTCATCAGGACCGGAAATTTACTATTTAAACAAAAATAACAATCCCTTTTATCAAAAAAAGCCAGGCTTTTTTGATCCCACTCATTTTAGGGGTGCATAGGGCATCGTACCTAAAATTCACAAGAGACCAACATCAGTCGATTTATTTATGGGTTGTTTTTTTCTTAATTATATTTGGCGTGCGATACAATCTAAAAACATCCGGGTCAAATTTGACCCGAAATGGGTCAAATCCAACCCGAATCCGGGTCCGATTTGACACGACCCCTTCCGGGTCGGAATGACCCAGAATGTTGGGTCAAACCCGTTTGACTATAGACAGCCAATCAAAGTAAGAGAAAGAACGCTGCCATATGACGTCAATAAATCACGTGACCATTCTTCACCAATTGCAAAAAGCGCCTGACCCTGAAAATGGTCATTCTTGTTTGATCCGTAGAGAATGGTCGAAGCCGCTGTGATGTTGGAAATCATGTGACCATCCCCATCCAATCACAATACCTTTCTGACCCAGAAAAGGGTCATTTTTTGACACGGAGTAAAGGTTAAACATTTGACCCGGGAGTTTTTAGAGTGTACAGTTTTCATCTGACAAAATTTAGAGCTGCACTGGTTTCATCTGCAGAAAGCGAGTTAAGCCAATAGAGGAATTTACGAAAAAAACACAGGGAGCCACGAGTCACATTTTACAATTTATTTTCATTTTGAAATTATGAAATTATGCTGAAAATATATGCTGATGATAAATAGGAAATCTCAATTCACGTTCTGTCAGGTGAGGAAGCGTATTGGGTCAACGAACGCAGACAAATGTTAATGTTGCCTTGGGCGTACATTGGTGTTAATTCTTCTCGCCAAAAGACCTACAGGATTTAAGAGATTACCATGGCTACAACTAGGCTGGGCTCGCATTCTAAGCCGCCCCCCCCCCTCCCCCCCCCCCCCGAACACACACTCCCCTCCCCACCCCGCGTGCATGCTTTTTGCAATATGAAGCCTCAGAAATCATCGCAGTGCCCCTCTGATTTCCGAGGGAGAAATCAGATGTCGCCTCCGAGGATCTTCG
This sequence comes from Crossaster papposus, assembly GCA_037893245.1. NCBI lineage: Eukaryota > Metazoa > Echinodermata > Asteroidea > Velatida > Solasteridae > Crossaster > Crossaster papposus. The sequence continues at coordinate 343,405 of JBAIAA010000566.1, read as the reverse complement.
AATTTGAGATTCGAAGTGAATTGATATCACAAGTAAAAACAATATCGGAGGTTCAGATTGTTGAGTTTCAACAGTATAGAAATCGAATTTGACAGGTGTAATTGCTGGATTTTAATAACAGTACGCAACGACTCACTATACACATAGGCCTACTTCACCGTATACTAATAGGGGATGAATAGTCTTGTTAAATTCATTTATACTAACATTTATATACGTACACCTCGAAATTGCTATATTGTTTTTGAAGACGCAAGCAAGACTTATAATACTACGCATTTTGAGCCACTCCGTCTAAAAACGCAAATTATATTGCATTTGTCTTAAATTTCAAGCAGCCGTTAAATCTGGTTTAAAGTAAAAGGCATTTTGTTTGGAGAAGTGGTGTTAGTTCCAAGCCATCGCCTACCTGCAAAATGATAACCAGCTCGGGTCAATATCCCTCCAAAACTCCAAAAGGTAGGATACACTATTTGCAGATATCGACATTTTTTACAACCGAATTATTAAGAAATATCTTACTTATTTAAAAGTAAATAATGACTGTAGGCATCCAGCAAAACTATTGCGCTAGATATCCTGTAATTGTTTTCGAAAAATTCAATTGTACAAACAAACAAAATCACGATCGCCGCCAAACGGCGATCGTGAAAAAAAACCCCAAAACAAACATAAGAACTACTGCGCGACGCCGGTTGAAAACGAACGTCGTTTTTCTTGGTTTTTTTCAGCATCCATGATTGTAACACTTCGGACAGGTCAGTTAAACGATATTTACTATAAAATGCCACCCCCAAAATCCACCCATTCATAATAATTCAAGTAATTACCAATGGTGTATCCTACCTTTAAAATTGACCCTTTAAAATTGACCTTTGCTGTTTGTTTAAGTACTGATTTTACTAGGACGAGGGAGTTTTTACATCGATGCGACTTCAATATTTACCGAAATCAGGGAAAGGAGTGAGAATTTTCTCCCGTATACTGACTAGATGATCAATGGCCGCGTGGGCGATCAAAACGCCCGTTCACAAACGGCCGTTTCATTCTCACCTCCCCCTCCCCCACCTCCCCCCGATGGACTGGTTGTCCACCCCATGGATGCTATTAATCTCTGCTGATAAATAGAAGCTGTCGACTTTGGTCCGACTTCGAGTGTCGCGTGACGCATAGAAAAAAGCACAGACCGCTGTTGTGAGATCACAAGGTTCACTGGATCACATACATCATCTCAGAGTTGGCGTATGACGCAGTTTTAAGTGGATACAACTCTCAACAATTTGACAAATGTTAATCTCAACTTCACTTCCCTTTTTCATTAATCACGTTCGATTGTGTTCGTGAGTCTGCAGGGCACATCCTTGTAAAGTAATGTGATAAAGAACGGCATGTTCAATTATTAGTAATAAACAGCACGAGGGCACGTGTCCTGAATACATTGCCCAAATACAATTGGAATACTACAAGTACAATGTTTAAGAGTAATCTATTTACGCTTTATACAATTGTGGGACTGGTGAGTGGGGACCGATTAGTGGGGAGAACGTTTCTAAATGTAAATGTAAACTTGCATACACGAGCAAGCGTAATTGTACCAAAGGTTGTTCACAATAATACAACAAGCTTCTTCATAACTTGTATACCGGGCAGGCGCCAGTAAGCCCCCGTGTTATGAGGGGGCGTTAATCTTATAAGAGACGGCCACCAGACTACACACAATTAACTCCTACTAAATTGCCCGCTTACTATTCATTTTATGAGCTATAAAACAGAAATGCCTGAATCATACTCAACGGATAAAAAAGACATCGAGAATCATTATACGGGTGCTCATTGCGGCGGTAAGTTAATGACCGAATATATGGGGCATTAGAGCGATAGAGCCTGCAGGTAGAATCTACTATCCCACGCTGATTATGTTGTCCCTATGTGGACGTCAACTTAAACGGGTTACCAATGCTAAGCCTAAAGAGTATGATCAAGATCGCATGTTTATGAAATCATAGAGCTCTGTTCCTTGCTCTATGATGAAATTGACATGATTATTATTAATGTGTCCTAAACCTTAAACAAAACATATTCTTCAGCGAATCGCTGCGTGGGCACACATCAGCACACAGACACCCCCCACCCCGCATTGATTAATCAGATCAGCTATAAGCCCTGAACAGCTTCGTAAACTGTTATATAATGTCGCGATTCGAACAAGAATCATATCGCATGGGATGTTCCAAAAAATGGCAAATTAAACTGACAAGACAACAAAGAGCAGCAAATAAAGCCCAGCCCACAGCGACGGTACAGCGTGGGAAAGGGTAGCTTTGTCGACCATGTTATTTGACCCGTGCCCTTATTAAAAACCCACGAAAACAAAATCTAATAAATGAATTATTTGTGTATAGTGCACCCATAGTTTATACGACTCCCTCCCTTCCTTCCTCCCTCCCCCGTTGTTATGTTCACGGAGCGTTCCGCGGTTTATCAAGAAAAACACCTATTTCTCTCGTGGTCATCGGTGACTACGCAATAGCCAAGGTTGATGCGAACATGAACAAGGCAAGTCTAGTTTGTTTTCCCCTTCTTTCGAGAAAAGACACTTCCTTTTGTGCTGTCCCTTTTGAAGCACCTCGAAACGGATACCCACAGAAGCAGACTCACACCCCCATCCGCTATTGTGTGTGGCATCGTGTTGATCAGTGGAACATCCTTGTTTTGCTTTCTCCCACATTGCAAGGGGAACAGAAAACGAGGGATTCTTTCTTTGTGGATGGCCAAAAGAGACATCAAATCTGACAACCAAAGCAAAGACTGCGGAACCTACACCGACTCGACGCCCACACACCTGTAAATGAAAAGAGGGAATGTGTAATCGAGCGGCCGTCGAGTTCGCTCTATTCAACCAGGCGGCTGATTCAAAAATGACCGTTAGCTATTTCATGATTCAGAGTTCCGCCAGTGTGAGGGGGAAAGTATCGCAGTCTTAAACATGATGGTCAAAATGAGCCAAGTACATCTGCAAACACATAACTCAACCATTGGCTCATAATTACATAATGTCTATTGTTCTTACAACGATATGGTAGTATTAAGCCAATTATGTTGCTCAACTGGACACAAACAGAAGTTATTGAAATAATTTTATTACCGACATTTAGGGTCACTAAATTTCACAAGACTATAAACGGCCACATCACTTTTAAAAAAGTGCCACTTGAACCGAGTTTACTGAAACCACGAACCATCTTTTCCATTCGGCGTGAAACTACGGACTTCGGTTCACAGTGAGTCTTAAAACAGCAGCTGAAGACTAACTCACTGAACCGGACCACACGAGAAAACCCATTTCGTTTAAAGAGCTCAGGCCAGGACGTATCAAGCCTCACACCCACGCACTAATCGAGTAACGTTAAACGCCCAAAACGCCAAAGGGATTGATTCGGATCGCGATGCCCGGGCTGAACCCGAAACTGAGATATGGCAAAGTGCCATCGATCCTGGGATCTCGCCAAGCTGAGGGGAAGTGCGATAGAAGAACGATTATGTAGGATCACTCGTGTTATACCCACCGCCCACCAGTGACAGCAACCGTACATCGGGTGTTTGGCCTGAAGCTAGAAACGATAGGCGCAACGTAAACCCTTTGGCGCATGGAAGACATAGAACATTCAATGTCTCTGAAGCGAACATGGTTTTGATGAAAAGGTGACAACGGATACAACACGTATCATGATCAACCTAAGTAATGGCGCCAGTTACACAAGAAGCATAACATTATGCTTGAACACGGCAGATATTATTATATATTTTTTTTCAAGTAACGCAGGCGCTCCCAAAAATGGATCTAATGCGCAGGAAGAGATCTTGATCTCGTAAACTTTGCATAACTAACCCTTTTCAATCTCTTGGTGGCAGCAGACAAAAATACAATTTTCATAAATTTGGTATCGAGCTGCAGTGGACACCATGCGGAAAAAGTGTGGGTGGGGGTGGAATCTGCACTACTGGTCTTTTTTGCTGGTCTGGTCTGGTCTTGAACCATGAATGGTCAATTGCGTATAATATTAGCGGCAATACTAACTTACTAAGCCCCATGCAAACTCTTGGTGGCAGCAGACAAAACACCTCCAAAACTGTTCTCGCAGTGTTAAATACGGACGGAATGGTTAAGTTATGGACATACTAAGGACAGGTCGACAATTAACGTATTAATTACAGTGTCTGGCCTCTGGCCAAAGACTTGTGTGAAATACTGCAGTTTGTCCTCGGGAAGCGTCACTTTTTCACACGATGTGTTAGTTGACGTGACCAGATAATGAACTACACGTGTACGTGACCTTAATCGCACAGTGAGTACCGTGTTAGTTCGAATGTCCATCACAGGCACCTGCATTTGACCAAGTGGACAGCAACGGTCGGAAAAGATAAACATATGTAACGAAATGACTATACCTAGAACGTGAAAATCTAGGGGTTCCGTTGTGTGTACGAAATGATCAGATAATTGCGAATACTGTACCCTCATAATTATTCTGAATCCATTTTTCACCACCTTTTCGGTAAAAACAAATTACCTGAAAAAAAAATGTTTGACTCGAAAAGTGTCATTTTGATCCATAAAGGATAGAGCAAATACAAGATTTTGACTCGAAAAGTGTCATTTTGATCCATAAAGGATACAGCAAATATAGAAGTTTAGGGTCAATATCACCAATTAGGTTTTTTTTTTTAAGAGTGTAGCCGGAACAATAATCGTGCAGGACATTTTGATTTAGACTACAATCGGTTAGGAGTGGGCTTACTATTCGATGTTATTTAAACTAGAAGGAGGTCCGAATATACTTGGCCAGTTTCTTAATGCTCATCTGTGAAAAGTATTTATTATCTCTGATTATTTGGACTGTGACCGACTCAAGGTTGACCTAAACTTAAAAAAAAAAATTATTGGAAAACTGCATTCCACTATTCAAAACCTTTGTCTTGCAAATAACCAAATTGTCCAGACACGTTTCCCTGTGGATTCAGCAAATAAAACAAGGTCTCGCCCAATATATTTTTCTTCGGATGTCCACAGAGACATCGTACAGAAGCCTATAAATCTCGTATTTTCACCACGATTTGACTATAGAAACTGTTGAAAATACCGAAACAGTCCATTGTCACGATTTCGTCACGGAGCGCCATTTAATAGGTTCACAGACGGTGAGGGTCACTCAGATACACATATCGAATAACTACTCTAGTCAGATAACCATGTTATGTAAATTAATAAAATCCCAAAGCACAAATACATCTTCCCTTTGTTAGCAACTGTCCTTGTCAGAAACAGAGATACAAAAAATGACATGCAACAAAACACCACAAAGGGAATGTGACTTGAATGAATTAATGTGCACGAAGTTCGCCCGCTTGACGAAAAATAAAATGTGCATGATTCATAGGCGCCGTTTATTCCGACTATTCTAGAAGTAGTTTCACAAGTGGCGTTCCTGAAATTTGGTTTTAATGCACGGTGCTCCACATAAATCAAATGTGGTTAGAATTTCATACAAAATGTAAATTGTGGAGTCAATGCCGGTTTATACTTCACGCGAAAGCGAATGCGAAGCGAACTTCATGACTCGTGAACAATTGAGGTTTCATTGTGACGTTCTCCGGCGCCTTAACGAATTCGCTTAGCAATGACATTCGCGTGAAGTATGAACCGGCCTTCGAATAGATAAGTTATCGATGAAGGTCCCCGTATTCGATTCATTATATTGGTTGAAGCTTTAAAATACACCAATAAATATGCAATTTCACACATTAATGTTTTTAGACCTTTTGGGAATTTTCTTCTGATTAAATGACCGAAGTCGGGGTAAAAACTGGACCCGACGATAGTTGGGAAACGGAAGACCTTAATTTATTGTTATCTTCTGCGTCCAGTCGCACGAGGAAAGCAAAAACTCACTTGAACCCGCCCGACCATTATAATGTTTCTATCATTTATTATTTGATCAGCTAGAGGTCAATCCCCCGGGATTTGCACTCTGCCGTGTCGATGCTAATTTCCTCGGCCCGCATCCCCGCCCATCCCCAACCGCCTGACCACTTTCCTCCCTAATATTTCGCAATGTGTACACAAGATGACGGCAATTTGTATTGATTTCGCGCGATTACAGAGAAGGCGGTACGACGATGATGTGGTCCAAATTGGGGACAGGGATAGTTTCAATGATTATGTATACGATTTAAGGAGAGTCAGAACGCCGTAAAACCACAGCCTGCACCTGAAGCAGATGGCGCCGTGACATTTAGCTGCAGCTTAAGGAAGTGCCAAACTGTATCGATTGGTTAACAACCTTTCCGTGCATTTACTTTACTGATGGTGGACTTTTTTAAACGCCTGATGCAGCAGGTGAACCACTCGTTGGGTCGTTTTTCTTCATAAGTGCAATTATTGTGTGTTTGTCAGTGATTGGTGTTGGGTATGGGGGAAGGTTGTGTTGACAGACAGGCAATTATATTTGTTGCTTTACTGAAGCAGCTTAATTGTTTAAAATCACAAACCTAACAGAAGTATATATCGAAGAGCCGGTATAAACGCTCTTGGTTATACGATCTCCGATATACGCTGTCCGATTAAATCGGACAGCGTATATCGGAGATCGTATAACCAAGAGCGTACACTCTAAAAAAAAATGCTCAATATTGAGTAAAATTACTACCTTTTTTAGAGTAAAAAGGGAATATGGTCGTCCACTTGTGTAAACGGTTTACACAACAGCTAGAGTGTACAGAAGTACTCATTTCGGCGTAACGTTTTACCCATAATTGTGTTACATATTTGCACAACAAAGTTGTGTAAGAAGTTTACCCATGTGACGACCATGTTCTCTTTTTACTCATTACCCCACCCTGATTTTACCCATGTGTTGTGTCATTTTCTTACCCAGATATTGGGTTTTAATTCCTACCCATTACTGTTGTGTTATTAATTTACCCATGACTCGGGTTGTTTTTAATCACCTATTGTGCACCTTTGTCTTGTGACCTTTGAGGTTTATTCAACTTTGCCCGAGACAGCATTCGCGGGGCTTGACAAGCTAGAGATTTCAATAACCGATTCATAGTTTTAAAAGTCAGTGAAAACGAATTAAATATTCCCCCAAACATGGTGTCAATGCATGAGGATTACCATCTGGAACTTGGATCAAATTTCCCAATTTAATGAAGCTGTAGTGTTTGCTTTTAATAGGAAAGGGGCGTTACAATTTCCATCGTTATTCAAATCATTTAAAATCGTTCAAATTTCGGTCACTTGCGGAGAACGAAGTGGCTATCGTTATATCGCGTATCAGTGAGCGTATAATCGGTGAGCGTAGGTAGAGCGCATATCGCCATCGGAGAGCTAACCATTCGATATTTATAATCGTTTTCAATATCTACCCATGTCATGCTTCGATAGAGTTTGCGAGATCGCGCTTTACTTTGAAAAGTTCGACGTCTGTGTTTCAAGCTTTATCTAGTTTAGCCACGCACTCTTTCTATAATTTATAGAAAACCGAGGTCAGATTTGTTTTCCATATAGTGTTTAATAGATTTAATAGATTTAATAGATTAAAACATTCTCAATTACTAAGACGAGGGCAATATGCCCATTATCATCTTTACCGTGACACCGCTTTCCCTTCTGATCCGACCTCTAACCCGACCTCTGACCTGAACTCTCACCTTACAACAGGGGCCAATTTCATAGAGCTGCTAAGCAAAACAATTGCTCAGCACAAAAAAGTCTTGCTCATTAAAAACAGGTTACCAGCCAAAATTATACGTGTTTTTCATGCTAAGCACAAAAAGGCTGATTATCAATCCAGAACAATAAAGATCAGGTGAAAATTTGGTCTGTAACCTTGTTTTTGCCAAGGACAAATTGTCATGCTAAGCAAATTGTTGTGCTTAGCAGCTCTATGAAATTGGCCCCTCGGCGCGACTAAGCTGGGACTGACTTGTGAACGACTAAACCAATGGCTGTTATTTTTCTGTCTGAAACCTCTATCATTGCAACTTACCAACTAAAAAAAAAAAAAAAAAAAATACTTCCTAATTTTTTTTGGTAAATCTGGGTGTTTCTTTTGACCCCTTGAGAACGGTATACTTAATTAAGACAACAAGTTACGCCCAACACATTTTGTTATTTCAATTTGAGAAGAAAAAGAAGTCGAATACAATTCTTAGATTTAGTAAACACATCAATAACAGTTACAACATGCATAGGCAACAACAAAAAACAACATTTGCACAAAACTGTTGTAGGTGATTTGAGAATTCATGTAATTCCATGTGGGCGTTGGAATATCGTATTGACAAATCTACTTGTAGTCTCTCTTCACCTTGAACTTCAGAAGATAATCACAAAATGGCAAGCAAAAAACGGAGACGTCCTTTGTCCTGAACCTGCGAAGCTTTCCCGTGTGTATGAAATCTATTTATGCATCCCTTGACGTGGGCATTGTCATTTGCCCTTAAACAAAACTCGTTGCCCCGGCGCTAAGGAAACGCGTGGGCGTGAAAACAAAATAATTCCCGCCAATTCCTACACTTAGGAAAGCTAAATGGCGAGTGAAGAACAGCTTGGCCAAAAAAAAAAAAAAGGGATACAAAAAAAATCATTTCTCCGATGATGATACATAAGTACATGTACGAACTGGTTACTATTAAATTATGAGTGTTAAAATAAATATAAAAAGGCCTACAAATAAATTATGGCATCAGTTATGAATGCTGTAATACCACACGGGGAGACTCGTTATTTTCCCGACAATTTGTAGTTACAGTTTGTAAGTCAAACTTTAATAATAACATTAATCAAAATAATATATAATCCCTGCAGCAAAACCATAGTTAACATATTCCTACGTCCATTTATATATATTTTTGCGACGGTTGGTATTAATTATTGACTACTTTTGCCCATTTACAAAATTTTGTCGTCGACCCGAACTCCCTTTTGAAAGACATGCCAGGTATCTTGTTAAAAGCTCATTGTTGACCGATCGATTTTTTTTTTATGACGTCAATGTACATTTTATTGCTAAAATCTGCGTTCTCCGACGAGTTTCCGGGTTCCGATACATTAACTTCGCTATATCCTGCAACGACGGCCAAAACACGAAAGGAACGTGTTCAAGCCGCCTACGCAAATTGAAAGGTTTTTTTATACTAAACGCTCTCCCTTTTTTTTCTTTTTTTTTTCCTTTCTGGAAAAAGCTTTAGCGGGTAAATGCCACGTGGAACATCAAATATGTTAACATGCCATCATGGCGCGAAATCAAACCGACAATGGCTATTAATTGGCGGAGTACAAAGGGTTTGTCGCAGCACAAGCTGGGAGTTGTGAAATTATGGGTGTTTTCGAAACCTTTGTTTCGTTTTTGGCTTTGGTTCGCGTCCGACTAAAAACTAGCCAGTGTAGCGGTTCTTGTTGTGTTTGTCAAGGCACTTATGTATCCAAACCCGGTTTTCCATTTAACCTTATTCTATGGTTTAGACAACCCGTAAAAACCCACGAGAAAATTTGTCGAAGAAAAAGACAAACGTTAACGATAGTGGGATTCTGAACCACAGACCTTTCATTCCATAACTCTTCTCTCTACCAAATTGGCGAGTTGGTCGAGGAAGCCGTTCTTTATACTTCTTTACAGTTCTTTACTATATAATGAGTTGCCATAATTGCTCTTTCTCATGAATGAATATACATTCACGAACCACACAGCTCCTGAAAAAACCCCGCTACACCGGTTAGTTTTAAGTGTCTTCCGCACAAAGACCACGGTGCCAGACTAAAAGCCGATTATATCGCAGCTCTTCAATAATTCACCAACGGGATTTTGGTTTATATTATTCATCATTTTCTATAATTTATCACTGACACCGTGAATTGGCAGCCGTGCATTAATATATGAGATACGTAACATTAACAATGCATTGGCATAGTTCCCAGTATCAATGGTAAATTGATTTTTTTCCCTGTTGTACTCAAAGAGTATAATCAACTTTGCATACATTTATGTTTATTGTCGCTTAGTGATTGACTCCTTTTAGCTGTTTACTACATTTTTTGTTCTCCAAAGAAATAAAAAACAAGAATGTTTTTATGTATTCATTTTGAATGTATCATGGTTGCATAATATTAAATAATGCCTTATTAGAAGAATGCTTCTGGAAAATGCACAGGTGTCTCTAAACAAAACGTTACATATCACTTAATTACTCTGCACGAAATCCATGGCAAAATATGTTGGGACATTCATAACGTAAGAGCATGGTTTGTTGTTTCGACTCTTTAACGTCTATACATGTTTTTTTTCGAGAAAAAATAAATGCCCAAATGCATACAAAAGTGTTATTAAACGCGTGTTAATCGTTGAATGTAATCACTAAATGTATGTATAATTTACAGAAGGACTCCGGATAGTCAAAAAACAATAGTTTGGTGACAGAAAGTGCTTTTGAAGACCGAGCTTATAAATTTAACGTCAGAAGGTTTGACAAGGAACCTGTCAGCTCGTGTTAACATGTGATCGGTAATGGATTGCCTTCGTATAGCTGATGTAATATCACTTTATTCGACCTGTCCCCAAGAACCACGCCGACTATGCAACGCGAGTCTCCAGCCCCAGAAGAGAGGGGAAAATTATCAATTCCTCCGTCGTTTTTCCATTAGTATTAAAGCTCTTTGGGGATTGCCGGTTGAGACTTATACATATCCTGAGACGGAAGACTAGACTTCTCTGCCCGGGAGCAAAGTTGGCAATTTGAGCGGGGATATCGGGAAAGTCTTGTCGACTTGGGTTACCAAACCCAGTCGCCCGATGAGTACACGGGGATCGATCGATCGGCCGCACGGCCGGCTAGGGAACCTGATTGCTGAATTTACTGGCTAAATTTACAGGTGTACCGTTATGAGCAACCCTTGTCCCGTTACAAAGCTTGAGATTTTTGTCGCTTCGCCAACGACTATTTTATGCACCACAGCATAAATCTCAAAGAAAGAACAAAAAAAAAACATCAAAATGACGTTTGTTGATCTAAAAGGTTGCTGGCAGTAATTTGCTCGTGACATTGTTTCTGCCCGTATTGACTTATGGGAACTAATATTAAGCTACACAAAACAGCCGCCGGCCAATGGAGTACATTTCGGAGAAGTCGAGATCCCATCGGATGCGACGTTAAAGCTATTGCACTGGACCGAAGTTTCAGCGAGAAATGTACATTTGCGGGAGGGGGCCTCGGATCTGAAATTCCCTCTTCTCGAGTCAAGAACGGGTCCTCTTAAATTTAAGAACGGATCCTCTTAAATTTGAGATCGGCAAATGGATTTGAATGTTAAAACGTGAATGAATTTTCCTCTCCGTTTCCAAAGAGAAATGTGCATTGTCTTATGACATTTCAAGACAAAAAAGAAGAAGATACCTTTTTTGAACGACTTCAAATCCCATACAGCATTTCACCAAGATGAAAGAAAGTTAAATGCAACAATCGGGGAAAAAATGAATACGAGAATGCTCAGTTTGAATGTATTCAGGATAAGCAATCCAAACACCTGTCGCTAAAGACACTAAATTTACTTGAAGTTTAACCAAAACATCAGCTTATAGAAGTAATGGGCGGCAAAACTAAGGTTGTGTACACATTAACAATGAGACAATCTGGTTTGCGACGTCATTTCAACTTAAACCACGCCCACTTCACCAGTGGAACGTAATCATTGAAACCGGAAGAAAACGCGCTATGTGCGTTTAAGCAACGAGCCTTAGTGATCAGTGGTGCGTACGCGTGTATGATGAAGTCACTTAAGAACCGAATGTGGGTTTGGAAGTAAACGACATTCTGTTAGGATGTGTCAGTCTAAGGCTAATGCGACTTAACCCTGAAAGCCCTGAAGCGCATGTGTTTAAGTTGGTTGCCACATTGGTGATGAGTGACGGGCACATTCAGGAAAGCACATCATTATTGTGACAATGACAACGAACGAGAATCACATGACACATCGTCACTGCCGATGACCACTTGACCAAAAGTGTTCGAATGAAATTACTTGCCCATGGCGATCTAATTTTTTTTCCTTTTCTGCGTGGGCACCCGTGCGATACGGAATTGCGCCAAGGGTGTTTTTATCAGTATTTATATATTTTTTCTTTTTTACAGGTGAGTTAAAGGAGAGAGTCCAACGTACCATGCAAACCAAATATTGTACACGTTCATGACAAAATATGCGGAAAAATGTAAATTAATGGATATTAAAATCAATGCGAAAAGATTCGACGATAGCAAAAGGTGCATTAATAATGTCCATTTTAAGTATCTTCAATCAGAAAACGGGAAGCTAACATCATGAAACTTCTCTATTAAAAAAAGAAATTATTAAACGTAAGTGCTCTACTCAAATGTCAACCACTGAAAACACTTGACTTTCGTACGAAAATAACAAACCAAAAGGTGAAATGATTTAGAAATAAAACATAAAACAAATATACCTCCACTTAAAAATTAAACCCTGATAAAAAGAAATAGCGAAGGTAAATACCAAAGTGTGTGAAGACTCGCGGCAAGCAGGGATTGAAGCTATTGATTTTAAATTCAGTACCCGGGATGTACGGGTGTGTGTGGGCGGTTTGTTCCCGTCTGGTTGTGCCGAAGTCAGACAGGGATCGACAAGCTGTAGGGGTGATTGGAAAATGAGTTGTCAGCCCCGAGTGCCGTGGCCTCGTGGTCTGGAGCATTGAATTTGCCGTCTGCGGGTATAGAGCTGTAGGTGGTATAGAGCTGTAGGTTGTATAGGTTCGAATCCGGCCTGGGACTATGGTGCGTGTGCCCTTGGGCAAGGCACTGTCACTTATTGCTTCTCTCCACCAATGGGTACCTGTGAGGGCGGAGATGGTTGTTATTATTAGCCGCTTTGCGTCGAAATGGCAGCGTTGAGCTGTATACTCCCCGGGGAGCTGAGCTAGTATGTTACGTGGGCAGGGATAATAATGACACAGCGCCAGTACCAGTTCTTGTAGATACGTGCGTGCGCTACATAGAAACACAGTTAAGGAATCACTGACAGAGACAGACGACCTAACTACATGTACCACCGTTATTTATAACATCGGTGAGGAAAGGGCGGGCTGTGGCCTGCAAAAACCTAATAGTCGTCGAGGTATTTTCGGCTACTCGCAACTTAAAGTGGAAATGACTGGTGACTTATTCAAAGTGCAATTCTAATTCCTGACATTTCATTTATCAAATTTACACTAATAACATTTCCTTTTTTTCGGTTGTGGTTTCTCTAACTGTAGAGACAGAACACAAAATTACGAAAATTACTTTACTAAAAGGCAGTCGGTTGTCGGTTAATAGCCGGTTATCTGCAATGGAAATTTAATAAGTTAAGAGGGCCTAATATATTTCGATCATAACAAGATTTTCTTCAGAGACAAAATGAAATTGAGGTTTGACAGTCGATAAGAATCTAATTCCAGCAGTGACCATAACCGTAAATAACCACTCTGTCGTTTTTAATGTACGCGACAAACGACCCATTATTTTAATTTGCGGATACTCCCCCTGTGGCCAATGTAATCGCGCGCAAAGCGAAGACCCTCAATTTCCCCGCATAATTGTTGTCCCAATCGGCTATTCATACACAACGAGAACCAAAAATCCCCAGGAGGCACCAGTCCCTGGGACCAAGCGATTTCCCAGTTATTATATAAGGAGGTCATTTGCGACAATTATATACCACGCTCTAATTTGGTCGTCTGAACACTAGTTGCCCGCGATCATGTGCAAATCGCCAATAAAATTGGTCAGACAAGGTTGGGCAACGCGGGAAGAAAAGCTTGCGTTGATTAGGTTTTTTTCCGTTCATGAGCACTAATGCGAAATGGGTCAATGGAGTGTAATTTTGATAAAGGTGGAGAGTTGCACTTTTTACGGATGCGGTTGGGATGACGAATTGTTGGATGTCAATGATTGCTTCTAATTTATCTTTTTCTGTAATTTTAAAATCTCCAAACTGACATTTTTAAGACGGACTGATGCTACTTACTTCAGAAGCTGTATATTTTATCTGGTTTCATCGAAAAGTATTCTACAACGACGCAAGTTTCCTATTTCCTTTTTTTTCCCACAAAAAAAGCAAAACTCATTTGGCAGGTTTTCCGTGATTTCGAAGATACAGTGGGAACCCTGTCCCTGTGAGAAATGTCCCATAATCCGACCACCAATTGAAATTAATGTTATTTTTGAATATGTAGAGTTAATCGCCCATAAACATATTTCAGTTGATCTTTTTCAACTTGTCACAAACAAGTTTAGCAATAAATTTTTCAATTTTTATATTTGTCTCCAACTTATTTCTCACCATTTTTTTGTTGTGTCACGGTGGCACCATATGAAATCTTTGGATGGAACGACACGAACTATACAAGTTAATACTTACGATTTTGCCCCCCAAAAAATACCAACAAACAACGATCAACAAGTTAAAACAAGAAACTGTGCAACGATAAAACGACAATTCTGGTGCACTCCACATGCACAGAGCTCAGACAATCGCCTCAATTTTTGAAAAACAAATTGCATGTTAATATGTGCACGCACACAAGTGTGTAAAGGCCTTCGATCGTGGACGGGGTATTGTCCGACCGTCTTCCCTCTTTTGTTTATACTCTAACGTTTTTTGATGATCGCCATAGGATTTGTACACGGGAAAAGATCGTGGACGTTTTGTCAATCGTGGACCCATTGTTTGACTCCCAATTCTTTTGTCCGACGACCACGATTGCCGGTCAATACAAACGCAGTGATACTCCCATCCGTCCCTATTTTACGTTATGCCCATCACACCAAACTAGTTCTCACTACGTTCTCGTAATTAATGTTGCCGAACGGGCTCAAACCCTGTGCGAACGGAGTGGACGTAGCATCAACTGTTTACGGTCTTTTTACGAACTTCATGGACAGGCTCAGACGGGAATGGTGCTCGAGAACTTCGAGCCTACTCAAAATCGTATTTATGACATTATTTGGCCAAAGTTGTACGTTCTACCCCTAGCACAGGACGAGACAGGACGTTTTGAGAACTAGTTTGGTGTGACAGAAGCATTAGGTCTGAAATATGTGTTCTTAGGTGAAACGTATCAGATGCTTGTAACTGTCTCGTAAGATGCTTGTAACTGTCTCATAAGATGCTTGTAACTGTCTCATAAGATGCTTGTAACTGTCTCATAAGATGCTTGTAACTGTCTCATAAGATGCTTGTAACTGTCTCATAAGATGCTTGTAACTGTCTCATAAGATGCTTGTAACTGTCTCATATGCTTGTAAGGTCTCATAAGATGCTTATAACTGTCTCATAAGATGCTTGTAACTGTCTCATAAGATGCTTGTAACTGTCTCATAAGATGCTTGTAACTGTCTCATAAGATGCTTGTAACTGTCTCATAAGATGCTTGTAACTGTCTCATAAGATGCTTGTAACTGTCTCATAAGATGCTTGTAACTGTCTCATAAGATGCTTGTAACTGTCTCATATGATGCTTGTAACTGTCTCATATGATGCTTGTAACTGTCTCAACTGCATCTGCGGCTTTATACTTAACGATAAAGGACACTATCAGAATCTCGTGTAATTTCAAGCTCAACTGATGAAAAGCCTTACTGTTCGAGACCAAAATTGCCAGAAATAGTTTTGCCCTGGCACTTTAACGGTGAGAGCTCCGAGCAAGGAAACCGAGGTATGATTATGAAGACCTGGCGCCGCCTGCAATACTTCCCCGGTGCAGTTCTGGTGTCGCCAGATCTCGAGTTACACTTTAAATAGTTGCTTTGCCCGTCTGCAAAAATAGATCAGTGTGTTAACCAGGGCCGGCCTGTGAGCCAGTGGGTTCATTGTCAAAACAGATAGGTCCCTTCCTCCGGCATTTCGAGCGACACGGAAGACGGAATAAAAATAAAAACTGCTCGAGGGTTTTGCAAATGAGGTAAATCGATATCAGATTAGAATAGAAGTTCTTCGATGACACGCATACTTTGAAATATCTGGCATAGTTTGGTAAGACAATCTAGTCTTCCCACTATAAAAAAAGTCCCGGGTCAGACTGACCCGGAATCCGGGTCCCATGGGGCCTGACCCATTTCCTGGGTCAAAATTACACTTTTCCGGGTCAAAATAACACAAGTTTTACTTCTTTTCCGAGTCATTTTAACCCGGAAAAAATGTAATTCTAGCCCAGGAAGTGTCATTCTAATCCAGACAAATGCACTTCTGACACGGAAAGGGGTTCAGGCCACACGGGATCCGAATTCTAGAATAAATCTGACTTTTTAGTGTGTAAGACCTTGCGTCTAACCGCCAGAATTCTTTTAAAAAATCCTCTCAGAGTTATACAAGTTAGAAGTTGACGTCACGTGTCGAACCCCCCTAAAAACATTGGCTCTAGAACCGCACCTGCTTGCAAGCCTCTCGCTAAATGCCTCTAGACAGTCTCCAAAGAATTACGAGATGAACATTCAAGTTCTAGGGGCTAAAAGTTCCCACCTTCAGAGTGCAACGGAGAAGAAAAACATCTGGAGATATTTTGCAAAATGTTTTGATGACAGATAAACATTATACATACAACAACGTCAACAATATTCCCCGCGTGGTGCCTATAATAAAAACAATCGAATATAAAGATATTGATATTAATATAAAGATATTAATATTAATTTTAATTTTATCATTACTAAACTAAGTATTTCCCAGCGAAAAAAGACGTAAGTTTTTTATAAAGTCGATCCATGTCGATCATTGAAAGGGTATGAACCATAGACAGCGTTCAGCACAATATTTCTGACCTGCTCCAACGAAACAAGGACAAAGTTTACAATTTTAGTTTTTATTTTATTTTGCCTTTTTTCAAATTCTCCATATTTACATAATTATGAGATAAACAACTTTGAAATTCAAAAAAGCGTATTATTTCTATCTGAGACAATTGTTTCACAAGATCGGGAAAAAATACACTGCTGCAGGGAAGACGGATTATGTTCAAATTTGGGGAGATTGTAGATTTGGCGTAATTTAGAAAAACCCCAAACCTCAACATGGTAAAATCCACCCCGAAATGACTTCACGAGTACATTGTACAATAAAACACATTGTGCGACTTTGTCCGGGTTTTCGTTGGAACAGGTCACATGTATTTACTTCACTTTGAAATACAAATATTTAGCCCCCCGAGGAACCTAATCCTTTCATTCGTCTTCACTGCAGGTAATTCGGACTTTGCTGCGCGCGAGAGTACGTAGTACGGAGTTTATTTCTCTCTTGAATGGGATACTACAACACGCACTCTGAGCTAAAGGGGTAGACTTAAGGCAGTGTTTTTGTAGACAGACTTCGAAATGCATTTACTTTAGGCTGTGTGTTCTACATAGCTGATGGGCCATGGAAGGGCAGTGAGTGTTTCGATGACCCAACCTTCTTTCCGCCGCTGTCAGCGTACCCGGTACCCTGGTCACCAAACCAAATATTTTTAGTCGAACTTTTGGCGGGAGAGAGCTGGCCAAGAACGGCTATCGGGTTACGGAGCGAAGTGAGCGTCGAGTTGGAGGGGCTATTACGGTTTAGCTGAAGGGCTTCGTGCCAAGACTGCAAAAAATATGTGGAGATTTACCAAAGCGAATTGTGAAGAGTTCATCGTCCAGGGCAAAGTGTGTGACTCGTTTAAGCGGCGCCCTGCATGTCACACGTAAATTTGAAAATATAACAACTGACTTTTTTTTTTTTTTTTTTTTTTTAAACTAAGATTTATTTCAGAAAAGAAACTCACATCAAAACTTAGGAGTGACAATCAGTGTCATGCACGAACTTCTCATGGTTTTTTTTGTCTCTTCAATCTCAACGACAGTAGGCCCTACACGTAGAGAAACGGCTTTGGTCACTTTAAATGACTGATAGTGACGCATGAATTTCGCCTGTGCTGTAGTCTTGGCTCAAGACCTGCAATCAAGACGTTTCCCTCAGGGGTGCTATATTAACATGAACTATATATCGAGGAAAAACAGCTTCAAAGCGCACATCTCAAACCGAGACTATATACCCGAATGAACAGATGACCCTAAAACAGACATGCGCATAGATAATAGATAAATACACAAACTATTAATTAACCGTTTTGGGGCGCCATGTTCTATGGGTTGCAATTGCATGCCACAGGTGCAAAATTATACTGAATTCTGGTTAGGAAGTATTTTGTAGCAAATTGTTTACTATTTTGTATTTTCAACAAATCAAAATAGTGACTATTATTTAATTTTGCAGTGTTGGGCCTTCCATAGTTTGCCAAGCCGTGGTTGTCAAGATGTGCTAAGTCTACAGAGTCTACTGTACATATCCTCCTTGCATCAGCAGTGGCCAGAAGGCGGCCTCCGTGATGGAGGTACAAAGAATCCACGACATTAAATAAAATTATTTTTTATATGATGCAAAACAATTCTTCTGAAGATTCATTATTGACTCCAAGCACACTTTTCCAAACTATTCGTCGTGATTGCTTCCAAGTGCAAACGGCTATTTAAACCGACACCTATATAAATAGCCTTACTGCAAATTAGGACCCAGACGAACCTGCTTGGTAATTTCTACCAGACTTGGAAAGAGAATTAGCATCGATTTGTTTATATCCTGGGTTTGATTGGAGGGTAACAAGCGGGGCAAGACCGCGCGAGGGGGCAAGACCGCGCGAGGGGGTATGGATCGCCCCTTATATCTGTTACCGGGACAGGGCCGACCTCTGTGGGGTTTCGAGTGACACCGATAGCAGTGAATCTCAATAGAAGGAAGGGGTGTTACCCCGTGGGGGAGGGGACAATACTGAGACAACGCGCGTGAATAATCGACAACTTAAGGGGGTCAATATGCACCGCTGTCTAACGATCGCGAGACGCCAGCTGTACCCGATTCGCATACGCAGACACATACCTATAGTACATAATAATAACAATAATATCATTATATTTATATAGCGCCCAATCCATCGAAAAACAATGCTCCAAGGCGCTTACAGGTAGGCTAAATGTTAAATCAAAAAAATCTAAAAAATTTAAAAAATCTTTAAAATCATTGTAGAAATACATTAAAACAGTTTTACACGTACATAACCCATAAATATTTTTTTTCAGAATATTAAAATCAAATGAAAATGAAAAATAAATCACCATCTAAATCACAAAAATATCACTTGAATACAAAATATAAATATACAGGAAAATCATTTACATTGACTAGGGCATATTTTTGTAAAATCATAAAAACGCCTTTCGAAAGAGACACGAGTCAAGTTGGTTCCACAACCTAGGAGCGATGGCAGAGAAACAAAAACTCTGTCCCCAAATGTGCATAATCTCGTATTACCATGCATGCTGTAGTCTACATGACAATCGTGTTTGTCTACGTGAACTAGAACTAATAGTATGAAGTAAATCACTAAGATACTCAGGGGTTAGACCATTTAAACAGTTATAAACTAAAAAACACACTTTGTACATGATTCTATAATTCACTGGAAGCCAATGTAGCTTCATAACTTTCTAGTTCCATGTAAGAAGCTTAGCAGCACAATTTTGGAACTCTTTGTAACGGTGCAAGCGTGGATTGGGGCAAACCTGCGAACAAGGCATTGCAGTAGTCTATCTAGGCATTGCAGTACATTTAGCAATCCTGACTTAATAGCAGTCATTTCCTAAAGTGCTCCCAGAATGTAATGATATTGGAGGAAGAAACAGGGAGGAAATAATACATAATGCACCACGTCTTGTATAGCTATACTGGTCTTTCTCTGGATTATAAGTAACATTAAATGGAGATTTAGTGAGGATAGGGTTAGCTGCGCCTTTTTAGCAGACACACAGATACACGATAACATGGTTGACCTATACATGTGCATACAGATGAGCCGTTTTTGGTTTCAAGACATTTGTAACCCTGACCATATAATGTTCGGTTCTGGCCTGAAACTGCTGTGTGAATATGCACGCAAAACTTCGATCGTCATCATGTTTCCTAAAGTAATTTCACATTAATTCACAATAGGGAGTCGAGAACAGATACAATTACTGTTTGCATGTGACGAGAATATCATAATGGCATCGCACCGACAAAGGTGAAGCGACTTCCCAAATGGTTCCCGCCAAATGAGACTTGGGAACATTTTCTATGTAAATTGTAGACAAAAACGTAGACCTTTGTATACCCTATACCCGACGTTCATAATTTGATATTTGGCGTTAACGTTCGTCGTTAAAGGCATGATACACCATTGGTGAATTATCAAGAATTGGTGGATTTTGGGGGTTGTATTTTATAGTAAATATTATTTAACTCACCTGTCTGAAGTTTTACAATCATGGATGCTAAGAAAAAAAGCAAGAAAAATGGCGCTCGTGTTCAACCGGCGTCGGGCAGTTGTTCTTGTTGTTCTTTTTGCAATCGTGATAGTGATTTTAAAAAACAAATCAATTTTTCGGAACAATTACAGAATATCTAGCGCATTCATTTTGCTGGATGCCTAGAATCATTATTTACTTTCAAGTAAATAAGATATTTCTTAATAATTCGGTAGTAACCATTTTTGGATATCTGCAAAATGGTGTATCCTACCTTTAACACATGCGGAAAACATCATCCGAAAACTCATTAAGGTTCCGACACGAATTAAGAAACGATAGCGGGAATGAATAGTACAGTATGTGTTGGATTTCGACCCGACTCTTTGTTTTTTTAAACATTTTATATGTTCTCAATAAAGTAACTCAAGATCAGGGGCTACGCGACAAACGTGAACAACAAAGTCTCAAATACAAAAAACGGAGCAATCATGTAAACCATGCAAGTGCAAAAGCTGACCTACAGCGTGAGTACAAATGAAGTTCTCTCTAAAAATAATTATTTTCATTATTTTTATTTTTGAAGGCAAATGTACACATAAGATAAATAAATAGAAAGACAATATTTTGGCTTTATACAGATTTTTGAATTTCTGAATTTACCTCTTTGATTACAAGTATTTAAAGGTGGGATACACCATTGGTAATTGCTCGAATTGTCAGGAATGGGTTGATTTGGAGGGTTGTATATTCTATAGTAAATATCGTTTAACTGACCTGTCCGAAGTTTTATAATTATGGATGCTGAGAAAATCAAGACAAAACGGCGTTTGTTTTCAACCGGCCGTCGGGCAGCGATTCTTATGTTGTTCTTGGGTGTTGTTTTCGGAACAATTACAGGATATCTAGTGCAATCATTTTGCTGAATGCCTACAATGATTATTTACTTTTAAATAAGTAAGATATTTCTTACTACATGTAATTCGGTAGTAGGATTTTTCGATATCTGCAAATGGTGTATCATACCTTTAAGTGAATTTTTGCAGTTCACTCTCCACAGTGCACCACGCGTTGTTTTGTCGTCGTCTATGAGTGCGTGGTATATGTACCGCCGTAGATAGCTGCGTTCTGCAGGTATTTTAGATTCAAATTTCAATCGCAAGTAGTTTGAAAATGGGATTTCCAAATCGTGTCATTTGTTTTCACAGCAGACCGACGATTAGATGCTCTTTCATATTTTACCAAAAGAGTTTTAGAAATAATTTAAATATTTTTGTTCAGTTGAGGAAACTGCATGTATCACCAGGTACATTTGAACGTGTACGATTTTTGTTACAAAAACCCACACCTGCGTTGGAGATTAAGATGTGAAAAGGGCTAATGAAAGTCTATGTTAAAGGTAGGATACACCATTGGTAATTGCTGGAATTATCATGAATAGGTAGATTTGGGGGGTTGTATTTTATAGTAAATACCGTTTAACTGACCTGTCCGAAGTTTTACACTCATGGATGCCGAGAAAAACACGAAAAACCGCGTTTGTTTTCAACCGGCGTCGAGCAGTTATTCTTATGCTATCTTTGTTTTTTCGCGATCGCCGGCCGGCGATCACGAATTTTTCTTTATAAAATTCTACTTTTCGGAATAATTACAGGATATCTAGCGCAATCATTTTGATGAATGCCTAGAATCATTATTTACTTTCAAATGAGTAAGATATTTCTTAATAATTCGGTAGTAAATATTTTCGATATCTGCAAATGGTGTATACTACCTTTAACCAACTGATTACCCGCGCTCTCTTCGAGCTCACAGCAACCACACACGCGGCACGGTTGTTGACACGCGCGCTGCCATCAGAAATCACACCGTTGCGAGCTAGCAACAACTAATTAAATTTAATTTGATGTTTGGTCGGTACGATGGGGAATCGGGCGTCTATAATATGTAGCAAAACGTGAACGCGGATTCGATTAGTTATGTCTTTGCGTGTTTGCGACTGTGATGCGCTGAATATTTTTTTTTTTTTGGCGCTAGTTCTAAATCAGCTATATTTCCTTCGAAATGGGTACCCAATGTACCAATTTATAAATCGCGGACATGATAGTGCTCTTTAAGATTTTGTTTAAACCGTGGGAAAACTGTTTTAGTATTGACAGCATTGGATCCTTTGTGTGTGGTTGCCGTTCTCATTGAACAATCCCATCTTTTAAATGTTATCAATAACGCGGAAGTTATATTACTGCAACATTTGCCACTAAATTACCCGACTATTGGGACAGGCTTACACGGTAAGCGAATCTAATAAACTGAGCTTTTAAAGCTGAAACACAGCAAGCTGTTTGTTGACTATTGGGGAATAATGACCAATTAACGAGAATCTAACGCAGTTTTCCTTTAAACATTGTATCGCGTTCATAAATTTAACACGCGTAACAGTAGGAATTATTTTCCATCAAGTTAATGGGATCGTATACGTTTGGTAATTGGAACCCACTGTTTGTTTTAATCCTATATAGTTATAGATATATACCATAAAACTAACCTGTACAAATTTCATTTCAAAAGTTGGTAGCGATTTTGAGATATTGCAGAAAATCTGGAGCGGTTATGTCCACGCAGGAAGAATACACAATCTGAGAAACGTCACTGCATAACGCTTCTCAGATTCAAATTTTTGGGGATAAAAAGTGTTATCTTTTTCCATAACCGCAGTACTTTGAAGTGAAAAGTTTCTAAAAATGCATTATACTATCCAAAGCTGCTGTACTTCTTACCAAATAAGTTTTTATTGCCATTAATTTCTGGAGTAATTACCAAACGTATGCGATCTCTTTAATGATCGCTATACGAATATTGTTGACGCAACGAACCACGCGTACATGCTATAATTATGGATGGCTTCGAAATCGGAGAACTGGGGACGAATTTTAATGGCGCGCGCAATACGGTCAAGTTGAGACGCGGAGGAATAATGTTACGTAGTGACGTGAATAAAGGGGTCGAGTGAATTGAGGTCACAGCTGTCGGGGCAAACAATCGATGTATGAATCCAACATCAGATAAATTCTCATAACATTAATGTACTGAGCACAGGCCCAAAACCTTATCGAACACATCGCTATTCATTACGGTGGGAGATTTCGTATCGTGTGTGCATCTGGCACATGCTATATGCAATTATTATATTCAACACATGCTATACCGTGCAAGCGGGCTATAATACAATTTGCCTATTTGGAGTTGTGACTCGAACGTACTTAGTGGGAGCTATACACTTCCTTGTGAATTATTTTCGCACGATGTCAGAAAATGAGCTTGAAGGATTCCTTTATTTGCATAACTGACTTCACTTTTGTTACCTCGTTACCTCCCCGTCACTGCATTAATTGCTGTTTGCGCGGGCATACCGGCACTTGTCTCCAAACCCCATCGTAATTGATGATGATACCATGCGATATATCTGATGTTTGTTCGCATAATAAGCTTGTCTGAGCATGAAGATCAAACAGTCATTATTTGGCTTAGACGACACGGGCAGTTGGCCAGAAAAGGATTTTGGAACATCTTCCCAGCAACAACATTACTTCTTTGTCTTCGATTAATTTCTTTTACAAAATATTATCTTTAAAGTTTTTCATGGTGTAGTTTTTGTTGAAACTGTTGAAATAAATCGTATTTAATATTTTTACAAAATATTATCCTTAAAGTTTTTCATGATGTAGTTTTTGTTGAAACTGTTGAAATAAATCGTATCAAAAAATACAATCTCTTGAATTTCACAATACATTTACACTTAGCGTTGTGGCTCAACCAATATACTTTAAAAAAAATAACTATCGTCGCTTGTTTTGTTCTAGCAAATGAAAATTACAAAAATAACATAAAAGGTCGTAACATAATGCAGTCTGATTTGAGGTTTTTGTGGATGGATTCAGTTTATACGAAGCCATCTGATTAATAAAACAAGATGTACGAGATGGGATAGGTGGGCAGATGATAAGGGAGAGGACGAGTAATAAGACGATAAAAAGCCTCGTACCTGGGAATAAACATCGGTTTATTCGCAAGGGATCGGGCTACGATGATGGAGCCATGATTCATACACATTATACGATGAGGCGTCCAGGCTGCAAATTTATTTTCTACAACCAAGGTCGGCATATACTCACTGCCATAATACGCGCAAGCGTTGAACGTAATCGAGCGATTTGAAGTGATGTATCCAACGGTTGTATTAAAAAATAATGTTGCCACGATGGATTTATAATAAATAAATTAAGTTTTTAAATATCAAGTATTCATCTGTGTTCCATTTGCGGCCTCTTCGTCTTCACACAAACGAAAAATACATCAGAGGTACCTGTCAATTAATTGGTTCTGAAAAATACTAATGGAATCGCGAAATATATTAATGGGTTCATACAAAAATGGGATTTGCCTTTTAAATTCTATAAGCGTGAAGTCGGATGACGGTTTTAATATCGTTATATATTCGACACCATGTTTGTCTTTTATTGGTAAACGCCGAGTGCCTCGCGTCGACATAATCATAGTCATTCTATTTCGTCATATGAGACCCGATACAAAAAAATAATTCGAATCGTGATGCGGATATGCACGCCCATGCAGCAGTTAAAAGGTGTTGGGAGAGATTGAAATGGCCGGGTAAGTAGCGGGTCGACTGCAAATTCTGCACGCCCGCCTACAACTGGCCACATTTCGTGAATTAATAATTGTCAGTGGGTAGCAAACGGCACTGTAGGAGCTGCGCGCTCACTTGATCGTGTCGAGTCAAGATGTTATGATTAAAACCAGCAGGATACATGCTAGGATTTCCACGAAGACAAGGCCTACTTTGGATATTTATTTGTTTTGTTATTTCATTATTATTATTTATATATTTTTCAAATTATTATTATTATTATTATTTATTTATTTTTTATTTTTTTTATATTTTTTTTAAATTTATTTATTAATTTTTTGGGTTTTTTTTGTTGGGAGGGGGGGTTTCTTAATTCAATTTTATATTTTATGTATTGTAAAATAAAGCAACCTTGAGAACTGAATTAAGCCACGGGCGTTGAATGTTGTGAAATAGTGATTGTCGACAACCATTGCAGCTTAGAGCCGTTTTTAAAAAGTTTTTTTACAGCTCTTAAAATTTAATTAATTTTTTGCGGGATTTGATAATGCAATTTAATTCAATTCTTAATTCAGTGCAAAATTCACAATTCACAGTGTTTCCGTTTATAGAAAGTAGCAACGAAAAACAAAACAAAAGCAGCAAAACGTAATCGATAAAGTGAAAAATATGTCGAGATAAATACAGCTCGATGCGGGAATAATATTAGGGATAAAAGAAAATAAAGTTTGGAAACCGACAAGGATTAAACGAATGAAGGACTGACCAAACATACATTTTAACTGGACAACAGTTAATTCATTCATTGTCTGCTAAAGAGCAAACCCTGCAAACAGATTGGTTGAAATAACCAATTGATTGGTAGATATATGTCCAACCAATTATATTGGTCAATTTTAACCGAAATAGTGGTCAAAATAACCAATGATATTATTTATTAGTCATTGAAAAAAGAAATTGTAAAAAAAACACAATATTTTTGTTAAAATTTACCAACATATTGGTTGGACACATTTCTACCAATCAATTGGTTATTTTTCAACCGATCTGTTTTTAGGGTGCAGTTAATAACGTTTGAATTATTAAAGCTGCTCCAATGACAATATTGTTGTAACGGTACACACCCACGGCGTAATCAAGATATATGTTTGGTATTGGAAGTGGTGCGCATGTTAGGGGGGGGGGGGGGGGTCGGGGGAGGAGAACAGCAATAAACATGTTAGTATGTGGAGGGTTTAAACTGAGATCGCAATTGTTGTCTTGTTTTGAAACAGATCAGCATCCTGCCCGTAAAAGTGTAGCGAACGTCGAACGTCGACCCCCAACCAGAACTGCAATGTCATGCGGTAAACATTGGATGACGTCTTCAGTACAATTACTGAATTAGGGCCATTTCCGGACCAAAAACATATTGCATTGCAATCAGAATGAGAAAGTGTCGAATCATCTAATCAGAGTTACAATAAATTGCAGTTGTTATTGTAAAATTCTAAATTTTAAATTAAAAACAACATTCCCGGGAATGAAGTATAGACAGCAGATTGTATTTCATAATGTGAATCTGCACTGATTTCTAATACTCCAAGTGGGTGGTCCAGGGGGAGTTGTTTGTACTTTGGGTATATGGCTGTATAAGGAAAGGTTGCAAACGGCCAAACGAAATTACCCAACTGCATCGTGTGGGCGTGTGTGACACCTAATCCACTTGCTTGTCAGAATGCCTTGCACTTTCCATATGTACTGGGATATAAGGTCTGAACGTGGCTGAATATTCTCACCCTACCCGCTGACCACTTTAAAATGTACGTACAATACAATGTAGGCCTATTACTATTATATATACATCAGAAATGAAAATACAACGTGCTTGCATTTATGAGACATCTATAACCAAATAGCACCAGGGGCCAATTTCATAGAGCTGCTAAGCACAACAATTTGCTTAGCATAAAAATTTGTCCTTGGCAAAAACAAGGTTACAGACCAAATTTTCACGTGATCTTTATTGTTTTGATCGATAATCAGCTGTTTTGGGGCTTAGCATGAAAACCCGTCGAATTTTAGCTGGTAACCTGTTTTTAATGATCAAGACGTTTTTGTGCTAAGCAATTTTTTGTGCTTAGCAGCTCTATGAAATTGGCCCCATTCGTCACGAATTTCATTGTTCAGTGTTGAACAGTGGTTCAACAAAGTAAATCCATCCATTATATCTACCACAAGCCGTGGGGCTCAATATATCCGGCGGGCACCGCCTGTATAAATACACGACTCCCATGTCAGACCGAAAATGCTTTTCCAGCATTTGACTGTAATCTTGTTTCCTGCGACAACAAAATTACTGAACGGCACATAAGGGCGATACTTTGACAGGAATAACTGACAAGCGATCGAGTGCATGCTGTCCAGGGCTCGTTCATCGAGGGGAAATTTTACGATATGAAAAAAAAAAAAATCACCGTAGGTTGTCCACTCTTATCACCCTCTTGTCAGCGCAGTGCACACTACTGTCGAGTATAGCGAGGATGCATAATTTATGACATTTCGGTGTAGGTTTTTTTCTCTGTTCCTTTCAGTCACCGGAAAATCAGACGGGACAGTTGTCGAAAGACTGAGAGACAGCTCAGAATTATACATTGGCGCGCTGAATTGCGAGTCTAATAAGGTGTAATGGACCTTATTCACAAGGAAGCCATTTTGGTCGTGTTCCCTGAATGTATTTTATAAATTGTCAACTGTTCAATAGGATGTGGTGCCAGACTATTTTTGCATTCTAGCCTCACATTAATTGTTTGTTTTTAATGTGACTGGTATTTATTTGTAATTAACTTTAGGTCATTTGTATCCGCAATTACCAAAAATGAAGATTTTACCTCACTTTCAATTTAGCTGACTCGTGAAGCCCATAGCTACGCTTCAAACCGCGCATATGAAGACTTGTGGGGAAGACCTTTGTTACCCACTTTTGTTTTCCTTTGTCCTATTGTAATATTTAACGCTATGGCGTTTCCACTCTGGGATAAATAGATTTCTAAGGATTTTCGCTCTGTGGTAAATTTATTCTATTGTCCTATTGTGTTACCTTCCCCGTAGGGCTGCGTGTATACGAGCTGCAGAACGTACAGGAGGGAGGAATATAGGCCTACATCTACACTCGAAATTCGTTGCATCATACCAGTGGATTTTTGTTAAAGATTGGAAACAATAGTCGAGCACAATTCAAAATCAGACAGTTATCCCTAAAATATGGTTATATGGACACCATTTTGCAGTTATCCGCAAAGTAGGAAACCCAATTATTATTTTAAAACCTTATCTGTGAACGTAATCAAGGACACTAAACTCACTATGATATTAAAAGAAAAACAGAGGGCGAATTGTCTTGAGATCTCCACAGCTGCACGTTCCATGCACATAAGTGAGTACACACCTCCATTATGGCGCCCTGTAACCCTAACCATATTGCCCTCTTCATGTTTGTACTAAATACAAATTATCGGAAAACCTCCCATATGTTTTGTACAACTCCCATATGTTTTGTACAAGGACCTTTGTCAATCGAGAAACATATTGTCTTCTACTGTCCAAAATCCCCCCCCCCCCCCCCCCCCCCCCATTGAATGCCAAAGAAACTCCTCATCAACCGGACACAAATTACACCAAACATGCCGACGATTTTCACCCGAACATTTCACTGGAGGATATACAAATGTTTTTGTTTTTTACCGATTCCTACTCTGTAAACTTTGTATTAGCAGAATCTGGATGGTGACCGCTTTAAAAGTTTAAGAATTTTTCTATAATCCAGAAATGTTGCCTTCATTATTTTGCCATGAAAATCAGGTAATGTGCATACAATATTGGTGGCGCTGTTCAAAAAATATTCATCAACATTCTATAACTTGTTACTTTATGACGAAGAAATATTTAAAAGCAACCATTTAAAAGTGAAATAAAACTGTTTTCCAATGGCCAAATGTTTTTCTTTCGAAAATTTTAAAGTATATTCAAGAAACCGGACTATCGAACCTTGTTTTCATTTCGGACTATTGAACCTTCGGACTAATTAACCTCATCCAAATTTGCACTATCAAACCTTCGGACTATCGCATCAAAATACTCGGACTAACAAACCGTATTTAGTTTTCGGACTAATGAGCCCCCGCTTATGGGAAATGTGTGTGTTCGGACTATCGAACCTTCAAATCAATAAACCTTCAATATCTTCGGAGTGGACCCCCTTGACCCAACGGCCTTGTCGACTTACTACACACACGGAGTGTCATATAAAACACATATATATTTTGTTTCCCCAAATGACAATACTCATGAAAAGCAAGTGCGCCTATAGTGCTAATTAATGAGCAAAATAATAATAACAACGCCAAATGGGTCATTTGGGAGACATCTCCATAGACGCGTATAAAACATTTTTCAATCTTCACTGTAACCTAACCCGTTTTTATCTAATCCTTTCCACACGAAATTTGGTATTTATACATTGATCTAAACTGTTACAAAATTATAAATGTTTCTCCTTCAATTGGATTTAGAACGTTAGGGAGACATCAAAATGTCTCCCTAATGTCAATGTTCCCTCAGTACCGTAAAACTTATACTAAACTGTCACCTTATAAGGGTACATTTAGCAAAATTATTATACCTCCAAAATAGGCACTTAGGGAAACAATCTCATAGAGATGTACACAAACTTAAAACAATCTTAACTTGTTTACCCTAACCCTAGATCTTCGGGATTTATGCTAATTAGACCAAAATCTGTCGTTCTAGGACAAAACTAACTCCCAAATATTGGTTTTTTTAGGGTAGCTAGACACTTAGGGAGACACTGAAACGTCTCCCTATGTGCCACTGTCTCCTTATTACCTAAAAACTTACGCTAATTTGTCTCCCCAAGTGCCTATTTGGAAGAATTACACTAAATTATATAGGTGTAACCGCTTTTTTTAGGTTACAAAAAACTTGGTTACACCTGTTACTAATGTACTTTCTCGACTTATTATCACGTTCACTGTCGTGTCAATACACCCTAGTACTACTTTAGCCCACACTATAGTAGGATAATTCGCGCGATTATTTGTTGCAATAGAGTGCCAAAGCAAATACGTCATCTTTTGTCTGTTGCCAAGGCAATTGGCTTCGCACAAAAGTTACTCAACCATTTCGTTGTACTTTTGCAATAATCTTTCAGTCGACTTGTCAATGTGGGGAGCTATTAGAAAGACAAATGACCTCACATTTAGGTACTCAATAGGCACAACCACACAATACAGGGTTTCTACGGGGGGGGGGGGGGGGGGGGGACAAGGCAAACCACCGGATTATATCTTGCCCGACGTGCGCCCAGGGACCACATGCCGCCTGAACTAATGCATTATTGCTAGGGGGCAAGAAGCATGCGCTAATGGGCCATGCATCTGATCTGATGTGAGAAAACATCTCCGGCTGTCATACGCTAATGTGAACTCGGACACGGCATCGCAGCGTCAACAAATGCCATTTGGATTTGCTGGGGTGTGTCATAATTTGGGATAAAGGCATCTCGTGAGTACAAACATGCTGTAATGCCATGACACCAGACACCATGCGAGGACTCCAAACCGTTCCCACATCATACACTTAGTCAGAGATAATCAAATTATTTATGTAGTACGCTAATGGTTTTATATTAAAATGTCATTAAAATTTCATTTCATTTCTGAAATCGTTATTACGACTCGCGTGTGGATGTACATGTATACTCATTTAACATTGATCTCGCTCATTACAAGTTAATTGCCAAATCATGTTTATACTAATGCCTATTATTACGATTTCTATCACTTGTCTAACGGGAAGTGAATCATCCTGAAGATGATTCAATTAGGTGTATTCTAGTACATGTAATGACAATTACACTCACAGATTTCCTTAAAGTGATGCTGATTATAATGTATTGTCCCCAGGCCAGCCAGCTTTTATTGCACTGAAATGTTTGGATATTATACTGAATTTGTAATGTACTAACAACTCGAAGGGCGATGAAAAACGAATGTGGCGACGCACATTGCAGTTCATCGTGTGAGACATGACGGCGTACATAACTCAATCAAACCCATCCAGTGTATAGCGCGTGGCTGGGACATGATCGGAATTAAGGCAAGCTTCGTCAACAAGACCACCGTTTTAATAGTATTATCGTTGGCGATCGTTCACTTTAATCCCCCATGTTCTCAGCGGAATCAGCTCAACACTTCTTTAATATTCCTATATCGCGTGGATTCTCATACCCAGAAACGTGATAAAACTAATGGATAAATCCTAATCAATCCTTAAAAAAAAATTCATTACGAATTAAAAACACAAAACCAAGTAAAAGATAACCAAGCAGTTTCGTCTTCCAATAAAAAAAAATTAAAAAAAATAAAAAAAATTTCTCACCTGGTGTTATGCCACTAGTACTAGGCTTTTTGATAAGAAGACATTATGACATGCTATGGATCAACACGTATCAGTGTCAATGTAATGACTTATCCTAATAATGAACATTTCCAAGGACCGGGAACATCTCTAATGATCCGTTACATACAGTCTACATTCAACAAGGAAGACGACCAAGTGCGTCACCAATAGGAACTCTATGTATATTTGGATAAGTGATGAAGGAGACACCAATGACTAAACTCATTGCGTATACGTACATAAGGGCATGTATGCACGGTCTTTATACGGGCGTTGGCAGTGGGTACACTTAGGATATATCTGTGTCTAAGTAAGCAACTCCGGCCTCCTTAATAAAGGCCCCCAAGGCCCAGCTAAGGCGATGATCGACTGGGATACGACAGCCAAGAAGACTTTAAGTGCAGTTCCATTCGACTCTAGGTTGAGAGATCTTGCGCCATTGGTCGTAGCACTTAGGGGATTTTTTTTATATGGTTATACCTTTAATACCGATCATACTGGCGGCTGTAATATGATTGCATTATTGCTTCTAGAGTTTTACAAAAAATTAACTGACACTTGTTTGATTTTATGAGAGATTTTGTTTGATCATTTACGGACAAATACTTTATGCACATGTAAGGCTTCAAGAAATATCGAATAACCTGCGAGATATAATCGACTAAAACACCGAGATTGTTACAGACGATCTAATCGCATACAATTCGAGATTGTTACGGACTTTCACATAATAGCTTCAATGAAACGGCATTTAATTTGACGAATTTCCAATGGTCCTGTGTAAAATTTAACCCCAGTGAGCATTAGCAGAAGTCTGTCCCATAGAACACCCCATATAACACCCCATGGCATGCCCACAGCACGCCAGAGAATAATTGTCCAAAAACAATTCACCAAATCTTGGTTTTTACAAACACATAGTGCAATCGCCGCGTGGGTGATTCATTATTACCCCAACAAGATTTGTGTAACCTGAACGCTACGTAACTTGTCCACTTGATGAATATTTTCCATGCAGCATATGATAATCTAAGCCTCCTCTTGGACCGATGTGATGTTCTTGGCATCCTCCACCCCAGGGGATTGGCCGGCTAATTGGTGTCTTGGCTCTCAGCAACGAAAACGTATATATAAAGAAGGATAATTAGGATCCGTGTATTAAAGATGGATGGATTGAAGACAAGAGTGTGGCCTTGATGACTGCCTGCAATATAACCCGTGTGTTGAAGACCATGCATATAACAGACATGGATCCTGATTCAGGATTAGACGTTGTGTGCTTTCTTATGGTGTGCGAATTTATTGATAATCTGTATGGGATTTGAAGAATATCCACATGGATAAAAAAATAATAAAAAATAAGAAAATGTGTTCTCCAGATGTGGCGATTACAGCAGGCTGAACTTGCAAGGCAGTGTTAATTTTGCTAACGTTTGTTATTGCTGCAGCCTATAAATGGACAATGTTATGCCAGGCTCCTCACTTTAATGCGCTCGAAACCCGAGTCTGTTATTTAGCATGATGCGAAGACATTAATGCCCCGAAGCGAGGCACATGTAATCATGACCAGACATGTTAATCATATCACCCAACCTGGGTCTTCCCCGTATACAGGTAAACGAAAAATCAACGAATGATGCACGACGAGTGAAGCATGGAGACACCCGCCAAATACCTTTGATGTACTATATACGCCTCGTAAATCCAACCTAGTAACATTGCCTTCAAATATACAGCAGATTTTAATGAAGCCGATGTGCCTCGACGCGGCATCAGAACCCATGAACGACAACCTGCACCATCGATCAAGCATATCAGAGGGAAATAGAAGAAGCTTACGAAGTGCAAATTAATTACAAGTGCAACAACAAAAAAAGGCTACCGACAAGCCACGCACGCTTTGAAATTCTGATTTCTAATAATCTTCGAACGAAGGTTCTTACAGGTGCTATATGAAACAAGATATACAAGAACGACATCACGAGCGTGTATGAAATAGCATAATTAATATCCTTCCGTGTTTGTCATTATGCAACTCTTCAATAGATTGTTTCTAGAAATCTATTGGGAGTAAAGTTCAAACACGCCCGATTCTAAATGACGAAGACGTAACAAAAGGATTTCTCAGAAAACTATTACGCCAATTACAAATTGCTGGTCATGATATTAAAAAAAAAAAGGTTTTCTCGGAAAACTATTACGCCGATTACAAATTGCTGATAATGATAAAAACCGACACAAAATCATTTGTCAGAGATATTTTTTGCGAATGTAATGATAATATGAATAAATATTGGTCAACCATTAAACCCACCTATAGCTTATCGCTACATACGGTTAACCAATAAAAAACAGCAGGTTTAGTGTTCACCTACTTAATTTTACAGGTTGTTTAAAGCAACGTTCCTTAATAATGTTTATTTCATTCTCTCTTTTGTATTGCATCCTTTCTATTTGTACACAATGTTAATGTGTCAGCCTATAGATACGTCTGTTTTACCACAGATCTTCTACCGTCGCGACGAGTTCGTTTCATCATTCTTGCCTTTGGCTATTAAAAGCTGCCTCGGCATAACACAGAGAAAACCAGATAATAATGTATAGTTTATACATGTAGTCATCTGCTAACACTTTCGTTTTATCACGGCACGTGTTCACAAAGGCGTTGTCGTGGAAACAGATTGGGAACACCGTTGTCAATCGCACAGTCCAGGCAGAGTAATATTCGCTACAAACGTACAAATGAATCGTATTGCCTCACCGTGTTTTGCCATACAAATAATACTGGTCATAGCATATCAATTCATATTGGCTCGACCAATGAATAAATCGAACATGTGATTTACTAAAAGTACATACATATACAAGCTATTGAAGCACTATCCTCATGCATTATAAGTGCTATAGATAATATTTTAAACAAAAAAATAATAAAATCCGAAGATGGCTAATGCAAACAAAATATTCATGAGAGTTTTAAATATCACTCACGCACAGATCGCCTCCTTTGCTTCTAATTCATGCGAGTTACCCTTTGAGGACGTCTGCATGAGATTGTTCCAAGATAACTGACGCCAGGAGATACCCGTTCGTCGACGGTAGATAGCGGGCGAGTTCAACTGGCGATGTGCCGTACGATTGACTGCCGTATCCATGCACGCATACACTCCATGTGTGCTGCGGCTTAGTCGGTGCATGACTGAACGCCGCGTGCACGCTCGCGCGTGAGAACTGAAGCGCATGCTCGAAATGGAATTCATTTAATATGCGAGAGGTTGCTTGGCGTTGCTTCCATAGGCATTGGGAAATAATTCTGCAAAGGCCGATTTGACATGGTGAGCCATCACAACAAACAAACAAACCATTAGGTACAATAGTAACCTATTTTCTTTGTTTGGTAACAGAATATGGCACTCTTCTCAGTCAGTTATAATTTGGCCAAGATGTTATGGTACACCACCGTCAATATGACGCTGTAGAAACAAACAAACAAACACCCAACACCCAACAAACAAACACCCCAATAAACTAATGAACAATACCTCTAAACAAAAGAAATTCTGACCTCATGATACAACATTCAGTGATTAAACTATGTAAATGAAATTCAGATGCGTTGCTGATTAATTCCCTACTGGGCGTAAGCACATGATATACGGCGGATTGATAAATACATCACGCTGATGTGGATTGTTTTACCAGTGATATGCTTCGCTCGAGTGGTGCCCAACCATTCGTGTTTCAGATTATTTCAGGGCTAGTAATCTCTATTCTGCGTGCAAGGAAAAATAACACCCCCGTTTCTGACTGTTTTATTCATATCCGGCGTTGTTGACAATGACTATGCAACCTTGGCCTATAATTCAAATTAGTTAGAATGGTTTGGAGCATATAACCAAAGCTTGACTTTCGAAAAAAAAAAAAAAAAAAGACGTTCAAGTGAATATCGTAAGTCAGTGTAATTGATTAGATTTTGTCACCGCAAGGTGTTTTTGTTTGTTGGGGTTTGATATACTGTTTGTTGTGAATTCAACGGGAACTGCATCGCCAGTTTATATTTTTGACCGCGGCATCTTTCCCTCGCAGACGCCTGTGGGCTGTGGACGATATCAATTAAGCGGCGACGCTGTAGATCCCGGAAATCACAGAAGATCGGTAGCGACCCTGACGCCTTCGAGGCTTTGCCACCGACCTTCACTGGTACTCGAAAAGGACAAGTATCGATTATCACTGCAGTACGAGGGCCTGTGAACCAGTTAATCGTGACCTCTAACGCGAAACAATCAACTGGCAAACAGTGTTTTAAATGTTTCGGTTTTTCGTGTAAATACATAAACACTCGGATGCTATTACGCTCTTTGTAAACTACAGAACCACTCGCAATTGCAGAATCGAAACTGCACTGTGGACTACTACTACTACTAGGGTAAACACATTCAAAGCTAAACACTAGATACGCGGTTTTATACGCGTATTACACCGCCGTGCCCATTAACAATTACACCCATTAACGCTCGAAACGCTTAACTGCGTTTCGGTATCTTTCTTTGAAATAAAAGCGCATTGCCTCTAGCCAAAATAAATTATTCATCAACGACAGCCTCCAAATCAATGAGAGTATTTCAATACATTTTTGTAATGAATTTTGCATGCGTCTTTTCGTAGGTTTGACATAATTGAGCTGTTAGACGTTTGCACGGGTTGTCCATGTTGTTGTTGGGTGGTGGTTTTTTTAGGTGATTTTTTTATTTATTTATTTAATTTTTTTTTTTTTTGGGGGGGGGGGAGGAGATGGGGGGAGAGGGGAAGGGGGAGGGGGAGGAGAGATTCTGTCTAAATGCTTGTACTTAATAACAAATCCTGGAGATCAAGTTTCCATCTTCCCAAAAGGCGCACGGCTATTTATAATGCATTTCAGGATAACCGTAAGTTGGGTGATCAATGATTCCTTTGACTTATTAAGCAGTACCCGGCAGAACAAAATGGAGGAATAGGAAAACAATAATGAAGTCTTAAGACAAGTGCAGACACCCTATCTGTGTTTCCGAGAACTGTTTCCTTCACCTGCCCCATCGACTTTCACAGCGGAACTGATAATTGCTACCACCGGGACAGGTGCCAATAGCCCTGGCGGGATAGAAGTCAAAACAACCCTCGCCAACTCATCTCGTTGCCGAATCCCCCCATCTCCCTTCTCTCTGATTTACAGTGGTCCAATCCGCTGAGATGCTCTCAAGGATGCTCCGAAGGATATACTGTCTGTAACCTCCTTATCACTATGGAAGGACTTAGTGTAGCAGGTGGTTGGAAATCCTTCAACATGCTTTAGCCTGATACCACCAAAATTGTGTAATTATTCAGTGATCACTGTCTTGATTGTAATCATGCAAGTCAAACATCTCTACATATTACAATTTGCGATCTACTTATATACAAGAAATTGCAAAAAAAATCGACGATAGTTAGGCAACCACTAATAGGGCAGATGGGATTGTGCCTTTGGTGATATAAACAGAATACGTCATGAGAAAGATATAATTATTTGGATATTGGGCTTTCTTTTGCAGACTTGTCCTTTCAAAATATTAGGTAGAATAACAAGCAATTTTCAAAATTTTCAAAAAAGGTGTCTTTGCTTTGACCTATGGACAAATCGGCGATGGCCCTACATCCAAATATCTTTCTCATCACAGACTCTGACTGTGTGTCAAATTTCATTTTTGTGTGATCAAAGGCAACATTTTCCCAATAATTTCCCATCTCTTCCCTACTACATGCCCCAGACCACCGCGCACAGCAGGCCGATCTGCTGCAATAAATGTATTGCGTCCTTTTCCTAAAGATAGTTTCAACAGTACAGAGGTCGTGCAAGAATTCTCCCCTACAACCGGGGCGGTATTGTCTACGGTCGTTTTCCATGTCCCAGCTAAGGCTCCGTCACCGTCTATCTGCTTCATAATGGTCCCCGGCCCCATCACCAAACTTGATTTGGAAAATGGCCAGTGTTG
This sequence comes from Crossaster papposus, assembly GCA_037893245.1. NCBI lineage: Eukaryota > Metazoa > Echinodermata > Asteroidea > Velatida > Solasteridae > Crossaster > Crossaster papposus. The sequence continues at coordinate 305,893 of JBAIAA010000566.1, read as the reverse complement.
CCGACAGGTGCAGAACACGACTGCCCGAACTACTGCCCTCATGCGTTCTTCACTCACTTCAATATACTGTTCCTCAAGAATCATGACATGCTTATGGTCGCAGACAAATAAATGAAGTCAACCAAAATTATGGGGAAAAATACTCAAAACACTCCAACGTGTTCGTTAAAATTAAACAGAAACTAATCAAAATAACAAGGCAACATTATATATTAAAAAACTTTAATAAATTCAACGTCTCCGGCCATCAGCGTACCGTGCAATATTAGTATCGCCACGGGTAAAACATTATAGTTCTAAATAGGTGATTGAAGGAGTGTGTAATAATACAAAATAACGAAGGAAGATAATAATTGAAGGTGAAATAGCCATGGTGCAGTAATCCCACCGTAAGGTTCAAGCCTGGTCGTTCTCGGCCTTAGAGCGGGAGCCAGTTTAAATATTGATGGTATTTCACAGAAAAATGACACCTGATTAAATCATGCTTTGATTTATTGACGATTTGTCTGGGGAAGACAAGTTTAATCAGATTAAAAAAAAAAAAAACCATTGAAAAAGCACACCAACCGCGGATAATTTCATTTGTGAGATGTGTTTCTGCATAATGTATGCGTTATAAGTTTGCTGAAAATGATAGAGAGGCGCCAGATTCGGTTGCACTCAACTGGACAGTTCATACTGATGGATATATTATGCAATATTGGCGTATTCTGCATCGGAATCCTGTTAACAAAAATGGGACAACGCCTGACGAAGCCCCATACCTACACAGGGAAGTTAACGCCCATGCTATACACATCTTACAGAACCATTGAACAACACGTAACATCCTGGGGGTAATAATTGTACATGAGACAAATCTACCGTGTATAAATGGAAGTAAAAGATGGAACACAGGGCGAAAAGGGGCAAGATGCAAACATAACATTGTAACAAAGGAAACTTCATTTCTCAAATAAAGGGTACTGCGATTTACTCAGTACCCTTGAAACGTTTACAAATGCAAATGCAAAATAATAAAACGTTTATAAATATCCCCGCGGGTTACTCTACGTTCTTGTTAAAAAAAAAAAAAAAAAAAAAAAAGTAATGGATCATCCTTTGTTTTATCGAATGGAGCCAGTAAGAAGCAGATCATGTCAATTTCAGAAAGTTTGCGAGAGAAAAAGAAAGGAGAGCCTTTCAGAAATGATAGGAGACATTGAGGCTATCACCAATTTGAGTTCATTTGAGTTCACATCCAGCCCATAATCTGCATTTACCTGAATTTGATGATAACATGTTTGTCATTAATTGATATGGATTATCAACTTACGCGGGGTTCACTGGCATGTTTATTTCAGTTAGGGCCAACCCTAGGTGCAACGCAGGAATTAATAACCATCTGATACATAATAATTACGATTTTCATCAATCATTCTCAACAACCTGGCACGAGTTTAAGACACTGGATGAACTCAATGGTCACACTATACGAAGTGCGCAAAAATATACACCGAAATTAACCATTCATCTTAATATTTAACACAAAATATGCAATTGACCAAGAGAGGGCGTGCTCCATCACTACCGTTGATAGACGAGAACAATATGCGTCGAGATTTGTTCGCACACAAACCTTTAGTTGTGCACTGCATCATTTAAAACTGGTCCACATTCGTAATCAATCACTTCTATGGACACAACATACAGGAAAATGTATCAAAACTTTGGACCACCTGCTCACTAATTAAACGACCTTTATTTAATGTACATGTACATGTACATGTACATGTACATGTACAGTGATTATCGTTGTGTGTGAATTTCTTATACCTAGCACAACATGAGACCGAGGGACTTTCCCTTGTTACCCCACACCTGTATACACTATTTAAACTATTGTTACCTAGCGCAACCCCACCCCCCTAAAAACCTAAACGGAATTCCTGATAAACAATAACATTCAGCAAGCACAATGACTACCACAACAACAACAAAAAGGGGGGAGGGAGGGGAGGGAGGGGGAGGGAGGGGGAGGGGGGAGGGGGAGGGGGGAGGGGGAGGGAGGGGGAGGGGGGGGGGGGGGCTCCTTCATCTCATATCTAGCTTCATATGAAATTCCTTAACCCCAAACAAACTGCTCACGCGTCATCAAATCACACACACACAAAATCGACGGGCACTGCATCATAATTATGTCGAGTATCTCTACATACAAATAATATAATATAACAAATTATGATTCGACTTGAAAACTGCATATGCCATCGTTTACACTAAGACGAAATAAGCTTTTCGAATTAAGTGTTGAGTTTTTCAAAATTGCTGCATGGATAGGACTGTCTTCAAGAAATCCACTCGATGCTTATCATCATTGAATCACTCTGCCTTGTACGAGTCAGTCTCGCCTGAAGTGGTACAACCAAAATGGGGATGCATGTTTCTATATACACGGACAATGTGTTACGAATGTGCTATCTGTCAAAGGACATCGGTGATTGGTATAACTTTAAAACGTTATGCCTATACCGTCTAGTTTAACGTACATAATCCATATACCCGTATATTGCCGTACATATGCCTGCACCGTCTATTTTACCGTACAATTATGTCTATACACGTCTATTTTGCCGTATGCCTACACCGTCTATTTTACCGTACATGCCTACATCGTCTATTTTGTCGTACACTTCTATTCAGCCATACATTATGTACCCAATCATCTGGTACCGTAATGATTGCATACGAAAATGTAGTGCTTGACTTCTTGTACTAGAGAATTAACAACATATGGGACAAGGAAAATTCAATTTAAAGGAAACAAATATAATTCTTGACGAGGGCCTGTCAGTGTGCGACATCCCTGTGCCTCTTGTTGACTTTCCTTACGGCAACATCGTATGTATAACTTAGCCTAATTACGAGTACCGGGGAACCGTCACGATCCCAACAACGTAACATGCATTATTCAGTCATGAACTCGACAAATTCAACAAAAGATCGGCTGGATCCTAAAAAAACTGCTCTTATACACTAAATATTAAATAATCTACAAACAGTTTAAAACCAAAGGGGATGAAAGAAAATAAACCATTTTGACATCTTCTTGGGTAAATTTAAATTTTTATGTCGGCAGTTTCGTAAAAAAAATATGCAAAGCCAGAAAAAAGTGCCTGGAATCTACAAACGGGGTAATATGATCAGTGAACACCGCCGGCGTTGCTCCCAGAAGCTGAGAGGTAAACTAAATCTAAAAGTTGTCCAACTTCCTGACGTTCTTGAAATTTATTTGAAGAACGAAATAATGAAAATGCTTCTTATTTTTTGTTCTTTTTATATACAAATCGTAACCTAAATGAAGTGAGAGTACGGTGCAGTGGTGTTAATGTCGAGAAAATCACGCATAAATTATCGCCACTTTGTGGTAATTCCGGCTATATCCCGCCTTGCATGCGCAGGCCGGGTACCATAACAACCGGCTCTCTTCGTCGCGGGTAACCCGTTATTGCTTGTCCGATTTTCGTTGAACTGCCGTGCGATTCTAACTTCTCACGTTGGATACCAGTGTCATCTAATCGCATTAATATATTTTTCAGTGTTTTATATTGCGGCATTTGCTTGACCATAGCGAGACTATTATTGGCAGTTTTTTTACCCGCCATTTTTGGTGGACAAACCAATTAACTGACAAAACACCCGCCAACAAAGTAACTAATTAGCATAATTGTTACATTCTACTACATGTATAACCATGTCAGCCGTAAAGCAATAATATATTCCATTTTCCTATCGACACCTCATGTGTGACATTAACAATCGGCAAAAATGAATACATGTTGTACCTTCATAAGAATCGGTACTTACCGTGTCTCGCATTGGGTCTGTTCACGTGGTCTCTGATAGCACGCTTGGCCTGTTCTATTGTCATTGTAGAGCCGTATGGTTCCATCGGCCAACTGGTGGCTGCATGGACAAGAAAAAAACAACTGAATATCAGTATTGATCCCGCAGTCCATTGCTAGCTACGTACGCGTCGATGTACCAGTCTCTGGCGCTATAACTAGGCCGACCGGAGTTAAGTTGTAGGCCTACATAGGACGCCCTCTGGCGGCAGTGGGGACCAAACGAAACAGGATGATTTCGTCAACAACGACTTTCGATTTCCTGTTGTCACCATGAGCGTCGCCAAGATTTGTGCTAGAGGGGGTGTTTTTCTATAGGGGTTGGGGCGGGGCGGGGGAGGGGGGAGGGTACAAAGCCCTCACATGGCCATCACTCAACGCTTTGTTCAAGACTGTGATACATTGGGCTATCATATAGCAGGTGTTTACAAAAGAGTGTTAAATATACATTTATTTGAGTACGACTTTGACTTGCATGAAGACCCAAACCGTGCGACCAATTAATAAACAACTGAATTATTGTATTAAACGACTGTACCTGGATAAAGAAATATTAATAAAGACAAGACGTATCCCGGATACAGAATCAGAATTTGGCAGAGAAGTGGCCCTACTGACGGGGATTATCCTGCAGGAAAAAATATATATCAAGGCTGTCAAGAGATTCTAACTTTTGATGACAGTGATCATGACGGGCAGGGAAAGGAATTGGCGCCAGAAATGAAATAGGCCTATAAACATTGCCACATCACAGGTTTCATATAGTGACAGTCGTCAAACTCGGAATGACCCTCGTACATTTCACATACCGGCATGTATCAACTGAACAACCCAGCGCGAAATGCCTCAGTGAAGGTTTTCGAGGGAGAGAGCGCGTGAAAATAATGCACTCGTTTCCATCAATATTGTCGAATGGGCTATTTTCGGCACTAGTGGCCGGTTGCGTGCGCTGGAGTGGCGAACACTTAAGGAGAAAAAAAGTCAACATCTTGCCCCACCACGAATGAATGACAGACGAGACACTCTAGGCCCCCCACCACACGCACAGACTCGAGTGCTTCTCGGGCTCAGCGATGCCTAATTTGCGAAGAGCAAAGTTCATGGCGTTCCAGAATTCACCCCTAGCTATACGGGTGCACCACCCTAATTGAAAGGAGAATTTCTACGCGAGCTCATCTGCATGAAATGTGCCCCCATAATTTCTTTTGAAAAAGGATGCCGTTTGGTGAAATAAATGGTGGGATTGTGTAAATATAGGATAGGATCAACTCCCTGGTTTTTGAGCTTCAATCTGAGGCAGACTTGACAAAATTACGGTTGAAAAATGGGTCCTAATTGCCCTAGAACGTGGAGGGATGCCATTTGTAAAATGGCTGCTTGCAGGCTCGGGAGGTATAACTTTTCGGGAGGTGAGTTTCTTTTGGTGTGAATATTAAACAATGTAATTGGCTAACCTACTAAAAATTGAAAAGAAATGAAAAGATAAAGACGAAGACAATAATCTGATTGTTGTTTGAGAAACCCCAGTGATGTCGGTGTGCATGAAACTTGGTCGTGAACATTGTTGATTTTACACTGTTTTCAATGGGACTTGAATTAGGGTGGTGCACCCATACGCGGCACGCCAAAAGACGCGCTGCCCATGCAGTTTATTAGCCAATGGATGAGTTGCCAAAACGTGCCGACAGCAAAAACAGGCACGCGCGGCACTGTAAGGGGCTAATATAAAAAACCAATCTATCAACGAGGACGCGCAACAAGAGGACGATCTTTGTGTTATTCCGTGACGTCATCATGCTGGGTAGACACTATAAAGGATGCGTGTTTTCATTTTTGGGGGCAGAAGTAATTTCTTAGGAAATTAAGCGTGAGGGCCTAATATATTGCTTTCTGCGGGGGACGAAACAGCGCCATGCATTACACTGAATGGTATACGACATGATTTGATGTAAACAAACTCATTCGGTACAATCTCCCTAAAGAATGGGCTCTATATTAATAATCAGCAGGAAAGCAATTTTTAAAAAGCGCGTATTTGTTCAGCTTTTTGACACGAGAATTACATTTAAAAAAATCGCTCTGAAAAACAAGCTGCACGAAACACCAACTAAAAATGACAATGGTCCGTTGAAATAAACATTTATAACATTTGCAACTTAAAGTGTTGACAAGTTGTCACCGACACCACGAACTGACATCCTCTGCATCACATGTATCAACAAAAATTCAAGAAATTCGAAAAACAAATTATTGCCGAATTTATCATTTTGTGTCATGAAGTATAACATGGCGAAGTTTTTTTTTCTTCTGGAATCATCTTTTTAAATTTGCAATTTTTTATTGGCGAGTTTTGCAGAAATTAGTCCATTCTGGCGTTTTTCGTTTCCACGAAGTGACACTGCACTCGGTGTCAGTTCGTGAAAAAGAAATTGCGAGGGCGCGCTGTGAAAAATATTTCACGAACTAGCACTGTCTATACAACGTACCCAGGGCAATGTTGTATTACGCCATGTATAGATATGTCACGTATGTCTACAAAATAAATAAAACTCGATGTTGTCATAATGGCGGCACCGAAGCACTGTGTGTGCGCACTTCCCGAAAACGCGCCAATTTTGGTTTTCACGAACTGACACTCACTCACTCACTGCACTGTGCGCGCGCACTCTCCTAAAACGCGACAGTTTTCGTTTTCACGAACTGACACCCGTCTTAATCATTTAATTATTCATTAACTAAGCATTTTTCACATTATAAAGATTGTGTTTCAGCAGTTAACGAATTGTTACGTTTAATGATACCAAAACCCCTCAAGTTAGACGGATTTATTGACTGAGTAAACTCGTGTCAAACCACTGTGTTTCAGTTCGTGGTGTCGGTGACGAGTTAGCGCGTCCATAGGTAAAGACCAGTAAGTGTATAGTAAATAAAAAGGTTGTCATTTTTGTCATGCATTTTTTATCATAAGATATTACAGTGTCGACCATTATTTTGCTCTCCATCAATTTGGTTGATTACTTCAAAACACAATGTCGTGAAGACACTTATATGAGGCAAAATATTACTTAAAGGGATCGTATACGTTGGGTAATTACTCCAAAAATTAATGGCAATAAAAACTTACTTGGTAAGAAGTACAGCAGCTTTGGATAGTATAATGCATTTTTTGAAACTTTTCACTTCGAAGTACTGCGGTTATGGAAAAAGATATCACTTTTTATCCCCAACAATGTGAATCTGAGAAGCGTTAGGCCTACTGCAGTGACGTTTCTCAGATTGTGTATTCCAATGCAGATTATTTTTTCTGCGTGGACATAACCGCTTCAGATTTTCGGCAATTTCTCAAAATCGCTACCACCTTTTGAAATGAAATTGTTACAGGTTAGTTTTATGGTATATATCTATAACTATATAGGATTGGAACAAACAATGGGTTCCAATTTACCAAACGTATACGATCCCTTTAAACGCAAGTCAAAAATACACAAGTTTTATCCTATTATATTTAATAATAAATTCCATTAACTTCTTGTAATATTGCCAGTGGTATAAAATAAAATCTCGGTACACGTCTCGGTCACTTTCCAGATTCCTTCCGGGTCAAAATTCGAGCATAACTGCCGATTCACACGTTCTCTCGACCGACAGTCTTAATTGAGTTTGAGATGCCGGCCCAGCACAGCCGAGATTGAAATGTATTTTTCATGAGCATGGCGAACTAATAATTCTCAACCCGGCTGGCGAATTTCATACGTAAGGCGAACAGAATGTAAAGAAGAAAAAAACCACAAAAAACTCCAGGTACGACTTCTAATACAGCGACGGCTTCTTTGATTCGAATCTGTATTGATTAATCTGCGCCTTGAAAAGAACCCGCCTGTAAGGAAATGGTGAACACATGAGATACAATACGGTGTAAAAAAATACACATGAACCAACTTCCTGAGTCACAAAATAAGTTACTCTCGGTAATGAAATAGAACACTTGGCCCAGATTCAATTCCTTACAGATTTACACTTTTATGTGATTATTTATATTATTTTGGTTGAAATAAAAATACCTTAAACTATACTCTTTTTGTCCAAGAAAATGGTGACCCAAATCAAAGATGGCGGCTATGATGGCCATCCCGCCATTTTCACGGCAAGGAGTCATGTATAGTACACGATGGTCGGCGTGATAAGCGCGAATGACGCAGAGGAGAAAAGCTTAAATTAAAGAGGCAGTGCTACTACATCTGTCCGACCAGTACGGATTTCATTGGTGGCTTGTGCGTAAAGCGCTTGCCTCTCACCAATGGGTTCTCTGGCCTGGATTCGATTCCAAGCCTGGACCATATGTGAGTAGAGTTGTGTGTTGGTTCTCTCCTGTGTCACGAGGGTTTTTCTCATGGTCCTCCGGTTCTCCTCCCTCTGGAAAAATCAAACACTTTTGATCTCAGGCTGTGCTCCGTAGTCATAATGAGTCGATGTGGCCGGCTGCCATTGGCGCCTTTACGTGCCAGCGGCTCGACCACGTTGTAGCCGCGGCCTTCTCAATTCAGCACACCAGCTACGAGTAAGGATGATTAGCCGCCCAAGTTCTTATAAACCAAACGTAAATCTATCAAATAATGAGCCTTGTCTATGGCAGATTGTATGTTTAATTTTTAACAAAAAATGTTATTTTAAGAAGAAAATGTTAATAGCGTCTTCTCTGTGAAACATTAAACGTGATAACTGATATTATTAAAAAAACTAATAATTTAAACGAATATTTCAAATGATTTGCTTGGGTAGATATGAGGGTTGTTTGTTACTGTTCATATTAAGAGAGATTTACTATTATATCGCCATTAGTTCTTTCAAGCTAATTCACGCGCGTAATGCGTCCTGGAAAGCGCCCAATTGGGCTACGAAATGAGTTATAATGAAATGTTGTTAACTGGAAAGAACATTAAAAAAGTAGGAGATAAACATTATACACCACCACCCTTTAAATATTCCTGTTTTATGTTATTCTTGCAATCTTGCGTAGGAACGAATTTCGGGAGTCAAATTGGTGACTCTAAAAATCGTGCTGTCTGTGTGCTATAGGCCTACTATATTTGATTCCAGTCGCACATAACTCAGAAGTGCGTTCTGCGGACGTGCGAGAAACGGCATTTCTGTGTCGGTGCTGTCGTGCTGTGTATACCCATTAAATATACTCACGTGTCTGGTAACTCTCCTAATTAGCTTCACTTTATTGCGCAATACTATACTAATAAGTTCGTATTGAGTCTGATTCACCGGTTGTTTACAGAATAAAATGAAATGCAGTCTTGTAGCAAGACTACGCGAGAAGTCTTGGCATGTACCCGCCGCGTTCACTTTAGCGATGTTCTTTCCGTAAAGGTCATTAACAACCGCGGATCTGCAGGGAGGACTCAGACTCACTTATCAGGATTACGCCGATCCAATTTCAACATTATTGGTTCTCCTCCGGTGCCTCAACCAATTCGAATTCGATGTGCTCAGTTGTCACCTTGGGCAAGGGGCAAGGGAAACTACTGAACACGTGGCCAGACCGGAGGGGGAGGGGGGGGGGGGGGGGGGGGGGGGGGGGGGGGGGGGGGGGGGCACAAGACGGGATTGTCAAATCTTCGCACTCCAGAAAGATGATTATCTTTGTTTGCACGCGCAAGAAATCGATATCGTTGGGATTGCTCCATGCTCAAACGCACTACGGTGCTAAATATTATTTCCCATGCAGCATTATGTTGTCAACAAATGAAAGTAATCTACATCTACTTCACGGCAATGTCACGAAGGAAGTGGGCAATGGTGTGCGCAAGAACTGTTTGGGAGGCTTACGTTATATACAAGTGTCGACGAGTTGTTGATTTTCAACCGTGTTCAGGTTCTGGTTCTGGTTCTGGTTCTGGTTCTGGTTCTGGTTCTGGTTCTGGTTTGGTTCGTCGGTAGAACACCTTTCGGCAACATCACCAACTTCACCAATTAGTGTTGCTAATAAATTATTATTTCCAGAATATCTTTATTGTTTATACCATGAAAGAATATAAACACAACATTTTGCCATTGCGCCATTTTGTATAGGCGGCCTAAATTACATAATTGGCAACGGAATCTTGCTAACAACGGCGTCTTTTGTAATTTAGAGAGGGTAATTATTTGAGGTTTTCGGAGGTATGTTTTACCATGGCTGCTAACTATATAGTTGGTGGCATGAAATTATGGACCCCCATAGTTTCCCAATAGTGACCATCTCTGCTGCTGTGCCATAGCAAACATTGAGGTTTTCGAAGGTATGTTTTACCAGGCTGCTAACTATAATAGTTGGTGGCATGAAATTATGGACCCCCATAGTTTGCCAATAGTGACCACCTCTGCTGCTGTGTCATAGCAAACATTGAGGTTTTCGAAGGTATGTTTTACCATGGCTGCTAACTATTTAGTTGGTGGCATGAAATTATGGACCCCATAGTTTGCCAAATAGTGACCATCTCTGCTGCTGTGTCATAGCAAACATTGAGGTTTTCAAAGGTATGTTTTACCAGGCTGCTAACTATATAGTTGGTGGCATGAAATTATGGACCCCCATAGTTTGTCAATAGTGACCATCTCTGCTGCTGTGTCATAGCAAACATTGAGGTTTTTGAAGGTATGTTTTACCAGGCTGCTAACTATAATAGTTGGTGGCATGAAATTATGGACCCCCATAGTTTGCCAATAGTGACCACCTCTGCTGCTGTGTCATAGCAAACATTGAGGTTTTCGAAGGTATGTTTTACCAGGCTGCTATAATAGTTGGTGGCATGAAATTATGGACCCCCATAGTTTGCCAATAGTGACCATCTCTGCTGCTGTGTCATAGCAAACATTGAGGTTTTCGATGTTTTACCAGGCTGCTAACTATAATAGTTGGTGGCATGAAATTATGGACCCCCATAGTTTGTCAACTACTGAACACGTGGCCAGACCGGAGGGGGAGGGGGGGGGGGGGGGGGGGGGGGGGGGGGGGGGGGGGGGCACAAGACGGGATTGTCAAATCTTCGCACTCCAGAAAGATGATTATCTTTGTTTGCACGCGCAAGAAATCGATATCGTTGGGATTGCTCCATGCTCAAACGCACTACGGTGCTAAATATTATTTCCCATGCAGCATTATGTTGTCAACAAATGAAAGTAATCTACATCTACTTCACGGCAATGTCACGAAGGAAGTGGGCAATGGTGTGCGCAAGAACTGTTTGGGAGGCTTACGTTATATACAAGTGTCGACGAGTTGTTGATTTTCAACCGTGTTCAGGTTCTGGTTCTGGTTCTGGTTCTGGTTCTGGTTCTGGTTCTGGTTCTGGTTTGGTTCGTCGGTAGAACACCTTTCGGCAACATCACCAACTTCACCAATTAGTGTTGCTAATAAATTATTATTTCCAGAATATCTTTATTGTTTATACCATGAAAGAATATAAACACAACATTTTGCCATTGCGCCATTTTGTATAGGCGGCCTAAATTACATAATTGGCAACGGAATCTTGCTAACAACGGCGTCTTTTGTAATTTAGAGAGGGTAATTATTTGAGGTTTTCGGAGGTATGTTTTACCATGGCTGCTAACTATATAGTTGGTGGCATGAAATTATGGACCCCCATAGTTTCCCAATAGTGACCATCTCTGCTGCTGTGCCATAGCAAACATTGAGGTTTTCGAAGGTATGTTTTACCAGGCTGCTAACTATAATAGTGACCACCTCTGCTGCTGTGTCATAGCAAACATTGAGGTTTTCGAAGGTATGTTTTACCATGGCTGCTAACTATTTAGTTGGTGGCATGAAATTATGGACCCCATAGTTTGCCAAATAGTGACCATCTCTGCTGCTGTGTCATAGCAAACATTGAGGTTTTCAAAGGTATGTTTTACCAGGCTGCTAACTATATAGTTGGTGGCATGAAATTATGGACCCCCATAGTTTGTCAATAGTGACCATCTCTGCTGCTGTGTCATAGCAAACATTGAGGTTTTTGAAGGTATGTTTTACCAGGCTGCTAACTATAATAGTTGGTGGCATGAAATTATGGACCCCCATAGTTTGCCAATAGTGACCACCTCTGCTGCTGTGTCATAGCAAACATTGAGGTTTTCGAAGGTATGTTTTACCAGGCTGCTATAATAGTTGGTGGCATGAAATTATGGACCCCCATAGTTTGCCAATAGTGACCATCTCTGCTGCTGTGTCATAGCAAACATTGAGGTTTTCGATGTTTTACCAGGCTGCTAACTATAATAGTTGGTGGCATGAAATTATGGACCCCCATAGTTTGTCAATAGTGACCAACTCTGCTGCTGTGTCATAGCAAACATTGAGGTTTTCGAAGGTATGTTTTACCAAACTGCTAACTATAATAGTTGGTGGCATGAAATTATGGACGCCCAGGGGATATGGACAGGCAGAGAATATCACAGTAAAGATGGGTCACTGGTCACGATCAATTACGTGTCTGCTAACTTTTCAGGTCAAATCTGCGTTCGTCATTCTCATTGCGTGGGCCCACTATCCGGAGTACATGTACGTGTCGGTGCTTATAACTTCTCAAATTTTCCCCAACTGAATATTATTATTACACTCAGCATAAACCGCGAGGATTGTATTGAATTTCGGGGACTGTCTTCGATGCCAATATCACACAAACACGCCAGTCTTAAAGTCGTATAGTCGATAAAAGTTGTATAATTTTAGGCACATTGGATTAATTCGGGTTTGAGGGCGCTCGACAGGAACAAAAATGGTTAATTTGTGATTACAAAATGTCTGAGTTTATTTCCGATTAAGTTGCCGAAGGACAATGTACGTTTAGCCCTGTATAGGCATATTGCATCAAATGAGGTCTGAACAAGTCTCTACATAAAAAGACCAGTCTACCTAAAATAAAAAGAAGCGCGCCCTCACCCGCAATGATTTTGCTGTATATCGATCGGTATCTAGGTCACGCCACGCACATCCATACTAATGAATTCCGCCCACGAATTTCAGATACACAATTTATGGAAAAATTAATAATTAAGACTGACACTTTAATGGACCGCTTCAATCAATGTACCTACACGGTACGGGGTTTTAGAATTATCAACATTTCTTGCGATATGCTAATTTAATTTGATATATATTTGAATTATCAACCCCCCCCCGAAAAAACCTACAACTACAACACAATAGACTTCCAATTGTTGACATTGTCCCCACCCAATGAAGAGGAGAAGGGGGGGGGGGGGGGGGGGGGGGGGGGGGGGGGGGGGGGGTCGGCTATCTAACCTTAACCTCCGGGTCATCGCCGTGTCATTTTTGAAACCTTTTCCAGTGTCATTTTCTCCATAGGGTCACTTTTACCCTAACACCTTTCAGGTCAAATATTACTTGAATTCCGTGTTAAATCAGATCCATTAGGTGTGCACCACCCCCCCCTCCCCCCCCCCCCCCCCCCCCCCAAAAAAAAAGGGGAAAAAAAGAAGAAAAAAAAGGGGGAAAAAAAGAAGAAAAAAAGGAAACTAACATCTGGATTCACAAAATCCAGACATAACGAATGGGACGAATTTCAAAGTTCTATGTGCTCTATATATAGGCCCTAACATTTGTAATCTCATAGTCATTAAAGGAGAGAGCACTATAAAGTTTATCAGTTTAAATAATTATTTGTAGGATCTAATTGATCAAGTTGTCTCGTTATTTTTAACTTACCACTCGCTAGATAAGGAGCCAGGGCGGAGCCTCGCTTGGACGTAGGGGGGACTGTATGCAGCGTCAGGCGATTATTCCAAAGGGACAATTTTCTGAAAAAGTCAAAGAAGATGCCAAAACAATTAAGAAGAAGAATTCACCACACGGCATCGCCTACTTGGGTTAATAAGCTTCTTAATGAACACAAAACGTAAAAAAGCCGTTTTATAAATACATACAAAGTTTTATAATACATTGCGGTACATTTTTAAGCCAAGAAACCGAATGTGGTAGTGTCAGCTTCAAGGGTCGAGTTTCTGTTTGAGGTATTTTAATGACAGTGTGAAATTAAGCAACAGCTTGATCAGGTTAAGAACTTCGAGGTAATTTTGTATTTGCGGGAAATAGTTCCCGAAGCGGGCAATAGACTTAACATATTTGACTGGTTACAGCGCCCTCAATAGGTTTGCCAGGCTCATTTTAATATGAAAAATGGCGGCGTCTGGATCTTTTGGTGTGTTATAAAACACATATGGACTGGCATGATTCGGTCAATAGAGCACGTCTATCTCCCCTCGGGCCTGTGAGTGACCAGAAGGGGGACCTATTTCCCTCGGCTTTTGGCCTCGAGAAATAGGTCCCCCTTCTGGTTACTCACAGTCCCTCTGGGGAATAGACGTGCTCTAGTGACCTTATTGCCAGTCCATATGTGTGTAATAGTCTAGAGAGTGTATAAGTATAGGGGGACTAAGCCAAGGGGGGAGTTCGTCGGTCCCATATCTTGCTGGGTATAAACACGTAGATTTGGGTTTCAAGTCCCTGCCTAATTTCGTGAATTGTTTTCTGGAATACCTTTCGGCGTTTTCCTGTCATCACTAAAACCATAACCGCCTTTCTCATCTTCAATAATTGAACGCTACAACGCAGCGCGTTCACGGCAGATGTTTATAATTCTGCATATACGCTTGTCCTCGGAGCTTTGCAGGGGTATTTATTGCACCACAGCCAGTGGTCTATGCCTGCGTCTAGGACACGTCGTGCGGTCCAGCCGCGGCGTATACCGAAGTGTCGCTAAATGCATCCCGAGGGAGTTTAGGTCATACAGCGACGTGCGTTGACGAATATTTCCGGCGCATGCGATAGAATTTTGACCTAACTCCCTAGTAATTACTAATGAGAACATGTGACGATTAAAGTATATTGACATTCATCCCATGCAGCACAGTCACAGCTTTGTAATTGTATGGGAGCGTCATGTTGGCATTTCGTAATCCAAATCGAAACCAGCTAAACGTTATAACTTGAATCAATCGACGCTGACGTATGCACGGCACTAGAAAACCATTTGCTTGTATAAAGACCAGTTAGTTCGCGCCGTTTTTTGTTTTTTCAATTTTAATTACCGAACCAAGGCGCGGGATTATTTTTCACGAACATGGACCCCAGCACTCACACTCAAGTATGCTAGCTTCGAGCCGGTCGCTGACGGATATTTCCGGCCTTGCTCCGTGTTGCTCGTGACGTGTTTATAAGTCATCCGTTTTGATTTTTGGAAATTTGCGTGTATACACGTCTCCCGGCGCAAACTGGTTTTAAGGATTGTAGGAATGTTATACGTATACGTGTCATTTCACCTCCATTGAAACTTTGCCAATGGTCCAATGAAAGAATCTGTGAGGAATCGAGATGGACACGTGGCGCACAGCTAGGATTAGTTCATGTTAGTGCATTGGGCAAAGTTTAGCCAGCAAATTGTCTACCGAGCATGCATGCAGGAAATTGATGCGTCCCGAATGAACGCACCCTGGGCACAAAGGCAAAGCCAAAACGCCCGTGCAATCCTATCAATCCCGAGTTTCCTTCCCAAACGCGCACGACATGGTGGCAAACATCACGCGCGGCAAGATCGTATCCATGGAAACGAGGTTGGTTAAAAAAAGAAAAAAAGTTGAGGCATATAATTCTGCGAGGACCCCATACGTCACGAAACCAAAAAATGCTTCGCATGAAAATTCTTCCTTGGCAAAAGCAAGGTTTACCAACCTAATGTTCAGGTTATTGTTCGAGACTGCATGGTATTCAGAAAGGTTTCTTCAGCATGAAAACTAGATGCTAGTAACCTGGGGCCGATTTCATAAAACATGTAAGCACAAACATTTGCTTAGCATGAACATCCTTCCTTGGCAAAAACAGGGTTACAAACCACATTTTAAGGTGATGTTTATTGTTTTTGACTGGCATTGAGCTGGTTTTTGCTTAGCATAAAAGGTATACATGTAGTTTTGGCTGGTAACCTGTTTTTACTGAGCAAGACATTTTTGTGCTAAGCAAATGTTGTTGCTTACATCATACTACATGTTTTATGAAATTGCCCCCTGGTTTTACTGAGCAAGCTTGTTTTATGCTAAGCAGCCAGCACCCTAAAATTGGCAGATGCAGCCGAACGAAACTGCAGAGTGCAAACGAAACCTAGGGTGGGGTGGGGATGGTGGGGGTGGGGGATGGTGGTGGTGGGGGATGGTGGTGGTGGGGTGATGAAGTGAGAAATTTGTCCTTGACACACGATCATGTACAGAGAGACGAGCCAATTATCCTCATTCAACAATGAATGGTTTCCACTGAGGCCCTTGGCGCCTCCGTGGAACATTCGGTTTACATAACAGCAATATCAGAGTAGTCAGTATGTATGTAAGCCATCTCGGCAAAGGTGACCCAATCACGTGTTAACACAAATGATATTCTCTCTATCCAACCCATCAGTGCTCTAATCTTTGTTCTTCGTGCAAATCGCCCATCACAAGGCCAAATATACCACTCGAGGTGTGAGCTAATAGAGAAAAGTGTGGAAGAAACAGCCCCTCGCACTGAAACAAGACATTATCTCTTCACAGCACGAACATGGTTGAGATGGATAACTAGTCCACAGCAAGGCATTAATAATGCCTCTATACCCATGTTAAATATATATTTATTTGATTAGAAAATGTGAAAATATAAATATAACAGTGCTCACCGGAAATAAGACCGAGCTTTCGGTGCGAATGCACCTTCTTCAGGGAGAATTATGGCTTGTTGTGATGTCCCGCTGGTAGAACAAACATTTATTTAGAATCAAATATTTATTTGATTATATATATATGTCTATTTTTATATATATATATATATATGGAATACGTAAGCCACACAATCCGCAACATTATCTACAAATAAACACCAATAATTGTGACGTCAGACTGACTCTTGCTCCATTGCAACTCAAAACATAGTCCGAGTTACTAGACCCTATAGTTGTCGCTTTTTGAAAATTTGGACATGATTTGGCGAAACTAGGGTCTGAGCCAGTGTAACAATCAAAACTCTAAATCTCTAGGACAAAAACACAACACCGTCATATTTCAACCTCAAAACGGCCACAGCATTACTAGACACACCACTCGAGATACAAGTTAACCTCGATCACAGTTAGCGCGCTCAGCGCGCGAGTAGGCCTAAACGTTACCGAAACGTAATTTGATTGTACATCTACACTGATTTCGAGATCGAGTGAAAAAAATCGTCACGTGATAAATAATTTACGACGCAACGCGATGCACAGTATTACATTGGTTCACTTCATTATTATTTCGGATCGCACTGATTCATACGGGAACCAGCATTACACGTCAAATAATGTGTACATTTATTTATCACGTGAGGATTTTCCCCACACTCGATCTCGAAAGCAAATTTGGTGTACAATCAAAATACGTTCTCGTAACGTTTACTCACTGCGATAGAGGTTAACGACTCCAGCAGAGAAGCCTGAAGGAGGGGAAAGGGGGCTCCTACGCCTATAGACATTCGTCGTCTCCAGTCACCTCCACGGGGCGGAAGTGTGTTAGTTTTATCAATGACCATGGCTAATAGGTTTGATCATGTACGCTTCTTTCCGTTCACTCGACCACGTAATGTGTGAACGCGGGCATTTGCTAAGAGCACATGTCCTCAAGTAATTCGCACCCACGCCTGGACTACGTGCCAAATCGTCACTACAATCATAGGAGCCTGCGCTTAAATAGTGGACATAATTCGTGCTAAAAGATCCCCACAATGGCGGTATAGGCAGGCAAAGTTTGTATACCAACCTGTACATTATTTCATTGCTGTGTAAGCTTGTACCGTGACCGAGAATGGCCGTTATGCAGTGCTTCCACTTCTCAAAATAGAATTTCCTTAGATTGGCATATTTTTTCCTGAGATTTTCTGAAATTTCGTTAGATTTTTCTTTTGAATTTTCTAATAAAAAAAATAAAAAAATGTGGGGTGTATCAGTTACAGTGTACCGGTGTGTCCAATTATAGTGAAGGAACCTCAGCCGCCAGTTATATACGTGAGTAAACAATTCAGCATTAGCAAAAACCTCACTGACACACCAATCGGTAGAAGGTGTGTATATTCACATGGGAAACCAATATCTAGTATGACCTTTTGAAGTGCAAACAGAACAAGCTGGAACATCCGAAGGAGGTGCATTCAGCTGAGGCGCATTAAAAGGATCGTATACGTTTGGTAATTACTCCAAAAATTAATGGCAATGAAAACTTACTTGCTAAGAAGTAGAGCAGCTTTGGATAGTATAATGCATTTTTTTTTTTACTTCGAAGTATACTGCGGTTATGGAAAGAGATATCACCTTTTATCCCCCCCAAAATGAATATGAGAAGCGTTACTGCAGTGACGTTTCTCAGAGTGTGTATTCCAATGCAGATTATTCTCCCTGCGTGGACAAAGCCGCTCCAGAATTTCGACAATATCTCAAAATCGCTACCACCTTTTTAAATGAAATTTTCACAGGTTAGTTTTATGGTATATAACTATATAGGATTGAAACAAACAATGGGTTCCTATTACCAAACGTATACGATCCCTTTAAGCTAGGCAGAGTGAACCTATATTTTGTGTTGTCGAGTTTATGTTCCCGGAATGATCCCGGAATCTCAGGATTTCTTTTCGGATATCTAGCGAAACGTGCACATGATCTGGGGTCTTATTTATAGGCTCATTGTCTCTAGTTCGTATTGAAAGTGAAAACACGTTTATGACTACGGAGCCCATTATAAGTCGTGCGAACGAGATAACTGATAACTGTTTTATTCGAAAGTCCCTTTAGAACCAGCAAGAGGTGTGTTATAAAACAGTCTACTGTTATACATATTCCCCCTGTAGACGCCCCAAAGAAATTCCCGAGATTTCAGAAACACAATTACCAACACAAAAATAGGTATATTTCCCAAAATATATCTGCATACGGTACCGTGTATAGAGACAAGACAGAGGTACACTGACTATCGTAACATAGACAACTCGTTCATGTAAAACATAGTTTTGCCCATCCTAACAAAATAATAATCATGAATAAGATTAATACTGCTGCAAACTGCTTACTGGCTGGAATGACCTGAAATATACAAATCAAATAAGTCAAGAGGGCCTAATATTTCGATCTTAACAAGATCTTCTACAGAGACTGAAGAAGATCTTGTTAAGATCGAAATATTAGGCCCTCTTAACTTATTTGAAAATAATAATCACTAAATGATTAATGGTTGTTGGATTACGAATGTGGCAATACAAACAAGTTTAGTTTTAAGAAATAAGCAAATGACGTGCTGTTAATATCAGTAAGTCTGATAATCGTGCATTTACATCACCTATAGTACTCAACGGGCGTATAACCCTTTAACCTACTCAGCAGAATCTGCCACCAACCTCCTAATCTACTCGAGCAACAAGACTATTTAATTCATCGACGAACGAACACATCAGCCGTATACCCATAGGCGATTTTCAGGGTGAAGAAAAAAAGTACCCAGGAAACAGAAAGTAACGGAGGAAATGAAATGACACACCCTCCCTCTGATAACAGAGTTAAGCCCTGCAGCTATAACGTGGATCACCCGGGAAAGAAAATACGGAAGAGACTATCGGGGAGAGATGTTGACCTTACGTTCGGGGTCATGAATGGCCGCCAGCGAAGACTGTCTTCATCCATCCACGCATCACTTGGTCAAGCTAAGGAATACAATAAATTAGGTCCGAATGGAAGAAATAATATCGAGGAGAAAGATCTTTAGTGACAGCGTCGTGCAAATGCAAATGCAAATATCTGAGAGAATATAATTTAACCGACCGGGTGAAAAAGGAAAAATGCGTTTGCATGAGGGATCGACCGCTTGGAGCTAGCTATAGGCTACGTTCAACAACAACAAACTGTCGTGCGTGTTAATAGAATGCGGGGGATAACTAGGGGAATCGAAGGGACACAAACAAAACCACAACAGGGTTTGAAACAAAAGAAGGACATTGACAGATTACATTAAGACAAATTGGTATTAGCCAGAACAGTCGGAAAAAAACAGCAATGAGGAATCACGACTACGAACTACGAATAACAAATAAATATATTATATTAATGAATTTTCATTAAGATCACAACATCGTCTCTAACCATGCTCTGACCAACACTAATGTGAACATTTTGACAGTTATAATGGAGAGTTCGTGAGTAGTGGTTCAACAAACACTAACAAAAGAGCACAGATTTAGCAGCGGGGAACAAATTATGTCCGGCTCTCGTCATTTCTCTATGTTTACTATTTTTACGGCCAGCCAGTTTCAAGGGCTCTTAAAACAATTATTAGTATTAATAATTCTTCCAAATAGGCACTTGGGGAGGCAAATTAGCGTAAGTTTTTAGTTAATAAGGAGACAGTGGCACTTAGGGAGACATTGCAGTGTCTAGTTACCAACAAAAACACGATATTTGGGGGTTACTTTTGTCCTAGAACGACATATTTTGGTCTAAATAGCATAAATTTCAAAGATCTTAGAGAAAAGGGTTAGGGTAAACAAGTTAGGACTGTTTAAAGTTTGTGTACATCTCTATGGGATTGCCTCCCTAAGTGCCTATTTAGAGGTATGGTAATGTTTCTGGTAATGAAACCAAGGATTCTTCGAAAGCGTTCTATATGCACTGTAGCTCGTAAACCTGAAGAAACCTACCATAAGAAGACATTGAAAAGAAGGTATAGTTTTTAGATGGGGAAGGAAAACCCCATAAAAACATCCCGGAGAAAACCCAAGGAATCAGGCAGGGACTGAAAACCCAATCCACATTGGCCCAGGCCGGATTCGAACCCGGGTCACAGCGGTGGAAGGCAAGGAAAGAACCGCTACGCCAACCTGACTCCCAATAAGAAAGTCTGCTAAGAAAACAAGTCTGGCAACTTTCTTAGACAGAGCCTTAATACAATACCGCTATGTGAGCATTTAGGTGATTATACCAACGTTGGCCCAATAACTTGCCATATTCAAAATAAAACTCTGTAACCTTTAAATGATGCACAACCGATAACGACCACATGCGACCGTCACTGAAAGATTAGATATAGATACACAGCTTAAGGCGTAGCCCCAGCCGTAGCCCCAGCCGCAGCCAGACGGCGTGAAAGGACTTCAGGAAGTCACCGCGGCGAAGAGACACTCGAAGCTTCAGCCCAAAGGCGATAATACAGCAACCTACTCCTCCCACAGCCGCGGACGGAGTGATCGGAGTTGATGTCTTGGAAGGAGATGCACTTAGGATCGAACGAAAAATGAAACAGGTACACTTTCAAAAACGAGGTTATGAAAGTTAACATGCATGAACAAAACTGGTGTTTTTTTAATATACAAATTCATTTCAAATAGAGGATCGATTTTTCAACAGTTTCTAAGTATAGCTGTGTTTTTCAAAAAAGTGTCCCACCATTTGTGACCCGCTCTGCAAAAATGAGTCTGATGTCGGAAAATACATTTTTACGTAAAGGGCTGTTTATTGTCTCGGAGGTGATTTTTTTTTTAACAAATAATATTTTAGTTTTAAGGCATTTTGGTTTCTCCAACACATATATTTTCAGATCTGATCGATTGAAAAGATTGTTTTGATCCCTAAATTAAATTTAATACAGGTTTTGTCATTCTCTTACCATAGCATCTGATGAAGCACTACAAATGTAAATCTTCATTTCTCTCAAAGACATTTTGAGTATAACTGAGAAAAAGCAAATTTCCTAAAATTGTAAAAGACCAATGCATTACACTACAGAGCTGTGCCATATATCAAATGCAAGCTTATTTCCTGCTTTTCCTGACCAACTGTAAAATTGAAAAAAATATTTTTAACACATCAGACTCATTTTTGCAGAGTGGGTCACATTTTTGAAAAACGAATAATGACAGTTATACGTTGGTTATTAAGGAGCTGTAGAGGGCGCTCTATAATGAGACAAAACCTATTAATGTGAAAGGGGTTGGATGTGGTGATTTCGATTAGGGACTCGCATGGAAAGAGCACCACGATACTATTTATAGTGCATAGATAATTACGTCATTCGAATCGTAATGGGAGGACCGAGTCACGATGTCCGTTTCGTAAAACACAAATTCCTGTCTAATGTGTTTTGACGCAGGATTATGATAACGATAACGAGTGAATCGTGAGGACGGGCGCCTATATAACGACATTTTGTCTCCATCGTCCAATGAGCCGTTCAAATTGATCAAACTGATACTTTTTAAATTATTGATTTTTAGTCATCGTTTTAAACAGGGGAGCCCCCTCCGTTATAAGAGAAACTCCCCGTCTTGGGCCTTGTAAATTACAATGTGTAAATAAATAAAACGGATATTTATAATTTAAACGTAACGGATTATCACTCAAATACAGCCTATAGGCGACGGGGATATACATAAGTAATAAATACCCATGAGAGTTCAAAGCTTCTGATTGGTCAAGACTCGATCACGTGGAGGGCACTATCACGCAGTAATTGACCGGGATTTCAAAAATTGAAACCAATTCACTGTTTATTTCCTAAATAAAAAGGTATTTGTTAAAGGAAATAACAGGGTGAGGACCCGGTCATTACTGCTTGATAATTTACCGGGTTGGGCGATGACCGCTGGTAATAGACCTTCGGTCTATTACCATTGGTCATCGCCCAACCCAGTCAATTATAACGCAGTAATGACCGGGTCCTCACCCTGTTATTTCTTAAGCAAAATCATTATCAAATCCGCCTCATTCGTGAAAAGCATTGTTGTAACTTCTGAGATATAAACATTTCCTGGCATTTCGAATAAATCATAAATACGTTACTGATCAATAAATCGAATTGTTAGCAATTCACAATCTTCACAAACGGAATGTAATGGTTTAACATAATCTTCCACACAAACTGAAAAAGAGAGGAAAAACGCATCAGCATTATTTTGTTTATGACCTATGCGTGATCGCGTTGATTCCTTGTGCTGCGAATCTATAGTGCTATATTTACCGTCTAGAACAGCGCGATCCAACTCATTATGGCACGGAGACTTGAAATTCGAGGAATTCCCAGGCATCCCAACCACGATCAAAATAGGTGGCGATTTTAATTTCGACTCGTTCTCATAAAAAAAGATAATGTCCATTAGATGTATGATGGAGGTCGGGGCCCGCAGGATTGATCAAACGATTCACAGAACAGATTTACTATAGGCTACTTATTCCTTGTGCTGCGAATCTATAGTGCTATATTTACCGTCTAGAACAGCGCGATCCAACTCATTATGGCACGGAGACTTGAAATTCGAGGAATTCCCAGGCATCCGAACCACGATCAAAATAGGTGGCGATTTTAATTTCGACTCGTTCTCATAAAAAAAAGATAATGTCCATTAGATGTATGATGGAGGTCGGGGCCCGCAGGATTGATCAAACGATTCACAGAACATATTTACTATAGGCTACTTATCATAAAAGATACACGTCTGGGCAAAAAACACCCCATTTAACGCGAAAATAGGCAAGTGGTTTACAATTTACGGCAAATTGCCTTTTCTGTTACTACTTAATTCTCTAAACTTGAGAATATCTTACCTCGGAAATATCGTACACTCTAAAGGCATGTTCCCATTGGACTTAATTTTGTTAGAGTACCGCGACTTTTCTTTAGAACGACAAAATTAAATCCAATGGGGACGCACGGTAAACACACCTCCCTCCCTGTCCTTGTCCCTGTCGGAATGCCGCGGTAAGTTTCCGCGTGGCCGCGGAAGAAAAAGTCCAATGGGAACACGGCTTAAGAAATAAAGGTTCAATTTTGCACCATTTTAGTTGATACAATAGCAGCACCCCTAAGGGTGCAGAACAGAACCTATTAGGGTTAAGCTCTAACACATTGTACCCTTAGAGGGCCACATTCGCACCCTTGAACCTTGTTGAGGTTCAATTCATTAATTTATTTGAGGGGTGCTGATATTGTATCAATTAGGGAGCAAATTTTAACCTTTATTTTTTAGAGTGCACCTATTATAGCAGATGCCCCTCGGTTACAGAAAGGGTATGGTCTAAAGGTGTCGGGACATTGCCTCCTTCGTCAAGAGGGCAGAAGTTTTTTTGTTCCCCAACGATTTTCACTCCCCTCTACTGAAACCTCCTATACCTCCTGGCATTTATCGTGCATACTACAGGGGCAGTCGTTGATGAGAGAATCTATTCTCTTCGATTACGATTCACCTGTCTCGAGATGAAATGTCCAGCTTTCCTTCATCATGCTTCCCCGAGGACAACAGGGAATTCGAAAGGTTGTCGAGTCCACGCCCCGGAGGGCACTATCGATTTTGTATTCTTTCGCTGCGTGATGGCAACCGCCGGACCGACTAGAGCGCACGAAGCGCGTGACCTAACAATCAACACCGGTAATAATTATGTCCACGTCCAATTTACCTATTATTGTAGTAATAATTATATTCTTAAAGGGATCGTATACGTTTGGTAATTACTCCAAAAAATAATGGCAATAAAAATAGTATAATGCATTTTTAGAAACTTTTCACTTCGAAGTACTGCGGTTATGGACAAAAATATCACTTTTTATCCCCAAAAAATTGAATCTGAGAAGAGTTACTGCAGTGACGTTTCTCAGATTGTGTATTCCAATGCAGATTATTTTTCCTGCGTGGACATAACCGCTTAAGATTTTCGACAATATCTCAAAATCGGTCTCAACTTTTGAAATGAAATTTTTACAGGTTAGTTTTATGGTATATATCTATAACTATATGGGATTGAAACAAACAGTGGGTTCCAATTACCAAACGTATACGATCCCTTTAACATAATTCCTCTGACTCATAAACACATATCTATTATTGATAGCGGAAACCAGTAGCGCTATAGGGCATGTTCAGACGGTGGCGTAAGTTAATCTAATCCAAAAATACTAAGTTATTCCGTTTTTAATCCAAAACATGCTTGCGTTCAAACGAGAAAGTTACGCCATTTCCCAGGCGGAAAAGTTGGTCAAGTTACGCCATCGTGGTTACGCAACGCAAACACCACTTTCTCAGCCTTCCGGTTAAAGCGCGCGCGGGGGAAACAAGGACAGTGTTGTACAGTATAGTATACAGTATACATGTACATGTACATGTACATGTACATTAGAGCGCAAGCGTACTGCCGTTTTCCAAACTCCAGCCTCTTCGCAATATCGGCTTTGTTTATGTAGTTTGCCTATAATAATGGAGCGCAGTGACCGACTGGCCTAAGCTAGGGTTTGTAAAACGGTCTGGTGAATAAACCGTGTACATGTACAATGTACACACACACGCATACATGTTCATGTAATTGCACGTGCGACAGGCCACTGTTATCAAAATGGCGCCGATGATGATCAATGCTAAAGTTTTTCTCGTGTTTTTGCTTGCCTGTATTCGGGATAAAAGGGAACGATCGTCGGATTCCGAGCCCGGAGAGTTGAATACTAAATCGTGTGCTGAAGAGGCTCAGAAGACTGAAAAACAACCGATTGCGTCAACAAGACCACGCTACCCGTTGGCGTTTTTGGCAGTTTGTCAAACGAAGGCAACGGGCAATCGGATGTATTATCGGCGCGGTGGCCATCATTGCGAAGGGTTCACAAATATATCGCCTTGTCCGTGCCCGGCTAATGAGCACGGCCTGGACCTGTTACGAAAAAGGTCAATGTGAATAAACTAACACCGGAAGTGGCAGGTCAGTTGCGTTCCAACGGCACTTCATGGCTCATCGCCGCGGGGGGAGATCGTTATCTTTCGCTCAACTTAATCTAATCGGCCACTTTTGGGAAGCGTAAGTTACGCCATTTTGGTCGCGTAACTTACGCCGCGCGGGTGGATTAGAGCGTTCCAACGGACAGATTAACTTAGTATTTTTGGATTAGATTAACTTACGCCACCGTCTGAACGTACCCATAGAGACAATTTACATCAATCAATATTATACGGACCACCGTTATGGTTGCCATGCATTGTTATGAAAGAGGTTACTGATAATGACATGTGATTCGTAATGGTGATTGAAATAGTACTTTACATGTCGAGATAAATGTTTCCAGCGCCTGAAAAGCACGATTCCTCGACAAAGAGCAGATTATAAGCTTGTCCAACTATTTGCCAATCTCCTCCGTCGTCACAATTTTTCGAGTGAGCATAATACATGCTATTTAGATATGTTGTTGTCAATTCAAACAATGATCGCCTGGACGACATAGACGTTTCGCGTTTCTGCAGCAAATCCTAATTAGTTAGCTGATCATAGATATTCCATATATTTTCAACCAACTTCGCCGTCGTTCACTTGAGAGGACAATAAAAGTGAACGCGACCAGGGGCCAATTTCATAGAGCTGTTAAGCAAAAAAAATTGCTTAGCATGACAATTTGTCCTTGGCAAAAACAAGGTTACAGACCAAATTTTCACGTGATCTTTATTGTTTTGGATTAATAATCAGCTGTTTTGTTGCTTAGCATGAAAAACACGTAGAATTTTAGCTGGTAACCTGTTTTTAATAAGCAAGACTTTTTTGTGCTAAGCACATTTTTGTGCTTAGCAGCTCTATGAAATTGGTCCCAGGCTTAATGATTTCCCTCTTACAAAAGGCAATTGAATTTGATACACCAACGAAATACAAACGTACATAATTAATAAACGAGCATGTTCTTCCACTTATCTGTTACTTTATGCATGTTTTCCTATTAAGAAGAACCTTGTTATTTTATACAACTGTCTATGAAATGATGTGTTTTTGAAGCTATTCAGTGAAGTCAGAACCAACCAGAGGTTCTACACGGGAATTAAAACTTTAAAAGCTGATTCGGGACAAACTTTTTGGGGTCAGATATGAGTGTTTTGTGTATGCGGTATAAATTACACCCTTCTCTGAAATGAGAATAGTGAATTTTGTCCGTTATCCTTGCAACGGTGCGTAGCTGATTTTGTGGTTATTTTATTAAAAAGGATAATAACTTGTAAATAAAGTACACAAGTTATAGGTGAATTTGTCACAGTTACTTGTCGATAAAAATGTACTTTATTCCTATGTTGTTTTAATGGAAGGAGTTGTACATGTTTTATTCGTTTTAATCTAATTAAAGGGATCGTATACGTTTGGTAATTGGAAGCCACTGTTTGTTTCAGTCCTATAAAGTTATAGATATATACCATAAAACTAACCTTTAAAAAATTCATTTCAAAAGGTGGTAGCGATTTTGAGATATTGCCGAAAATCTCGAGCGGTTATGTCCACGCAGGAAGAATAATCTGCATTGGAATACACAGTCTGAGAAACGTCACTGCAGTAACGTTTCTCAGATTCAAATTGTTGAGGATAAAAAGTGATATCTTTTTTCATAACCGCAGTACTTCAAAGTGAAAAGTTTTTAAAAATGCATTATACTATCCAAAGCTGCTGTACTTCTTACCAAGTAAGTTTTTATTACCATTACAATTTTGAGTAATTACCAAACGTATACGATCCCTTTAAGTCATTTTCTTGTTGACTCAGTCTGTAGATTATATAAACGTGTGGTGGGTGTAGTTAAAGCTTGATAAACGAAACGTTTAAAACGATGTTTAAGATGAAATTGCTTTTTATCTATTGCATTGTGGTCTTGTACTGTCTTATTTTTGTGTTGAATGTCTTGTATAATTAAGTAAATTCAGTCCCAATCAAATTTCTGTAACTCACTCGGACATCGATGTGAAAGAATCATAAAACGAATGAATTGGCTCCTTAGAATTCCAATTTGCAGACACAATCGAACAAACAAGAAAGAAACGGAACTTAATTGATTTTCCTATACAACCGAAGACTGGAGCAACAATAGCACGCATTCAGATGCAGCAGAATACAAAATGGCGCCTTAGGAACACTGACGTCATCATACGTAAGGGCCGTGACCATCTGGTTGCATTTGGCGGGTGTTTTTCCCCCTGATGGAATCTTTCGCCGCGCACATTATTCTTTTATTAATCATGCCTATAGAAAACACACTTGTCTCTTACTTCGATTTTTCTGTATCAACGGCTATAACCTTGTAGGGGAAAAAAACCGCCTGTGCCATCTGTGATTAAAACAACATTATGTGATTATTTGCGGTACCTTAAAGACTCGACATGAGACTAACGGTTGTTTGTTTGGCTGTTAACTCCTTAAATTAGTTTGTTTCCTATTATTAACGCCACGAAACTTTCTCTCTTTAACATATTAATAGAAACGTGTGATAAAATACTGGCCACGCACAACTTAGTGTGTTTTGTCAATCCTAGTGTGTTTTTTCTTTACAAAGCACCGTGTAGCTATAATTGTACACAGAGTACACAGAATGTCATAAAAATAAACGACCAGCAGCTTAACAACTTAAAAAAAGAAGACATTCACCATGTCAAATTATGCACTGACATTTTAAGTTGCTCGTAACGTTTTTGTACGATCTTGAGGGCACGGAACTAAATTGTGCGTCAGAAGCAGCTAATAATGCGTCTTTAATAAATGGTGGCTATTATAATGCGATGCGAGGCGATACGACATGATACATTATGGTGATTGCTTAGCCACCAATGCCTCGAGATGTGCGTCGAGTCTGGTTTCATTAGCCTAAAAACTCCTCCTTTGGCTCGAGTTCCATATGGCCACGCTAATGATGTCTTGTTCATATAGTTGGAACCTAGCTAGTGCAGCTCGTATCAGTCTCATTGCAATAATGAAGGAATTCAAGTCAGTCCATTAGAAAGCAAAAAATGAACAGCTATACCCTACTATACATCTCATAATTCGCAAAACACTATGCGCCAGTTGTCAAAATATATTCCCCTTAGGCCTACATTAATGTAATCTGATCGCATAATAAGATAAAGGTTCCATGCCAATGGCACGTGTAGGCCTCGTAGACAAAATTCTGGTCAGCGCTCGGAAATTATCACCAGGAATTGAATAATTCACTCTCTGTTTTAGCAATGTTAAACTGCACCTGCAACCACGCGCGGCGGAACGGTTTAGCAAGGCCGCTCAGTTGACAACAGGGGGCGCGCTTTTCTACGCTTTTATTTTCGGTGAATGGTAAACCTTGCCCCCCGTCCGGGTTGCGATTTTTTTTTTCAAACGTGATTGCCAAATGTTATGAATTATTCAGTAGTTTGGATGAGAAGTTATGTTTATTCATCGGAATAAAACCCGACGTCACAGCATTGTTGTTATTAGTTAACTAGTTACAATAAACCACTTTAAAGAACAGCTGTTGTCGAGCTGCTATACGTAGTGTAGTGGATAGTGGGATTGGCTATGGATCAAAGATCCCGGGTTCGAATCCTGCTGTAGTAGGTCACCTCGTTTTTCCTAGTCAAATTGATATCTTTAGAGTATTTTTAATTTAAGGGGAAAAGGAGACCTAGAACCTAAGTGTTGTACAGCGATCAACGCAACTACTGAATAATTCATGAAATTTGGCAATCACGTTTGGGAGAAAAAAAAATTCGCGTCCGGGTTGAACTCAACCCAGCTCCAGATCAGCGTTGAGATTTTCAACCCAGGTTGAAACTGCAAGATTCAATAGTAACTGGTCAAAATAAGCTCAGTTTGCACGAAGCAAGTGTGAAACGACACCGGGTTGAACA
Organism: Crossaster papposus; assembly: GCA_037893245.1. Taxonomy (NCBI): domain Eukaryota; kingdom Metazoa; phylum Echinodermata; class Asteroidea; order Velatida; family Solasteridae; genus Crossaster; species Crossaster papposus. The sequence continues at coordinate 276,319 of JBAIAA010000566.1, read as the reverse complement.
CCGGGTTATAAAATCCAAGACTCAACCCGGGACGGCAACGGGTTCGCCAAGGCTTCAGATTCCACTCCTCGATCTGTACAAAATGCTCTACACGCCATATCAGGTTCAGAGCATGAAAAGGACGAAGATGGTACTACGGTGTCCGTCCATTATATCAGAAATTCTCTCTCGCTCACCTCAAGGCTACGAGCAGGAATCCATAACCATCTTGCCTTACCGCTGCTCCCTTAGCGATTCGTCAAGTTAAAGGAGAGACGGTCGACCCAACATTCAACAAAATTAGGTCAATGGGCTTGTAACTTAATATGTTGTCTTTTTGAAGGGTACGACGTCGACATGTATGTAGATCGAACTTCAACCGAATTCTAAAAAAGACAAAATTAGACCGCGAAAATTGATTGAGTGTGGTACACCGAGTTGACCCAGTTGTTTGCCACACGATACACCTCGGCACCATACTATACGTCATTACGTCACAGGTATTGTTTACGAGAAACAAACCGTACAGCTACCGGTACAGTTTAAAAATGGATCCCAATGCACACAGCACAGAGCACAAAGTTACGATCATTCCACCGCTTAATATTTCGGTAATAATAGTATAATTTAGACATTATTATGACACAACTGCTTGCAGAAACTCACCAACCAACGTCACGCCATACACCTATTGTTCTCTGCTAAGCGGCGAACAGCTAATGGTTAATTAATGCGAATATAAAACGGAAAAGGTTCGTACGAGCTCTAGATATTTCACACTCGTTTGTATTCGTATAACTTTATTACGAGTGAAATTCTGTTATGCATCAAAAACTGTCCCCCTCACGAAGAAACGCTGGACAAAATGACAAAGTCTACTGCATGATGAGTCATTTTTTGTTAATGCGGCAGCCTATATGTCTAGTTTGATAATAACGGGAACCCGACTTTTCCAAGACCGAGTCGGCCGCCTCAACACACCTATCCACGGCCTTGGCATTAAAAATTTACCAAATCCCACCCGCCGTGCTTGTCGGACTGTGAGTAATGTATCTTTAGAGGAAAACAAAAAATATTTTGCGAACATAATTTATCGACGATGTCTTGTCACTGTGCGGTTCTGACAATAACGTAATTTCCGACAGGCTGTTTTTTCGGCATTCAGGAAGAATTGCTTCACACACAATTCATAACAATCCCCGTTTATAACAAACGATACAATTCCCACTTTGAAGTAATATATCTTGTGTTTGCCACAGGCGCACAGAGTTAAATACCACTTTGTATAAGTAGGCTACACAAACTGTAATCTTACCAAACGATACCAATTCGCATCTTTAGACTATTCGATACAACATAGCACCAAGTATCGATACAGAATGGCACCAAGTATCGATACAGAATGGCACCAAGTATCGATACAGAATGGCACCAAGTATCGATACAGAATGGCACCAAGTATCGATACAGAATGGCGCCAAGTATAGCCACACCACACCTCTATCCACGTGCCGTTGGCGTGGCCTATACACGTGTAATCTTTCACAACACATAATGACGGCAAGTGGCAACGACATCACCAGAACTTCTTATTATACCGAAATAATTTATTAAAATGGTATTAAAAAGGTACACACTGTGAACTACCTTTAATGGCATTTTAATGGCTTTTAAGTTTCGTTCAAAAGACGACATGACCATTACTTAATAGTTGGACCTACAATTTATCAATTTTGAATATTCGCACCCTTGTGTTATTGACAGCTATTATGTACCGCAATCACATCGCTTAATTGCATTTTTCCCCGGAGTAGAGGGAAAATGATAATCAACGAACGTGGAGTGGTTTTGCCACCACAGCCAAACCTCGAAAAAAGACATTGAATTCCTTTCCTGAACAGTCAAAGCGACGAACGTCAAACACGAAAAGAGAGAAAACACACCATTGCTGATTATGAAAGTGCATGTAACGCGTCTACGCTTTTTGAAGGCGACATGATGTTCTCTATTCATGATGATCGGATATTCAGATTTCGTAAGATCGGACATAATACTGTAATCTCAGCTTCAAGGCTAAAACTAGGCCCATGTACTCTTTGCTCTGAGTGTGCAGTAATTGTGGCTATTTAATGTATGAATAATGACCGCATCATTGTATAAGTAAAAGTTATAAAATATTATCACGAGAACACCACAGTATACAGAAATGTAACGGTCGTTTAATAGCATGACAGAAACGGAATGATTATGATACCAACTTGAAGATAAGATACACCATTTGCAGACATGGATAATTATTACGAAATATCTTACTTATTTGAAAGTAAATATTGATTGAAGGCATCCAGCAAAATGATTGCGCTAGATATCCTGTAATTGTTACACACACAAAATAATAACAAATACAAATCACAATCGTCAGACGGCGATCGTAAAAAAAATATTATCATCATCATACTATAATTCGAGCAACGTTTGTCTGTCTGTTTGTCTGTTTGTTTCGCTACTCCTCCCAAGTCCTTGGTCCGATCTCGCCCAAACTTGGTGGGTGGATGTAAGTTCACCCCAGAATTGCCCTTGAGGGGTTCATTTTTGGAAAGGTCAAGGTCACTGGGGTCAAAGGTCAAATGTTCGTTTTTCGCTACTCCTCCCAAGTCCTTGGTCCGATCTCGCCCAAACTTACGGGTACGGGTACGTCACCCCATCCCCAACTTCCCTTCTTCCGGTCATATGTCAAGGTCACTGGGGTCACTGGGGTCAAAGGTCAAATGTTCGTTTTTCGCTACTCCTCCCAAGTCCTTGGTCCGATCTCGCCCAAACTTACGGGTACGGGTACGTCACCCCATCCCCAACTTCCCTTCTTCCGGTCATATGTCAAGGTCACTGGGGTCACTGGGGTCAAAGGTCAAATGTTCGTTTTTCGCTACTCCTCCCAAGTCCTTGGTCCGATCTCGCCCAAACTTACGGGTACGGGTACGTCACCCCATCCCCAACTTCCCTTCTTCCGGTCATATATTACACCCACGGGTACTTTTGACTAGTAAAAATAAATAAGAACAACTGCCCGACGCCGGTTGAAAACGAACGCCGTTTTTCTTGCTTTTCTCAGCATCCAATGATTGTAAAACTTCGCAGGTCAGTTAAACGATATTTACTATAAAATACAACCCCTCAAATTCACACATTCACGAGCCAACTATATTTGCTGCTAAACGCCAAATAAAACAAAATCAACAACAGACTTTATACCCCATAACATAAGTATAGCATAAAGGTTAGCAACAGCGCCGCGCAATTAAGCCTCTTCTCGCTGTTCTTGGCTTACGTAGTGCCAATAATGTCTCCCAGGATCATATCTAAAATAGTTGAGGATAAACACCTGTGTCCTGCAAAGTGGTATGAGACTGTGTTTTGACGATTGACGACTTGCGATCGTTCCGGCCCATCTTTCCCCCTCGTGTATTCCCTCCCCACTATTGGCCCACACATGCCGGCGCAATCCTCATGCGAGTGATTATTTTCCTCACGGATCATTGGATGCCTTTTCTAGTCTGTTATGCCATGAATTATTCAGGTCAGGACGACTCAGCAGCCCATCACAATGTAGCCGGGCAATATTTCTTCTGATTTTGCAGTTACGGAAACTCATCCGTTCTTTACAAAGGTCAATGCTAAATCAAGTGTGTATATATATATACTGGTCAATGCATATACAAAGTACAGTCTTCAGGCAGAGGAGAAATTTACATCAATTGAAGGGAACACAATTATGAATAATTCACTGATGATGCCGTTAGCCGTAATAGGAGTCTAGAGACACCGCGTACGTGTTTCACGAGAGCGCTTAATTGATGATCGCCTGCTCAATGAATTACAATATATTTTTTAATTGAAATGGAAATGTCCACTCAATCCAACTTCAATATCTATCCCAAACCGCCACGTTTATCATTTGTAAATCCGAGAGAAAGACCTTAACATAATAACCCTACATCAATTCCCCATCACAATGACTTTTGAAGCAATCGGAAATACATGTACGAAGAATCGACATAATTATTGGAGCCCGCGAGCGAGACTGCTTACTCGTATTAAACTAGACTCTTCGCGCGTGTGTACGCTCCAAAGCTGATGCATTGGTATCAAATCAAGTGGACAACCGCATAAACAACACAAAGCCGATTTCAATCAAGTCAATCGAGCTGTTTGAAGGGGACACCGAAATTAAATAATTGAATAATAATTAAATAAACCAAAACATGAGTTAAAACAAAAAAAACCACAAAATTCCTAGCAAAGATCATCCAGGGACTCAAAACAGAGATAATTCCATTAAAAAAACGCATAGCCAAGCGTACAAATTCATCTATAATCATAAATTCAAGAGACAAGCCTAAACTCAAACACCTTGAATAGAAAAAAAAGCACCCTAGCCGGCCCCCCGAGGGCTCCCTGACGACAGAATGATCAATAGACCGAAGCCTTCTGACGTCATGGACCCATGGATACCACGATATACGAGGCCATGGTTTCACGCTGTTGCAGCCACGGTCTTTAAATGTTTAAAATATGTAAACTGGGGAAACAAATGAAGTAGGGAAATGAATATGGTTATTGCGTTCTGCGTAACACATTTAGTCATCCATTTCAGGGGAGATTTAAATGATGCCCGGGCGACTTTGGATGAAAGTTCAAGAGGGACAAAGTTATCCTTCGTTAATTGGTCAAAAAGACAATTGAGTTGTGGGGGACGTATTAGAAAGCACTTGCTCCCTTTGAAGCACAATTCGATGTGGAGCGTATCTTTAGAACGGCGTCCTCGTCAATAAATGTCTCATTTGTTGAAATGTTCCCAATTTTCCTTTTGGCTATAGGCCTATTTTTAGTCATAATATTTCACAGCAGTTACCAAAATAAACAAATGCAAAGAAAGTTGAATAATCGTTACTATTTTGGGAACAATGATCTCAGCTTACTCAGGAATGGTTATTTGTTTTTTACTTAAATCAACAATACATCACTTGTCTCCTTATTTGTTTCCCACAATACTGTTGTCATATTATACATAATTATTATGATATGCGTTTTGTCTTGAGCCAATTGAAGGGCTCGTGTTAACATTGGTCGCTTTGCTATACAACGACAACTGTCGCATTAATTTGCGACCATGACACAGTTTTCAACCGGTCCATGTAAATACAGCGACCACCGACACCATAATGACCAGAAACTAAGTCAAATGACACGAAGTCACCTCAATTGGCTCATTTCAGGACGACCCGTATAGTGTCACAGCTGTCAGACTTCTTCGAACCGAATGGCTAAGGACTACAGATGTTATTTTGCTGTAATGACACAAGTACTGAAACCATTCAGCGACCAAGCACTCTTATTATAAATCTAATGTACGTCTTGTCCCGAATCCCGATTGACAACATTTTAGTGGGGGGAAATGACACCTTTCTAGGACAAAATTCAATATCTCTTGATCTATTGCTCCTAGAGTGACCATAATCTCCACTCCAGTTTACTCGGCAGATATTTGAGCATTGACATTTTAAGACGTGCCGCAAATCTTGACAACTTAAATTCTTTTTATTTGGACAACCACTTAAAGCCTTGCACCTTATCCGTCTGGGGAGAGCAAAACGCCATCTTGCCAGTCAGCAACCCACGCACAAAATCGACCATTTGTATACCCTTGAATGTGTCGGCACATCGGACAGAGCACAGCCTAAATTGGTTGAGACAGCGTCGCCTATAGAGTGTAAACATATAAAAGAAACAATTGCCGCTGGCGGTACACTCCACACGATTTGGTTTGCCAAGCCGCCAGATGGTAAGCTCTCCATATCCATATCCAATAAAAACAAATTATTTAAAACATTTACCAAGTTTGTCATCAGCCCAGCACTTTGCACGTGGTCAATATCATCATTATGGTACAGCAGCGCCTTCAGGCCGTTGATATCACTTCGAAAACTGCCATCCTATTACCACGTGTGTCGTCAAATGGGGTGTGGCTTGTGGTATCCCATAATTCGTCGTTCGTGAAGACAAAATTCTGCTACTACTATAGTGTTATCAAAATGAAGCAATCCAGACGATTGCGATCAATCCAAGTCACCCAACCCACGTTTATATTTAATTATTTATTCATTTTTTTTTTACCCAGGGTGTGCCTAAACAGTTTAAAAGCTGATTTTTTTTATTGGGGTCCTGCATACATCATTAAATAAAATAACAGTACATATAATAACCGAAAATGATACCTTTGGGAGACATCTCCATAGAGACGTGCACACAAATGTTCATTCTTTGCTGTAACCTAACCCGTTTTTACCTAGAGCTTTTTCCACGAAATTTTATATTTATGCATTTTGGACCCCACTCTATCGATCTAGACTGTAAAAAATATATAAAAAAAATCGTTTGTTAAGGTAGCTGGAGACTTATATTAGGGAGACACTGAAATGTCTCCATAGGTGTCAATGTCTCCCAACTATCTAAAAACTTACGCTAATTTGTAAATTCAACAAACATTTACACAAAACTTTACAAACGTTATATTTACAGACGTACAAGGATATTTACAGGAATACAAAACATTGATACTAATTCTGATTTACGAGATGGGCGAAAACCTGCAAAAAAAGCCTTTTGGGTGGAAAACTGAGAGAAGGGAAAATTCCCATCCGGCTCCACGTTATAGTGGCAACCAAGTTATAACTCCGTAGATCAGCGCAATTGGTATAATAATAGTTCCACCCTACTGCAATAATTCAACCTGAATTCACCTTTAAAAAAAAATCATTCTGGTTATGTCATTGCCCCTTCTGGTTTGTCGTGTGATGATGACACCCAAGACGGAAATATCCACCACTCACGGTGCGTGTGCGAGCATCTTAAGGAGGTACCCCCAAGGATAATGAGAAACCCACCACCACCCACTTCAACCCACAAGGGTAATCATCGTTACTAATACAACCCAACGTCCCGTGACGAGAAACGCGGGGAAATGGAATGGAAGTCCGACGCCAATGCCTCCTTTTAGCCCTTCAACAAGACACTCTCTCGTCACATATCGTCTTCGTATAGTTTGAGGGAGATTCACTCCTCAAGTGATATACCGCTTATCCTCAGCTACATCGGGCTATCTATCTTTAAGATGCAAAGGGACGGTAACGCAAGATGAGAAAAGATTCCTCCCAAGATTCCGATATCCTTGGTCTTGGGATATAAAAGCTGAACGACGGAAATTCATCACGAGTCGTGGAATCCTCCCCCGACTCAAATCTACCCACGCGAACAGGCATTTCTTTTGCTTTGTCTCTCCCGGACAGATTACCGCCTATAATCGATAGCCGGCAGGAGCAAACAGATGATTAGTTTGAGAAGCTGATCTTTAAAGATAGACCGTTCAATCTCATGTACGTTTCTACCACAGAGAACTAAAATCCACAAACAGACAACTGCATGGGAATAACCCATTCGATCCTCGGTCGCAACGCCATGTAAGAGCACTCTCATTATTAAAGGGATCGTATACGTTTGGTAATTGGAACCCAATGTTTGTTTCAATCCTATATATAGTTATAGATATATACCATAAAACTAACCTGTAAAAATTTCATTTCAAAAGGTGGTAGCGATTTGGAGATATTGCCGAAATTCTGGAGCGGTTTTGTACACGCAGAAAGAATAATCTGCATTGGAATACACACTCTGAGAAACGTCACTGCAGTAACGCTTCTCAGAATCAAATTTTTTGGCATAAAAAGTGATATCTTTTTCATAACCGCAGTACTTCGAAGTGAACAGTTTATAAAAATGCATTATACTATCCAAAGCTGCTTTACTTCTTACCAAGTAAGTTTTTATTGCCATTAATTTTTGGAGTAATTACCAAACGTATACGATCCCTTTAAGTGTAGTTTCACGAGATATAAACAGAATGATAATGGGTGATCAATAATTAGTTTATAAATCTCAAACAAAAATAGCCCTAAAACGACCTGACCAAAGTTGCCACAAAACTGCCAGTTATAAAGATTTACGGTACATTATTATAACGCTCATGGTCTGAATACAATAAATGGCGAAACGCTAGCGTGTTTTCAAACTAAGGGGCATTCTAGGAATGCTTCGCGTGCTATAACTATTTCCCCTCTGACTTGTTATTGATTGACAGTTTTAATTCACCGAGGAAAAAAAATAAAAAAATAGTCAATGCTATTTTTTTTGTATCGACAAAATGACTGAAGAAATTCCAAAGAGATTGGGAGGTACACCCCTAACTTTTGAAATTGACAGTCGGACATTGGTCCCCATCTTTTTTGATGCTTAACAAAGTGTAGTAAAATTGTAAATACATTCCTAAATACGTATAGGTATACTAATAAATACTATTGAACAACACTATTATGTAAAATTGCGTCCACCCCTCGCTATTTAAATTTCAAAATTGGGTTTTCAGTCCCTGCCTGGTTCCGTGGGTTTTCTCCAAGAATATAGTGTATCTAAAACAAATTATTTGAACAAATTATTTGAAGTGAACAAAGAAATTGGCAAGATGGGACTCGAATCTACGACCTCTGGAATACCGGACCGGCGCTCTACCAAATTAGCCATCTTCCCTCCCCATTTCTTAAAAAGATATGCAAAAACATACCCCCCCCCCCCCCCCCCCCCCACCCTTTTGAACAAATCTTCGTTTTTCCATCGCAAAATTCGTGCAGACATTACAGATTACTTGTCTTCATTATGTCGCTGGGGTTCTGCTGTCGAAGTCTCTGCAATTACCGGTAGTCCGTGCTGGAAATTAATTAACTGATTGTGGTCGGCCCGGAGCCTACGTCAAACATGCGCCACCAAATGGTGTCACCTCCGCGCAGTGGCAATGCGATGCGTAGTGCCTTAGAAGAGATGCAATAAAGGGTGCCGTTGGGCGACATGTATGGCGAGATAATGTTTTCAATATGATTCTCCACAATATACACCTTCGGCCTCCGGCCCAATTAAATACTCAGCAACACCAGGCTTAGAACCAGCTGCCAAGTAACAATTCATAATTGGAATCAAATTTCGGTATAGATATACACTGTAAAAAATAACCGTAAAATAACGGGGTTTTCCACCTGTAAAAAAAAATAAAAAATAATTGCCGTATTTTTTTTTACGGATTTTGTACGTGATATTATAATTTATTGTGATTATATTATATCAAGACACACTACCTTAATTTCACGTCCAAAATCCGTTAAAATAAAAATACGGCGATTTTTTTTTTTTTACAGGTGAAAAACCCCGTTATTTTAAGGTTACTTTTAACAGTGTACCTACATTTTGTGCTTATCCAGAAGTTCCATGAAATGAACTCTTACTGAAAAATACCTAAGAATAATTTGAATTTTAACTCTAATTTGTTCAATGTCTAAAGGTAAACGTGACTGAACTGTGTCTCGACTGCTTACTGTTTTGTTTAAAGGTGAAAAAAAAATCATTTGCAGATATCAACATATTTTACTGCCGAATTATTAAGAAATATCTAATTTATTTGAAAGTAAATAATGCTTGTATAGGCATCCAGCATAATAATTGCGCTAGATATCCTATAATTGTTCCGAGTTTTATTTTATTTTTTAATTCACAATCGCTAGACGGCGATCGCGAAAAGATCGCGGTAAGAACCACTGCCTGACGCCGGTTGAAAACGAACGCCGACTTCCTTGCTTTCCTCGGCATCCATGATTAAAAAACCTCGAACATGTCAGTTAAACGATATTTACTATAAAATACAATCCCCAAACCCCCCTAGTATAATGATGATTCAAACAATTACCAACAGTGTATCCTAAACGATTCATTATAGAAAGCAATATACCGAATAGAAATAAAACTCGCCCAGCAAGAGGCAACAGATCGACCCAGAATTACGTAGTAAAAATGCGTAGCAACGCGTTGCCTTGGCAGTGCGGCTTCCATGGCAACGTTACTGATTGATGAAACGGCGTGTTAGAATGAATGAACCCTGATGATAATGGCGAATAGTGGTTTGTCTTTTGTGCGCGTTATCGTAGTATACGTGGCCAGCGGAACCGAAAGCAGACGATACGACGGTCGATCGCCAAAACGCCAACATGAACGATGTCTGCTGCCTCGCAGACGTCACCTTGCAGTTGACTTAACATGATTATTTCCGCTAAATATTTAAATGCGTTCAATTTTCATTTACATGGATTTGACCGTTGCAACAACTAGACGATTTTTGGGCTTTCGCAAAAGGCAGTTTGTTGTATTTGTCGCCTACTCGACCATTATGAAGCGAGACATGTAACGGAGACCCCCCCCCCCCCCCCTTTCTTTGTGGCGGTCCATGGTGTTTGCAGAATGTTGTGGTTTATCAGGAATTCGTTTTAGGTTTTTTAATTAAGGGGGGGGGGGGGTGCGATAGGTAACAATAGTCTAGATAGTGTTTAGGTATGAGGGACTAAGGGGAGAGTCCTTTGGTCTCATGTCGCGTTAGTAGTACTCGAAATTGTTCACCTCTGAATACATTCGCAAATGAATATTGGCACTAAAATTATATGCAATCAATTAAACACATTTATGAAAGAATATGACATAATAGACCAGTTAAACTATTTCAATTTCCTATTTTGCAGTCTTTTTACGAATGCGTTTCTGAATAAATATTCTTAATACAACCAAACGTATTGCAAACGTTTAAAGTTTAAAATGATGTAATACTTTTGAAATTTATGTTTAAAATAATTCACTTATTGTTACAAGCAAGCTTTACCTAAAAAGGAACCAATTTTTTCCTTGGCATTAGTGAAAAACCTATACTTGTGCAATGTGGAAAAAAACGTCACAGTAGTATAATACACGTTAGAAAGTACATCAGAAATTCAGTAGAAAATTTGTAAAAATAGAGTTTTTAATCAGCGCTTTCAAGTTTGCGCAGGTTCGATTTCAAATTTGCGCAGGTTCGAGTTCAAACTTAAAAAAGTGTCAATAATGTTCAAAGATTAGTCTTTTTCGAAATTTTAAGTGATTTTTTGTATCTCTCACAAGTTCACGGCGTCAGTATTTTACTCAAACTCGCCATTGTTCCCGCTACTTAATCAAGACATGCAGTCGGCGATTACAACTAGAGTTGCAAATATACCGGTACTTTATAGGATGACAAATATTTAGTCACCAATGCTATCATTAAAACGATAATTACCTTATAAAATCTACAATGCAGCGGTTATGATATGCAAGATAAGGCAGCATTGCTGCTTTTCAGAATTGAGCATTCATAAAGCATTTGAATTGATTGGACTTTAGGGCCAAGTTAAAAAATGCTACAAAATGCTGGGTCTTATTATGTCCAAGCATAACGGCAGTTCAACGGCAGAAGACGTAACAAGCTGTTCTACATTAAAAGGAGTCAATTCACAGCCACTCATCTTGTGGGTCTTAATCACCCTATAACACAGCTATAGTCAATAGAGAATATGCTAACGGGAACCTCTCTCATCACTACAGATGCAAGTTTGATATACCGATAAAAGTCATTCTATAGCTACCTAGATTACCCGCTAAACCCTGGGTCAATTACAAACTTACCCCGGTTGAGACCAGCCTAGCTGAGCTGTCAATATCTGATTCCAGCGATCAGCCTTACTGCTATTTCATCCAACAAGGGGCGATCAGAAAGCATTGCGTAGAAGCTCACTGGGCACTTAATTGTATCTGACACAAATACATCCGGACCCCTTGATACATACAGCTAGTATAGGTTGCCGAGTCACATCCGTGTACACGACACGCATTCATCAACACGCGACTATACAGTATACAGGCCCAACATTAATGCTTGACGAATCAATGATGTTTCAACTGTGGGGAGGAGTGTCCGTTGGCGGTACGCGATATGTCCACGTTGTGATGTGTTCCTGTGATCGATGAGCAGCGCAGCCTGGTGTGGATTCAGAACCCAGAGGGCGGTGATGCGGTTTATGCATGCATTGAGCAGCGTTCTGCCGTGTGTGAAGTGTACCTTCTTATTCCTCCATGAGTGTATACTGACATTCCGAACATTAACAGTGCACGCTGCATGTACATGTACATGTAGTGTAGTGTAGCTAGCTGCACGCCCGGAATTGTAATAAAGTCACTTCACGAGTATGAAGAGTAACAATAACAAAGGCATGCTCTTGTCAAAGTTACTTGAATAGCTATAGCTTGCGAGTTGACTCATGATTGACTTGTGATTGACTTGGGATTGACTTGGGACTGAATTCGATTACAACTCTGTGCAGAGTCCCATTCAATGGCGTAACTATGTTGCCAGTAATTGTTCAGGCGGCCCGGGTGTGCATTTACGGTTAGTACACTTACGGGAACCCAATTGGAAAAATTAAGATGCTGGCATCCGGGTACCGGCAGTTTAGAAGGCCAGCCCCCAAAATCCCGCAATCAATATATGTTTTTGTCTGATATGATAAAGTTCTAGGAGCTTATTCTGAGTACCAAAAATTAATGATGACGCAGACTGCACAATAATAGGTACCAACTACATTAACCATACGCGCGCGCGCGCCTCTGCATGCAGCAAGCCGTTATGGTTGTTTGAGGTGATCGTGAAAGAACGGATTAGTTCCCAAAACACCGAGAAGTGCGTACCGACTTGTATAAGTTCGACAAGTATCATAAACGTGAAATATGTTTCGTTTCTAGTTTTTTCTTTCTCCGAAACCTTTGCTTTGTCTACGCCTTCGGCTTCGCTTCCGACGTCCAAATCACCGGGAAGCAAATATAAATGGAAGCAAATAGAAATGTTCGAACTTTTAGGTTTCCTTCAATGGATTGAATGTTTTTGAAGCACAAAATGCACCAGATCAGAATGTGGCTGGAGTTCTCCCAGTTGGAAGCCAAACATCGACTTAAGCCCGAGACGAAACGAAGCCAGGGATTCGAAAAGGCCCTTTATGTTTAAGCGCCTCATCATAGCATCCCCTTTTCTATTGTGAGCTAACCTGTTTTCCAGTGCCGAGTTTTACCTCGCTTATACATAACTTGCTTGCTCAGTCATCCGTGACATTGACGTCATGGAATGAGTGTCATTATATATCAATGACACCCTTGCCCGTTTCCTTGTTGCCTCTTTATAAAATATTCAGGATCATTTCTGATGATTTACATGTATTATAGAAAGTACTTAGAGATATGCTATAGGTTATAGGTCCCATGTCTGATGTTTAAAGGTGGATACACCAGTTGTAGATATCGACAATATTTACTGCCACATTAAGAAATATCTTACTTATTTAAAAGTAAATCATGATTGTAGGTATCCAGCAAAATGATTGCGCTAGATATTATGTAATTATTATGAATTTTGTTTTTATTTAAACAAATTTACGATCGCCGGACGGCGATCGCCAAAACCCCCAATAATAACATAAGAATTACTGCCCGACGCCGGTTGAAAACAACTGCTGTTTTTCGTGCTTTTCTCGTCATCCATGATTGTACAACTTCGGACAGGTCAGTTAAATGATATTTACTACACAACCCCCCAAATCCATTCATTTATTATAATTCAAGCAATTACCAACGGTGTCTTTTACAAAAAAACGACAACAAAAGGTTAAAGCAGTGGTGAGGGAACAGACGCCCTCTGTTGGTGCGTCAGGCAATCCTAGCCTGGTCGTTCACTCGTGCCCACCGCCCATTATACTGGGAGCCGGAAATAGCGATTTCCGAGAAGGAAGTCATGACCTTTCGAATTGCATGTAGCGCGCAGCTGAGCCGCGGAACTGGTGACCTCCGTTCACAGGTCACACAAAATCTATCCAATCAGAGGTTAAAGTGCATCAGCGTTTCCCAGCGGCCAGAATGGACGGCAACACCAAGTTACATGTACATGTATATCGTTTATTCGAAGTTTTAAAACACATTTCGAAGTTTGAATTTGTATTACAAAGTGAACATTTACACGAGCATACTTCGAAGAAAATGAAATAAAACGGTGCCAAGTTATATTTGTTAAAATTGAAAACGTAAAATAATTAAAACAGAAATATGTCAACGTATAATTATAAGATTTAGAAAAAAGTAAACTAACTTTTTTTAATTGTTGAAAAGCTTCCGATGTTCCACCTTTAGACAAACAAATATATTATCGGGAGTATCTCAAAGTACTCTTTGCTCGTAATTACAAATAAATGTACAGATTTAACACTTCCTCGGCGGTGCTATATTAAACAAAAAAATAGCAAAACAATATATGTTTCAAAGATTTGAAATTATAATACTTGTAACTGTCAAAAACTGTCAAGACTTTTATAACTTCCATGCAGTACCTCGTACAATGAAAGGAAAATTAACTTTAGATCAACATTTGCACGGTCTGTTAAAGATAATTTAAAATCGGTGTCATATTTTGAAGTGGTTAAAACTATTACTTTCAATTATATCTTAATCACGGTGATATGGGGTAATTGTACATTGTACATCATGACGAATACAAAAGTGGCTCTCATAATTGGGCGTATAGGTTTGAACGCGCTATGGTGTAACGCGTTATGGTGTGACCGTGGGACGCTGTGGATGGAGCGTCCAACGGTTCGAGATGTTCGAGATGTTCGAGATGTTCGAGATGTTCGAGATGTTCGAGATGTTCGAGATGTTCGAGATGTTCGAGATGTTCGAGATGTTCGAGATGTTCGAGATGTTCGAGATGTTCGATGGTGTTCGATGGTGTTCGATGGTGTTCGATGGTGTACGGTGGTGTACGGTGGTGTACGAGGTTGTACGATGGTGTACGATGGTGTACGATGGTGTACGATGGTGTACGATGGTGTACGATGGTATACGGTCAAACACCGATGAGGAATTTGTGGTAAAGTGGACAAGACACGCCCACTTTACTACTGTTGCCTCAGCTGCAGAACAAACTGCCCCGTGGCTTGATGAACAGGGGTAATAATAGTGAAGCGCTTCGAGACCTTTGGTGCATGTATAAAGTGATTAAGCTAACGAAATAAGACGAAAGGCGCAAACACTGCTTCAATAAAAATTGAGATAAAAATATAAAGTGAAAGGTCTCGGTCCCTATATAATATACGATAATAAATATACTTTATAGTATTTAGTAGTTTATTCTACTTTATGATAGTTATAGCTCGTCTTTAAATATATAATACTATTTTTGCTGTCATTTTGTATAAGCTGTGGAACGTGAATTCATATGTTTCACTCGTCCAACAACCCCAGATAATATTTAACAAGGAATCCGAATCTCTTTGACATTTTCGTGGTCAAAAGTACATGTACTTTCCCCAAGTGAAAATATTATATTATTGACCGGATTCTGGATCAACTCTGAATAAAGGACTTGTTGATATCTTTTGTCCTTATTCAGCCTGGTCGTGTTGTTCAATGGTGTTCGTCTCTGGGTCGTATGTGAGAGACAGTCGGTATGGCAGGGTATCCACGTACGCTCTGAAATGTAAAACACTAAAATAACGACCCAGTCAGACTTTACTCGCGCTGTGAAATGCTAAGGAAAAACTGCCAATTTCCCTGTTATGGCTGGGCTACTCGGAAGATATGGCGCTACAAGCCTTTTACTGTCGTTTGTTTGTAAACATTCAATAATTCACCATATTTTCTTTTAGTCAAAAGAAAGTCAAAAGGGAAAAATAGGAAGTGGTTAGCAACAGAATTGCCAAAAGAAAAAGTATGTACAAAAAAGGCATGTTTGATTAAGTTTGTAATAATATTGTTGCGTACTATGTATTTTTCAATAAACCAATGTTTGATTTTGGTTTGCAACGTTGGCCTTCCATAGTTTTCCAAGCTGCGATTGGCAAAAATGGTCCATAATATTATAGCACTATTTATACACTAGCACTTGCGGGCTCTCTCGCACTGACCTGGCCATATGCTGTGCCTCTTCAATGCTCTCACTCACGTAGTACACGTCTTGGTACTTATCCAAGGTGATTTCAGGTAAGGATGCTGCAGCCTCCATCTCAAGAGGGCGCTTGACCGCTTTATTTGTGAACACGTGCTAGAATGCAGGATTGGTAAACGATTTCAGGTTTCCGAGTGTCAATAAATTCATGCGAGTTAACATATTCCTACAGCAAAAAAATAAAAAATAATAATAAATATATTTTAGATTAAAGTAAAGATTTGACAACTATTTTATCAAGCGATTTTGCTGTTGGTCTCCAGAAAATGGCGTACTGCGCCATTTTAGTTACATAAAACACATGAAAAACACTGCCTATTTCGCCAGCAAAGCAGGATTGTTCATGTCGGATAATACCTGGTCCATAATATTTTGCATTCCGAGGATACGGATTTACTTCCAAGCTGTTCAAAGTGTTACCTCGAGTTCATCAGAGCCAGACAGGAGAAGTGCACCATAGGCCTTGACCTCTGACCCTTCTCGACAGAGTCCGGCCTCCACAGTGCTCATGAATACCTGTTTAAAAATTGTATGTAAAAGTACAGTTAAACAAATTAAATCTATCAACTTCATTTGTGTAGCGTTGAAGCAAGTTGAAGCAATACGTTTCCAAAAGCGGCAGTACAACTTTAATACTATTAAGCGATCAACGCGAGGCCTCAACGCAAGGCTTAAACTCCCGCATCGCCTCGTAGAATAGACCATTCCACCTGTCACCAATTGCACTCACAGCCTTCATTATTTGTCATAATATCGCGCCATATCCCCCTAACAGATATCATGGCGCCCATAATATAATAAGTATTAAGATCTTGACGAGAACACGGCACACGAGTTATCATAGTGAGAAAGGCGGGAAACCTACCGATGCGATTTTGTCCAAAATGTGATCCGGAGTGCCAAGCGTAGCAAGCCCCAAATCCTAACAGTGTAAACAAAAAAGTACTCGACTGAATGATATGTTAATAATAAAAGTAGGTCCCCATAAAAAAAAACCATAGTAAACATTACAACAATAATATACCACACATGTCATGTATACTGTGGCTAGTTTTTTTGGTACGCGTTTGACAAAATGTAAACGGTATTGCTAAACACAGGGGAACTCCGCATGGCTTAATAAAATAAACATCATTCGAAGGTATGGAATAATCCCATATAGCACGTCTGCAAGACAAATACACAAATAATATAAATCATAATCATGTTAACAATGGACCCACGGGCCACGTGTTTAGTCCAAACTCCCTAATCGATCCATTTAATCACGAAGTGTCGTTGTTTTGATTCAAATTCCAAGCTCTATTGATCCTCATGTCACAACTAAAGTGTATACAGTAATTGATTTTTTTTTCTTGGTGGGCCTAAATGCCACCTGCCACTACCTGTCATAATTATATAGCTTACCTGCGCAAATTGAGCAAACTGCGGGTCGCAGAGGAGCACAGCATGTCCAAGTATTTCATGAATTATATCCCTAATGAACAAGAACAGCAAGATGACGATGTTTTACAAAACCATGAACGATTATATAGTCACCCTCTCCCCCAAACCCAAAACAACCACTAAACAAACCAAATCATGGATGTAGCAGCAACACAGGTATGTAAGTTAACTAAACTTACAGCAGCACCAACAACAATAACATCAACAACAATCAAACAGCCCATGGAAAGCAGAGGCATTTGGACCCTTATTCATCCATGTCAACAGCAGTAACAGCTGCAGCAGCTTCCAGATACGTGTTCATCCGTATTCATCCATATCAACATCAGCAACAGCAGCAAGAGCAAGAGCAAGACAGCAGCAATGAGCAGCTGCAAGGCAGCATAAGGAAAGCAGCAACATCCGGACCCTTATTCATCCATGTCAACAACAGCAGCAGCAACTTGTAACATAAGAAAGGCAACAGCAGTAACGGCAGCAACAGCAGCAATGAAACAGTAACAGCACAAGGAAAGCAGCAATATCCATACTCATCCATATCAAAATAGCACAAGCAGCACAAGCAGCACAAGCAACAACAGCAGCATAATGCTTCCGCCACACCAAACTAGTTCTCAAAACGTCCTGCCCCATCCTAACAAAAATCGTAAAACGGGCTGTGTTACGGGTAGAAGGTGTAACTGTCAAAATAATGTCATAAATACGATGCTACTTCGTTCAGAAATAGTCCTCAATATGTCCATCTCGTCTTTAACCCGTCCTCAGTCCGTTGGTATCCGAGCGGTTAAGAACCCGGTTTTCTGTTCCGCAGAGCGTGAGTTCGAATCTCGGCCTCGACACCTGTGTCCTTAAGCAAGGCACTGAAACCACTATTGCTTCGTCTTTCGGATGAGACGTAAAGCTGTAGGTCCCGTGTATTGTATAATAATAATCATTATAATGCACGTAAAATAACCCAGTAACACTTATCGCTAAGAGAAGGGGTTTGCCCCGGTGTTCCCGGCAGTGCGTTGGTGCACCCTCTCCTTCCGTTGCGTTACCGCCAGAATTGGTTACTGCAACGTACTCATACAGATACAGATACAGATACAGTTCAGATCGGGTAAAATTGCCCGTTCACCTCGTGCGGACAACGTTTCCAAGCAGTCCAAGCCCGTCCGTAGTCAGTTTAAACCCGTTCTGAACTTGTTCTGAACTTGTTCTACCTCGTTCCTATACGTCTTAACCCATTCTAACTATTTCTTAACTCGACCACTTCGTTCCCGGACAGTTCACTTCGTTCCCGGACAGTTCACTTTGTTCCCGGACAAATCACCTCGTTCTTGCCACGTCCTCACCTCGTCCCTAGTGTGTTCTGAACGTAATTGTAATCGCGTTCTGGCATCAGCATCAGCATCAGCAGCATAAATGGCAACAACAGCACAAGAAAAACAGCAACATCCACATTACTCATCCACATCATATAGTACAAGCAGCACAAGCAGCAGCAGCAGCATAAGCATCAACAACAGCATTAGCAGCAGCAGCAGCAGCAGCAGCACCAAAGAGTAATTTAGACCGTTTTGTATACTAACGGTTCGTTGGTGAAGAAAGCCGCATCGCGATGACGTACAAACTGCGAAGAGCAAAATACACGGAATCCCAGCGAAGCCATGAAGTCGCGTGGTTCCATGAAAGTTGAAACGGGACGAAGTCGAAAACCAGTTTTTCCTGTCGATAGAAAATACTAATTGAGATGTGTTGCTAATTTGTGTGCATGACCGAAGTTTGGAAATGTTCGAATGAGTTCGATAGAGTTTGAATAAACCCACAAGTGATAATAATATTGTTGTTATACATGTCGAGATAGGTCGACTCAAGTTAAATATAGGGGCGCTTTGGTTTCTTTTCAAGCGGTAAAACTATAGTATAACCCAAACACACTAACATAATTATGTTACCACACTAAATAAAACTGCTGGGTTGGATTGACCAAAAATCTGAAACTAAATTACCTTAGTCCAATATCCGGGTCAAAATGGCACTTTCTAGGTAATTTTGATCCAAACAGTTTTCAGAGTGCATAGGAGCCTGTACATACTAGGTTTGCCATCCAAAATCGAATACTTTTTTTCTTTAGCCCCATAAAATTCTTCTCAAACTTGAGTTTCTCAACGTCACGTAGGGTAGAACTCATTTTTTCAAAAAAAAGGTTCTATAAAAAAACTACACTGCCTAAATACAAGAAAGATTACTTTTAAGATAAGTAGACACCGTCTCCAAATCCGGGACTTTATCAGCCGATATGTCGCATGCGTCTACGAACGCTTTAAACAAACGATTAAATGTACTGCAAGCGTGCGCGGGATAGAGTCGCGTCAGTCTCTCGAAGGTTTTGGTCCATGTCTGCCGCTGGCTAGCCGGGTAGACCATGGAGGGAATGGGTGTTCCGCTAAAATTAGAATGTAAAATAAAAACAATCGTTTAACCGTGCAAATGAGAAAAATATAAATGACCAAAAATGTAAATTTAAATTTACAAGCCCAGAACTTAACCAGTTCGCGCCGGATGACGTATAGAAACGCAAAGTTTTCCCCAAATTCAAAACGGATGACGCATAAACACGAAAAGTTCAAGTTCGGAAATGTCTGTCAGCAGCGACCAAGGCAGGAAATGCGTGGTTGTGCTTCCCGGCACTATCGGCCTGAACCCGCTTCGGATCGAGTTCACGTTAAAAATAATCCCGCCCCTCGGCTCGGTGATGTTAAAATAATCCCGGCGCGAACTGGTTAAAATAATGTAGCCTACAACGAACTGTTTTAACCCGACCAACGCAACCGTTCCCAGCAGATGTGACGCAAACAAACCCCAATGACCGTATCCCGATGACAAAATACAACAAAATACAACCTAAACGCAACCTAACTCAGCCAAACAAATCGAACTCAGCCCAGCCCATAAGGCTAAAGCCCGACCAAGACCAGCCTAGCCAATCCAAGCCGACATTAAGGGAGCGTGTTTGTACATAGAAAGGAACAATTCATGTTATTATTTGATAATGGGATAACCAGAATATCACTCTACCTATGGGATCAATTTCTACTTAGCTTACACGTGTGAATGTATACAGTCGGAAAATCATTTACTCACAGTTTGTAGAGTTTCGTCACGACCAGACATTTCCGCCGAATGTCTCTAAATTCCGCATCGTTGAAGCCCTAAAAAGGAGTAAATTAGGCAAAAATTATATGCGTGTTGTCGTTGGTGGAGTAACCCCCCCCCCCCATGTTATTATTATAATACAAAATATCTAGTTGTGCGGCACTAAAATACTGTCAATTTGTTATCAACCGATGTTTATAAAAGAATTTAAAAATTGATTTTCAGAGCCTCTGAAGTGGATGTTTGAACAGTGGTGGATACAAATACAACATTTTCTGTATTCCATTTTTGGTTGAGTTTGTCTATATAGCGTACACGTAAGTGTTTCTTATCTTTCATAAAAATATGAACATTACCGTGCGGGTTTATTTTGTTTGGGGTTATTTTGTTTAACCCGTTCGCGCCAGGTTTATTTGTAACGAAACTCGATCCGAAGCGGGTTCAGGCCGATAGTGCCGGGAAGCACACCCACGCATTTCCGGCCTTGCTCGCTGCTGACAGACATTTCCGAACTTGAACTTGGCGTGCTTATGCGTCATCCGTTTTGAACTTGGGGGAAAACTGTGCGTTTATATACGTCATCCGGCGCGAACAGGTTAAATACTGGGAACGTCTCGAAATCAAGTCCCCAACGTAAAGTATCTTTCATTTGAAAACCACCAAAATCGGAGTTCATTTTTTAGGTATACTGTACGCCACATTTTTGTCTTGGATTTCTGTTGTGGGAAGGACATGTCGCGCGAAGTCACAGTGTTGCTTGAACCTATTGTGTTAATATTATTTATGTTGCGCCGACGTCGAGGAGTGTAGAAAAACATAAAAAATGCGGCCTTAATTTTTCTTTTAGTTCTACCCTTTTAGTTCTATATATCCAAAGAACAATCTTTTTTTTTATGACAAGCTTCCCCCCCCACCACAGACGTTAGTTGACAAACGGGTAAAACTGAAAACGGTTTAAAATTACCTTAACATTTGGTTGAATAACGTCGTATATATCTCTGACCAAGTTGCTATCCAGCTCAGTAAAATCTCTCGGAAATTCTTAAAAAGCAAACCATCAAAATGCATATACATGTACATGTAAAAAATAAATAGAAAATAGCGGTATTGATTGATTTCCAATATCCAGTTTAGATATAGGATGAAAGCTAAATACACGATGCGGATAGTTATTGATTTGCTGTTCGTTCTGTTATTAGCCTTTAAAGGTATAGGATACACCATTGGCAATTGCTTGAATTATCATGAATGGGTAGATTTGTAGGTTTGTATTTTATAGTAAATATCATTTAACTGACGTGTCCGAAGTTTTACAATCATGAATGCCGAGAAAAGCACGAAAAAACGGCGTTTGTTTTCAAACGGCGTCGAGCAGTTATTCTTAAGTTATTTTTGTTTTTTCGCGATCGCTGGCCGGCGATCGCGAATTTGTCTTTAGAAAATTCAATTTTTTTCGGAATAATTACAGGATATCTAGCGCATTTATTTTGCTGGATGCCTAGAATCATTATTTACTTTTAAATGAGTAAGATATTTCTTAATAATTTGGTAGTAATTATTTCGATATCTGCAAATGGTGTATCCTACCTTTAACTTATACCATAACTGCTTCTGCTTCAAAACCGGGCTAAGACTAATTGTTGCCCGAATTGTATTCCAACAAATTATCCCTCAGTCAGTCGGTTGGTGTTGTTATAGGCTGGTAATCATCCCCGAAACATGGTCCACTTTTTTGGCATGTACTTACTTAATCAGCAGCATGGCCGGGTATTTGAATAAAATCCGGTATAAAAAGTAGACAAATAAGCCTGCGTTCTGAAGTTGTTGGCAAAGGCTGGCCGAGAACAGAACACCTACCTACTCCATCGAACCCGCGGGACAACCCGTCGATATCTCGGCGGCCGCTTCCGAACAACTCGGACATCTCGAAAACAATCTGTTTGGTGTGAAAACAAATATTAATCAAATTAGATAAAATAATCACCTAAATAAAATAATAAACTTGATTTTTTTGGTAGCAATGTCGACCAGCCTGAAATGAATCAGTCATGTCCGCACTGTTTCTCTCAATTATTTAGAGAAAAGTTCAGTATTTCAACTGAGCATGTGCACATCAAGATTTACTATTGTCGAGAAAAACATGTTATCCTATGCGTGCAAAAGCATACACAACTGTAAAGAGATACTCATGTTCGTCTTGTTTTTCCCCGAGAGAAAAATTGTCTAATCTTGTGCACATGCGCAGTTAGAATACTAAACTGGCTTACTGATATAGCTAAAAGCTTTTGAGCTTTGAAATCCCCGGAACCAGCGAATGGCGCTTCTTTTTATAGGATTGCGTGCTGGTATATATACGGGCGAGTCCACAGTCATAGCAGATGAGACACGTACGCGATGAAAAGACGAAAAGCTATAGGTTCACACCTGCTGTGGATAATACATGCTCAGGAATCAATCCCCAAAACAGCCTTGAAAAAGTCACTGAAAATAGTAAAATAAACAAGTGCATTGAAAAATGTGCGCACATTATTTTGTAGTCCTTTGAGTGCAAGTGCGTTTCCACACGTCATTATACTTTCCTATCAAGGCTGTTTTCAGTCGCGAAATGTCCCAAATGTAGGCCAACAAGAACTTAAACAAATAAACAGTCAGCATGATTAAGTTCAAAATTGCTGACCGAGTTGCAATCCACAAAGATGGTCGTCTCTTTCTTATTCCCATTTACAATTATTTTTTCCACCCGAGCGAACTTGAAATTGACCAAATGATGCCAAAATATAGCCGTTTGTTGCATGGAAATATAATTAATGAATAGGTTGACTCACAGATCAACACTCACAAAAAGCCTTGCAGCAGTGTAAATTTTGAAGTAATCTAAACCATGTCGTAAAACTTTACAAGTGGATAATTGGGCATAAGATTTGAATAAAAATGAACAGACTGTTTCTCTGCATGTAACTTAACATTCCTTTCAAAGAAAGCTATCCAGAATTCTCTATTTTATCTCCATATATTTATGTTACATTTTTACTAAAAACCAGGAATCGCCTCAGAATGCACCACAAAACATATTGAATCTAAAATTTCCCTGGGCCCCTAAGCAGGCCCCGGACCCACGCTTCGCGCTCGCATTTTATAAATTTATATATAGTATATATTTACATATATATATATATTCTCCATTAAAATGTCTATAATTCTCCATTTTATCTCTTATTTTTTATTTTTTAAAACTTTTGCTAAAAAACTCGGAGGAAAGTGGCCAGAAATCGCCTCAGATTGCACCTCAGAGCTTTAGAATCCACAATTTTCCGGGGCCCTTAAGCGGGCCCCGGACCCCACGCCGTAACAGTATTGTACAGCCCACCTCGCCCACCTATATCCCACACTTAGCCCCCCTGATGGCCAGCCCTCCCAAACCCCACTTACAATACAGCCCACCGGGCCCACTTATATCCCACACAGCCCACACAAAACCCAGTTTATAAACATCCCACTTAGCCCACCAAATCCCCACACCGGACCCATACATCTTGCCCATTTAATGCCCAAGCCCACTGTAAACTCACTAAGCTTTACGAACTTAGTAAAGCGTACCAGAGCGTCAACTTCACCCGGCTCCTACTTCCGACCGCGCAGTAGTTATACCGGTCAGTTACACGGAAACACAACAGCTAGCAACAACACCAGAGCTGACCGCTCACCACCCGAAGCTTGCTTGGTCTCAAGTCGCAGAAATCGCACACACCATACATGTACATCGATAGGTCACTTCACAACGCCACCATTTTACGAACTGACTAAAACCCCACGCCGGCCGCGCACAAGTAGCGAAACGCGCTACGGTGATTGGTCGCTGGGCACTGACGTTTATCTATGCATTTACCACTGATTAGTCGCTGCGAGCTGCTACACTGTAAGCATGCATTAAAAGGGATCGTATACGTTTGGTAATTACTAAAAAAAAAAAATGGCAATAAAAACTTACTTGGTAAGAAGTACAGCAGCTTTGGATAGTATAATGCATTTTTAGAAACTTTTCACTTTGAAGTCCTCCGGTTATGGAAAAGAATATCACTTTTTATCCCCAAAAATTTGAATCTGAGAAGCGTTACTGCAGTGACGTTTCTCAGATTGTGTATTCCAATGCAGATTGTTCTTCCTGCGTGGACATAACCGCTCCAGATTTTCGGCAATATCTCAAAATCGCTACGACCTTCTGAAATGAAATGTGTACAGGTTAGTTTTATGGTATATATAACTATATAGATTAAAACAAACAGTGTGTTCCAATTACCAAACATATACGCTCTTTAAACATAAGCTTACTTGATAATAATTTTTGTCAACGAGACTCGCACACGAGTCTGCGTATACAAATACACATACCCCCAACCGCTCACTCACCTGTTTGTAGTAGATGAGTAGATAATAGATTTATTCTTCGTCTGTTTCGATTCCAGCAAAAGGGCCAGTTACCATAATGGGGATGGCGAAGCAAAGAAATGACGAAAACATTACAAAATATCGAATTAGATTCCAAAGCCGATTTTGTTCTGCTCCATTTGTTGCCATTATACATACGATAATACAGGGGCCCAGCACTATCACGGGACACGGCCTACTCACAACTCTCGACTTTATTTATAACCTATGACATAGGATGGAGTGGCCCTGTATTCTATGGGTATTGGGGTATACAGGGTTAAGGTTAGTCCATTTTATGTCCTAGGGTAAATAAAGTCGAGAGTTGTGAGTTGGCCCCGCATTCTATAATTGCTCCAAATACAGCTGCCTTGATCTCCACCACAAGCCAACTTCACAAGTGTTAAACAATTATTGGCTTGTACGACTGTGTGTACCCACGTACTTTTAATTCCGATAATGATTAGGATAATCAGTCCTGACTGATTTTTTTCTCCCAAAAGAAAAATTCTTACTAGGTCACGTTCTACCACATGTGTTATGGTTCTGGCTTGGATTTTAGCCAACAACTCGTACAGCTGATGGCACTTAACTTTAGCGTCAATATTGGTTCAAAATATTCCGTGCAGTGTTTTTTAACGTGGTTCCGTCATCGGTCCGATGCGTGGTGCCCAGGCGCGTACCGCTCCCACCACATACCTAGCTAGCACCATGGTACACCGTACATGTACATGTATCATTTATCTGTTCAAAAATCCTGCACGTCCAAATGATCGAAGTTAGCTAGCACATTGGTACATGTACATGTACATGTAAATGGTATATTGGATCATTTACCTGTTCAAAAATCCTGCACGTCCAAATGATCGAAGTTACACCCAGCACGACATGTGGCCCAGTGATAACATCCCTCTATAATACCTACTCTGGACTGTTGTTAAGAGGGCCTAATATTTCGACCTAAGATCTTCTTCAGAGACTAAACAAAGTTTAGTCTCTGAAGAAGTTAAGATCGAAATATTACTATTATTAGGCTCTCTTAACTTATTTGATTTGTATATTTCAGGTCATTCCAGTCAGTAAGCAGTTTGCAGCAGTGTTATCCTTATTCAGATATCTAAGAGGAATTTTAGGAATATAGAGACAAACACATAAAGAAGAGCGGGTCCCTCTACCTTGCTTCGTATGAACTAGGTTAAACATGTACATGTGTACCATGGAGCTATAAAAAGAAAGGAATTTTCCAAGGAAATTGTCCGCCAATAATGGTGACGCATAGAGCTATTGTCTGGCCCACCACAATCCTATTTTATTGAAGTAGTGAACGCTGAAACAATATAATTATCACATGCGCAGTAGCTTTGCGTGTGTGTGTTTTTTATGCGCCATTGTTATTTCTGCATTTTGTACCAAAACAAAATTATTTCGCCAGACTTTTCCGTTTCAAAATTGGACCATCCGTTGCCAAGTTACGATAAGTTATATATCAAATCATGGGAATTTATGGTATGATATTTTTATTAATATTAAAAAATGAGAAAACTTCCTAAAGATCGAACTTACAAAGGGTGTTGTGGATAATTTTCTCTGTCCGTTCGTGTATGTGGCTTTACTGTATGATGGTGTACGTAATTGTTACGTTGCAAAAAAACATCGTTCATTTTTGTTCAAATCGCTAAATCCGACTCGGTGTTGTGGTATAGCTTTGCGTACGCCGCTCGCTTTTTGCCAACATAACAATGCATTGTGCAGGATCAGCTCTACACGTCTCATATTAAATGCTTTGCGGTCGCAAGGCCGTTGCGCCCTGGTTAATTCTATTCACGGCCGCATGGAATTTAACGAGCGCGGCGAGGGAGTTGTCTCCGGGTTGTTTGACCTACTTCCTTTTTATAGCTCCATGGTTATGGGTGCACAACCCTAATTGAAAGGAGAATTTCTACGCGAGCTCATTTACATGAAATGTGCCCACAATTACTTTGGAAAAAGAAGGCCGTTTGGTGAAAGAAACGGTGGGATTGTGTAAATATAGCCTCAGATCAACTCCCTGTTTTCTGAGCTTTAATTGACTAAATTACGGTTGAAAAATGGGTCCTAATTGCCCTAGAACGTGGAGGAATGCCATTTGTAAAATGGCTGCGTGCAGGCTGGGAAAGTATCACTTTTCGGTAGGTGAGTTTATATTGGTGTGAATATTAAAAAATGTAATTGGCTAACCCACTAAAAATTGAAAAGAAATGGAAAGATAAAGACCAAGACAATAATCTGATTGTTGTTTGAGAAACCCCAGTGATGTCGGTGTGCATGAAACTTGGTCCTGAACATTGTTTATTTTACACTGTTTTCAATGGGACTTGAATAATTAGGCTGGTGCACCTTACCATAAATAGGGAACGGAACAGCCTGTTTGCACGACTTAATGTATCCGATACACATACCCCTAGGCATTCAACTTGTAATTAAAACAAATTCCACTGATTACAAGACTTTGTACCATGTTATTTTTCAATTCGCGTGAAGTGAACAAGAAAATCTATACCCAGCACGATATGTGGCGGATATACCCAGCACGATATGTGGCAGAGGGGTACCCCCCTCTTATCCCTATACCTTATACGCACTCAACACTATTGGGTGCGTTCGATTAGCTTACCCGGGGGAGTTAGGGTTAACACTCGGGGGATGGCACGAGGGGAAGCTATTCGAACGCACTCGTGTTTTCCACTAAATGTTCTGCATGGTTGTATTTTTTAGTTGCATGCATTTCAAATACAACAACAACAACAACAAACAAAATGAAAAATCGGAATATTTTGCAACAAAATATTTACCTTTCCGCCATCTTTACGCCGCCCTAGACGTCGTCGACTCGACTACGCATGCGTGTGACGTCATTCCACCAGAGACCCTGCTACGGGGTTTCTGGTGGCTGACCCGCTAGCCACGAGTACACATCAGAGCTAAAAGAACGGCGCGGGGCTTACCCGGGGCGCCCCGGGTGAGCTAAACGAACGCACCCATAGTAACCTAACCCATCCCCCCTGGAAACCTAAAAGGAATTCCCGAGATTCCGGGAACACAGTGGTCAACACAAAAGAGGGGGGGGGGGGGGGGGGGGGGGTTTCTCTGCCACATATCGTGATTCATATGGTGGCGGAGGGGTACCCCCTCTTATCCCTATACCCCGTACACACAACTACACTATTGTTACCTATAGCACAATCCCACTCAAAACCTAAACAGAATTCCTGAGATTCCGGGAAAACAATGGTCATCAACACGAAGGAGGGGAGGGGGAGGGGAGGGGGAGGGGGAGGGGGGGGGGGGGGGGGGGGAGAAGGGGGGAGGGGGGTGGGAGAAGGGGGGGGGGGGGGGGGAGGGGGGGGGGGGGGAGAAGGGGGAAGGGGGGAGGGGGGTTCTCTGTTACATGTCGCGCTTTATATAAGAAATCAGCTGATCCGAGGAAAAGTCGCATGTCTTCCTCCCCCCTCCCCCCTTTATATCTGAAAAAAATCACTGAGTGGGATTCCGGGAAGCGATTTTTCTTTCCGTACCACTAACGCGTCAATTTTCCCGTTTCATTGGAATGGGGCGACTTGAATGGAGACTTTTATACCTTTTTCTATAAGACCCTATCTAGATGAGATTATTAACCAATAATTTGGGTTAATAGAAAAATGTATAAAAGTCGTGTATACGAAAAACTAGGGAATGTATACAATTAACTAGGGACTGTATCCATAAATATTTGTGAATTATGGCTGTCAACGTCGTTGGTCTTCACACGTTCCGCGCCTATCAAAATCAATTCGTATTGAAGCGCGCGCTTTGGTCTCCATTCAAGTCGCCCAACTCGAATGAAACGGGCAAATTGACGCGTTAGTGGTACGGGAAAAAAAATCGCTTCCGGGAACACAATACTTGCTCATAATTACGTTCATACGAGACTATATAGGTAAGAATTGGTCCGATTTGTGACGTGTATGCGGTGTGCGGGTGGCGTAAATTTTCTTCCAGCGTGGTAAAACATTTACCCGACAATGACAGAAAAAATCAAATTGTAAACAATATGCATTAATGAGAAAACTTTATTTTAAACTTTCACCAAAAAATTACAAGAATAAAGGTATTTAAAGATATATTTTTTTCCCGCTTCAATGTATAGCACAAAGTGTGAAACAAAATTATATAATGTTTAAAACAAAAACACATAACATCACTCTAGAATACACCATTGGTAATTGCTTGAATGATCATGACTGGGTGGATTTGGGGAGTTGTATTTTATAGTAAACATCGTGTTACTGACTTGTCCGAAGTTTTACAATTATGTCGGGCAGTGATTCTTATAATGTTCTCTTTTTTCGCGATCGCCGTCTGGCGATCGTAATTTTTTTAAATATAATTGAATTGTTCAGAACAATTACAAGATATCTAGCGCAATCATTTTGCTGGACGCCTACAAATTTACTTTCAAATTAGTAAGATATTTCTTAATAATTCGGTGGTAACAATGCTTGATATCTGCAAATGGTGTATCATATCTGCAAATGGTGTATCCTACCTTCAAATGTAAAGCATTAAATGCAACAGAGAAAAAAACATCTCATGAAAACACAAACCCGTCACCAACTATTCCAAAAGGCAAGAATACCGCTAAAGTAAGATCTTAAATCTCTAATGTCTTCAAAATAAATCTTCAAAAATATATATTTATATATGTGTGTAATCTTATGCCATAATAAAGGACTTCCTTCAAAGCGCGCAAACAAAGACAAGAATAATGAACAAAATTAGCTCAAGTTAATGTAGCTGCATGCATGTACTTGCCTATACACTGTACTTAAATGCAGAACCATTTTCATGTCCAGGCCACTAAATGGAAGACTAGGTAAAATCTAAAATTGACAGTCACTGCACGCTCACTACATGTACATGGTCTATCCATGGAGAAATAAGAACTTATTCCTCCACGGTCTATCAAAAGAGATGCAATTAATATAATCAATGAAAAGCTAATGGACTACACTTTAACAGTGTTCAAACTCATAACACTGACATTTTTTGGGTCAAATATGGCACTTTTGCCAATAAAAACAAATGATCCAGTTAATTCTCATTAGACTCTGAAAATGTGTATAGCCAAATAAACCGAAATAACATGTCGATCTGACATAGATTGGGGTTTGTGGACTTAAAGGTATCAGTCTTGATAAATTATCAGATACAGAAAGGAAATAGAAGAATGCTGATGAAAAAATCACAGTAACTTCGGGAATTATGGTAACCCATCTTAACCAGTTCGCGCCGGGATTATTTTAACATCGCCGAGCCGACGGGTCGGGATTATTTTTAACGAAACTCGATCCGAAGCGGGTTCAGGCTGATAGTGCCGGGAAGCACACCCACGCATTTCCGGCCTTGCTCGCTGCCGACAGACATTTTCGGGTCTGCCAGAGCCAAGCAATTTGCCTATTCTAAACAAGCACATTTCGAATGGGCGCTGCACTAAGTATATTCAAAGATTAATGGCAATCACTATAATCGTATACAGCTGCATGATTATATTTGTGTACATTCTTTATATATTTTCAAACCTTCAAAATGTTTAATGATTACTTTAGCGCTGTCATATTGCCATGTTATAATGCTGCCAAATACAATATAAAACAAACAAGACATATTTAATATGTAATTCATCATGCCAACTTGAAGAAACACCAGTCGATGGACAGAATTTACACAGGGTAATTAAAAGGGCACAGGATTATCTTTATAATTCAACTTCTCTTCAGTAATTGTCACATTTGTTTTAGTTTGTCCAAAATTAAGATTACTTCAGGAATTAGATTTTTTTTATATATTTGTTTTTATGGTATTAACTAGGTTTAAAGTACATTATACCTTCCACAGTGGAAAAAGGGTATGGTAACCAACAATATAGTTTTCAACTTCATCTCCGCCCAAAAAGCTGCACTTTCAAAGGCAAATTTCTCTTTCAAAGTTGAACTCACAGTTTATTAATATATTTGTACAGCGCCTTAATAGTTGGATACACCATTGGTAATTGCTTAAATTATCATGAATGAGTGGATTTGAGGGGTGTATTTTATAGTAAATATCGTTTAACTGACCTGTCCAAAGTTTTACAATGCTGAGGAAAGCAAGAAAAAACGGCGTTCGTTTTAAACCAATTCTTTTTTAAATTCAATTTTCCGGGACAATTACAGGATATCTAGCGCAATCATTTTGCTGGATGCCTACAATCATTATTTACTTTCAAATGAGTAAGATATTTCCTAATAATTTGGTTGTAAAATGTTTCAATATCTGCAAATGGTGTATCCTACCGTTAATTCCGGAGTTGTATTGATCACTGTTATAAATGACACATCGTCATCAGATCCTCTCAACTGTTTAAAGGGATCGTATACGTTCGTTAATTACTCCAACAATTTATGGCAATATCTCAAAATCGCTACCACCTTTTGAAATTAAATTTTTACAGGTTAGTTTTATGATATATTTTCTATAACTATATAGGATTGAAACAAACAATGGGTTCCAATTACCAAACGTGTACGATCCCTTTAATTGACAAAGTTCAGGTTGACTCAGTCAGTGAACAGTTTACTGCGGTGTCATTCATATTCATGTTCATATTAAAGGGCAAAGTACTCATTCTTACTGTTTGGAAAATTTCCTTGATAAGTTTTCTTTGATGTATTCCATTTCAAGGAGGTATTCCGATCTTGGTTTAGGACACCTTGTTGACCGCATCAATCAGAATATTCAGGTCATCTTTTTTGAGAGAAAAGAAAAACAAACGGGTGAGAGGACACCAGGGGGTTTCCAGTTAAGTTGGTCGGGAGGAATTGCTAGGGGGGGGGGGGGGGGGGGGGGGGGGGGTGTTAAGTACAACCACCGGTCGTTTTTTTGGCAGTCGGACATATCAACGACCCCTCTTTCCCCCGAACCCCCCTTTTGGTGGTATACTCATAGGTTGTAATTTGCTTTTTGTTTGGGGGGAGGTTACTGGGGGGGGGGGGGGGGAGGTTACTGGGGGGGGGGGGGGGGGAAGGGGGGGGGGGGGGTTGCTGGGAGAGGGGTTGCTGGGGGATGAGGTCGCTGGGAGGGATGAGGTTGCTGGGAGGGATGAAGTTGCTGGGAGGGATGAGGTTGCTGGGAGAGATGAGGTTGCTGGGAGAGGGGTTGCTGGGGGATGAGGTTGCTGGAAGGGATGAGGTTGCTGGGAGAGGGGTTGCTGGGGGATGAGGTTGCTGGAAGGGATGAGGTTGCTGGGAGAGGGGTTGCTGGGGGATGAGGTTGCTGGAAGGGATGAGGTTGCTGGGAGAGGGGTTGCTGGGAGGGATGAGGTTGCTGGGAGGGATGAGGTTGCTGGGAGGGATGAGGTTGCTGGGAGGGATGAGGTTGCTGGGAGGGATGAGGTTGCTGGGAGGGATGAGGTTGCTGGGAGGGATGAGGTTGCTGGGAGGGATGAGGTTGCTGGGAGGGATGAGGTTGCTGGGAGGGATGAGGTTGCTGGGAGGGATGAGGTTGCTGGGAGGGATGAGGTTGCTGGGGGGGATGAGGTTACTGGGGGGGGGGGAAGTGAGGTTGCTGGGGGGGGGGGGGGGTGAGGTTGCTGGGGGGAGGGGGGGGGGGTTGCTGAGGGAGGTTTGCTGGTGGGTGGGGTTGCTGGGAGGAGGGGGGGGGGGGGGGGTGGCAAGAGGTTACACTGACAAGGCAACAACGTTACCTCTGATGGACTGGGCGAGCTCCTTCAGCTGCGTCTTCTTTTCCAAGACCTCTATCGACTGGGTGAAGGCATTGTAGCGGACAGAGAATGGCCTGGGAATGCTAAAAGCATATTGCCTGTCGGAAAAAAACCCAAAATATTAAGTTTAGGTTCCACTTTGTACACAGCGGAGGTGAGATTGTCAATTAGCATCGCCAGAAGGGGTTGCGACAGTCTGAAGAAAGTTTTTATGCTGGGCTTCATGGAGGGAAGACGAAGCAGGGGAAGGCTGACGGGGCTTCGGTGGTTGGACATCAAATCACTCATGAACAATAGCAGCACCCAGGGCTTCGTACAGGTCTCGATCGCTGAAATAGGCATGTCATGACAGTCTCAAAAGCTTAAAATCACACGGTTTGATAATCATCATCCCCACATTGTCTTTGATCAAGCCTACTCATCCGAGCCGACCTGCTTTTCTGGTATCTTACCTCATTTTATCTTTGGCATCGTCAAAGCTCTCGGCCACAAAGTACATGGGTTGGAAGGAGGTGATGGGATACTTCTGCATGGCTGTCTTTGCTGGGTCAAAGGGTCGGATCTCAGGCTTGTCAGTCAAGCAGTACTGCCCCCCCCCCCAAAGAAAATCACATACAGGAAAGAATAGTAAATTGATATTGATAAGAATACAGGAATGGGAATTGCAGAAGACATCATTAGGTGGCTGTCAATGTAACACCCACAGACTGCCAGTAATGTCTTAGACAACTTTCCCCCGCACTAGTGCAAACTAGTGCGTGTTATGCAGGCAATTATGATCAGTTTTCAGTCCCACGCATACCACATACGAGCTGCCCACTTTTGAGTGAATCCGCACTAACGTTTTGCTGCATCTTGTATGCTTGTGCGCCTGCTCCATCGATCATGCAGTGGTCTTTGCAAATTGCTTAAATGGGGCGTGATCTTTTTTATGCAAATTCGACCATTCGAATAATAGGCATAGCATCTTCACGCAGTCAACTACTATTCAACGGTCGCGTTGGCCTGCGTTGCATATCTAATTAGCGCTGCTTCACATAGGAATTTCTTGCGTGCGCGTAGTACGTGTTGATAATCGCAGTTCTGTGATCGCCGAGTGGCTCATTAGGAAAGCCTGCGTGGAAATAAGAAAAAAGTTAGAAAACAGTAGAAGCTTTTTGCAAAGACGTATGTGTGAGCAAGGGAGCTGGTCTAAAATCGTACACGATCCATTCGAACGCATTCGTCTTTAGCAAAGATACACTGGTTCAAGCATTTCATGCCACAGCTAGTACAGTACGCTAAATGCTCAGTTTCTCAAAATACAAAATTGTCAAATATTTTTTAACCAGTTCGCGCCGGGATTATTTTAACATCACCGAGCCGAGGGGCGGGATTATTTTTAACAAAACTCGATCTGAAGCGTGTTCAGAGTCAGACCAATAGTGCCGGGAAGCACACCCACGCATTTCCGGCTATTTGCTCGCTGCTGACAGACATTTCCGAACTTGAACTTGGCGTGTTTATACGTCATCCGTTTTGAATTTGGGGAAAACTTTGCGTTTATATACGTCATCCGGCGCGAACTGGTTAACTAAGTGGGCGCAATGTCTTTGATCTCATAGGCCTATACCTTTAGCTCCCCAAAGGAAGACAGCAGTCCGGCACCGTATGCTTTGTGCTGGCCGTTTTGAATGCACATCCCAAACTCCACAGTGAACCAGTAGCACTGCAACAGAGAAATGTCAAAATCAAGAAGTCAAGGAAAAGCTATCATAAAAAAAGCTGTGAGAAACATGTCAAAGGGTTTTAAAAATACTGAAACAGTGTTGAACATACATGAACATAGCTATGTCAATTGCTTACTTTGAACATTTCTTTCCTAGTGATGTGTAAAATACATGTATACAGTATGGTAGATAAATCGAACTGTCTACAATTTATAGATATTTCTGACATCTCAGTATTACTCCGGAATAACCGAGCATAAAATATACGGTATTCTCGAGTAGGCGCTAATATAAAAATAATAATTCAAACTCTTATAGTACATGTATCTAGCAAGACTGGTACTCAAGGCGGTGTCATTACATTATCCCTGCTCATTAGGCCCACAAAACATTACAAATACCATCTCAGCTCCCTGGGGAGTATACAGCTCAATGCCGCCGTTTCGGCACAAAGCAGCTAATAACTATCTCCGCCCTCACAGGTACCGTGGGGAGAAGCAATGAGTGACAAAATGCCTTGACCAAGGGCGTGCACACCATATAGTCCCCGGCCGGACTCAAACCCACAGCTTATAACCCATAGAAGGCAAATTCAATGCTCCAGACCACGAGGCCTAGGCACTCCACAATGTACTAGATGGAAAGGGGCAAACTAAAATAAAGGCATACATGTACAGTTGACTCTCCTTATATAAAGTTCCCCGGATAGTAAATGTTTCTTGTATTATCCAAAAGCACTTCTTAGGTAAAGACGTTTTTTTTTAGAATGACAAAACATAATCATCTTAACCAGGATCTCGTCTACTAGTAGCTGAGTTCACGAGAGCCTACTTGTACTTACTGTTGACAACTTTTCAATGTATTCATCAGGTGCACCAAGCGAGGCTAGACCAAGCTCCTAATGAGTAATATGAAAAAAAGATGATATGATGAAATTGGTTTCCCGAGTCACCAAACTTTCCAGAGCACCAAAGCTCTGGTGTATTTTTTTTTTTTTTTTTTTTTTGGGGGGGGGGGGGGGTGTTGTATTTTATAGTAAATATTATTTAACTGACCTGTCCGAAGTTTTACAAACATGGATGCTGAGAAAACCAAGAAAAATGACGTTCATTTTCAACCAGCGTCGCGGTAGTTGTTCTTACCGCGATCGTGATTTTTTTTTTATAAACTTCGTAACAGGATATCTAGTCCAATCATTTGGCTAGATACCTACAGTTATTAGTTACTTTCAAATAAGTTAGACGATTCTTAATAATTTGGTAGTAAATTTTTGTGATATCAGCAAGACATTTTTGTGCTAAGCAAATGTTTGTGCTTAGCAAATTTTTGTGCTTAGCAGCTCTATGAAATTGGCCCTAGTTGTTGACCGCAGTGTTTTTGTTACACTTAGACGTTACATTAGACGTTACATGTGGCTCCAATACTCCAACTATCAGATAACAGTTTCCAACACTCACCTGAGAG
This sequence comes from Crossaster papposus, assembly GCA_037893245.1. Lineage (NCBI taxonomy): Eukaryota > Metazoa > Echinodermata > Asteroidea > Velatida > Solasteridae > Crossaster > Crossaster papposus. The sequence goes on along the minus strand of JBAIAA010000566.1, from coordinate 240,405 downwards.
AACTGGGCGAAGCTTGGGTCTGCAAATAATGGCACGTGGCCGATCAGTTCATGGCAAACATCGCTGAAAAAAAAAGGAAAAAAAAGAGAGGCGATTGACAAGTAAACCTTCCAGTGTGTAACTATGAAAACATTCACAGTACACTGGATCTGCCTTATGCAATGCAAATTCCGCAAAAAAATTCTGCAAAAAAAATAGCAATTGTAAAAACGACAAGTAATTTTTCCGGGTTATACAGGGGAGGGCAGCTTAAGTTGAGATGTCTGATGCTAGTGGAGGAACTTACGGTTCGGGTGTGTACCAAGGGTTGGATCCGTGCCTAATGTACTGAGTGCTGTGAAAAATACGGAAGGCTAGCCCCGCCAGAAAGTCACGTGACGACAGAAGACCGGCCACTGGGCGCAAGATGAAACCTGTACAATCTGCTCAACCAAAAGGTAGAATAAAGGTAGGATCAAAATATATTACACAAAAAAAGAAGAAAAAAGTAGGACTTTGAACAAATATAATTCAGCTACACAACATTTCAGTGATTTATTGTCATGTTTATCTGTTCTTGTCTTGCATTACGATCGAGGATCGAAACACAAAAGAGAACAAAGGGAACAAAGGATCCTCGATCGCCGGTTTGCTTGTCCGAATTCTGTCCTCGATCGACGGTGCAAGCGCAAAGCAATGGGGATTGGGTTAAGTAAAGGAAGAAAGGAAAACACAATATCGATCCTCGGTCGTTATGTGGTTCACGACTGTGTGTATATAACAGACAAAGGTAAGACAATGATTTGGAGTAAATTAACAATTTTTATTGAAAAAAAAAACCCAACCCACCATTAGATTTATTAAAAATGTCAAATGTGTGGAGCAATTCATGTACATACAGACACACGTACAACCGCGCATATGGAGACTTGTGGGGAAGACCTTTGTTACCCTCTTTTGTTTTCCTTTGTCCTATTAACATTTAACGCTATTGTGTTTTCACTCTGGGGTAAATTTATCCTATTGTCCTATTGTGTTACCTTCCCCATAGGGCTGCGTGTATGCAAGCACACAGTCATGTATAGACCGCCAATCGTGGACGGGGCATTGTCCTACCGTCTTACTTCTTTTGTTTATACTCGTTTTTGGATAATCGCTGTACATAGGATTTGTACACGAGTTGAGATCGTGGACGTTGTGTCAATCGTGGACCCATTGTTTGCCTCCCAATTCTTTTGTCCGACTACGATTGTCGATCAATACAAACGCACACACACACATACAAGTGGGTAAATGCCGTCAATAGGGGACGGGGCATTGTCCGACCGTCTTCCCTCTTTTGTTTGTACTCTAACGTTTTCAGATGATCGCCATAAGATTTGCACACGAGTCTGAATCGGGGACCTTTGCGGAATAGGGGACCCCATTGTTCCCTTTGTCATACGTCCCCTATTTCAATCAAAAACAAACGCACACACACACGCAGTCGTGAACCACATAACGACCGAGGATCGATATTGTGTTTTCCTTTCTTCCTTTACTTAACCCAATCCCCATTGCTTTGCGCTTGCACTGTCGATCGAGGACAGAATTCGGACAAGCAAACTGTCGATCGAGGATCCTTTGTTCCCTTTGTTCTCTTTTGTGTTTCGATCCTCGATCGTAATGCAAGACAAGAACACACACACAGTCGTGAACCACATAACGACCGAGGATCGATATTGTGTTTTCCTTTCTTCCTTTACTTAACCCAATCCCCATTGCTTTGCGCTTGCACCGTCGATCGAGGACAGAATTCGGACAAGCAAACCGTCGATCGAGGATCCTTTGTTCCCTGTGTTCTCTTTTGTGTTTCGATCCTCGATCGTAATGCAAGACAAGAACACACACACACGCACGTTTGTTTATGGTGTAAATCGAGGAGTTTCCTTTGTTCCTCTCGAAAATTTCCTTTGTTTGTACTTTTTTCGACGGCTCTCATTGGTTTTGTACACGAATCTCAATCGAGGTCGTTCTCGATTCTAACCCTAACCCCAATTCACCTTCGTGTCGCCAGGTATGTGTCCTCCATTTACACCATAAACAAACGCACACACACATGCATCTTGATAAAGACCTTCAATCGTGGACGGGGCATTGTCCGACCGTCTTCCCTCTTTTGTTTATACTCTAACATTTTCGAATGATCGCCATAGGATTTGTACACGAGAAAAGATCGTGGACGTTTTGTCAATCGTGGACCCATTGTTTGACTCCCAATTCTTTTGTCCGACGACCACGATTGCCGGTCAATACAAACGCATAAGTGTTGATGCTACGACTATGGAAAAATCGTAAAGTTCCAACTCAAATATCTCTAATTTTTTGCCCATTCTTTGAGATTCAACTTACAAGAGTGGTCCACGTCTCACTTTACCTTTCAGGAAGTTAGAGACATCCTCCAGCTGGGGAATATTGTCCTCTCGGTAGCCACAGTTCTCCACCAGCACGGGGAAGATGTGGTTGAATTCCCGGCAGGCGTGGGTCGGAAACAGCTTGGTCAGCTCTCTGAACATGACACTCCACGTCTTGATCTCCTCCGGGGTGTAGGTAACGGTGGGAATCGGCGTGCCGCTGATGACAACGAGAACAATCACAAATTTGGAGTCATGTTGAGATTACTGGTGTGTATTGAAACTGGGTATCCGAGGTGCGAAATACGGTACCCTCTGGAGGCGTGAACACAATTAATACAATGGGAGTGAAAAGGTCTCCAAAGGAATTTCACGAAGTAGATTTGTGGATTGTACTTAAATTACTCAAAAACTAGGGTTAGAATGTGGGTTAGGGTTTGGGTTAGGGTTAGGGGATAATATAAGGTATATTTGGTCAAAATTTCAACCCAGGAAAATAATTGTGGTTAAAATGGGAGCATTTTGAAAAACGTGCTCGACTTTCTAACCCTCTTTGTACACAAGTTTTCGTACTACCCGTAAATGCACACCCCGGCCTTGTTGATGCAGTGGTGCGTGGGTCATTCCGTTTGAAATCTAACACTTTTCTACGTCAAACTTACAGATTTTCCTTAACTTTGCTGGAATTGTTTGGCCATATGATGGGGAATTTTGAGTGTTTTGAGTCGTGCAGTTTGTGAGATGCAGGTCTTTGATTGTTTGGGAGAGTCAAGATGGTGCAGTGGTATCCCACGAGATATAAATAATAGCTCCCCAATCCAAGTTGTATGATTTCTGATGAATTCTGATTTGAATGCAGACGTGTGCAAAAAAATGTGCAGCAAACAAAAAAAAAAAAAAAAAAAATAATATAAATATGCAATATGCTATAGGGAAAATAGAACAGATACACGTGACGATATTTTTTTTTTAGTTGGCATTTTACATGACCCTAAAAACAATTAGTCAAAATTTGTATTGTGTTTTCGACAGTGAAAACCTGGGGGTACATGTACCCAACCCATTGTCTCTCAAGGTTCCAGTGTTGCAAGAAGGTTATATACAAAAACTTAAAAAACAAAGCAAGAGTTAGAATTGGTTTCTACAGAAATTGCTACTCACAACTTGTAGTTGAACGCAATGTCTGCAAACTCTTTACGCCTGACACGGTACACAGGATCAGTAAAACCCTATTCGACGATATGCACAAATAAATTGGAATATATATTCATTTATTAAATATATGTATGTACAATGCACTTGCATTATTTATATAAACCTTCCGATGTGCAAACAATTTTATAAAATCAATCAAGTGGGGAATAAAAGTAAATCCACCCATGCTTTTTTTTTTTAGCCTAATCTTCAAAACATCCAAATGAACTATAAGTTTAAATTTAACATGTGTTGCAGCTTATCCGGATCTCATTTATCAATAGAAGCGCTTTTCAGTGAATGTTAATTTGTTAAATTTTGGTAGGTGATTCGTCAATTGGTTTAAATAGTTATGTAGAAAGTGGGGGGCCGGCGATGGAAGGGCCGGGGTACCTCAGTTACCTTTTCTACCACCTTTGATTTAGGGCCCATACATAATGTGGCCCAGCACTTTTTGAGATACCGGTATGTACATTGTAAGATTAGACATTCCATGAGTTTTTTAAACAAGCCTGTTGCTCATAGACAATAACTCCTGAGCTACAGGCTTGTTTTGATGGATATCATTAGAAAGCTTATGGAATTTCCAATCTTACTAAGTACATGTACATAATTGTATTCCAAAAAGACATTTTCCGACTTATTATTATTATTATTATTATTATTATTATTATTTCTTTTCGGCAATGAAACCGAGGATTCCTCAAAAGCGCCCAAGGCACTGTAGCTCGTAAGCCTGAAGAAACCCGAGTAGGAGGATGAACGGAATGCCAGAAACACCGGGGCGAACCCCTTCTCTTAGCGATAAGCATGACTGGGTTCTTTTACGTGCGTGTCCTGCGGCCGATTTCACCAATGTTAGGATTAATCCTAGGAAGAGTAACTCCTCCTAACTTGCAATAGATCCAATGCAAGTTAGGATGAGTTACTCATCCTAACTCGAGATAGGATTAATCCTAGCGTTTCGTGAAATCGGCCGCAGGTTCAATATATACACAATACACACACACGGGACCAACGGCTTTACGTCCCATCCGAAAGACGAAGCAATAGTGGTTTAATTGCCTTGCTTAAGGACACACGTGTCGACGGCCGGGAATCGAACTCACGCTCTGTGGAACAGAAAACACACGCTCTTAACCTCTGGGTCGCATTATGGAAGTTCACAATGTACATGCACTTACTGGATGGTCAGCTTCCAACTCCGATCCATAGCTCAAGATGTTATTGGCAAACTCATCCGTATCCTTGATCTTTCTCGGGAACCAAGGGACTAGAAATTGAGAAAATTCAACATTACGATCGTTATTGTTTTCTCCCAGCCACAATGAATTTAATGAAGTACCCTGCACGATTCGTCAAGCCCACGTAGCCAGTGTCTTAAGACTCATCTTAAGGCTCCAGCAACTACTTGTATGATAGTTCTGAAAAACTAACAAATCAATAAGAAATTGTGCTCTAGCTGCAAAGAACCTCACGACTAGTATTTGAACACGCGAGAAGAAAAAGAAATTGTAATAGTTGAGAAAATTATGGGAATTCCCTTAGGTAAATGCATGGCTGGAATATTCCAGCAAATGGGTATTGCATTTCACAAGTGAACTTTCGTTTTAAAGAATATAACAGTTATGGGGACTGCAGTGAGTGAAATCAATTAATTTATATATATATATATATGCAGAAAAACTTTCCAAAATTATAATTTCGGAAATCATAAAAAATGTTTTGAGAAATTTTCAAAATTTTAAGCGTAATTTGAAAGTGTTCTGAATCTGGCAAAATCCACCAAGTTTGTCAAGCAAATACTGCCGGTGTCCTGAGTCCATCAATATCCACCAGTATAAATTGTGGAGACATCCTGAATTCATTAACAAATCCACCAGCAAAAGTATGATGAATTCTCTATGATGAATTCAGGATACCATGCTGGTATACAAATATTTTGTTTGTGCATTTCTTGTATCATGGAGGAATAAGAGCATTCCTCCATACTTGTATAGAGTCTTCATAATCCATCACCTCAAAATTCATTTTGCAGTACTGCACAATCCTGTGGTATTAATAGGCTTACAATCCTAAATTTATACAGTCCCCCAGTTTGATCAAAATGGAGGTATCCTAAATCCGCCGAACTCCTCCAAAACAGGGACTGGATTTTGATGGATTCAGGTAGGTTAGGGTAAATTTGTTGCATATTTTCTCTAGGCTTCAGGTTACAATTTTTGTTTATTGATTTTATGAAATGGATGAAGACCATTCGGAAAGTTCCAGAATGATGTACAACCTGGTCTTCTAGGTTCTACACGTTTAGAGATACTTTGTTTAAGTTTGGAGGTCATATGCTAATTAGTCCAATGTCAAAAACTAACGAACCAAATTACCCAAAACAATTATCGGTTTGGGAGGTTTCTCATATAGGCGAATCAAACGGTGGAGCGCGCGCACAGACATTGTGGGGGTCAGTAGCCCTATTGCTATAGGAAATTAGTGTGCATGGCCTCCGTCAGTGAACTAGTGCAATGAGGAATGAAAAATCTTTTGTTGGATTCGTCAATAGGCCAATCATAACACCAATCGATCGTGACTGGCTCTACAAAAAGGTGTATTAAGTCGCACTATGCACTACATGTATCATGTGATGGCCCGCTCAACGTTGAGAGTGTAAACATTTCATCAAAATGTGTTTTTTATTTGTTGTCATGAATGAAATCTTCAATACCTACAGTTTAAGGTTTCATTAAAAGAAATGTTGATTTTGATGAATAAAGTGGAAAAAACTACCATTTTGTGTGCATCGTTCTGTTGTAGTACAACAGATCCTGCTATTTCATGCAAAGCCTGTTTTCTCAGTTGTGTTATTTGAACTCCGAAACACTGTGATCAATATGTAAATATGCGTGTCTCCAAAATGGGAGGGGCTATGGATCTCTATTATATACTAAATGAAAGCTTACCTTGTGGGCTTCTTACTGGCATATAACTCAATTTTATTTTTTGTGTGACATAAGACACCTTTTTTGTAGAGCCGGTCACAATTATCATTTTGGGGGCAAGTAGAGAAAAGAAATAACCGTATGATACGAACATGTATTTGTACTGTGTAACGGTATCTCATCTTATCAAAACTTTCATCTGAGAGAAACAAAACATTACTAAATATGTAGTTATAATCACGTACAGGTGAGCATCCTGGTCAACAGATGGTACAACTTACTTTTCTCGACAGAGCCTTGGGCATCAGCCGATGGAGTGCAATGATAAAAGATGCAGGGATGGATCAGAGGAGCATGATGCATGGGTGACACCACAAAGGGTAATGAGCATGGGTTCGGAAATGATACCGATTGTAACAAAAAACACAGATACTTATATTTAACAAATATAATTCAACTCAAAATGTTGTATAGACGATGTGCCCTCTGACGTCACGCGTTTACATTTGTATTCAAATGTGCCCGTCAATATGCGTATGCATCGTGTTTTGCATAAAATTTGGTTGTGGAGTGCACCACAGGTCAGACCACCTTTGAATTACGTGACCTCTGATGTCGCCTCTTAAAGGTTGAATACACCATTAGTAATTGCTTGAATTACCATGAATGGGTAGATTTGGGGGTTGTATTTTATAGTAAATATCGTTTAAAGGTAGTTTTATACACCATTTGCAGATATCGAAAATATCGAATTATTAAAGGAAACACGTAATAAGGTTTTTTTTTGCTTAAATCAATAAAGTATCATATTGACAACAACATTATGTGTGAGGTTGTGTTTATTTTCTGTGATAAATGGGAGAACTAATAATTATTGAAAATGTTTAGTCATACCACTCCGCCCCTCAAAGGGAAGCCTCACTAACATAAAACTTCGCGTGGGGTATGACAAAAATCGAGGCAGAGAATTGCCTCGCTGCGGGGGTGCGCTACCCGGGCCTGGCTTGCATTATGCGCGCATTGCATGCAACAAGTCTTTGTCTACGAGTTTACCATGCCGGTTTTTTATTCTAAATCAGGGTAAAAATACAACTGTTTTCAGTCATGCCGACTAGATGTGTAGCTGCTGGGTGTAGCAAAACTACCAAGGATAGAGTAAGCCTTCATTTGTTTCCGGCTGATCCTAAATATCGGAGGATTTGGACAGCCAAAGTAAAGCTTACCAGAGCGAAGTGGTCCCGCCGGGCCTAGTGATTTTTCGGCCCGATCTGCAGCGACCATTTTGAGCGGTCGTGCTTCGACACTGGTCTGTACAGCAACTTTGGCATGCCCTTAAAAAACATGCTGAAGTCGGATGCTGTCCCAACGATATGCCAATCAGACGAATCTGTACTGTTTTCGTCAGATTCACTAAACACCGACGAAGAACTTTCACGATCGTCCATGTTTAGTCCGCGCCGATTACTGTACATGTATATGTACTTTGTACGGTATCCTTTGCTTTGGACAGCGTGCGTGTGGGTGATCGCGTTTACATGTATGTGTACGTACGTGTGCACAAGGCGTACGGGATTCGTACACTCTTGTACTCACAACAATGTGTGCGTACGTGGCCACGCGAGCCCGTCTCGTACCTAGACGTCGCGTACCGACTATCGATAATTTGTCCGGGTTCTGACTCGATTTACGTCACTCATTTTGAGTGGCCGCGAAATTTAAAAAGGGGAGGTCAATTTCTGGACGGCAAATTACCACACTAAACGTACACTAGAACCAGTTTTGCTTTTTATTCACATTTGATACACATCATTCTATTGATTTAAAACAAAAAATGCGTAATGAAGATGTTAGACTGCTTGTTTCCTTTAAGAAATATCCTACTCATCTGAAAGTAAATGTTGATTCTGGGCATCCAGCAAAATGATTGCGCTAGATATAAACAAAGATAACATAAGAATAACTACTCGACGCCGGTTGAAAAAAAAACGCTGTTTTTCGTGCTTTTCTCGGCATCCATGATTCTAAAACTTCGGACAGTTCAGATAAACGATATTTACTATAAAAACAACCCCCCAAATCTACTCATTCATGATAATTCAAGCAATGACCAATGGTGTATACTACCTTTAACTGACCCGTCCGAAGTTTTACAATCATTGATGCCGAGAAATGCACGAAAAATAGCGTTTGTTTTCAACCGGCGTCAAAGGTTATTTTTATGTAATCTTTGTTTTTTTCGCAATCGCCGAAAGATTAAATTTTGTTACAATTTTTCTTTCTAAAATTTAATTTGTCAGAATAATTACAGGATATCTAGCGCAATCATTTTGCTGGATGCCTAGAATCATTATTTACTTTCAAATGAGTAAGATATTTCTTAATAATTTGGTAGTAAATATTTTCGATATCTGCAAATGGTGTATCCTACCTTTAACTAAATCTATGTAAAACACGATGCGTGCGCATATTGACGGCACATTTGAATATAGATGTAAACAGAGGGCACATGGTCTATATAGTATGCCTTTAACCCCAATCACAATCAATCCACTGTCCAATAGAATTTCAATGTTCAATGTTTTCACCTGTTCTCATATGCACACTGCCATAAAACCATCAAGGAATTTCGAGGCCATTTATCAAACCTCGGTCTAGACTAGTACTTCAGCTCGGGTTACTCTTCATAAAATGGCCTTTTATAAATGAAGTGTTCCAGCATTGGATACCCTAAATGGCAAGAATGACCCAACGGGTTCAAATCTGAGGACGAGAGAACGAAAACTAAAATGGCAAGACTCCCCATAGATGTATATAATGGAGGAAAAGAATTCTTCAATCATTAAATAATTCCAACATCTACAGGTAACTCACTTGTATTTTCATCTTGAGAACGCGACAGCAAGTGGACATACTTTGCTTTCTCTTTCAGCTTAGCCAGAACCGCATCCAACTTGTCCATGTTCTCTTCGCAGACGACAAGGAATTCGTAGTTCCCCTCGTTACGCTTGGATGGGCGCGACTCGATCTGCGACAGGTTGATGTCATGCTCCTGTAAGCAAATTATAAGAAGGTATATCTATAGCCGCGTTCGCATTGGACTTTTTTGGGTAAAACCTACGGAGACTGTTGTCAACTTTAACCAAATTAAATCCAATGCGAACAAAGGGGTAACATTGTCAAATTGTCCATTTTACCCTCCGCAACAGTAAGATCTACAGGCCCAAGCTTCTAGCGGAGGATTTAACACCGTTAACTTTGACAATCACGTACTGTAACTTTTGACAATATTAAGTCCAATGCGAACGCGGCTTAAGACATCATATATTCACTATCCAAAAAGTAACAAAAAAACTATTGTTCAAAAGCTTCTTGATGTAAAGATATTTTACTCAAAACTTCCTGTGGAATTTTTCCTTCTGGCATGCGGTTATATTAGTTTCTCCGAATATACAGCATTAACAGCTAAAACTTTGCCAGGTTTAATAGTTGTCAATTAAGCACCATTCTTCAATTTTGAGAACTTTTGCTGCTACACACGATAAACATTAAACAACTAAGAAATGGTATACAAATAATATGAATGTTTGTGAGTGCGACGAGGAGAATAATTTCATGAGGTGACAGATAATGTTAATTGTAAAACATAATTGTACCGCTGGGGTTTAACTGTAAGATTCATCTAAACAAAACGGCGAAATAACAAATCAGCATAAATTAACGTTTGTTAAACCTTGTGACGTGCCGCTGAACTTTTTTTTCAAAGTCGCTTCGCCGTAAAAACAAAGATTACTATTTCATCCTGTGTTAAAGATAGTATACACCATTTGCAGATATAAAAAAAAATTACTATACCGAATTACTAAGGAATATCTTACTCATCTGAAAGTAAATAAATAAAATAATGATTCTAGGCATCCAGCAAAATGATTGCGCTAGATATCCTGTAATTATTCTGAAAATAGAATTCTTTAAATAAAGAATAATTCGCGATTGTGTACATAAAGGATCTTTGAGGTGTGGAGTTTACCACCAGACCTTCACAAGCAATCGATCATGCTATTGTTGCCTTGCCATATTCAACAACACCAGCTGGTTTCTGGGTGTCTGGCCTGTGGGAAAGAGCTGTGTTGACATATAAAGCTATAAAACAAAACAGCATGGGGGTATTACACAAAATACAAGCAACTTTTTAAAAAAAGTACTGACATGAGTTTGTGTAAAAATACAAGCGACTTTTAAAAAAAGAGGTCGCACGTCACAAGTTTAATGTACTACCTCAAACAACTTGAGAGTTCGGGCAAGTATTCCGACTTCCTCCTTCAAGCCAAACATGAGAGACGTACGGTTATTATTCCCTCCAGCGCCATTACCATTCTGCTGACCATCCTGTCAAAAGCCAAGACATAAGAGCATTTATTGCTCCATGGTTCAAATCAACAGGTTCAAAAACAACAAAAGTATAGACGCAAAAACAAAGTACAATATGCACGCAAGTCAAATTCCAACATATACCATACATAATGTTAATGCTTGTTCTAGATTGAAATTAAAAGTTGGGCTTAACTATAGAATGCAGTGCCCATACAGGGCCCACTGACAACTCTCGGTTTTATTTACCCTATGACATAAAATGGAGTGGCCCTGTATTCTATGGGTATTGGGTATACAATGTACATGTACAGGGTCAGTCCATAGGGTAAATAAAGTCAAGAGTTGTCAGTGGGCCCTGCATTCTATAATCCCTAACAATCCCCATCCAGTCAAACTCCAACACCAGGTTTTGTTGGAGTCTGTTGGGATGGTTAAATGACCTCTAAACTGACAGTCTTTTACAATGGGTTGGTCATGGTACTTCCATATGGAATCAAACATCCAGTTTGTGTACAGTTTGCCAATATGGTGTTAAAATTTGCAAGGATAGGTACATGGTTTGAAGTAAATTACACTTGGGAGTTTGGGTTAAAAATGGTTTTTAATTAGCAGACACTAAAATACTTAACAGAATGTCGTTACAGAATGACAATCAAATACGACGATCAAAACTTATCCCAAGAAACCTGGTGTATTAAATAGTATGTCCAATACAATATGTACCTGTAGGTTTACATAATGATTTAGGCAAATTTAAAATAGAACTTTTGCTTCCAAGTCTAAAAAGAGATTTTCTTTACTGAATCCAGACAATTTCCACTGCAGCAAAAAGTATTGTGCTATACCCATATGAAGTTTAAACAGACACTTTCCCTATTAATTATGTACATTGTACATCAGTATTTAGAATCATAAAACCTTTATAAATTTAACAGCCCTTGGGTATGTGATGCAATACAAACTGAATACCCGCAGAAAAAGAAGGCAATATGTTTTAAATATTAATTAAAGCTAAAAAAGACCAAACAAAATTAGCAAGTAGCCATCGAATCATAATAAACCTACAATAAATTTAACAATCACACTGTACTATTCGCTAGTAGTTATTTGTTATCACCAAAGGTAGATCATACACAATTTGCATTATATACATAAAAAAACCAAATTACTCCTGAATTATTAAGAAATATATTACTAATTTGAAAGTAAATAATGATTTTAGGCATCCAGCAAAATGATTGCACTAGATATCATGTAATTGTTCTATTTTTTAAAATTTATTTAAACAAATTGAATTTTATTTTTTTAAATTGCAATCGCCAGAAAGCCCAGATGGCGATAGCGAATAAAACAAGAACAACATGAGAACCACTGCCCTACCCCGGTTGAAAATGAACGCCATTTTTCTTGCTTTTCTAAGCATTTGTGATTATAAAACTTTGAAGAGGTCAGTTAAGCGATATTTACTATAAAATACAACCCCCCAAATCCACCCGTTCCTGATAATTTAAGCAATTACCAATGGTGTGTCCTATTTTTAACCCTAGCCTGGAGTAAATAAACTGGAGTTTTTATGCATGAACTAGTCATATAATTGTGTTGTAGTGGTAACTGCATCTATTAAAATAAATTATTACTTTGTAGCATATGGTGCTGTAATCACAAATTAAATGGGGGGGGGGGGGGGGGGGGGGGAGTTAGCCTGAAACTTGTACATAATGTGTGATCATGTACTGGTATAAAAGTGGGGTGTAACAAATAAACCTAGAATACATTGACATTAATTTTGTTTACAGAGCAATTAGCCCACTGACAACTCTCGACTTTATTTAGCCTAGAACATAGAATGGACTGACCCTATCACTAACCCTGTATGCCCAAATACCCATAGAATACAGGGCCACTTCATTCTATGTCATAGGGTAAATTAAACTGAGAGTTGTCAGTGGGCCCTGCATGAGGTACATGTAGGATACACCATTTGCAGGCTATATCAAAAATATTGATTACCGAATTATATTAAGAAATATCTTACTCATTTGAAAGTAAATAATGATTCTAGGCATTCAGCAAAATGATTGCACTAGAAATCGTGTAGTTATTCCGAAAAATATAATTTTATAACAACAAATTTGCGATCGCTGTCCGCGAAAAAACAAAAATAACATAAGAATAAACTGCTCGACACCGGTTGAAAACAAACGGATAGGTCAGTTAAATGGTATTTACTATAAAATACAACCCCCAAAAGCCACCCATTAACAATTACCAATATGGTATCCTACCTTTAAAGGATCACAGAAATAGGAAAATATTTGATTGCGATGTTACGTATGTACGCACGCGATCGCGATCAATCGCGAAGAAAGCTATTCTTTACGTGACGTCACGACTTCGACAGGAGGAATTTTTCTGGGCGGGGCAATCGAAGAGAAATTTGAAATTTGTAATGGCTCAAATAACCCTAAAATCACACACAATTTTTTTTATTGGGTGTATTGATACTGTAACCTATGTTTTATATCATATAAGTAATTTTTATTTTCTATTTCTGGGATCCTTTAAGCCATTTCCAACATCCTACATATACCATTAACAATGACATGATAAAGATAACCAATCACAACAGTCTATGTACGACACACCCATGCACAACCCTTTTTATGCAAATCAGGAAATAATAAGGCCACGTGGAGATTATTTTTTTCTCTCCATGTCTATGGCCACACAACCGGCCATATTCCCCATGGTTTTGTATTCATTGTGTGCCTAGAGCTAGTTGTACTGTACTTTTTGTTCTTATATGTACATGTACCTCCGTTGTTTGAACCACAGGGGCCCTTGCCTTGTCCTTGGCTGGCATTTCTCTGCGATTGTTGTGTGTGTGTACATGTACTATTTGATGTATGATGATAAAAGTTACACGCAGCTAGTACTAGTACTTACATGTAAATGTACAAAGGCGTCTTCTTGCTTCTCCGACCCGTTCGATTCCAATCCCATTGGCACTTTGTCTTTCTTTACCTCCAATTCACCATCCATTTTCAGATTAATGTTCCACTTTCAACTTTCAAGATTCCAAATACAGTTGCAACCCCTAGCCTGTTATTAGCTGACGTTTGCAATCTTTAGTTAGAATCAAATAGAATTTCATTACACCAGATTCGGAGCTGCGCAGCAAATTATGACGACGTCAAAATTTGTCAACATCATGCGATCGCGATCGTGAGCATCGCTGCACTCGGATGAGGGCGCTATTTAAGAAAAGTTTTGTGATTTTTTTCCCGGGGGTATACTAGTTGGTACATGTATTAGGGTTGGATCGGATGGATAAAAGCTGTGGACGGGTATCTACTTTTCTCTCTTGGGCCGTAACAAAATAACATCATCTTGAAACAATTACAGTATTTGCAGTCATTCAGGCCCGCAAAAAAACCAAAAACAAATTGTGCAGGAAACACATACCGCAAGCCGACGAAAAGGGGCGTTTCACACAAAATATGAGGTAACATTGTTAGACAGAATTGTTCGAAAACTATGATTTTTTTTTATTTTTTAAAACTGTTATCAACGTCCAGGCCCCTAACTAAAACGTACTTATTTCAAACTGGGCAATGGCCGCATATTTAGTCTCGTAATAACAATAATACAGATGAAACTACTCTTGTGACGTCAGTCTATTTAGAATAGTGTCGATTATTTTAAAGATGGACTACAACGAAAACTCACACATTAAATTTATTATCGGACCTTGTTTATGTTGTGTTCAGGTAACACTTTATTGTTACGGTCATGTTTTTCTCTAAATAATTTTGTTGCAATTTGACCGAAAAAATTAGACCTCGATTCTTCGATTTTGAAATTTCCCGCCCTGTACTGGTTCCCGGCAAAGATCCACTGAAAACCACAATGAAATCCACGATATAGTACCAGCGGACTTGTAAACCAGCGAAAAGTGATGACGTACTACCCATGAGCAACCGAGAGTAAACAAAAAACGCCATGTTATTCCGTGTGTATTGTATGCGTTTTCATGCAGAGGCATGAAGTTTTTACGAATCTTGTTTTTTATAGTGTATCACTATCAGCTACAATAATGCCAACTTCATGTGTTGTTGGTGGACTGGATGCACGAGAAATTGTTCGAAGAATCCAGAGATTCATTTTGTGCAATTTCCGCGGGATCCTGCGTTATCAAAGGAATGGGTGAAGTTCGTAAATATTACACGAAAGGATTTCACCTTCTGACCTTCTCGGCAAGAAGTAGGCCTTTGATTTGTTCAGCACATTTTTCAGAGGACTGTGTTGAACCTTCAAGTGCTTTGAAAAATTCACTGGGATTGACAACAAAGTTTCGTTTAAAGCCTGGATCGATCCCCACATTGAAAGCGCCAAACATCGAGAGAATTCGTACTAGGCCTACTGCTTCTACGTCGGCCGAGTCATCGGCAACCGCCGGGTCTGCCGTGGCCGCAGAGTCATCGCCTTCTCTCTCGTCTGGTGAGCTCCCCTCATCGCTAGAGCTGCCATCACTGTCCTCAGAAGTACCTCCACGAAATGCCTCTTCCTCATCTATACTGTGGTCTTCCCAATACTCGCTGCTATCGGACATTTTTCGCTGTTTTTCGGTCGAAAATAGTTGTACCAAAACATAGCCTAGCTTGTCCGCTGTTATTCCGCATTGCATTGTACGGTAAAAATGCACGCACACGATCGACCCGAGTAAATCGTCATGGGTAGTACGTCACACACAACGTATGAATTATTCATGAGTTAAGGGCTTTTGCTGAAACTGAGTTTTTCTGGGTCGTAGAACGCCGATCAATTTTGTTTTTTTTTGCATGCAGGAACAAGATTTATTGAATACTAATGATATATTAGTAATCATTATACATTTCTCGAACAAAAAAAGGCAACAAAGCCTTTATCATTATTCCGTTATAGTCCATCTTTAAAGAATGTAGTTACATGTAACTGTATATTCTTTTTAATAATGTACAGTAAACTGTACAATCTTAAAAAAATATTTTAATAAAATACAATTTTAATTTTGTTAACCGTCTGGTTTGAAACCAACAAAAGGCCAGGATATACTTTGAACACATAATAATTATGAGTTAAGGGCTTTTGCTGAAACTTGGTTTTTCTGGGTCGTAGAACGCCGATCAATTTTGTTTTTTTTTTGCATGAAGGAACAAGATTTATTGAATACTAATGATATATTAGTAATCATTATACATTTCTCTAACAAAAAAAGGCAACAAAGCCTTTATCATTATTCCGTTATAGTCCATCTTTAAAGAATGTAGTTACATGTAACTGTATATTCTTTTTAATAATGTACAGTAAACTGTACAATCTTAAAAAAATATTTTAATAAAATACAATTTTAATTTTGTTAACCGTCTGGTTTGAAACCAACAAAAGGCCAGGATATACTTTGAACACATAATAATGACTACTGACGCTAGTAAAGAATTACCATGATAGCTACATGGATACACCAAGGGCTATAAATAATAAGCCAAAATGAGCTGCTGAGCTGAGCAAAATTTTGAGAATAAAAGTTCTTGTTAAATTTGTCCTGCTTATTTTTTTTATAATTTCCTGATCTTTTACAATGAGTTCAAATCAGCCACGAGTGTAGGAAGTTTCTTCACCTCTGTATCTACCGCTTTAGTATAAATCCTCATTGGAGTATAAATCATCATTGGTGTATAAATCATCATTGGTGTATAAATCATCATCGGATATGTCCCAAAATACCGGTTTGAATCACCATCGAAATAAATAACAATTGGCAAGTCAGTTCTTGAGGATGACACAACATATCTCCAAACGTATTTCTATACTCAGACATTATGTACGGATTATCACTGGAAGACATTTCAAGTATAGCGGATTTAGCAGAACCACACCCGACACACACGAATCGGGAGTTAGGGCTTAAGAATGCCCAGGCGCCGAACTCTAACATGTGAGGTTTCGAGCCCGCCAATACAGTGAACCTAAGCGAAGAAAGATGTACTAATTATATTCTATATGAGTCTGATTAACAAAATCAGTAGCGCACAAAAAGGCGGGAAAGTATAGTACATGTATGTGCCGTCACGCACTGCGCTACACGGGGAGTTCGATTTCTTGCAGCACGTCTATCGATACAGAATTCCGTCGACATTAGCATGCATCATGATGAGTTCATTATGCTGCCGTATAGAGGGCGAGTTAGTGTGGATGTAAGTGTACGTACAGCATGGAGCTATAGTAGTAGTATCTGTAAAGAGTATTCTTCCGTGTATTGTTTGTGTATTATTCTACCTACTCCCATGGCTCTACTCCGATTGTGTGCGCACGAGTGTCTGCTCTTGTGTTTATCTCAATATTGATCACTTAGGTACACACTACTCTCATCTTTCTTTGTACGCTGATAATAATAGCGGGAAATGAGAACGGCAATCATCACACGAGTGCACGACCGCTGCTGCAAACGCTGCAGTGTATATTGTAAAACCGAAATAGCAACAGGTATGCTATAATACCGGGCTGTTTACATCTGCTATGGACCTGATTGATATATCATGTAGATCCGAGTGTACATTTTCAGGCATGATTTATATTAGTGTGATTGACTCGTCCTAAGATGTTCGGCTGATACATCTTCCGCCCAACGTAGTGTGATCAAACCTACATGCACATTAAACATGGATCATAGTCTGGCACCCCTCAACGTGAACAACAACAAGGCTGAGCAACCCGCGCGAAAGATGGACACCATACCGCTCGTCAAGTATTCATCAACCTTACCGCATCCCAGGAAGGGTGTGTGGGGCGCTGGGAGAAAAGCCATCCCTAGCCTGACCACGGGCAAAGAACTCAGAGAGGAGCACGAGGTGATGGTGCAAAATTGCAGCAGCACTGAAGAAAGGGTGACCTGCCAACTGAAGCTGCTGCGACGAGAATTGGTGGGTATATACATGGTACCACATACAAACGTAGGCCTACATCGTCTCTCTGGTAATTTGTTGTTGTCTTGATGATCAGGTAACTTTTGTTTTGTCCAAATGACGGCCAACCTATAGTTCCCCTTCCTACCTACAAGTACTTCACTAGAACACTGTTACCTTTTAATTATACTTGCTTAAGCCTCACCTCTGCCCAAAGGTTCGACTCCGAAGACTAACGATGTACCGGTACCTATAATTAATATAGACCCTTGACTTAAGACCAATTTGTTATGGGAACAGCTTTGATCTAGTACAACTTTCGATCTAGGCATGATGCATCATCAAACCCTAACTCTTCAGTTATACTATAGCGATGTATAGTCAAGTACACCACAAAGACCAACGCAGTCTCAATTCAAATCACAAGTTTTTCAAAATAATGAGCTTTCAATCACTTTGTCACTATTATTAATCCTGTTACTTGCGATACTGGCTTTATGAAGGACTTAAGACTGGATTATAAAAGATCGTGTGAAAAGAAAAAAACTCTGGCCTCTCGTACACATGTACATGTATACCCAGAATCTTGACACCCTGGGGAAAATTGGAATACTTTTGTTTGATATACCGTGCACATTATGTATAACAAGTGCCTGGTAACAATTTACAACGCCTGCCAAATACATCAATATGATTGGGATCGCCATATAGGGCAAACGTCCAGGGGAAATTACTTGGGATATTCTGACATAATACTTCATTAATACATGTATGAAGAAAATATGAGACGTTCGAAAACAGGTTTTAGATCGGTCGGGGTAAATTTAAAGGGTGGCTTTCGTAGAGTGCTCCCAACTTGCCTTATGCATTTAAGCATTTATACACGCCGGATAGCAGAGGAATATTGCATTCGAAAAGGGAAAGGTAGTTAAAAGCCAATACAAGCTACCTGTTTGGGAAGGAAATACTATTGCTGAGCATTCGTTGCAGAGTTGTATTCGATTCCCTGCAAGTCCATCACAAGTTTTTCAGTCTCGAGTCAAGTCACCAGCTTTTCAAATGAAATGTTAACAAAAGCATTTTTGTTGTCATTGTTCAACTAGTTATACTTGGGACTAGCTTTATAAAAGGACTTGTGACTGGACTTGTTCACTAAACTTGTGACTCGAATACAACTCTGGTTCGTTGTCGGGTTATCTCGACGTAAGCCAGTACATTTGATGTTAGTCTGGTTTAAAAACAATACCACAATCAATAATAAAAAAAATATATATCGATTTTGCGTATCAAGCAGCAAAGGCCTTATACATGTACAATTATTCATCTGGTGATCATTTTTTCTGTCTAACAATCGTACAGAAAGTCAATGACACTTGCGCTTTTCCTGGTATGACTCATTTGGTTTTGACTCATCACTTTCATTAGTGCCATTGTTGTTGTTCTTGGCTGCATTGTTTCAGTCGACAGCTATATCCACGAACAAAGCGCATGCAGGAAACTAAGCGTTTAAGGAAATGAGTTATGAAAATAAGCGGCGACCGTATAAGCCATTTGCGTGTTAAATTTGAATAACATCTGGTATACATTGACTTGCTCAACATGTTTTGCACATTTTAACTTTAATTATCTAGACTAAAGACACTGTTGCTGTATCACGTGGTTCGGGGCAAGCTCTTGTATAGTTACATACGTAAGAGACGCTTGGCACCAATACATTGTTCACAATGGGCGAGACTGGCTCAAAGACACCAGACCATTCCGGAACTGGTGGTTGCTAGCGTAAGCGCTTGCCCCGAATCACGTGATAGTAACAGTCACTTTGGTCTGAAGAATTCAAGGAAAAAAAGGGCCAAACATACATGTATGTTGAGTAAGTCAGTGTACCAAATGTTATTCAAATTTAACACGCAAATGGCTTATTCCGTATACTACAGTATATTGATTTTTTTTTTAAAACTTCGCTGTACAGTACATGTGCATATGTTAATTATGTTGTTAGACTTCATATTGGTGCACAGACAACTTGTAGTGTCGTTTTTCATGTCAATTTGGTGAATTTAGAGTAGAAATGAACCTAGCTAGTTTAACGCAGCGGGCGTGCTTTTTTTCTCCATACATCACATCCAAGTCATTTTTAATAACTCCAATTCCAAAATTTACCTCAACCTATGCTGACAAACAAATGTATCACAATGACTAAAATAAAATGCAATATTTTCTTTTTTCTACACACTGTATATTATTATTTTAATCATTTCACATAATATTTTACAATATACTAAGGCAATACATCATTTTGAAAGTGTCTCCTGTGGTTAAGCCAACGCTTTGTGGTACTGATATCGGAAAAAACTATAAACCTACGACTCAATGGGTTGCCGCGGGCTTTTAAATGTCATAAACTAACAGCTAGTCTTTAAACAAGCTTTAAAACAAGCTTTAAAACTACACCATAAATTATGTGAAGTATGTTTTACTTGGGAGTTATTATAATCATGATCATAAGACAAAATGCTAAAATGTACAGCTTGTTGTGATAATACACGCACCATAGTCCCTTTGGAAGTGCACCTGTATTTGACCTTTTAAAAGATCATAAACAAAATGTTTTACTGTTTGTTGGTATTGTCTTATCTTGCGTGAAACTGTTTATTTATGACACTAAAGTGTGAAGGTACGTGTTTTCAATGAAGTCATTTATTGCACCTGTATTTTTTTCTCCAAGTTTTATTGAACCTTCAGCTGTAGTAAAGTAGTTTGCGTATCTCAAACGACCAATTCTATACAATTGATTTTTGAAGCCAATGTGCATACGACGCAATGGTGACTCCTAATGAAAACACGTGTGCATAAAATCAAAATATCTTCTATTCACAATCAATACAATGACCTTGTTTTTTTTAACTCACCGTGTTACATAACAATAAATAAAGGAACCCCGTTCTCACTATATTAAATAAAACCCCAGGTGGACGCTTTGGAAAAATATCGATTTCGCTTTTTTTACCATAGAAGAACACACAGGCGTGAATGGTACGAGGCTGGTCGATGATGCAAATACGTCATGTTATATTTTCCCCTTCTTAAAAATTCATTTTATATTTGACGTGCACGCGTGCTGCAGGCGTGTGCATAAGCGTATGCGCTGAGTGGGTTTCAAGCACCCTCAAAGCTTTGGGTGGACTTGCTTTATGCTAACTCAATCGGTACTAACGCATAATCCAACGACAAAACGCAAATTCAAAGTAGAATTTGACTGTTTTCATGAGGCAATGTTGATCTCGGTGACATATACTTTGTCAAGTTTTTGACCTTATTACAAATTTTAACAGGTACATGGTATTATGTGGTCAGCCGGTCATGTTGATCACATTCTTGCAAAGTGCCATAGTGTGCAAATTTAGAATGCTACTAGTGTAGATTTTAAAAGATACTCAGGTACGTTACAATTATTACAGATACAAAGCAAAATATGTATTAATACAGTAGCAATCGTATTCGGAAGTTTTTCGTGCAGACATGAACGGATAAACTCACACCTTTTTGGGGAAGGGTTGTAGTACACTAAAATATCTTCTTTCTTTTATTAGAAAATACAATTGCAGTTTCGATGGTTTTTCCTTGAATATCTTAGAAGGTCATGCGAATGCAGGACCAGTTGTTACTGCGACAGCTTCTACGTATCTATGCAATGATAAACGATCTCTATGGCAACGTCCAGGACCGGTCACCTAGCAACCAGCACGAGGCGCCGATCATGCCCGACGAGGTGACCGACCTGCTCACTCGATCCGGGCACTTGGACATCCGGGACATTGTGAGTCGGTTATCGCCACTGCGGCGGCGGAGGGGTAGCGACCCTGAAACTGTGTACGGTGACGTTACCGGCGCTCTGGATTTCGACGAGTCAGATGTCGATGGTAAGAACTACCGCCCTCTTGTGTTTTGTGTTTATTCTAATCACCGCACACAGCGGCTGTTTATTCTTTGATCTTTTGCCGGTGAGAAAATATACAGACAAATATTGTTGTATAAAATTTGCTAGGCCTTTTTTAGACCGCAGAAAACACATAGAAAGCTAACGCGGAAGTTTGACAAAAGATAAACAATTTCAGAATTTTAAAAACAAACAAACAAGAAACACATTGTTAAAGTTAAATTAGTACAGCGTCGTGCCATCTACTTCAGTTTCTTGAAAAATAAAGTCAGAGATGTCTGTCTTAAACAAATGTGCATTTATGCGCAAAAATACACGGCAAAATGGCTCTGCTTCTGTTCGCTTACACTGTAAACATTGTTTGTTGTAAGCGAAGTAATGAATAAACACTGTGAAATGACGCTACGATGGAACCGCGCGACAAGCAAACAAAGAAAGTACATTGCTTAATTGAATTAGGACTTGTGCACTTACTTCATGCTTTTCAATGACTTTGTTTGCGGAGATGTCACTGGACGGTAAATTTCATTAATTACGTGTAATGTTTTGATTTGGCAGTCGATGTTGTTGTTGTTGTTGTTTTTTTTGTTTTTTTGGGGGTTGTTGTTTTTGTTTTACTTGTTTTTTTCTTTTTTCTTTTAATAATACGATAATACTCGAGTGAAGGGTGGTTATTTTACAAAGTGGTTGTGTGACTAGAGTACAAAATTACTGGACCCGAGTTTTGTTGCTTATTTAACTGAATCAAAGTTATTTGAAACTTATTCAAGTCTGATTCTGACATATGAAGCACGATATGTGGCAGAGAAAACCCCCCCTCTTTTGTGTTGACCATTGTGTTCCCGGAATCCTTTTTGGTTTCAAGGGGGGATTGGTTAGGTTACAATAGTGTTGAGTGCGTATAAAGTATAGGGATAAGAGGGGGGTACCCCTCTGCCACATATCGTGCTGGGTATAGATTCTGTAGTCGGCTATACGCAACAATGCATGCTCACTTGAAATTCTGTAAACTTTGTAGAATGTACCAAATTGCAACGTAAAGCGGTGTAATATGGGGTTGAACTTACAGGGGCTGGGGCATCCGGGTGCAAATTTTTTCCCAAGGGGGGGGGGGGGGGGGGGGGGGGGAGCACAAAAGGCCAACTGATACACTGCTTGTGTGCAATCCAAGATTTCAAACGGGGGCACCCGAAGGCACGGGGTCGGGGGGGACAACGTGCCCTTGTTGGCCCCCTGTAATTACGCCACTTTGGGGCATCAACTATCTTGAAAGGCGGGTGTTCTGAGATTTGGAAGGGGGTGGAGTCGCCCTGCTAAGTCTCACAGGTTAGGCCTGCTGTTGATTCCTATTGGCTTAATCTTTACAGGACGTACTGTGTTTAAAGTAGGATACAGATATCAAAAATAGGATTGCAGATATCAAAAATATTTACTACCGAAATATTAAGAAATATCTTACTCATTTGAAAGTAAATGTTGATTCTAGGCATCCAGCAAAATGATTGCGCTAGATATCCTGTAATTATTCCGAAAAATATATTTTTATAATGAAAAATTCGCGATCGCCGGACGGCGATCGCGAAAAAACAAAGATAATATAAGACTGCTCGACGCCGGTTGAAAAAACCCGCAGTTTTTCGTGCTTTTCTCGGCATCCATGATTGGAAAACTTCGGACAGCTCAGTTAAACGATATTTACTATAAAATACAACCCCCAAAATCTACTCATTCATGGTAATTCAAGCAATGACCAATGGTGTATCCGACCTTTAAGCTGCGGGCGGGTTGTCGTTTTTTGATCAGGTAATTGCGTTGACAGTAGTAGTGTTGGTCTCCTCGTCCTGAACTCTTGATCGAAACTGAACAGCGAACAGTTTGGGGACATAGACGAAGAAAATGGTGAGGAAGGAATTAGCAATAACCGCCATAGCCAGCACGGCGATCTTCTGCCGAGCTTCTAGGGCCGTGGCATAGACCGGCACCGCGGCCAGACATAGCACTAGCGTGGAGTAGACGCTGACACCTATGAACTTGGACTCGTTGTAGTTGTCCGGGACCTTACGGGCCCGGAAGGCGTAGTAGCAGCACAGAAGAACGAGGAGAAGATTGTAGCCACAGAAGCCCGGGAATGCCCTGCTGAAGACACAGTACAGCTCAATGTGATCGCTAGGTGGAGATGTGTAAAGGAGGCCGGGGTGTGGAGGATCCAGGAACCCGACAATGACCGCGGCGATGAGCTAATAAGAAAAGGACCGTTATAACACATTAAACAGCGTTACAAAACAACGAGTGCGGTCACAGCATACCGCAATGTTGCGCGTCAAACTAGATCTGAAATTCAATAAACTATAAGTTCAAAGGTACATTTACGTCGAGGATATACAAGTGTATAAGCATTTAGTCTCGTCCGTATGAACTATGCTAGATCATAATAATCCAGGACACTTTTTGACGCGGACTCTTTGAATTCAATAATCAATTATCAATTCATTAGTATTTTTGTTTGGTAACTCGTAAAAATGCGGTGGGAGAAATATTTAATCGCCTTCCTTTTAACAAAATGTTCTTACCTGTAATATAATTAGTATACAAGCCACTGTGACCAGCTGCATTGGTCGAACAAATCTCGGAGGTCTCACCATTCTCTTCCCAGCAGAGAAGATCCGGTAGATACGAATTACCTTGAGCAGCGTCGGTGCGTATGTCGTAGTGAAACACACAGAGATCAGTGCTTCAGACGCCGCGCATGTGGCACTTGTTGGTGGTTGCAGAAGTGGGATAATCGCCAGAAAAGCTGTGGTCAGGCCTAGAAGGTTGATACTGCTCAGTTCTCTACTAGTAGCTTTCACCAGTCGGGTCTGACGATGATACACCATACCCACCATCGTTAGACAGGACAGGATAAACCCCAAACAGGCCAGAAAAAAAATACCAGTGACAAGTGGATCTGAGAGGTCGGCGGTCGTGGGCACAATAGGGACACAAGTGTCATATGCATCATTCGGCCAATGGGCTTTTGGACACGCCATGCACACGTTTCCGTTTTTGACAATAGCGTTGTTGTCGCATCTCCGACAGCCCCAGCAACACTTCTGCTCCAGGGGAACTACAATATGCCCAACCGAACATGTTTGACGACATATTGACTTAGGAACTGCAGCGTCCTGTCCGGGCCACTGGATTCTATTGATATCCAAGTCAAGCCGGTTCTGTTTCTTCCTAGAGTCCCATGTTCCAATGTCTTCGAAGTGGTAACCACCGTTACTGTACCTTAGGTTTTTCAGGATGTACACTCCCTCGGGGTCTCCGTTTTCATTCAGGTGCACTTTTCCTGTGGATCCTGTAAAATTGACACGCAGAAGGTGTCTCCTTAAATCCTCCCCGTTAATCTGGGATCGGTTAGAAAAGCAGTTGGGCTGAGATCCTTTGGGCGAGCAGGTCTCCATCAGCAGTGAGTGTAACCCCCGAGCGAATATATTTACAGCGTCTATTGGGCCTGCGGTATTGTACTCGGTAGAAAAGCCGTCAGGTAGAGGGGTAGCGCACGTCTTCAGGGGGGCTGTCTCAGAACAATTGGGAGCAAGTCTTCCCTTCCAGTAACGAGTAAACCATTGACCGGCAGCGTTCTCCTGTCTAGGATCAACTGAATTCAGGTACTCTTCAAATGCGTGTTCCTTCGGGCTGTTCAATCGGATGAAGATACCGCCTGCCACAAGTCCTGCCATTTGCTCGTTGTATGTCAGCGAGTACCCCCATCCGTCACTACCAATCCAAGTCAGTTTGTACGGGAAACTCGTCTTTGACACCTGCTGCAGAAACTTGTCCGGTATATCACCGGCTGCGAAGACGACCACGACACGAACAAAACTCAGTCCCCTCAGCTTTAGCACGATTTCTTGCATGTCCCGGCTTGTGTCCAGCACAGACAGCGGTGCCGACAGGGCTACGCATACCCCGCCTTCCTCGGCTTGGGTGATCAGCTGACGGGCACCGTGAATTCCGTAGCTGTCCACCGAGTAAATGACAGCAACGTAATGCCAATCGAAACGCAATAGGAGGTCCACGATGGCGCCAGCCTGAAGCTTATCGGGTGGCACGGTGCGGAGAAAGTAGGGAAAGCGATTTTTGTCGGACAGCTCATTACTAGTAGCCCAATGGGATATCACTGGAAGCTTGTATGGCTGAGTGATTTTACTGACGAGGACGCTATAGGCACTGGATGGAGGACCGACGATGCCAACTACCTTATCTGCCATGGACCCTAGGCCTACCCCATTAACAACGCAAGACGAGTCGTTCACGAAAGACAAGGCTATGCCCACGGCTATGTCTTCCTTCCAACTGTTATCCCTAATCTCGAACCCCAGTGTAATGTTTGGTAAGATGTCATCTCGCTTGTTTATCTCGCCGATAGCGAACGCCATGGCCTCTGGCATTAACATGCCCAGCGAAATATCGTCGTCGTTGATGTCGCACGAGAGCTCGGATGTGCGGGCGATCGTGAACATGCCGCCCAGGATAAGATCGCCGGGCCGGCGGTAGGCGTAGCACTGAGGCAAGGAGAAGTCGTTGACGGCGTCTACCACTACCAGACTGATAATACACACACATGTGCAAACACATGCAGTAGAAGAACGGGGACCCATTCTGACTTGTGGGCGAAATTATCGTACAAAAGCAGAAGTTCTTTAGTCAAAGTCTCTTTTTCTTTTACCTCAGAAAGGATTTGCTCTGAGTACTGGTAATCAGTCTTGCCAAAATACCATGTCGCCTGCAACTGCGACACTCGTCTCAGACATTTGTAAAAAAGCCTCTCCTGTACAAAAAAACAAAATCACGGACGGTAACATAATTTTGTTATGCCTGGTACTGTGGCAGCCAATAGGAAAAAAACTTAAAAAGTAATTGCATCGAAGCTGCGATGCGTTAATTTGTCAATTGTACGGGGGGATGAGTTTACAATTTCCAATAAGATCAAACATTGCCGCTCGATTAGCTAGAACGTCTTTCCGATGGCTTACTTGGGGAGTGGGTCGCTATGGTACATGTATACTCTTCTAAACACTGTTCTCGGGTTGTCAATTACGAACGACCAAGTGCGTTCGGAATACAGCTATATATAGGCGAAAATTCAAGATGGCAGCCTCGAATTAAATCTCCGAATGAAAAGGAAATAAAATCATGATTTTATGAAAATAATTTACATCCCGGAACAGCAGTATAAATAGCCCACGTCTATGTTAACGTACAATTGTATTTGTTATCATTTATACTGCTCCTGCACTGACTGCATGTTTCCGATTTTATGTACAATCATTAACGCCGGTTCCGGAGGGGCCTGGTCAAGTCCGCTATCCTTGTTCTTGACGTTCTCCATCTACTGCCCACACTGAGCAGGGATTTAAAATCTTGCCAGCGTTAGCGAACACCGTTTGCGTATTGGTTCTCGTCATTCAGATCCATGTTCGTCTGTTCATCCAACACGAGAACGGGGTTTCGAAAAAGGCCTACAGTAGCGCAACCGGAGCTAAGGGTGTATGGGTACGTTCTCAGTTCTCAAGTGCGCCCCCCCCCCCCAAAAAAAAAAAACCCCAAAAAACCCCCAAAAAACCAAGAAAACAAAAAACAAACAAAACAAACAAACACCAAAATAACCCCCCAAAATAAATATATTAAAAAAAAATATTAAAACATTGTTGATAACTATTGCTTATTATGTAACATTTATTTATCTGTTATTTGTATTTATTTTTGGTTTATTTTCTATTCAAAATTCTTCACCCAAATATAGAAAAAAATCTTCGAGTTAGTTTATCTCTTATAATTTGCACATGTTAAATACTAACTTCTAATTATTTAAATTTGTTAATGAAACAATAATGTAAAGATAAATACAAATTTACAAACGAAAATAAAAAGGGTTAAAATTTACGAAGGAAATGTAAAAACTTGTATTTTTAGGACAATGAAATCAAAAGAAAGAGTGAAACTAGTGAGGAATCGAGGTGAACAACATTCCTTATCAGCAGTCTATATGCCTTGTACTGAAGATGTCACAACAATAACATTTTAATAGAATTGTGTGGCATCTGGCATATGTGGTTTCACAGTTAAAACTAAAACAAAGGTCGATATTATAATAATAGGAATCGCGCCAAATTGATTTTGCTGGACGAATTTGTTTATATGTGACATGCTCCCACAAAACAAGACATAATGGTTTTTGGAAAAATGAGATATTGTTATTTCCATTTAGTACACATTTTTAGCTTTAATTTGGTACCACAATCACCTTTATACCACATACTTCCAATTTTATGAGGATTTTAAGACTGTGTGTACACGCGATTCCGGAATCAAATAATGAGTTAATAAAAAATATCGCACTTAAAAAAATTACCCACCTAGGCTATGTATGCTTTTGTGAGAGCAGGTCATACTACCGGCGAACCCGGACCATTAACGTTTTAAAATAGCCGGGAAAAACCTGTACATGTATTTAATTCAATTTGTTTCTTAAGGTGGAGTGCCGTGGTCTCGTGGTCTGGAGTATTGAATTCGCCATCTGCAGGTATGGGCCTAATGTAAGCTGCAGGTTGTAGGTCCGAGTCCGGCCGCGGACTATGGTGCGTGTGCCCCTGGGAAAGACACTTTAGCTATAGTTCATGCCTTGAACAATGTACTTTGTCGCTAATTGCTTTTCTCTGATCCACCACCAAGAAGTAAATGGGTACCTGTGAGGGCGCGGAGATGGTTATTTATGATTATAGCTGCTTGGTTCCGAAACGACAGCGCTGATCTGTATACTCCCTATGGAGCCGAGATGGTATTTATAATGTTTCATGGACTCAATTAATGAGCAGGTATAATAATGACAGCACCCTAAGTACCAGCCCTGTGAGTTACGTACGCCCAAAATCTATCCATTTCGGAAAATTATATACGTTATTTGCTATCGTTAAAGGTAGGATAAACCATTATTCATAAATACCTGGGACAGTTTAGGCATTCCTATTGGTCGAGAGCCCGTCACGTGGCCGGTTTTAAACGGACGATAAAGACATGGCTAGAAGTGTTTAAAACCAGTTGGCAACAAAAGTAGCCCCTGCACATGGACAACTCAATGGACATCCTTCTCCGGGCACTTCACTGCTAGCTGCGCAGACCATTGTTCTTATCTATTTTGAACCATTCGGGTGCAAAATCCTGTTTTCCTCCAAATATGACGAATTTAAGAAAAAAAGTCTTCCACTTTTTAAAAAAATTCCATAAGTCGTGCACAAACGAGGTCGCGTCACGTTCGTTCTTTTCCCTTTGAAAAAAACACGCGCGCGTGCGCCATTTAGACGCGGAGGCCTATCCAGTCTATATAATGGAGATCAATGGTAAATACGCTTTATTGCATGTATTGTGACGTAGAGCGACAGAGGCGGAAACATGTCATTTGACAGTGGCCCGTGAACATGGATAGGGGAAAACACACAGAATGGCGAAACACCGAAATTTACTTGCGACAATTTGCCGTGATTTTCGGGGCTTTTTTGGCTGAATTTTACAAAAAAGGTATTTATGAATGGGAATAAATGTGTGTTCGGTCGGTATAATCACTCTGTTTAATACCGCTTGGAGTCTGGGTGCTGACCTCTCCGAAGTTTTACAATCATGGATGCCGAGGAAAAAGCAAGACAAACGTTGGTTTTTTATCGCGATCGCCGGCCGGATTCTTGTTTATAATTCTATTTTCAGAACAATTACAGGATATCTAGAGCAATCATTTTGTGGGATGCCTGGAATTATTATTTCCCTTTAAATAAGAAAAAAATATTTCGTAATAATCATCGGTAGTAAATATTTTTTTGATATCTGCAAATGGTGTATTCTACCTTTAAAACGCCTTAAAACACACTAAAACTATAGATTCTCGTTGCTTCAAATGGTACTCACCGTACCCCTTTGGGTCGAAATTACGTCTCCAACATTAATAGAAGATTATATTCTTGCTGGAGAATTTACGCCAATAAACACGCGGCCACTAACTTCCGCAAAATGTGGACCCTGCGCTCCGAGTGGAACCACGGCATTAACTCTCGCGCTCTTAAGCACAATCTGAAGTCATTATAATGCCGTACAAACCTGCAAATATGAGAAAAGGTGCATGATGTGAGTGATAATAAGGCAAGCAGCGCATGCGCATGATCCACCTATCGAACGTCGTCGTTGTACTGTCGCATGCAGCAAAACATTTTCAAGTAAAATATTTTCCTTAGGCAACGATCGTATGCGTATAAAGTGGTTATCTTATACCAATCTATTCCTCGGTGGCCCCAGGCACTGTAGTTCGCAAACCTGAAGAAACCTGCAAACCTGGAGAAGAAAACGAGAAGAAATTACAGGGGTTTGAGAAGAAGAAAAAACCACAGGCAATATATTAGGCAACAATTGAACAATTACAGGTTATCTGAAGAAAACAAAATCAATATTGTAAAAAAAAGAAATTGTTTAGTACCCGAAATTGGAAATTGATTTAATTTGGTGAATTAAATTGTGTATGCATTTCGTTGCGAGCGAAAATAATTTAAAGTGCAGAGAACAGTTCAACAATACACTCCATCCTATATTTGTGTTGCTCACACGATTTTCCATTACCAGAACAAAAATTCGAAGGATTTTACTTTAACAACGACGGTTTTATCCCCGCAAACATTAATGCAAATGTATTTATTTTAAGTCTGTCTTATTACTGTCTTTGGTATACTTATCTTATTACTTGTCTTATTACTGTTCAGCGGGCAAACATGTTTACAAGATGAATAAGATTAAAACTGCTGCAAAATGCTTACTGGTTGGAATGACCTGAAATGTACAAATCAAATAAGTTAAGAGGGCCTAATATTTCGATCTTAACAAGATCTTCTTTAGAGACATAATGGCTGTGTACAAGAAACACACATAATATAGGGCAACATACAACAAACAGATGACAAATAGGATAACAAAAAATAGAAGTTAATCATTTCCTAGTTGGATGTTGAGCCTATGTGGTTGATTAGTCCGAAGACGATTCATCCAAACTTTCTCCCGGCTGAAGCGGACTGAGTCTTTCCGATGGCCAAGTGATTCTATGCCCTGTATAGAATCATATCAGAAATGGAATGGTTAGGCTGGTTGAAGTGATGACCGACGGGGTTATCCAGTTTCTTGGTGTAGACAGTCGATCGATGACCGTAGAAACGCTATTTTAGGGCATTTCTTTTTACAAGATGTTAGTCTTGTGTGTCGCTGAGTTTACAGACATATTTTAGTTTTATCGCCGATCACATGGAGGAATTGACAGGAGATAGATCCCCATCTTAAACATCTGTCATCTGGATGTTGAAAGTGGACAGAGACATACGCCGATCATACAAATACACAGTTATCCTTATCTGTTTCCACCTTGCACGTTCACTAACTTATTTTAAATGAAATGCGATTCAGGCGGCGCATGCCGAATTTCTTTTAATCCATTTCTCGCTCCTGTTTGGATCGGCCGGGAATTAAGTAGTAGTATGAGTTCTGAGGGCTTTTCTGGTATTTTATTACGGCCAATACGCTGTACCGAAGATGCCAAGGTTTTGTTTTTGCTTTTTGTTTTGGGCACCACGACCAAAAGTATTGGCGAAAAAAATGCAGTTGATCTGTGGTTACGATCGACGTCGTGCGTGCTTCTAGATCCTCAATGTTATTGTCACTCGTGGGTGACATAATCAAGATCGTCGGTAGGACCGTATGGGGAAGAGGGGTGATGACAAACCTGCCGACAAAACACCAATGCCAACCGACGGACGTGCGGTTTTGCCGACATGGCAACGATGATTTCGACGGCAACATTGACTTTATTGGGTTGTGCCATACCTCATGCATTTACCTCATAACTATAGCGACACTGCCCGTCTATGGTTACTATTGCAGTTTTAAAAACCTCGGCGTGACTTTCATTTGGATGCCGACTGTCCCGTCACGGCGCAAGCAAATTGTGGGGAGACCTTTTTATTGGTTAAATCTTCTCACGTGACAGGTCACGCTTCTAATTATCCCACTTAAGCATGCGCAATACTATCAATGAGTCCAGATTTCACGGAGTCTGAAATTCTCGCTACATACAGCTGCCGTCAATTCAAGCGGCCTTCTAAAAAATAGATTTTAAAATGATTTCTGTCTGCTTAATTCCTTGTATACAGATGTATTCAGCATGTCTTGTCCCATCTTCATCTGATGCCGACTCATAGTTCCCGACGGATCTGTTTTTCAACCTCATTCCACCGGAGCTCGATGACAGCGCAAAACTGACGAAGGACATTTTGAGAACATTACTGCATGGAGTCCGTAATAACATTACGGCTGTTACCTGCTCCACTCGGTTACGTTGACGAACTACAATACAAATGCATTGGAAGTATGGCTGTCTCCACATCGAATCAAAAATATATATGTTTAATTTAAAATGAACCATTGAACGGTGTGGAACTGTACTGTCCGCGCTCTACTATTTCAATTCTGAACTCCAAACGAATTTTCACTTGTGTTACACAAACTAATTTATTGTGATTGCACTTTGAGCAAGAGGCGATTCACCCTTGGAATAGACTGGCTTCCCAGTCCCCCATTTTTCTCTTTATTTGTCAGTTCGCTGGCTTGCTCAAAAGTGCTTTTTGTATTGCTTTAAAATGCGTTGAAAATAATTCTTACAAAATTGAACTGCTGCAAAACAGCTCACTGGCTGGATTGGAAATTGGAGGACCTTTCTTAAAAGATAAAGGATTTTTATTTAATTTTTTAGTGTAAATTTGTTAGTGTAACTCGTGAATTTACATCTTTAAGTCCAACTACAGTAATGTTTTATCCACACATTTCTGTCTGTACATGTGTGTTTTTTCGAATACAGAAACCCATGTACTCGTACTTTATATATATTTAAAGGTTTATATTTACCTGAAATACCTGAAGTTTTCAAGAAATTCAAATAATAGCTTCTTTTAATTGAATGGTCTCGGCTCCAGTCGCCGCGGCTGCACAGCTGTATGCTGGAATTAATTCAAACCCTCCAAAAATAGTGACTGCAATTGCAAACTACATGTAATTGCGTTTCTTGGGGGTTGGTTATAGGGAGAGCAGTTGGAGGGGGTTTCTAAGATGACGCATAAGGGGAAGGGGGGGGGGGGGGGACATCCATCAATTGGCTGAGTTACGATGAACACAATAACACTGTCGAACCAACAAACTTGAACTCGCATCATTGTAGATATTGCTGATGTCTTGATGTGTAATCGTGAACAAAAAATCACCCCAAAATAGTGAACGATATCTAAAACCACTCCATTATTAGGGATTATAACACACCTCTTGCTACTTCTCTATTCTGGTTGGCTGAAACACGGTCACGAGGGGTTAACTAATAGGCTAGTGCATGAAATTTGCGCCACCGTGAATTTGCAGGAAATAGTTCCCGAAGCAGGCAATAGACTTAACATTTTTGACTGGTTACAGCGCCCTCAAGAGGTTTGCCAGGCTCATCTTAATATGGAAATTGGCGGCGTCTAGATCTTTTGGACCGAGGTGTGTTATAAAACACATGGACTGGCATTATTGGGTCACTAGAGCAAGTCTATCACCCCTCGGGCCTGTGAGTGACCAGAAGGGGGACCTATTTCCATCGGCCTTCGCCCTCGGGAAATAGGTCTTCCTTCTGGTCAATTACAGTCCCTCGGGGGAATAGACGTGCTCTAGTGACCTCATTGCCAGTCCATATTGTGTATACCAGTCTATGAATTATAATTTATTAGAAAACTGGTCTATTGAGAACCAATTATGAGAGACCAAGCTGAGAACGGACGAAAACATCTGAGGTTACTTTTTTTAAATAAAAAATACCCAATTGCCATTGCTTTGAAATAATTATAAGTTTAGTCCAACCGGTCGTCTAGAACTTTAAGTTCGTAGTCTTAAAAAAACCAACAATTCTCTACAGTTAAGCGATATTGTATGAGTAACTCCTGTGTCAACTTCAAGAAAGTGTTATTCATCACGCGCAATTATAACAAAAGGACAATCCAATTTTCTTCAAATTTGCTGGAAGTGTTTATCAAATTCTTCAACAGAAACCGCATCTCATCATCTTTCTCGTGAACAAAATAACCACAGTGGACTAAACAAGGACTTGATAAACTCTCTTCGTCGACCACATAAACCTTTAGGGCATCCAACAACGAGTTATAGATCCCTAACCTGTAACTCGATCTCAAACGTTGAGAAAAATGAAATGGTTACTCATCGTTAGAAAGGTGTACAACCAGTTCGCGCCGGGATTATTTTAACATCACCGAGCCGAGGGGCGGGATTATTTTTAACGAAACTCGATCCGAAGCGGGTTCAGGCCGATAGTGCCGGGAAGCACATTCATTTCCGACGAGCGAGACGGTATGCAATTTTTGAGTTATAGATCCCTCGGAGCTGTAACTCACAATTATTTTGCTGAGATCAAAATAAGTCTTATCGTTAGAAAGGTGTACACTACGGTTGAACGACGAGCGAGGCAGTACGAGGCGTTTAATTTTATAAATGGCAATTTTTGAGTTAGAGATCCCGAAACTGTAACTCAAAGGTTGCTGAAATCTTAATAGTTACTTATCGTTAGAAAGGTGTTAATAAAACATGTTCGGAAAACTTAGGACATTTTCGGAAACGGGCAGCTTTCTGTTCGTTTTCGTCACTGACATTGCCGGCTACAGAATTAGAACCCATAAACATCTAAATGACCGGACCTATTAAATAATTCATCAGAAATAGTCAGATTTGTTTGGTCTGGAAACCAGACTATACACGCAGGGGAACAGTATTGAGTACGCCCTCTAATTTGTTGCTTTAGCGCGTGTGGTAACCACAGCTCGCATGTCGTGCATGCGCACACTGTTTTGACGGCTGGGCGAATCTACATGTGCACACGAGCACTGCACTTTAACTCACAACGGATGAGCGGTTTGACTAAGGGAGGGCTACAAACGAGGTAAGTTTATTAATTGTCCACCAGATGCATATTATATAATTGAATTACATAATGAACTTGCCACTCCGGAATCAGGCACCATTCAAAACACCAAAACAACAACATCATCGAATTTAACATGTACATCGGAACTCAAGGCAACTTGGCAAAAAATCATGACCTGTATTTGATTTTGAAGTGACCATACTTTGTTTAGCTCCATGAAGTGACTGACACTCGGTTGACAGGCGTTCCAAAGTCGCGCCGAACCAAAATGAGTGAATCGAGTCCGACGTCTAAAACGAATAAGGGCGACAAGGCGCGCCAGACGGCAAACGATCGACTGCTGGAGTTGTTAGAGCGACTCAAGAGTGACTTGATTTCAATTTGGTTCGGCGCGACTGTGGAACGCCTGTCAAAACCGAGCGTGACATATTTTAACCGCAGTGATGCGGCATAGCATAGGGACAGCCAAGCGGGACTTGTTCAAGGAGGCACATTGTGGGTCACCAGTGGCAGTGTGCGTGTACCGTCAAGCGTGTACCGCCAAACGTCTATGTACCTTGTTTAATTGTTCGTTGTCGGTGCCAAGTCTTTTATTGAATTGAAATCATGGGTTAGGTGAACAATGGGCGAACTACAGGTGGGCGAATTAGTAAACATATATATATAATATATATCCAATGAAATCGGCATCTATCACAATCCAAAGTGCTCGATACATCTCTGTAGAGCTGTATATATATATATAATATACGTACAATGTAAATGTTCATGGGGTACTATAACCATAGAGAAATGAACACTCAGGGGATTCCATCGGTCTCATGTATTATACTGGATATATAATGACTGAAGTTACCGAGTAACATTTTTCAGTCGTTTATTTTCGCATTTAGGAAGTTTTCAAAGTTTAACCTACACTGAATCGACGGCTAATTCCGGCGATGAAGCAACGAAACTCCGAGAAGATCGAACTGATGAGCGCCGAGCAGCCGACAACTGCCACCGAAAAACGCGCCGGGGACTCGGCGGGGGATGACGGCCAGCAACTACCAGTAAGTCTGAATCGCCCATTACTTCAAAATGGTGCATGCTGGGGATGCAGTAGTTAGATTACTATACGTATAATTTATACTTGTCCCATAAAATTGATGGTCTGAAACACAAAGGTATGGAATTCGATTAGAAATAAATTAACATACTAAGCATGGTACGGCTTATTAAAGGTTTTACTAGCTATGGGTCAAATTGCAATTATTACGGATGGCGCGTTGGTGTAACAGTTTTAATTACACGACATATAAACATACACATAGACAAGTGCTTCATGGTCAGTGAATTCAGTTTCCCTGTTTTATTTTATTGAGCGAATACAGTTCAATGAAGGCCACGATTTAGCTTTTTTGTTGGTTTTGTTTAAAGCGAAAATGCCGTCAAACAACTGGAACGTAGGCCTAGTACTACTATAGGCCTACATGAATTGTAATTTGTAAAACATTGTCTCCTATTCTCTCTTCTTTTTTATTATTGTTTTCTCAGATTCATCGAAAGCTAGGGGTTCCTATCGTCGTTTTCATGATAATAGGCAAGGTGGTAGGCGGGGGAATAATCTGGTTCCCGAAAGCTTTAAGTGAGGCAGGTAAGCTGCGTCCAAAACTCCAAGCAGTCAATGGTTTTGTTGCTGGTGTTCCGAAATACGGTACACTCTGGAGACATGAACACAATGTGTACAATGGAGACAAAACGTCTCCGGAGGGTAAATTTCTATAGATGAATAGGTCTCCACTGGGAATTTCACGAATTCGATTTTTGGATTTTACTTAAATTACTCAAAAACTAGGATTAGGATGTGGGTTAGGGTTAGTGTTTGGGTTAGGGTATAATATAGGGTATATTGGGTCGAAATTTCAACCCAGGAAAAAAATTATGGTTAAAATGGGAGCATTTTGAAAAACGTGCTCGACTTTCTAACCATTTTGTACACGAGAACAAAGCCATGTCTCCACAGTGATACACAAATGCGAATTAGTGATTGGGTGAGAAATATGTGTACATGTACATACCTGATCTGATGATCTAAGTCAACAACCGTGTCCTAAAGGGTATTCTTTATTATATTTATATAAACAGTGTACACAAACATGCTTATCCACGTGTATCCTAGCGATACGTCCGCACGGTCGTTGCCTCCTAGCATTCTATTATTCTGCCCAATCCATGCAGGTTGGTTTGGCTTTATCGTCATGGTGATCGCTTTGGCCACGTCGGCATTCACCGGGGTACTCCTGGCGCGATCCTGGATGGTCCTCATGAATTGGTTTCCCACCAAATATCGGGACGAGATTAACAGATTTCCGTACCCGTCCATCGGCTACGAGACGTTCGGAGATGTGGGAAGGTTAGCCTTCTGGGTTTCGGTACATTTTGTACAGTACAGTACATTGCATTGTTTCAAGTTCACGCGTTTTTTTCGTAGCACTGTTGCAAAAGTCGAGTTGCTGTCTTAAAGGTAGGATACACCATTTGCAGATATCGAAAATATTTACTACCGAATTATTAAGAAATACTTTACTCATTTTAAAGTAAGTAATGATTATAGGCATCTAGCAAAATAATTGCGCTAGATATTCTCTAATTATTCCGAAAACAACATTTATAACAAAAAATTGGCGATCGCCGGACGGTGATCGCGAGAAAACAAAGATAACATAAGAATAACTGCTCGACGTCGGTTAAAAACAATCGCTGGTTTTCGTGCTTTTCTTGGCATCCATGGTTGTAAAACTTCGGACAGGTCAGTTAAACGATATTTACTATAATATACAACCCCCCTAATCTACCCATTCAAGATAATTCAAGCAATTACCAATGGTGTATCCTACCTTTAAAGTAAGATCGAAAATAACCAGCTTCTGCAGAAATGTTTATTGTGTTGACGAATATGCAGTTGAATGAAAATTTGAACGCCAATAGGAAGAAATCCAGTTTACAGCTTTCACCCGCGAAATTGGTTTCATTATGCCTGTGGTTTGCGAAACAAGGTGGTACACGTAGTTTGGATTGTCAGCCGGCTTTAGTCGGAGTTGGTTTTTATAGACATAAAGGGCTCGACGTGGAATATCAACGTCCATGATCATTTTGAGATGCATGCCAGTATGTAAACGTATTCAAAATAGTGGACGGTGAACAATAAGGGACAGCAGAGTTCACGGAGTCGTTGACAGACGTCTACGATTGAGGGGAAGGTATTCCATAACAGTTGGAGTATACAGACAAATTAGGGATAATTTAATAATAGTGTTTCCATGATTAAAAGTATTTACAATGATGATCGGGTTGGGTGTTTTGAGTGAATTGTTCAATCAACACTATTATGTTATGCAAATATACGTGTAGCTGCATGCAACATTACCTATTTCAGACATTTCATTTTGGGGTGATTTTTTTGTTTTCTTAGGCGAGTGACTGCTATTTTAGTAGGTGTGTATGCATTCGGCTTTAGCGTGGCTCTGTACCTGGTTGTCGCCGACAGCTTGTCGCTATTCTCTAGTCTTCTGGGTGTGCGAATATCGTTATGTGTCTGGATACCAGTGATTATTGTGGGGTCGGCGCCAGTGCTATGGTTCGGCACTCCCAAAGATATGGTGTAAGTATTTAAGCTTTGAAATGACGCCGTAAGAACACGTGAAGTCTTAGAGTAATGACGTCGACAATTGTTATGTCAGAAAATTGAAAACTTATTCGGATTTAGAGGTAGGATACACCAATTGCAGATATCGACATTTTTTACTACAAAATTATTAAGAAATATCTTAGTTATTAGAAAGTAAATAATGATTGTAGGCATATATTTTTCTTTTTTATTGCGATCGCCCGATTGAAAATGCTTGAAAAAAATTTACATTATTTTTGATTTTAGATTCCACTGGTATTCCTAAAAAGAAATACAAACATGTCGGAGAAAATGAAAATGATTTAGATATTCCTGTGATGCATTTGACCAAAGTATGTATTACACAAAGGAAGGGGCCTTCACCAGCCAGCACTAAAGTACAGTCGTGTAAGGTAGCCATCGTTATTTTGTGTTCATGCATATGCTTTGATCTTTGTCTTCGTGTGATTGCCTTCATAATATCAATACGTTTTATTCCACAGTGCCGTTGGCATTACCATGGGATCGACCACAGTTCTGGGTGTTTTGGCGCTCATAATCGGTACCATTTTAGACATTGGAGAGTACCCCGACTCCAGCCCTGTCGAACCCACCTTTGTCTCCGTCAGCGGGTCGCTGGGTCTGATTATGAGCGCATTTGGCGGCCAGTTTGTGATCCCTACGCTCCAACACGACATGAAAAGCCCCTCCGACATGCAGCTATCGGCCGTATTGGGCTATCTCGGTGAGTAAGTCCGCCTATATAACGACAACCGTTAAAAATGCGACAATGTAATGGTGTAAAATGCCGTGGTATAGAACATTATTGTTTAAAGTGTGTTGTTTGATCATGCAAGACTGTTAGTTGGCGCTAACCTTTGTTGCTTTCTAATTAATTATGCCTAAAAACGACATCTGGACAAAAGTTACCGACATCTGGACAACCCAATGAAAATAATGCCCCTAGGGTGATCTTTCGAGGGACCTGGAAGCTCACGTGATCCTCTGTTTGCTTTGGTACCTCGGACGGTCAATGTCGCATAAATAAGCGAAACTAATTATGTTTGCAAACAAATCATGGTTAAATATACAAAACTAACCAACAATAAAATCTTACCAAAGACTGAATACAAAAAAAATTGTCTGCATAATGAGGGTGTTATTATGTAAATTTGTGCAACCACGGCTATTTGTACCATTGTAACTCGTGTATTAAGAGAAGACCAGGTTTCTCCTATGGTACAATGTACATGTACTATGCTAATTATGTAAACCAGTCCGAGCACCGAGTAACATTATACTCCGAGTCGGTATTAAATTGGCAGAAACATGCTGGTTTTTATACAATAACAGACTGTTGCATGACTGTACCCTTTGTAATTAAACATACACATTTTTGTGAACTCTTCTTTAAAAACAATTTGACTAATGGCAATTTCAACTACCGTACGTGTACAGTAATGTTAAGCAGAGAGTGCCCCTGAGATACGTCCACATTATAATTTTGTTTTGAAGACCCTTTCCGATCTCAAAGGGTATTAGACCTTCTTTTTTTGGCAGAAACAAAAAGAAAACAATATAATAAGAATTAGAAACCAAGAAATGTCAAACCTAAAGACACGGCAATCTACACACTATACATGTCATTGTATTGCCAAGTTGTCATCCTTGTACCTTATTCGTCCTACGTTCTATACGGACCTGAAACCGGTTCAACATGGCAAAACGCTGACCGAAATGTCACCATAATTTGTTCCACTGCAGGAATCGGTTTCGCGTACTTGCTCGTCGGTTTGCCAACGTTTCTGGTCTACGGGGATATTTACGAAGTCTACGGGGCGGATAACGTGCTAGCTCTGCTGACCACCAAAGCGATCCAAATCATTGTTATCTTCCTGTTGGCATTCCATATTATATCCTCCTCCGTCTTATTGAACAATCCTACCTTTCAAGACTTGGAGAACTACCTCAATATCCCATACGGTGAGGGCATTAATATTTGTCGCTTTTTCGCCATTGGGCAGCGGCGGCGATTTCTCGTCAATGCTAAAAACAAACGGTACTTTTCTATTATTCCCCCGCCCCAAAAAATATTTTTGAATTGTACTTAAATTACTCAAAAACTAGTGTTAAGATGTGGGTTAGGGTTAGGGTATAGTATAGGGTATATTATACCCTAACCCTAACCCAAACACTAACCCTAACCCACGCCTTTGCGAGTGGATTTGGCGACAGCGCCACCGAAACTTGAACTTGTTCGACAGGATTTTGGCGGACATTGCGGTGTACTGGCCACCAAACTGAGCAGTTTATTCAATGTTAATCAAAGCCAAGTTTAGTTTGAGTTGATGTAGAAGACGTATTTAAACTTGTATTTCACTTGTTTTCACTTTCTGTTTGAATTTATGGTAGTTTGAGTTGAACAATTTTTGGCGGGAAATAACAGAAAAGTACCAAATAAACTTAATACTTACCTCTTGGGTTTAGTTAAAACCTGCCAAATGCATTACGTCTGACGAATTCCTGTGTGATCTGCTGGACATTCACAGCATTCAGCCTTTCCTCTTGTGCACGTGACAAATTTAACGAAGCCAAAAACCGGAACCCCATGCACCACATTAAAGTAATGCATAGGCTACCGGTTGTAATATGAACCACCGCGTAAAGCCAGTTCCGCTTTGTTTGCAGTCACGGCGCGCAAACAATGATAACATTACCACTACAGACAAGCTGGACGATTTCCGGAAAAGCAATACATTTAACAATTGTTGCCTGCTGTGACATGGTCCATGGCGTTTTGTACACCCGAGGGGGAAAATGGCACCCGAGGCGAAGCCGAGGGTGCCATTTGCCCCCGAGGGTGTACAAAACGCCATGGACCATATCACAGCAGGCAACAATTGTTTTGTTATACCACGGTAATACTAGATTACAGCAGGCAAGAATTGTTTGTTATGGGTCCGTTCCCGTTGCGGTGCAAAATTGCCGAAGTAGTCGCACTGAATGTTCCGTGTTTTTCTTCGTACTGGCGCTGTCCTGCCTAGAAAATCAAATTTCTGATCTCCTCTTTTGAACGAGACAGAAATCGCTTCTTTGGAGGTGACTTAATGCTGTCGTCTGCCGACATTACGGAGAAAATAAGGCAAAATTCGAACAGAACAACAGCAGACGAACAGCATAAACGAAAGCCGGTGTAAACAACAATGGCGGTCGTTAGTCGTTGCCGAAAGTGCTAACTTCACTGTTCCCTGTTTACATCGCACAGGAACATACATCAATTTACGTAGTACCAGCTCATATAACACAGCGTTGCTAGACTCTAATATCAGTCGCTTCCACAGAAATGGCCGGCCAGGCTATGCGCTAGCGTGTAAAAAAAGATTCCGCGGCCTGGAAAAAGAAAGTTCATGTACCCCGTGGGGTACATGAACTCATGTACCACGCGTACTCAGCGTACATCACTCATACCATGCTCATATACATCGGCACACTCGGATACATGCGTTTTTGTGGCATGTCACGTGAACGCTTCTCGACCAATAAAAATTCACAATCTATTGCCGTGGTATAACAATATACAATTGTTGCCTGCTGTGACATGGTCCATGGCGTTTTGTACACCCGAGGGGGCAAATGGCACCCGAGGCGAAGCCGAGGGTGCATTTGCCCCCGAGGGTGTACAAAACGCAAATGGACCATGTCACAGCAGGCAACAATTATTTTGTTATACCACGGTAATAGATTCTTACGGAGAAAATAAGGCAAAATTGGAACAGAAAAAAAGCAGACGAACAGCATAAACGAAAGCCGGTGTAAACAACAATGGCGGTCGTCAGGCGTTGCCGAAAGTGCTAACTTCACTGTTCCCTGTTTACATCGCGCGCACAGGAACATACATCAATTTACGTAGTACCAGCTAATATAACACAGCGCCATGTCAAAGGTTGCTAGACTCTAATATCAGTCGCTTCCATGGTATTTATCACAGAAATGGCCGGCCAGGCTATGCGCTAGCGTGTAAAAAAAAATTCCGCGGCCTGGAAAAAGAAAGTTCATGTACCCCGTGGGGTACATGAACTCATGTACCACGCGTACTCAGCGTACATCACTCATACCATGCTCATACATCGGCACACTCGGATACATGCGTTTTTGTGGCATGTCACGTGAACGCTTCTCGACCAATAAAAATTCACAATCTATTGCCGTGGTATAACAAGTACATTTGTATTGTACATGTACATTTGTATTGTACATGTACATTAATTTGTATTGTACATGTACACGTTTGTATTGTACATGTACATTTGTATTGTACATGTACACGTTTGTATTGTACATGTACATTTGTATTGTACATGTACATACTGCTGCTATTATGTTCTTAGTGCAGGTGGGGTTATTCATCCGTGTTGTTCATAAAACTTTATGGAGGGTAAGTTGTGTGTACATTATACCCTGGCCCAGGATAGCTTAATTACCAGACCAGTCGTTCACCGATAAAGAAATACGAACAGCAAATATTGGAGATAACATACCCATCCCTGACCAATACTCTTTCAGAAGAACGCACAATCAGCGCACGACCAATAACAACTTTCATGCGTAGTTGTGCAATGGCGTCACCCTTATTGTATTGTATTTGTTTAATTTGTTTTATTGTTATCAACCAGTACGAAGTATCAGTCAGGTATTATGATGGGATGCTAAAAATAAACTTCGTACTTACCTCTTGGGGTTTAGTTAAAACCGCCCGAATGCATTACGTCTGGTTTCCGTTCTGTCGACGAATTCCTGTGTGATCTGCTGGACATTCACAGCATTCAGCCTTTCATTGTGCACATGACAAATTTAACAAGCCATAAACCAGAACATTAGGTACTTCTTTTACTTTACATTTGTATACACGACGTAGCATTTGAAAAGACTCACAATCCATTAGGTAAGTCTTTTACTTTACATGTAGCCTATAGACGAAGTATCATTTGAAAAGACTCACAATCCTTTGGGTACGTCTTTTACTTTACATTAATTTATAGACGACGTAGCATTTGAAAAGACTCACAATCCATTAGGTACGTCTTTTACTTTAAATTTGTATAGACGAAGTATCATTTGAAAAGACTCACAATCCTTTGGGTACGTACTTTACTTTACATTAATTTATAGACGACGTAGCATTTGAAAAGACTCACAATCCATTAGGTACATCTTTTACTTTACATTTGTATAGACGAAGTAGCATTTGAAAAGACTCACAACCCATTAGGTACATCTTTTACTTTACATTTGTATAGACGAAGTATCATTTGAAAAGACTCACAATCCATTAGGTACATCTTTTACTTTAAATTTGTATAGACGAAGTATCATTTGAAAAAGACTCACAATCCTTTGGGTACGTTTTTACTTTACATTTAGATACACGACGTAGCATTTGAAAAGACTCACAATCCATTAGGTACGTCTTTTACTTTACATTAATGTATAGACGACGTATCATTTGAAAATACTCACCATATATTAGGTACGTCTTTTACTTTACATGTGTATAGACGAAGTATCATTTGAAAAGACTCACAATCCATTAGGTATATACGTCTTTTACTTTACATTTGTAGCCTATAGACGACGCATATCATTTGAAAAGACTCGCAATCTTTTAGGTACGTCTTTTACTTTACATTAGATCATGTGGCGGCCGCCAGATAATTAAGAGTGGCGGCCGCCAGATAAATGGTACAATTATTCTCGCGCTTTTGCAAAAAAATATATCCATCAGTATCCAGTGGCACTATCCGTCTTCCGTACCATTGATACAAATCCACGAGTGAAAAGAAATTGTGAAATTTCATAGACGTCGACGGTCGGGTGGGGTTGGAAATTAGGGCGGAGTCAGCAAAACAGAGCTTTTCATTGGCCAACGGCTTAATGACCGTCTTACGAACGTGCAAAACGCATAAACACTGATAATACCACCGCGTAAAGCCCGTTCGTTTGCAGTCACGGCGCGCCAACAATGATAACATAATTACCACTACAGATAAACTGGACGATTTCCTGCTGATATTATATTCTTAGTGCGGGTAGGGTTATTCATCCGCGTTGTTCATAAAACTGTATAGAGTTTAAGTTGTGTGTACACTATACCCATCCCTCCCTGGGATCGCCGCCCATGCCATTGGGCATGTACATTAACATTCTGCCAATCCATCGTTGCAAAAA
This sequence comes from Crossaster papposus, assembly GCA_037893245.1. Lineage (NCBI taxonomy): Eukaryota > Metazoa > Echinodermata > Asteroidea > Velatida > Solasteridae > Crossaster > Crossaster papposus. The sequence continues at coordinate 195,753 of JBAIAA010000566.1, read as the reverse complement.
CCTCTGCCCGTACATAAGAACAAAAATTCGTGTTAAATGAGGGCGCTGCCTGCCTGCCTGCCTGCCTGCCTATAAATGAAATAGAGAACATCTACAAAACGCCACCAAAATAGGTTGTATACACATTATGGCCGAGTTCGGGCGGTCCGTTCTTGACACGCGAACTCTGTTCTCGATCGCGCTCGAACGGCGGGAACGCGACCCGTGAACATTGCACTCGGAACAAGAACACACACCACCTATCCACCAGGGTTTTGCAAGAACAAGTTACGCGTGTCAAGAATAGACCACCCGAACTCGGCCTATAGTTCTATGGGTACCCCACACTTTCTTCGCATCTACACTGATCCAGTTAATTTAATACTGAATTAGGAAAAAGATGAAAGCAACCCGTGTACCTTTTACAATTTACCTTTATTTCTTTTCAGACACAAATTGGAAACGAATATTGCTAAGGTCTGCATACTCGGCACTGGTGCTATTCGTGGCTGCCTCTGTGCCGAGTTTTCCAGTTTATCTGTCGGTCGTTGGGGGCGCCCTGGCAGCAACCGTCAATGGCATTCTTCCAAGTGTTTTGTACCTTAAACTATGCAGTATTGCACCCCCAGAGGGCGCCAAGCCAGAGTAAGTATTAATTTACCCAACTACATGTACATAATAGTTCACTTCATTACTGCGTTTGTTTTACCATAGCTCCATGGTTTTACACACCTTTGTGTTATGCAAATTGTGCTCCAATGATATGCCACTGGGCTTGGATCCCATGTTTGGTTTGTATTTACAACACGGCAAAACACTAACGGCAAACAATGAGTTCATCAGAGTCGGTATTTTTTTGTGCAACCAGGCTCAGTACAAGTTCAACTATCCTCCAAATTTAAGTTGTATTCTTTCTCTTTCGTTTATGCAGGGGTCCTTTAAGATGGTACAAGATCCTTGTTATTTGTTTCGTCATTGTGGTGTCTTGTTTAGTGGGACTAACGTCGACCATCTCCGGTGTGTACAATGTGCTACACGGCACCCACAATGCAACGTTACCGTGCTATGTCCCACACTAGGCACAACCGCCATCATATTTATCCCTTAATAAAACATATTTTACTAAACACGCCAACTATCAATAGGAATTAAACAAGAAATAAACGCTCGCATCTGCCTTTAAAACTAATTTTCCGTCTTCCAGTATAAATTCCTTGCGTCAAAATGTTATATAACCGACTAAAGTAACGAGTCTTGTTTTATTTATTTTATTCATACAATCCATGTTGATACAAAATATTGTTACATTAAAATAGCAGCAATTAGAAACTGATTGTGATGAGGTGTTCTTTTTCTTATTTAACTTACAAACTGACATAATTGCGTCAATATTTTCAGAATAACGTTCGTGATAAGGTTCGTTCCAAAAATATGTAACTAAATCCATTCGGTATAAACGGGTCCGGACAGGATTAAACAGCGCGCTCAACTTCTAGTCCGGGCGCAGGTTGATTCAGGGGGGGGCGGAGGGGGGGCCCTTCGAGACTGTGATTGCGAAACGCTGATGTACCGTCCATTCTCAAAATAGGGGGGAACAATTTTTTTAAGCGAAAAATAAAGAGTTTTTAGCATCCAATCTTAACATCTTGTCTTTTGTAGTTGTAAAAGGTTGTTATTTACCTTAATTTTTATCATCCAATGACAAAAATTGTAATGAAAATAAAAAAAGCAGTCGAAAAAAATTAAGCGTTGACGTACCGTTGATGCGCGTGGAGATTGTGCACAAATACTCAAACGACGTTAACAAATACCTCCCCTAAAAAGGGCAATAATAATCCATAAATTGTGAAAAATCGTGCTTCGAACCCACTCATTTTTTTCTATGGATACGTTAAAAAAGGATGTAGCAGTGATATACTGAATTTTTAAAAAGATCTGCCTGTGAACCCCTTGCGTTTTATCGTGTTGTTTTCGAACGAAAATGGCAGAAAATGACATCGCCCCAAAAAATATTCGTGTAGACCGTGCCTGTGTACCTGGCTTTGCGGACGTTGCATGAATCACTGAATTCGGAGAGCGATACACGGAGCAAATTTGTACGTGTTTCAACGGTGCGCTTCGCGGTAGCGATCTGTACGTATTTACTGTATGAGATGTGTGGCTCATGAGCGTGGAAGAATGAATGAGATACATTTCAACGTTGGTGGCGCACTTTGTTGGGCCCCCCCTCCGCCCCCCCCTGGGTTGATTGAAGCACGGACCATTTACTACAAATGTCTATGGTTTGTAAATATAAAGCGGGCACAAAAGTCGGGTACATTTTGAAATAAAAACAGAAGACATAATACCAGACATAGACGGTAGCCCCAGACACCGACTCGGAATCGGTGATGGAGGGACTTGGAATCAGTCTAGTCCCCAATTCTAACCGCATAGCGACTATGGAGGGCGGTATTTATCCGCTGGCAAACGAAGAAAAAAAATGGCAGACGACAGACCTGTTGCTAATGAAAACAATCGGGATCCAGAGCCGATTGAAAATGGACTAGACAGCACTCACAGTGACCACCAAAATGGGTGTGATACACCTGGTAGTGGTAGAGCGGAAGGAGGTGGCAGCCTTAGAGATTTTATATCAAGGAATTACAACGACCAAAGAGTGAGTAAATAAAAAAATTAACCAAAGACAAACTAGTCCGTACCGAGTTACTGTCTGGACCCTAGTCTAGTTATCGCTTTTTTAAACATTTGGACATTATTTGGCGCTACTACTACTAACGCCAGATAATGTCCAAATGTTCAAAAAGCGATAACCAAACATGCACAGCAACTCCCGCAAAGCAAAGGAACTTTACCAATACCATTATGAAAAATGAAAAATGATAAATAGCTAACGTTAGTTACTGTAAATACTACTACTACTAGTACTAGTACAGTTGTTTTCTAGTTCCGGATTTTTCCTAATTCCGGATCGCTTCAAATAAAAGCCTACCTCTTACGGCTTGGTCTCCAATACTATTTTTTTAGATGAAGTGCATTTTGAAAAGAAACATACAAGCTTCTTGATACATAAATATCTTTTCAATAAAATATCCAGAAAAGGAATTCTGGCTAGATTTTTGACTCGTACTTTGACATGTTTGGACGGTTTGTAGAAATCACGGGAGCCGCAAAACCACGAACAAATATTCTGCGACATGTCACTCAAAACGTTTGATTTCATTTATGCCATTTTGCAGTCTACAGTTGTATAAAACTCATGCATCGATTATTTGTTGAGTAAAAATAAGTCTAAAAGTCTCCAGTATTAAAAAATCTGACAAAGACTGAACGTATATCTTTTCCTAGTTCCGGATCGCGTGTAAAATACATGCGTCAACTACACGCGCGCAAGCGTTTTCATATGACGTGTTCTGCGATGTGATCGGTCAACGTTTATCGGCTCGTTGCCGCGCCACACATGTATCGGTCGCGCACGCTACACGGACAAAACATTTTAAAACATTTCCTTGCAAGTCTTCTTTTTTAACTTTATTGGAAGTGGAAGTATTTGAAATGTATTTTAAACTGTATTTATATAAACTAATGAATACTTTATCAGAAATATAGGCTTGATTCGGGTTGGTTCTAGCGTGATTATTTTTCATGTACGAAGCAGTTTTTCACCCGATCCGGAATTGGTTAAACCGATCCGCAACTAGGAAAAGTGATGTCGGTATATTTGACGTCGTATTTTCAAATTAAGAAGAGCATAAATATCGAAACAAAAACTGTAGTTTCTCCATTACTACTAAACCTATTTCATTCGAATTTCGAGGATTAGACTTGCCGAAAACAGCCTGAATTGTTTTTGCGATCCGGAACTAGGAAAACGTCTGTATTACTAGTATTACTACAGGAAAAGTTTCTAAAAATGCATTATACTACCCAAAGCTGCTGTACTTTTTACCAAGTAAGTTTTTATTGCTAATAATTTTTGGAGTAATTACAAAACGTATACGATCCCTTGAAAATTAAAATAGGCATAATCCCTCTATTAAAACTAATGAACAGATATCTGGCTTGTGCATGCACAGGTCTCTGGCACAGAGATGTCACAGGCTGACGAAGAGAGGAGAAATAACTTCTTTCAGCGGGCAATCAGCGAAAGTCAACGGTGAGTTTACACTTTTGTCTTGGGTTTTGTTTTGTTGTTATTGTTAGCCAATTAATTTTATTGAAAAACAGCTGCAGAGGCATTTTGGGGTTAGGGTTATCAAGGTTATGTGTCGCAAAAATAATCTTTACAGTACAAGACAAATTAGGTCAACCTCCCCCCCCCCCTGTTTTTGAAATAAAAACCAAGCATTCAGCCTGTAGCTCCAGTTGGAGCTTATCAAATCAAGATCAAGCCAACACAGTATGGAAGGTAATTACGTGTGTACACATAATATCTGGTTAGTCCTGTATTTCTGGGGACTTGCGACAGTCAGTTCCCTTGTGTCTTTTATTGGTAGTAATTCATTATTCATAAATACCGGGGACAGTTTAGGCATTCCTATTGGTCGAGAGCCCGTCACGTGGCCGGTATTAAACGGACGATAAAGACATGGCTGGAAGTGTTTAAAACCAGCTGGCAACAAAACCCTTTTACGCGATGTCGCATTATACCCGTCCCCAGGGCTCACTTTATTTCCAACCGTACCTCGTCTTCAATAGTAAAAGCAGGTAGTGTTGGGTGCGTACAGCTCGACACCCTGGGAACGAGGTTGCCAACAGCAAGGCAGTAATAGTCTGGTTCATAGTAATTATTTCTTTTTTTTGACATCAGAATGAGTGCTGAAGTTGATCGCTATCAACAGAGACACGAGGCCCTACAGACGGAGCTAGGCGCAGGCAACCTGCATGCCTGGACCATGGAGCATGCGTCACAGGTCACCGTGACCCTACCCAGTCATCCACAGTCAGCGATACCAGAACTTGTGGAGTCCATGGAGGCATGTACATGGTCCCTTCTGGATGAGGACATTTTTGTGCGAGTGATTATTACAATTAATATCCCACTGGGGATTAGTAGTAAACAAAATCAAAGTTTGAGGATGAATTTGAAAAAATAGTTCTACCTAAAATCGTTTTGCTTTGTTTCTTAGATTTAAAAAAATGTTGTTTAGTCGTTTTATTTGATTGATTCTGTCGAAGTATCTTTCAATGGTATAATACACTGATACACCATTGGAAACTGCTTGAATTATCAGGATTGGGGGTGGGTTGTATTTTATAGTAAATATCGTTTAAACTGACCTGTCCGAAGTTTTACAATCTCTGATGTCGAGAAAAAGCAAGAAAATTGATGTTATTTTATTTTTCAATCAGCGTCGGGCAGTTGTTCGCGATTTCGCAATCGCCATCTGGCGATCCCCAATTCTTTTTATATAACCATTTTCAGAACATCTAGCTGGATGCCTAGAATCATTAATTACTTTGAAATAAGTAAGATATTTCTTAATTGGCAAATAAACCTTTAAGCCTTGATTTTAAAATGTGTAAACACAGCATCTTATGTGGTTACGTTTTCCACCGATTCTCTAGAAAAAGTGCAGATTGATTCAATGCCTGCATGTAAAGCTCAAAAAAACGAACTTCTGTAATAGTGCGTTATTTACTTCTAGTTGTCTTGTTTATAAGGAACTGTTGGAGTTAATGGATCATTTCTGTACGTGTGTCTGTTTTCCAAAACATTAAAAGGGGTTGGGGAGATGAGAGTTGAATGTCCCACATATCAACAATGGGAAAACAACCGGTATTCTAACCATTTTGAAAATGGCAAACTATTCTTATGCATTTGAAGGGATCGTATACGTTTGGTAATTGGAACCCATTGTTTGTTTCAATCCTATATAGTTAGATATATACACCATAAAACTAACCTGTAAAAATTTCATTTCAAAAGGTGGTAGCGATTTTGAGATATTGCCGAAAATCTGGAGCGGTTATGTCCAAGCAGGAAGAATAATCTGCATTGGAATACACAATCTGAGAAACGTCACTGCAGTTACGCTTCTCAGATTCAAATTTTTGGGGATAAAAAGTGAAATGTGAAAAGTTTCAAAAAATGCATTATACTATCCAAAGCTGCTGTACTTCTTATCAAGTGAGTTTTTATTGCCAAAATTTTTTGGAGTAATTACCAAATATGTACGATCCCTTTAAAGGAAAACAAACATGACTGCTGTCGAAATTGGTCAAGTTTCATCAATTCACTCTTATAATTCTTAGCAACAGAAATACCAGCCTATTGTCTGTTATGGAAATGAAGGCACAATATATATATTTAATTACAAAGAGGACGGATTATAAAGTCAATGAATCCTATGTATACAATTATTTGTACATCTATAATAGTGTATTTCACTTAGCTAAATACACTTCTTCAGAAATGAATGTGGGGACGGCTTCACTGATCTCTACACAACATCAAATTTGAAAACATAATTCTAAAACATAACACTTGCCTGTGTACACGCAGTCGTGAACCACATAACGATCGAGACTCGATATTGTGTTTTCCTTTATTCCTACGTTATACCCAATCCCCATTGCTTTGCGCTTGCACCGTCGATCGAGGACCGAATTTTTCCATTCATACCGCCGACCGAGGGGCTTTTGTTTCCTTTGTTCTCGGTCGTTATGTGGTGCCGGAACACACATTCATGCCTTAAACTTTAATGGGAAAGGCAGTGAATGAACAATACTCTGGTCAACTCACTTTGACCATTTAGTGGTAACTACTCTATGGTATACTAATCACACAGGTAATACATGTAGTTCTGCTGGTAGGATTTAAAGGTAGGATACACCATTGGTAATTGCTTGAATTATCATGAATGGGTGGATTTGGGGGCTGTATTTTATAGTCAATATATCGTTTAACTGACCTGTTCGAGGTTTTATGATCAATTGGATGCTGAGAAAAGCAAGAAAAACAGCGTATGTTTTTTTTTCGCGATCGCGAATTTGTTTTTATAAAATTTAATTACAGGATATCTAGCGCAATCCTTTTGCTGAATGCCTACAATCATTATTGACTTTAAAATAAGAAAGTAGTAATTTGTTTCGATATCTGCAAATGGTATATCTTACCTTTAAGTCCATAAGCCTGCCATTATCCTAAAACTTGCCATCTGATACACTTGAGGCACCAAGAACCACCCGACATTGAATGTTATGTAAGGCCTAACTAATCTCTTGAAGAAAATTCTACAAAGTCTCTCCAAGGGTCTCATGCTAGTCTTAACCGACAAAAGAAAAGCAAATCCTGGTTTGCAAAAATTAAAGAAAATGATTTATACACATACATGTGTACATATAAATGGGTTGGTAGATTTCCCCTATGACTTTTCACACACTCTACAGGATAGAGTTAAGACTAAGCCTGCAAGTTTGCGGTTTTAAAATTATCTGTTAATGGTTAAGTGTAACCGAGGTTCAAAGAAAAACAAAGAAACAAAAGTCTTGGTGTTTTTTTTATAATCTTATGTGTTACCATGTAATTTGGCAAAAATTTCACTAATTTAAAGATGGGAATCGCAAACAAAAATGATATACATGTATCCAAGTTTGCCGTTTTAAAATTATCTGTTAACGGTTAAGTGTAACCGACGTTCAAAGAAAAACAAAGAAAAAAAAGGCTCGAAGGTTTGTTTATAATCTTATTTGTTAATACCGCGCAAATAGCAGAAATTTCGCTAATTTAAAGATGGGAATTGCAAACAAAAATGATATACATGTATCCAGACAGGGAAACAAAATTCCCCTACTCTTATACAGTGTACTATGCTCAAAAAATGGAAGGTTCGATTTAAACAAATTAGATTAAATGTAACCGTGTAACCGCTGCAGGCTTAGTTAAAGGTAGGATACACCATTGGTAATTGCTTGAATTATCATGAATGGGTGTATTTGGGGGGTTGTATTTTATAGTCAATATCATTTAACTGACCTGTACGAAGTTTTACAATCGTGGATGCCGAGAAAAGCACGAAAAACAGCGTTTGTTTTCAACCGGCGTCGAGCATTTATTCTTATGTTATTTTAGTTTTTTCGCGATCGCCGTCCAGGGATTTTTCGGCGATATTTTTCGGAATAATTACAGGATATCTAGCGCAATCATTATGCCTAGAATCATTATTTACTTTCAAATGAGTAAGATATTTCTTAATAATTCGGTAATAAATATTTTTGATATCTGCAAATGGTGTATCCTACCTTTAAGACGAGTACAATCATCTTATAACAGCCCATCTTCACTACAATGGGAATAGCTATATGTACATATAACCAAGTTAAGGACGGATTTTGATTTTGATTAGACTTAGTTCTGGACAGCCATGAGTGATGATGGGGGTTGATTGCGGATGGTCCTGGTGGGTGTGCCTAAGGCTCGTCTGTCGGCCTGGGGTCTGGGCTGAGCTTGTCGCATTGCTGCTTCCAGAGTTTGCTACGAAAGAAAACCAAAACAAATGGTACACCACAAAATGCCTCAAGACAATTGTATAACAAGCCTGCGAGTCGAGTTAAGTCATTAGGTCGCGAGTAGAGTAGAGTGTTCCTGAAAATGACTTGCCAATACTGATAACATTATTGCAGGACGATTGCAGGGAAGTTGTTCAGAATCCTGCAACTTATACCCGATACAATGTGCAACTTTTCCTTATCAGTGGAGTTATTCAGTTTAACCAGTTCGCGCCAGATGACGTATATAAACGCAAAGTTTTCCCTAAATTCAAAACGGATGACGCATAAACATTCCAAGTTCAAGTTCGGAAATGTCTGTCAGCAGCGAGCAAGGCCGGAAATGCGTGGGTGTGTTTCCCGGCACTATCGGCCTGAACACGTTTCGGATCGAGTTTTCGTAAAAAATAATCCCGCCCCTCGGCTCGGTGATGTTAAAATAATCCCGGCGCGAACTGGTTAATAAATGGAAAGGAATGCAGTGGTTCACTAGAAAACTCTGAACAAAAATATATGGGGAGTCCATTAACCAGGTCCCATTTCTGAAAAAAAAAAAAAACTTCAGATTTTATGGAATGTTCGTTCTTTTCTTACGCGTCTATCTGTGCGTATCCTGGCGTTGTAGAAGGAGGCAGAGTCGGGATTCTCCATCAGAAGCTGCGACTCGAGACGTTCAAATTTCTCTCCCTCATCCTCGGGCTTAAGAAAAAAAACCACCAAATGAGTGAATGTTTTTAGTTCAGACAATCTTGGGAATTAGGTAGTAAAGACTAACATTTGGTTGTGTTGATAGTTTCATATTTAGGTTACAGATTTTGTTTACAAATGTGACCTGTTCCCACGAAACCCGGACAAAGTCGCACCGGTCAATTTCGAGTAAAACGGCGTGCAAAGTAATTTGGGGTGGAATCGCCCATTTTGTTTTAATTTTGGGATGACCGTCTTCTTCACATATTCATCTATCATTTTACTCTAAAAATAAAATAAATCTGTTAAAGTAAAAGTAATCGTGCGCTGATGCGTGTACCGTACATGTGCATTGCATTTACCGTGTGTTTGTTGAGTTTTCTTTCTATGAACACAAAGCTGGTTTTCTCGTAAAAAAAGTTTTATGGGTCGGGTGAAGCTGGTGTCTGAATCCCTTCTCGTGGGATTTTAACCCTCCTATATATAGTGCAGTTGCCATAGAATTGTCTGACCTTTCAAAACCTTTCAAGTTTCCTGGACTGAAAAGTTTTGAAAGGTGAGAAAACTGTCTGACAAAAGGGACCTATGTAAGATTTCAAAAGGTAAAACAACTCTCTGAACAAACTGGTGTCAGAAAAAAAATTCCTTTTCAAGTTTCTTGAACTGAAATGTTTTGAAAGGCAAGAAAACTGTCTGATATGAACAATTTCGAAAGGTAAAACAACTTTCTGAACAAACTGGTGTGAGAATAAAAATACCTTTCAAAAGGTATTGAAAGGTGTAGTAGTGCAGTAGCAACATTTGTAAAAGGTTCATACTTTTATAGCCATTTTGTCAAGTAAGCAGATTTTGAAAGGTTTTGAAAGGTGAAACCATAGGAGGGGTATGGAAGAATAAACTATACAAATTATACATCATTGGAAAGCTGAATAACTAGAGAATTTAAAAATAACCAAAACTTATTTTTTTATTTTTTGCTACTTTGTCCGGGTTTCGTGGGAACAGACCACAAATGGTACTGGAAATAGTCCAAAATGATGTGCTAAGCGCTCACTTATGAGCAATTGAACCCGCCATTATAATAAACATTTCATGAAATCTTCCAAACTTGTTAAAGTTCTAGGAATAACATTTAAAGCTACAGTAGAGCAATAATATCTGTATAACAAGTAAGCTTTCCAACAGTATTTTGGTTGGTTACTTTTTGAATAAATGCAAAAGGTATAGTTTAGCTTTAAGGACGTTTAATTTATTCTACTCACAGTGTCTGCATTATACATGGTGCCTGATCTTACACCAAAGCCTGCCTGAGCACTGGTGTGTTGGTCATCACTACTTAGGAAACAATCCGAATACCAAGTGTCAAATTCTACAAAGAAGACAAAAATATCGACATTGGCAACATGTTACAACCTATTACGGCGTGCAAAAATGACAGAGATATAGTAGAGTCCAACACAAGTCCAGGAATGAGATTCTTCCGACTTTTGGATTTTGACTTTCCGACTTTTATTGGGCTCCGACCATGGAAAATTGACATTTGTGACCTGGCACCACGAAATAAGCAGAAAGTCGCACATAGCCAAAATGAGTTATTGGCCGAAACGTCCATTTTTCAAGTGGGAGGTCGGTTTAGAATTGTTAACGTTTTTAAATACAAAATATCCCAAAATCATTTCCCAAAATTGTATAGCTCAATTAAAACTCTAAAGTGTATTTTTTGGTGGCTGAATTGCACTGAGTGATAGTATAGTTTGCACGGTTCACAGACTTTGAACTCCGATTTTTCTAAAAACAAAGGAGCATGACTTCAGCAATTTCAAAAGAGTATAGCGACGGCTAGGAATAAGCTACAGCAACACACAATACATCATTTGAAAGCTTAGAACTTCTTCTTTCTAGAAATGTAATAATGTCAATTTTGTTATTTTGCGACTTTCCACCCATTTTGTGGTGCCAGGTCACATATACTCTGATTATTTATCTCTCACCTGTGATCAGCCTTTGTCGACACTGATCCACAAGTTTCTGGCAGTACTGCACCTCAGACTTGACCTGGCGTAGTTCATCGTAGTCCTGTCTGTAAGCCGCCTTCAACTCCTTCAGCTTACGAATCAGCTGGAATTCCTCCTCGGAAATCACCATTTCACCGTTTTCAGTAGCAAAATCTCCTATTGGGAAGAAAAAGAGGTGAACATATGGTGCAAAGCTCATCAAAATCCAGTAAATATCACCCACAATTTGTAGCTACACGTAGTTCATATTTGACTTGTTACCACAAAATAAACTGAAAAGTCGAAATAAAAGGCCCAAATGGTTGGCTTCCATGTAAACTGTGAGTTTTTTTTCTACCTTCATTTGATTAATTCATAATATTTATTTACTTTTTTCAGGTATCAAGTGTGCACAGGAAATGGGTCAGATTTAAGTTAGCCCATTCAAGGTAATCCTGGCAGTCTTCATCAGCAAATTAGGTGGCCAAGTCACAAATGACTGTCAGTCAGTCAGACATTAACCAGTTCGCGCCGGATAACGAATATAAACGCAAAGTTTTCCCCAGATTCAAAACGGATGACGCATAAACACGCCACGAGCAAGGACGGAAATGTCTGTCAGCAGCGAGCAAGGCCGGAAACGCGTGGGTGTGCTTCCCGGTACTATTGGCCTGAACACTCCTCGGATCGAGTTTCGAGTTTCACTGACTGGTTAAGTCAGTCAGTGAGATAGGTACAAAGAGGGTACAAGCTAGGCTGGCCCTCTGTGACCAGGACAGAATCCTCCTGTCTGCCTCCAGGCCAACCAATGCGCTTACCCTGCTCAGCTCGGTCATCCCTGACTTTGTCAATGGCCTGCCGCGTCTGATCAATTTCCTCCTTCGTCATGTTGATAGTCTTGGCCAGGTCCCGACACTGCTTCTTTTTAGTTCCAAGAATATCTGGATTAATAAAAAAAGCATAGAAACTTTAGACTCTTTTGGTTATAAATGCCACCCTTGGGTTCAGATTGGAAGCAAGATATGATGGTCACAAATATTGGAATTTCAAAGACTACCACTTCTCCAGAAATCTTCTGAAACTTTTCAGTGTTTTCAAAAACCATATAGTGATGTGATTGCCGAGTACTTTGTTCGTGGTCTTTTAAGATATTTACAAATTAAAGCTGAGAATTAGGGGTTTTTTTTGCTGGAAATTGTAATTTCAATACTTGATTTAGAACTTCCACATGTAATTTTATAAGAATTGTATACCAAGTGTCATTTGAGTCCGTTTGATGTACTGGTTACATTCCTCGCCTTCCACCGCTGTTGCCTGGATTTGATTCCCGACCTGGTCCACGTGTGGATTGAGTTTTCAGTTCCTACCTGATTCCATGGGTTTCTCCTCAGAATATTTCTTTGGGGTTTTCCTCCCACCTCTAAAACTGTACCTTCATCTTGTTGTCTTCTCTAGCTTTGCGAGTTTCTTAAGGCTTGCGAACTTACAGTGCATCTAGGGGAGTCCTTGAGGATTCCTTGGTAATAGTACCAGACATATAATAATACAAATAATAATAATCTGAGAGGTTGTGAGCTGTAGTATGTAAGAATAAATCTCCTACCTTTGTTCTCCAAGAGTATTCTATTAATCTCGCTCCCTCTCTCATGCTTGAACTCCTCAAAGGCGACAGTACGCAGCGGTGGTGTGCTGGCCCGTGGTGGCTGGGGCAGCTCCGACACACGTCCTCCTGAGCCGGCCGCTGACGCAGTCTCAGCACGCACAGCCGACTCTCTCATCTCCAGGGGAGCCATGCGGACTGGCGAGGACTGCTCCGTTGGATGGGTGCTTGGTGCGGGACTAGTGATTCCCTGGGGCACCTTGGCAGGTTGCGGGCTGTGAATTTGGAGGAAAGGAAAGTCGTGTTTACTTCAGGCTTGGGGTTAATTTCATGGAGCTGCTGATAAGCACACAAATCTGCTTAGCACCAAGTCTTACTCAGTAAAAAACAGTTCATTAGCCAAAACCCTATGCTAGTTGAATACTATTCACAAACAATTTACATCACCTGAAAATAACCCTGTTTTTGCCAAGAATTTGTTTGTGTGTTCTTAGGGGTGCGATGCTTAGAGTATAAAGAAGGTTGTATCAAATATTTGTATGGAGCTAGGCCTAATTTGTTTTCTTGTTTCCAAAAATAAGTCACAAAACTTGACAATCTGTCACTCAGTCTCATTTTTATTATTATTTGATACAATTTTGTACAATATAATTTTATTATATGCTTTAAAATAGACATTTCATGATCTCTATATAAGCTCTACGCTTTCCTCAAAACGACCTTTTAGTTTTTGCTAAAATCATTTTTGAAATGCGTTTCTTACAAAGAGATAAAAATTGGATTTGGGGTTTGGGACAAACCTTGCCCTGTCTTTGCCCTTCTTGGTTCTGGCTTTCTTGGCAGACACAATGGCCGAGTGAGTGGGCTTGGCCGACGAGGGTGCTACACCCAGGCCGAAACCCTGGCCGTCTACTTCACCGACGTAGGTAGCCCCTCCATTGTCATCAAACACCACGCCAGCCTGTTATAAGGGTGACACAACAGGAGTTAGTGATGTGAAGGAAAAAAATACCACATTTGACATTTAATAAGAGATGTGTTATTCAGTAACAGGGAATTGAACATCTATGACTTCCTATCAGCCATGTAGAAGGTTTACCATTGGCAAAATGTGTTATGTATTTGGTACACAGTGGTTGATATGCAACTACAGACTAAAGTGTACCAACACCAAAGACACTTCGAAATACCACACTAAGTTTAAATAATGAAGTGTATGACTTCACACATCAAGAGTACATAACATTCAAATCAGAACAAATCTGACAATCTTCTAAGTTATGTTTCACTTAGGGAATAAAAACTTGCCGTAATTTCATCTTTCCCAAGTTATTTTCTCTTTTAACTCAACTGTTTTAACTATCACAACCTATTGATAAACCAACCCCATTCCTCTCTTATAACATATCGAGTTCTGATAGGTGGTTGTTCCGTGTTGGCACTGAGAGAGGGAGGTTTAATTACGTTAATGTGATTGGCTCTTATGGAGAAATCTCGGATGAAATACACAGCTCTGTATATTAAGCCTTTTAGAGAATGTATGGTTATTGATTTTGTATAAATACAGTAAAGATAAATTTTAATAAAATGTTTTTTGTTCCTCTTCCAAGAGGGTGGGCTACCCTTTACTAGGACTGCTGGATTCAGCATTCCAATCCCATCGTATTATGTTGGATTGATTGATTGATTGATCCTATCCACGATTACTCAATATTTCCTGAGCGCACGCACAGATAAAAGCAAATATTTCACCTTCTGGGCAGCAGCCACAGCGGCTGGGTCCATGCGGTCGATCAGCGTGTACTTGCCCCTCAGTCTAGCCTCCACGTCTTGCTCCATTAAGCCCACGATACTCTTGAAGGAGGAGAAGACCGTCTGGATCTGACGGACGTTGACCACGTCCATCTCATCGATGACACCGTCCAGGTACCGCCGGGCCTGGCTCTGGATCTCAAGCTGCTGGGCGTCAGACAGGGGCTCATAGTTGACCTGACTCCTGTTGGCCTGGACATATATGGTAGAAGAGAAAGGATCTAAGATGCAGTCCAGTGGCAGATTGACAGGGTTGTCGGATAGGGGTACTTAAGTGGTCTAAACTCCCCTCTCAGATTGCCAAAATTAGGGAAATCATTCAGAAAAACACCACGAATGCCTTAACCAGTTCGCGCCGGATGACGTATATAAACGCAAATATTTCCCCAAATTCAAAACGGATGACGCATAAACACGCCCAGTTCAAGTTCGGAAATGTATGTCAGCAGCGCGCGAGGCCGGAAATGCGTGGGTGTGCTTCCCGGCACTATCAGCCTGAATCCGCTTCGGATCGAGTTTCGTTAAAAATATTCCCGCCCGTCGGCTCTGCGATGTTAAAATAATCCCGGCGCGAACTGGTTAAACTCCCCCTTGGCAGCTAGAATCCCATCTTAATCCAAACCTGAATCCACTGGTGTAGATGGAGGCTTTGTAAGTTGTATTCTTTTATAAACTGATCTTAGCTGTAAATATCTTGGCTTCTTGGCTAAGATGTAATGACAAACTGCTACAACTGTTAATGTTACAATTGGTTTGTCTAAAACTAAGGTAATATAAATTCTGAAAACACTCTGAAAACACTCTGAAAACACTCTGAAAACACTCTGAAAACACTCTGAAAACACTCTGAAAACACTCTGAAAACACTCTGAAAACACTCTGAAAACACTCTGAAAACACTCTGAAAACACTCTGAAAACACTCTGAAAACACTCTGAAAACACTCTGAAAACACTCTGAAAACACCTATCAGATACCTTCCTATAAAGAACTAACATTTGTTATAATTTAATTTGTACGTCCTTAAGGATACGAGAAAACCAAGCCAAGAGTAACAAAACAGATTCGGATCCTTTGATATACTCTTGGACAGGATTAAAAAGGCATACGTTTTAGTTAATTTGTGGTGTTTTTTTTTTTATTTAAGTTTTCTTACTAGTGTATCGTGCATCGCCAGCTCGTGCTTCAGATGCTCGATTTCCTTGCCGAGTTTCTTGACGAGCACCACAGGATCAAAGAACTCGTTGACGGCCGGCTCAATGCTGATGCCCCGCATGCGGATGGCAAAGCGCAGTGTGGATATAGTCTCCTCAATCTGTGCCGCCTCGCCCCACACATTGGCAATCAGTAAGGTGTTGCAATAACCACCTAAACACAGCAGAAAAAGGGAAAATCTTTGTCGAATTTCCAGTCATTAACTCATTAGTCTCTGTAAAGGCCAATCCAGCAAATAAAATACAAAGATATTCTTTTAGTTGACGCCCATTCCAAGCGTCTCGGTAAAAGCGTCCCAGGAAAACGTACATCCGGCCCCCTACTGCGATTTCATGCTACACAAGACACCGCGCATGCGCTCTTTGCATTGTTTACGTGCGCGCGCTGATGCATGCACATCGCATAGTGATCACATTCGCCCTCCTGAGTCATTATAATGACAGCTCGGCTACTTCTCCCGCGGTCTCGATAACAAATTTCCCGTGTCGAAAGTCAAAGTCCAAGTGCGAACAGTGGTAACATTTGACCATTTTTTATTTTACCATCGTCTCAGTAAAACCTTCCCAACAAAAAGTCCAGTGCGAACACGGCTTTAGTCTCAAGTTTAAATCGAACCTGGTACCAGGGGCCTGGTGGGTAAATTACGGACACGAATTGAGAGACATGCCTGCTTACCGAGTGAGTCTTTGAGAGCATGAGTGAGTTTGGTCTGTCTGTAAGGTATGTGATCCCGTTTCTTGTCGGCCAAGGCAATGATGGTCTGCTCCAGGAAGGTCAGGGACTTGTTGATAAACATCGCCTCTTGCTGGATCTTGCCCTCAGACTGTAGATGTACAGGAAATGTGGAATTAAAATTCAAACTGCCAGTTTTATTGGACTTGTATTATTTTCAAGAGTTTCTACTTTGGGCTTCTTTAATCCTCTAGAAAAAGTTTTTCTTTGGGGTTGCTTTTGTGCATAAACAGATCCCTCTGGCAGTGGCTGGTGCAGGTTTACTTGTTCCAGGTGTATACATTCCTGACTATGAAGGGGGGATAAGAAATTAATTATTCTTAGGCCACAAATCTTTCCAAACTTATTATTCTAGAGTAAAGTTTGTTTTCATTCGAAAT
This sequence comes from Crossaster papposus, assembly GCA_037893245.1. NCBI lineage: Eukaryota > Metazoa > Echinodermata > Asteroidea > Velatida > Solasteridae > Crossaster > Crossaster papposus. The sequence continues at coordinate 178,864 of JBAIAA010000566.1, read as the reverse complement.
CTTATTCAAAAATTTAAATCAATTGTATTTTAACAATTTAAAAATAAATCAAATCTCATTAGAAGAACATCAATTCCTTTTTTACATTGATGAGGACAATCCATAGGGTTTGTGTGCTAAGGAAATTAAATCTCTCTAAACTCAAACTCAGAACATTCTAAAATTATAAATCTTCAACATCACCCTAATTTGTCTTCTTCTACATTTTCTTTCATTATACCCTAATCCAATTCTACCTCTAGACCCCTTTACTGAAGACCCAACGTGCTTTGGGGACACGGAAATGTCCCCACTACACAAACAAAAGAACCTGTCCCCACAACTAGGTGGAGGCTAGAACATTGACTTCTTAAACAAACATAATAACAGAAGACTGCAAGAAGGCCTATACATAATAATACAACAAGACAAATAACATACCCCAGTTTTTCCGAGCCTTTCTGAACCTGCTAGGTCCACCAGGTTGAGCTTGCTCTTCATGTACTTGGCTGTGGAGTCTGTGCGGGACCGCGACTCCACGTGGATTGTGAATATGCAGTGGGAACGGGACGAGGCCTGGTTGAGGGTGTGCGAGGCAATGGCTCGGTTGGTCTCGCCCTGGGTAGTTTAATACAAAACAAGCCTCGGTTATTGAAATGAAGAAAAGTCCATCGTCAAGCCATCAATTCACAGATCAGTTTTAACCAGTTCGCGCCGGGATTATTTTAACATTACCGAGCCGAGGGGCGGGATTATTTTTTAACGAAACTCGATCCGAAGTGGGTTTAGGCCGATAGTGCCGGGAAGCACACCCACGCATTTCCGGCCTTGCTCGCTGCTGACAGACATTTCCGGCCTTGCTCGTGACGTGTTTATGCGTCATCCGTTTTGAATTTGGAAAAAACTTTGCGTTTATAAACGTCAGACCAGACTGGTTAAGATTCTTTTTTTGTTTTACCTCAAAGAGCAAGTTGAGTGCCTCCTCCTCATTCTGCGCAATATGCAGGGACAGCCCCTTGATGTTGACCCCGAACTCGTCCTCGCTAATGGTCATCATTTGCAGCCCCTGGATGGCGTCCGGTAAGGTGCTCAGAAGATCAAACATGGTTTCATTGTAGATCTCCAGGTAGGAAATGCGGACGGTCACCGCCTGCTCGCCTCGCTCCTCAATTTCTTTGTAGACCTGTAACAGATCAGGAGCAGATTTCACTTTTAAACAGGACGCAGCAGATAAGAAAATTGGTGAATAAAGTCTCTGTTAGCCTAGCCTGGGGCTCCTATGCTATGAGTTTGTGTGTTCGGTCGACAGCAAGGACACAGATTCCCAGTACAACAGGAAACATGGTTGCTGATCTTATTTGTATGTGACCTGGCACCACAAAATAGGTGGAAGTTGCAAAATAAAAGAATTGACATTATTACATTTCTGGAAAGAAGAAGTCCTAAGCTTTCAAATGATGTATTGTGTGTTCGTGAAGCTTATTCCTAGCCGCCGCTATACTCTTTTGAAATTGCTGAAGTCATGCTCCTTTGTTTTGAGAAAACGGAGTTCAAAGTCCGTCAACCGTGCCAACTATATACTATCACTCAGTGCAATTCAGCCACCAAATAACACACTTTAGAGTTTTAATTGAGCTATACAATTTAGGGATATGATAAAGAAGGTTTTTTTGTATGTAAAAACGTTAACAACTCTAAACCGACCTTCCACTTGAAAAATGGACATTTCGGCCAATAACTCATTTTGACCTAGTGTGACTTCCCGCTCATTTCCGTGGTGCCAGGTCACATATATTATCACAAACACCTGTGTTCTCTGCAATTCCTGTTGTGAACAACAAAACTATTTGAGAAAGCACTCCAAATGTACGAATGCACTGATGAAATGTCTCTAGCTACCACATACCCAAGGGTTATACTAAGCTTATGTTATACATTACCTGAGATATTGCCCTTGGGATTACCCCACGCTGCTGGTAGTTCTCTGTAGTTCCTGTCATGGTGAAGGTTTTTCCAGCTCCTGTCTGTCCATAGCACATCAACGTTCCTGAAAGAAAAACCACAACCAACTAACATTTTCTAGCATTTGTATGCTGCATCATCCTTAATTAACCCTAACCCTGCCAAATCCAGCACAGTGCATCTGTGGTGACTGCTTGACCTTGCTGGACTCTGCACACAAGTCAATGTGACAAAGTATGCAATCTGTTGCGTCTGGCAGGGTTTCTAGCCAAAATACCCCGGAGGATTAGGGTTAATTAAAGACACTTGCCACAAAACTATGCCCCAGAACATGTAGGGTTACGAGGTGCAATTGCCCTCGTCTATGGAAGCCAATAATTATTAATTAGTCATTCCTCATTGTATCAGTCCTAATCCTATGCACTCAAATATTTAACCAGTTCACGCCGGATGACGTATACACACACGCAACGTTTTCCCCAGATTCACAACGAATGACGCATAAACACGTCACGAGCAAGGCCGGAAATGTCTGTCAGGAGCGAACAAGGCCAGAAATGCGTGGGCGTGCTTCATGGTTCCATCAGCCTGAACCCGGCTCGGATCGAGAGATGAAAAATTCAGTGTAAATTTAGTTGGCCTTATACAAATTTATGGACAAAACTGTGGACAAAAATGGGGCCAGCATCCCACTAAGAAATACGGACCGGAGTGACTTTTTTTACCATTGTAGCCATCCAGTAACTGTGCCACTAGATCCGAGGCAACCTCGTTGTACACCTGGTCCTGACTGGAGTTGTGTAGGATCCCGTCCATCGTGAACGACCAGTCCAACATCTGGTTATTGACCACCCCCCGTCGTGCATCCTTCTTGGCGTGCACGTTGACTGCCTTGGACTCTGTGTCAAAGTCGATCAGGTCGTGGGCAAAGTTGTCCGTGGGCCGGGTGCGGACGAACACCTTGACTTTGCTGCTTCGTCGGCTCATGTCGAAGTCCAAGGACGCAAGGCTAACAACTCCAGCCTGGAGTACAGCAAAGATTGAAATGTATACGTAGGAAAATGTGTACCAAAAAAAATGCACTGCCTTGTTCTGAAGTTACGTTGTGTATAACCGTGGTTAATACTGATGGCAAGTCTGTTAATTAACCCTAACCCCTATTTTGGCTAGAAATATTGCTTGAATTATCATGAATGGGTGGATTTGGGGGGTTGTATTTTATAGTAAATATCGTTTAACTAACCTGTCTGAAGTTTTACAATCATGAATGCCGAGAAGAGCACGAAAAACAGCGTTTGTTTTCAACAAGCGTCGAGCAGTTATTCTTATGTTATTTGTATTTTTCTTTATAAAATTTTATTTTTCAGAATAATTAAAGGATATCTAGCGCAATCATTTTGCTGGATGCCTAGAATCATTATTTACTTTCAGATAAGTAAGATATTTCTTAATATTTTGTTTCGGTATCTGCAAATGGTGTATTCTACCTTAACTTAGTCAGCTTTGCATGCAAGCATACTCTTCTTGTTTTGACACATGATAAACAATTAAATAATGTTACAATTACCGTCTCGGCCTGATATTGATACGAGACCGGTGTCTGAGCCAGAGACCCATATTCATCTTCAACCTGGAATTCGTCGTCGGATGATAAATCCCCAGAGCTTGCCTTAAACTCGACCGTTATAGGATTTGCATTTTTCTTTCCCACTATTCTGGGCATTTTGTTGGTTTGTCAACCCGTACGTAGTAGGCCTATTTCAATATCTTCAAAATCACAAATAAAAGATTTGTTCCAACAGGCAAATTTGGAAATGGATGCATATGATAACTGAAACTAAGTAAACAAACAAAAACAACTGCCTACATATCGCCTACTTTCACTTGTTACGTAACAATTATGCATAAACCATAGTAACTGTACACGTGGCTAAACAGAAACCTAATTTAACTGTGACATCAGTAATGGACTGGTTTTTCTTTGTTTTGGGATACCGAATATTATTACCAGCGCTCCGTGTTATCACGCGAATGTGATCATTGTGACGCTGGTCATGTATAGCGCGCGGCGCGGGCGGCGAGACGCGCGACCCCGATCATCATCCGTGTTTCTTAGTCGTAGGCCTACAAACAATAGGTAATAACCTGATTTAAACTCGTGTTTTATATATTGTTAAGAAGACTGAAAAAAGGTTACCTTTCCTTTCAAGGCCAATGGCCAATCAGATGAGATATGCTTTATGCTACACCGTACGGCCTGATCCGAAGCGAAGGGGGCCGGACCGTACGTTCCTCTTCCCGTTTCCACTACTGCTGCTGTCAATCCACGCTGCAATTGTTATATTATTTGTACTTTTTGTCAACACATAAATACATTAAAATGTTAAATGAATGATTTTATTAAACATGTTACACCGTTCTCAACTAAAAAGTTAATCTTTACGCAAGCCAGATTAGTTCGTTGTACTTCGAGCCTGTTTACGCCGACGGCAGCCGTCGTTAGGTTTAATACGCATGCGCATAGTGTCTTATGCCTGGACTTCAACATATCGTTTGTTTGGATCATTGGGTATGTGGGGGTGCCAGACTAGACTTAATCTGGCCGTCGGATCTCATGCACAGGGGCCAATTTCACGGAGCTGCTAAGCACACAAATTTGCTTAGCACAAAAAAGGCTTGCTCATTAAAAACAAGTAATCAGCCAAAATTCTACGTGTCTTTCATGCTAAGCAAAAATCCAGCTGATTATCTATCAAAAACAATAAAGATCATGTGAAAATTTGGTCTGTAACCTTGTTTTTACCAAGGACAAATGTTCATGCTAAGCACATTTTTGTGCTTAGCAGCTCCGTGAAATTGGCCCCAGGTCCGTACGTGTAGCTATAGAAGCTAGATTTGTATAACACTGGTTTAATTAACAGGGTGTCTACTACAAAAGATGATTCGATGTAAACGCTAACCCCACCACATACACCTTATAACATGTTCTTGTTTAATTTTACACTTCAAAAGATATTTTAATTTACAGTTATTAAAAGTTATTAAAAAAATCAGTCCGTTAGGTATTTTCTTACAGCCTGGTATGCTACCTCGCAGCACATGGTTCTCTTTTGTATTATTACCAGGGATGTAGTCGAGTCCATCACAAGTCCCTGCAAGTCCCTGTAAGTCCCTGCAAGTCCATCACAAGTCCTTCAGTTCCATTTCAAATCACAAGCTATTCAAATCAGCTTTGACAAAAGCATTCCTTTGTCATTGTTCATCCATGCAGTTACTTGTGACTGCCTTTATGAAGGGACTTGTGACTGGCTTCACGAAAGGACTTGTGAACGGACTTGCAGAGACTCGACTACAACCCTGATTATTACTATAATTAACCCCTAAACCACACCTAGGGGAAACTGACTAGGTAAATTTGCATAAATTTCAAGGTGAACAAAGAATTAGGTAAGGCGGGACTTGATCCCTGGCCACGCGGTATTCTGGTATTCCGTTTATGGCTAGCGCCTTCAAACAAAGATACCGACACATTGAGAGACCGCCAACATAGTAGGGCAAGACTTTGGTAAAGCGCCGCCGGTACGGTATTCCGGAGGTAGAAGGTTCGAGTCCCGTCTTGCCAATTCATTTGTTCACTTAAAAATGTAAAACTATAATTTGTATACCTTTTGTTAGTGTCAAAGCAGCACCCCCCCCCCCCCCCCCCCCCCCCACTACCCACTACCCACTACACTAGGTATTGCAGCTCGACAACAGCTGTTCTTTAAAGTCATCATATGTAACTAGTTAACTAAATAACAGCAATGCTGTGACGTCATGTTTTATTCCGATTAATAAACATAACTTTTCATCCAAACTACTGAATAATTCATGAATTTTGACTCACCCACCTACGGAAACAAAATTCGCCCGCCGCTCGGTGCCCGGACGAAATTGGCTAAAAACTCGCCGCCCGGTGGCCGAGCAGGCTAATTTTGGGGGTCGTGACCATAGCATTAGCTGTGCGTTTTTTAGTAGGTTAATTTTGGCACAAAAGATTTCCATGTGAAACTATACTTAATACCAAAGGGTTTAGTTTTTCCCTTGGAATGATGTTATGACGAGCACCAATCGTAGATGTGATGCAGCTTTGGTGTAACAGAGCTAGCCCAATTCCTGGGAATTCGTCGAAATTACATGAATCCCTTAAACTTCCTCCACCATCATTTCAGTAGCCATGCTTGATTTCAACCTTTGTTTTGCTGTTTTATTACAATACTATCTTTTCGGGATTTTGTTTAATATATACACTCAAGGAAAAAAGAAACGCACACTGATCTTTTTTTATAGTTTTGCCCGAATTTTGTGAAATCAACTGTATGTGTTTGAATCCAACATATGTCCTTGACATTTTAGCCCAGTAATCTAATGTTTATTTCATTTTTAACAAACAAAAACACCCAAGTTAGCACCACCGCTCACAAAAGTGGCATTTACAGTTCAATGATTAACATGATCTCCATTCGCGTCAAGAACAGCTGTAATTCGTCGCCTCGTGGATCGACAGTAATGTCGCAGCTGGTCCTGTGGGATAGCCGCCCACTCTTCCTCCAGTGCCGCCCTCAGATGCTGTTGTGTCTCTGGGGGATGATCTCTTTGTCGGGGATTCTCTCATGTGTAACCATTAGCATAAAATGCACAAACACAGTTTTGGAACTCATCCAAATCACTCAGCCGTAACGGATAAATCAAGATCGACGTTTATCTCTAAATTGCTCAGAATCTAGAACATGTACCATTTTTACAATGCCGGTCCTATTTCCTTTAAAAAAATGACAATTTTACGTGTTGCGTTTCTAGTTTTCCTTGAGTGTATATGTATACATATTTATGTATATATGTATATTTCAATTCAAATAATTTGTATATACAGTTTTACAAAGCTTTGTTTGCTTCTCATATCTGTTTTCTGATTTTTCCAATGATCAGAGGAATGATAGCCACAACTGGTATGATGCCCAAAATGACGAACGCTAGGTCGTAGCTACCAGTTGTGTCGTATATCCAACCTTTAAAAGAAACAAATATAGAAACAACTTTAAAAACAATAAAGCCGTTTTAAACAGTCGTTGCACTCGCATACATACTTGTCTAATGTGTCTAGATGGTATGATATATTTTTTTATAATGATTCGTGCGACTGCCTAATAATTGGCCTAGTTCCAAAAGGCCAACAATGCTTAGTCCCGACGGTTCCTGATATACGTTTATATTTATAGTTCGGAATGCACCTGTATTCTACTATTACATGCACGTCGTGCAGTGAAAGAATATTCGAACTCTTGAAAATATCAACCTACCTGGTACAAATGCCCCGAGTATTTTTGCTGGCGATCCAAGAAATCCAATCCACGAGAACGCGCTAGTGAGTCTGTCTCTACCTAATAGTTCCTTAGTTAGGACATCAGAGAGCATGTACAGCGCTGATGAGGACAGACCAAATAAAACAGTCATTGTAGTCACAGTTAGTGTGTCTGTAAGCCATGGATCCACGACCAGCGACAGGCTCAAGATTAGGCTACTTATTATCGCTGCTGTCGAACACTTCAGAAGGCCTCTATCTACAAAAAGTGCAAACAGGATACATCCGACTAAGTAGCCGCCGCTCGCAGCCGAACAGATCGCTGCCGACGCTTGGGCCGAGAAACCCTTGGCTTGAAGATGAGAAACAAAAAACAGGAACCAACTGGTATCTACGAAGCGAATCGCAAACATTATACTAAATACAACCCAGAAATTGAACTGAAGAAGTATTCGCAGATCCACATTTGAGAAGGTACGTGTGAAACAACCGGCGCAGACCCTCCGAGGGCTGTTTGATTCTTGCTGGTCATTTTGATCTTCTGCAAGCTCGTACTGCGGTTTGTTTCCTCTGGTAAGTATAGTACAGACTACTGTATGAAAACAGATTCCAGAAAGAAGCAAGGTGGCTCCCCTCCAACCGTAGGTATCGAGAAAAAGCTGCATCATTGGCGCAAAAACAAGCAGAGAGAATACTTGTCCCGTGTGGCTTATTCCACTGGCCAGAGTATATCGCTTACTGAAGTGGCGTCCCAAAGTTGCTTTGGAAATAACACTACAGATTCCCATCGGTGATCCTGAAAATAGCGGGAGAAATTGAAGCATAATAAAAACCTATATAATAATAAGTTATAATAACCTCGTCCCGGATACTGTAATTGCATCAACTACACTGCGTTGTATAGTATGAGCGATTTAAGTACGCGTACGGGAGACGTATATATGCAGCTCGGAAAAAAAGTAAAATCACCATAATTATATGGGCTGATAATTTTAACCAAACTAACAACACATTTCACTATTGTGACGCAAGATGTACATTCTCGACATATTAGTGTACCCAGCCTATGAACGCAAACTTGTGATTCATTAGGCGAATTCTTCAACTGAGCCGCAGTACATCTCCCGCCAGTACCTTTAGGTTTAATACGCGCGGGATACGTAAATAATGCGGCTCAACAATTCGCCAATTAACTTTGTCATTGCCTATCATCAACAACATTTGGTTTGTCATATTTTCTTACCAACTATGAAGGCTAAAATAATGGCGATATGTATGATACTCGTTGCAAGTGGAACCAGCACTAACCCCACACCAGTCATCAACGTGGCCAGAATTAGCATCCGCCGACTGCCAAACTTGTCTTCAAGGATTGTGCTTAACAGACCTGAAAAGGTGAATGGAAGAATTCAGAAACTAAAGGTTGTTTAACAGCTACGTTCGTGATGAAACTAGAGAACGCAAATACATGTAGTATATACGTATTTAGTCTTGGTTGCAAGACGTACTAGCAGCCGTATAGACGATGTGCCTTCTGTTTACATCTGTATTCAAAATGTGCCCGGCAGTATGCGCACGCATCATGTTTTACACAAATTAGGTTAAGAGATGACATCAGAAGTCACATAATTCAAAAGCGATCTGACCTGCGACGCCAGTCTTTAAGCACGTTTTATGTAAAACACGATGTGTGCGCATACGCCGGGCACATTTGAATACAGATGTAAACACGTGACGTCAGAGGGCACATCGTCTATACGACGGATATGCGGGCGCCAAAAACCATTCTGCTACTATACGTCTTGGCCAACTCACATTTAACAGCGCGTGACCTTCATGTGTAATTCAACGATTGCGCACTGGGGGAAGTTCATGTTTTAGTAGTGAGCTGGTTAGTCAGGTAACGTATACATGTATTTTCTCGGATTACACTCTTAGCAAACCCAATAATATGGACAAATAAATGTTGGCCACGTATAAATTGACGAAAAGCACTGACATGACGACTTGTTAGCTTTCCAAAACCCAGTTTCTTTACTGTAACATCGATTGCTTCGTCCGCGATCTGTCCGACCATCATGGGTCTGACTTTGTTCACCAAACTACGCGATGCGCGCTAACTATGCATCATGTCCGTACACGTCGAGCGATTGGTGGGACGTACAGAGCCTAAACCAGTAAGTCAGCGTTTTGAAACTCCAATATGTTATGATTACATTCAGACACAATGTCCTTCCATTAGCCTCTGTCATGAATTGACGAAAATCAGCCGAAGAGGGCGTTTTGCGGAAATTTGTCAATATGGCTTCCGAGCTCTAGCGTAAGACTAAAGTGATGCGTTCCTTACACGCTGAGCGCGTTCCTCACACGCTACTCACGCGCTGGCATACGCTATGAACCCGTTATCAACCTGTATGGACACGCTGAAATCACGGTTCCACTTGACTTTTTTTCTGTGAAAGTTCAGCAATTGCCAGCGTATCAACTATTTTTAACGCGCTACTCCTGCATTGGCCTAAAACGTTCTGGTGTGGCAGGGCCATAACCAGCGTGTCGCAAGCGTACGCCAGCGTACGCCAGCGTGTGAGTAGCGGGTTGATAACGATCGTCTAGCGTGTTCGACGCGTGAGTAACGAACCTCCAACGCGCCGCCAGCGTGTGCAGTCACACGCTGGCAAACGCTGGAAATTGTAGGTATTTTTAAAAAAACTGTTCTCCTCAGCGTGCGACAGCGTGTCCCAGCGTGTGAGTAACGCGCTCAGCGTGTTGCTAACGCTGGCCTAGCGTTGGTCAGCGTTTTCCAGCGTGTTGCCAAAATTACAACACGCTACTCACGCGTTGGCCTAAAATGCTCTGGTGTGACAGGGCCATAAGCGCCGCCATTTTGACAATTTTCGCGCGTTGACCAGTTAGAAAGGTCATGACAGAGGCTAATGTGGCCCATAACCATACCTGTTATGTCGCTTGACGCTCCCATGGCTGATAGTGCTATCCCAGTCAGCCATACGTTTTCGGTAAACTGATCAGTTAACGTGGGTAACAGCACTCCCAGACTCTTTAACACACCTCCCCACTGCATAACAATGCTGAAAGACATTAGGACGATAAAACAACCATTGGAGTCGAATTCTTTGGTAGCCTCTTCTGCAAAACTGCTCCGTGAATATTTCCCCATTGCGTACAAAACATCAACAGTTCCAGATGATGAAACCAAAGCAAAACATTAAAGATCAGGCATTTATTTGTTTCGCTCACGCTGGATAAATATGATACAGAAAAACCCTGTACAGATAAATATAGCTTTACCAAGGACCATAGTCCAGTAAAACCCATCAATAAAGTTAGACGATGAACATTGACCAGGTTTACTGCCGTTGACAAAGGTTATAGCCTCATGCGCCAACAGGTAACTATAGATGCAACAGATCGGCTATTGTACGTTTAGAGTCATGTTTTCATATGAAGCAAGATATGTGGCAGAGAACCCCCCCCCCCCCCCCCCCCCCCCCACTCTTTTGTGTTGACCATTGTGTTCCCGGAATCTCAGGAATTCCTTTTAGGTTTCAAGGGGGGGATGGGTTATAGGTTACAATAGTGTTGAGTGCGTATAAAGTATAGGGATAAGAGGGGGGTACCCCTCTGCCACATATCGTGCTGGGTATACATATTTTATGAATAGCTAAACTATATATCCAAGCCAAACACGCAATTTGCATGTAAAGCCGAACACGGCTAATTAGTCTGGTTTTACTAGCATGAACGACGTACAGTGCACCCAAGCGTGTCACTTGGATCACAGAGAAAGGAAAACAGAGGGTCGACCTTGTGTGGTCTTTGAGCTTGCAAAATATTGTGTTTTCTCAGGAATTCTTTTTAGTTTTTTAGGGAAGGGGGGGGGGGGGCTTAGGTAACTCTAGTTTAAATAGTGTATAGGTATATAGTACTAAGGGTAGAGTCCCTCGGTCTCATATCGTGCTGGAAATAACCAGCGATGTTTACCTGACGTGCCAGTGTGACTGCCGTGAACAAAAGGTGAACCTGCCTTTTGAGCGAACTGATTGTACTGCATGTTCCTGGTTATATTTTGTATTTCTGTGGCATTACTCCCCCATTACTCCCCCTGGGTTTTACAAAGAAAATGAGTCACATTTTGACGGAAAACAAGATATTTATCATGAAATTGGCGAGCCCAAATGAATAAAGATTTCATTCTATTGGATTTTCCTAAAAGTATAGAATCTTAGTTTCGTTATATCCCAAGAACTAAAATATATCTTGAAATGTCTTCTTACAGTAACGATAGATGCAAAAAGTAAGATTTTTCGTATTTTTTTTCCATTTGGATTAAGGCAACTCTCGTACGCTTAATTCCCAAAGGAATCTGATTACGGGGATACCAGCACTAAATTGGTACTCTTTGGATTTTGTTTTATTTTTGCATAATGTGTATGTAACACAATAACACATTTATGTCACTGTCAGTGCCGTCCGCGTGTATCCATATAAAATAAATCACATGGCTGTGTCAGGTTAAACAAAATAAAGAAATTGGTACAGATGGGAATTGCGGTCCCTCATTATAATTTTTCGAGGCTTCATCTCAGTTGGCCACTAGGCCATGATAGTACTGTCATCACCCCTTGCGCGTGATTTTGTTTGTTTGTTTGTTTTTGTTTGTTTGTTTGTTTCGGCTTTGGGTTGTTTGGGTTGTTGTTGTTGTTGTTGTTGTTGGGTTTTTTTGTGGGGGGGGGGGGGGGCCGGAGGGGCGATGTCCTTGTGATGTTATTTTGTGTATTTCGAAGTTGTTCTTCGTAATTGTGTCACAGTTGGTACAGTACTTACGCTTTGCAACCTAAAGTATTTGACTGCACTGGCGGGAATTCTTCAGTTATCAATCAGGCTACTTAATAGTATTATAATAATAATAATAATAATAATAATTCTTATATAGCGCATTATATTATGTTATAATCTCAATGCGCAGGATACCTCCTGGATACAAATTTGTTAATAACAAATGAATAAAATAATTAATGAATAAAATCAACTTGTCATAGATGCGAGTGAAGACTAGCTGTGAACGCCTTGACCAAGACCAAATCATATACGCGCGTGTATAGTTGGGTGCGTACTTTACACGCGTTATACGGAACTAGCAAAAATATACGTTCGGTCTTTTTAATTTGGCGAATTTTTAAATACTGAAAACTAAAGTTTAGTTTGATGTTAGTTAGTCATTTGATGCAAGAGTTTATGACTGTCGAGTATGGAAAAACTATTTAAAATCACACGTTGTGAGTGACGTACCGCCCCGATTTCTTTTTCGTTAATTCGCGGCACCCGTAATGTTTTTACAAGCCGTCCAAAAAGGTCACAGTGCGAGTCGGACATCTGGCTAAAATCCCTTTTCTATACATTTTCTCTGAACGATATTTGCACACCAAGAAGCTTACATTTCACTTTTCAAAACGCACCTTTTCAAAAATGCTTTTGGAGACCAATTCAAACAAAAGAGGTAGGTTTTATCTTAAGCTATTCGGAACTAGGAAATATCCGGCACTAGGAAAACGACTGTACGAGTTGACTCGAGAGACATGGAATAATTAGTTAACGACCCACCTCTCCCTAAATCATGCACCACTGGAAGAAAATGCCAAAACAGAACAGTTCATAAACGTGGTGAGACTGCAAGGAAAAAATTAACTCGTTCAAGTTCTGGTATCTCTCAAACTCCGATAGCCTGACTCCTTTGTATTCCTCCATGCTTCATCCATGGAGAAATTTCTCCATGCTTCATCCATGGAGGTAGGATCCAACGTTATTTAGCTCATGCAGCTGCACGATGTACAAAATTAGTGCACAAGACGCTATTCCCGGGTACCCGGCTCATACAGTACACGCATGGCCAACACACGAGCGTGCATAATCGCTAGCTAGCTAGCTATACGGACGACGTTGTTCATGCATTTTGGCCATAGTGCGCGATGCATGGGGGTGGATTTGAATGGCGCTGACTGCCGTCGTCAAAGGGGTAGCCTTGGTCAAGGCGCGTTCGTCGTTATCCGTCTGTCGTTATCCGTCCAGAAATACACGCCACGCGCTCCCCGTGCAAAGATACAGCGTGAACAGCGACCTCATACGGCAACTATTTATGCAAATCAGCTGAAGCTACTTTTTCGCCTTGGATCAACGGTTTTTGAAATCTTATGTTTTTCCTATATTTTGCGCCACATTTCTAGCGCATGACCTCGTATGCGAATACATAGATAAGTATAGGCGGGGCTAAGATGTGGAGTGTCCAATCAAAACGTGGTTGAATCCCGACGTCATCAAATTTGATGCAGTTACTTATTTGCAGCATGACATTTAAGACAAAATGGCGGATATTCAGCGTCGTCTGTCGTCCGAAGATCTGTCGTGTTGTCCCTCGAAGATTTTAGACCCGAGCAGCAAAAGGCCTTAGAATCCTTTCTTCGTGGTCACGATGTTTTTGTGAATTTGCCGACAGGTTATGGGAAATCCGTCATTTTTCAGGCAGCACCATTTTGCTCGGAGCTCGCACGTACGGCCAGGTACTCAGCGTTTTCAGCGTGTTTGGTCAGTTTCTTATCGCCGCATAATCGGCATTATACCCAGGCATGCTGGTCTGTGCGATATCGCCACATTGTATGGTCCAAGCATGGTCCAACGCTGTGGGGAGGGGGCATGTTTACGGCTGCAGAACCAACCTTCAAAATGATCGCAATATCGTAATTTATACAGGGACAAGTGTCTTATATCCTCAATGACTCCTCTAATTATTTTCTTGGCAAAATTCAGCCGGCAAGGCATTTAATTATCAGAGTTCCGCGTTTTACCGAAGCAAGTTTTTAGCTGGATTAGATGCGTGCGATATAATGTATGGCCCAGTTCGACACGTTTCAATAGTGAGTCGCGGCCTTCTCCAGTTGCCGCGGTTGAAAACTCAAAACTAAGCAGCTAAACACAACTAGTTTTGACCATAACATTGTCAACATTCAAGCAAATACCCATCAAAACGAGCGAAAACAAACTGCGACCCTCACCAATCAAGCAAGACAGTTCAAACCTTCATGTGTAATTCCTACAACCCTTCGTAAAAATCACTCAATTTTCTCCGATAAAATTATGTCAACGATGGCGGTGTTCGTAAACACTTGCGAGCTAGCTATGACCTTTCACCGCTAGCTCAAATTATGCAGTTTCTACGCAACGATCGACCAATAAGAAAACGACTATAAAGGTCAGCTTAATCTATTAGCATAATGAGCACCGCCCCAAAAACCTCAACTTAACCATTGATCCAAGGCGTTCAAGTATCTTCAGTTAATTTGCATATAATAGTGGCCGCGTGAGGTCGTTGTTTGAGCTTCGATTACCGCTGCGCTGTACGTACGGACGGGTAACGATGAACGCCTTGACCAAGGCTATCAAAGGGGTGGAACATTTTGAAGTTTTATAGTACCATTTGTTTGTCGGCCTATTTTATAATTATAGTTTTCCATTTTTAAGGATCTTTATTTTTGATCACGTAAGTATTCAAGTACTTATGATAAGATGTGCGTATACTAGGTCTCAAAAGTAGGGGGTGCTTTAGTACATTGCAGCACCCCCACCCCAAAATCCTGGGGGCGGCAGCACCCCCTGCACCCCCGTTCCCGCGTGCCTGCACACACACACCCCTCCCCGCCCTACAAAACTAAAAAGAATTCCTGAGAAAACACAATATTTTGCAAGCTCAAAGACCACACAAGGTTGACCCTCTGTTTTCCTTTCTCCATGATACAAGTGACACGCTTGGGCGCACTGTACGTCGTTCATAGAAAACCAGACTTATAATTCCAAGTAATGCTAGGAGTCCACTGGGCCAGCGCCAGTTGGTGCCAGTTTGCGCCAATGCAATTTGCTGTGGCGCCTAGTGTCGCCAATAAGGTGCCTAGTGGCGTGTAGTGGCTCAAACTGCCTCCCAACTGGCTCGTGGTGGCCCGTAACGGCACCAAATTTGAATGTGGCGGCAAGAAAATTTCAAAATGTTTGAAATTTTCGTCGCGCCACTTGCATCGAGCAATCAGCGCCAAGTGTCCGCCAAGTGGCACCAAATGGCGCGAACATATCGCCCTTTGGCGCAAACAATCCGCCTATTGGAATCCACTGGAATGTAATGGCGCGCGCCAAGTTGCGCCAATGAGATTTCGCGCCACATGGCGCCACTTGGCGCCAAGTGCACCTTGTTTGCGCCACTACGCGCCAAATAATTCCAACAGAGGCGGATAGCCCGCCAAAGCGCGCCAAATGTGCAGTGGCGCGAGCCAAACGGCACCCGATTGGTGACTACTTCGCGCCAAATGCCACCTGGTTGCCCGCCATTCGGCGCCACTTGCCGCCTATAAAAGCAGGGCGGCATCGCAGGACTTTCTCACACAACTTTCAAGATTCGACTCGACAACACCTCCACGCAGTTTTTCCTTCACAATTTCTACAAGATTTCACACAATTTTCAACGAAGATGCATGCCCCCAAAAGGCAAGTAGCGCCAAGCGGCGGCAAGTTCAAACCAATTTGGCGACCTTTGGCACAAACTAATCACCAAGTGGCGCAAAGTAGCCGTCTATTGGCGCAAATGAGGCCAACAGGGTGAATTTTGGAATCAAATGGCCGTGTAATGGCGCGAACTGGCGCAAACTGGCGCAACATTTTGGAGCAAGCCGGGTGGCATTTGGCGCACGCCATATGGCACCCAGTTTATTCCACTTGGCGACACATGCCGAGCGGACATTAATTCGGCGCCACAGCGAGCCACTACGCGCCAATCACATAATCTTTGGCGCGAACTGGCACCAACTGGCGCTGGCCCAGTGGACTCCTAGCATAACAGAGTCGTTCATGCGTATAACGGCAAGGCGTGTTTGGCTTGGATATCATATGACGTAAAACGTACAGCAGTTGACCTGATGCATCTGTTGTTACCTGTTGTTGGCACACGTACACGAAGCTAACCTTCCTTGCTCTATAGTCAACGGCAGTAAACCTGGTCAATGTTCATTGTCCGATATTATCGATGGGTTTTACTGGACTATGGTCCTTGGTAAAGCTATATTTATCTGTACAGAGTTTTTTCGTTTCCAGCGTGAGCGAAACACATGCCTGATCTTTAATGTTTTGCTTTAGTTTCATCATCTGGAACTGTTGACATTTTGTACGCAATGGGGAAATATTCACGGAGCAGTTCCGCAGAGGCCACCAAAGAATTTGACTCCAATGGTTGTTTTATCGTCCTAATGTCTTTCAGCATTGTTATGCAGTGGGGAGGTGTGTTAAAGAGTCTGGGAGTGCTGTTACCCACGTTAACTGATCAGTTTACCGAAAACGTATGGCTGACTGGGATAGCACTATCAGCCATGGGAGCGTCAAGCGACATAACAGGTATGGTTATGGGCCACTTTAGCCTCTGTCATGACCTTTCTAACTGGTCAACGCGCGAAAATTGTCAAAATGGCGGCGCTTATGGCCCTGTCACACCAGAGCATTTTAGGCCAACGCGTGAGTAGCGTGTTGTAACACGCTGGAAAACGCTGACCAACGCTAGGCCAGCGTTAGCAACACGCTGAGCGCGTTACTCACACGCTGGGACACGCTGTCACACGCTGAGGAGAACAGGTTTTTTTTAAATACCTACAATCTCCAGCGTTTGCCAGCGTGTGACTGCACACGCTGGCGGCGCGTTGGAGGTTCGTTACTCACGCGTCGAACACGCTAGACGATCGTTATCAACCCGCTACTCACACGCCGGCGTACGCTGGCGTACGCTTGCGACACGCTGGTTATGGCCCTGCCACACCAGAACGTTTTAGGCCAATGCATGAGTAGCGCGTTAAAAATAGTTGATACGCTGGCAATTGCTGAACTTTCACAGAAAAAAAGTCAAGTGGAACCGTGATTTCAGCGTGTCCATACAGGTTGATAACGGGTTCATAGCGTATGCCAGCGCGTGAGTAGCGTGTGAGGAACGCGCTCAGCGTATAAGGAACGCATCACTGATTTATAGTAAAAATACGACAGCGGGTCGCCAGCGTGAGAGTAGTGGGTTGGTAACGATCGCCTAGCGCGCTCGACGCGTGAGTAACAGCCTTCCTGCGCGCCGCCAGCGTGCATGTGCAGTCACACGCTGGCAAACGCTGGAATTTTTTAGGTATGTTGAAAAATGTATTTTTTTCCTCAGCGTGTGACAGCGTGTTCCAGCGTGTGGGTAACGCGCTCAGCGCGTTGCGAACGCTGGCCTAGCGTTGGTCAACGTTTACCCGCGTGTTGCCGAAATTCCAACACGTTGGCCTAAAACGTTCTGGTGTGACAGGGCCATTACTGTATCTTTTTGTACAACTAATCATGTGGTCGTTGCCGTACGCTGGCGCGCGTTGGACCGCGCTACTCACTCGCTGGGCAGTCGTTCATCAGTCGTCGAGCGCGTTACTAACGCGTTATTCACGCGCTGGCGAACGCTATGAACCCGTTATCAACGCGTTATGGACACGCTGAAATCACAATTCCACTTGAATTTGTCTGTGGAAGTTCAGCGTTTGCCAGCGTATCAACTATTTTTAACGCGCTACTCACGCGTTGGCCTAAAACGTTCTGGTGTAACAGCAACCATGTGTGTCGATGTCAGAACTTTATGGTTTACGACGGAGCTCTAAAGTCTGTGGCTATTTCGGAAGAATAAACCGAAGGCATAGGCTGAATGTCATCTAAAACCGTAAAATTACGAAAGAGAAAGAAACAGTGAAAGTCAGTTGATGAAATTGTGCTGCGCTAAACGTACGTGCGTAGCTAGCTAGCTGTACTTCGACGTTTACATTGTTTATACAGTTAATGTTGGGCCGACTTTCCTCATGCAATGTTGCCAAACTTCTTTGTTGACAAACTGCAAATTAATTGTGCCTTTACCATGTTTATATTTGTAATGCTTGCTATTTACCCTCTGTTAACAATTTAGGTGTAAATTTAGTCCGAAAAACCCCCCAAAACGGTGGCGTCCAGAAATTTGGCACACAATCGACCGAGTGTTTCCCAAGTCGTGTCGCAATTGAATAATTCTTGGAAAATCCAAGTTTAATATTTACGAACTTCTTTCAATAGTAAATGTCATTTATGACCCATGTGAGGTTTCAGTCAATAATGGGGTGAAAGATACTAGATTTTATAGGCGTCTACATTTAATGTGACACAATAAAAAGTGTTTAAAACTGGTTGGTTTTAAAATTAAAATTGCAGGATTCAGAAATGTTGAGGTTTAACGTCCATATAGTAATTATGTGAACAAAGTGAACAAAGTGCTTGTGTGTAAAACCCAAATTTACATTTGATGTTAAAAAAAACACTACAAAATGCAAAAAGAATATTGCTTGTATGAATTGGCCCCAGAAAATAATTACTGTATAGCATTCAAATATATGGCATTCAAATAAAGCTTCAGTTTAGTGCCACTGAACATTAAAAAAAAATAGGCATTAGTTAAAAGGTTGGGCCTAACCGGTTTTCTAAGAAGCATAAATACACGGCGGGTCTTTTCAAGTGCAGGAAAGCAAATCTAGTTTTATGATTTTGGCCATTGTTTTATTAGGTATTTTCTCGCACTTCACTAACTATCTGTTTCCCTTCCTCCATGGTATAGTTGACTTTAGTCTTACGCTAGAGCTCGGAAGCCATATTGACAAATTTCCGCAAAACGCCCTCTTCGGCTGATTTTCGTCAATTCATGACAGAGGCTAATGGAAGGACATTGTGTCTGAATGTAATCATAACATATTGGAGTTTCAAAACGCTGACTTACTGGTTTAGGCTCTGTACGTCCCACCAATCGCTCGACGTGTACGGACATGATGCATAGTTAGCGCGCATCGCGTAGTTTGGTGAACAAAGTCAGACCCATGATGGTCGGACAGATCGCGGACGAAGCAATCGATGTTACAGTAAAGAAACTGGGTTTTGGAAAGCTAACAAGTCGTCATGTCAGTGCTTTTCGTCAATTTATACGTGGCCAACATTTATTTGTCCATATTATTGGGTTTGCTAAGAGTGTAATCCGAGAAAATACATGTATACGTTACCTGACTAACCAGCTCACTACTAAAACATGAACTTCCCCCAGTGCGCAATCGTTGAATTACACATGAAGGTCACGCGCTGTTAAATGTGAGTTGGCCAAGACGTATAGTAGTAGAATGGTTTTTGGCGCCCGCATATCCGTCGTATAGACGATGTGCCCTCTGACGTCACGTGTTTACATCTGTATTCAAATGTGCCCGGCGTATGCGCACACATAGTGTTTTACATAAAACGTGCTTAAAGACTGGCGTCGCAGGTCAGATCGCCTTTGAATTATGTGACTTCTGATGTCATCTCTTAACCTAATTTGTGTAAAACATGATGCGTGCGCATACTGCCGGGCACATTTTGAATACAGATGTAAACAGAAGGCACATCGTCTATACGGCTGCTAGTACGTCTTGCAACCAAGACTAAATACGTATATACTACATGTATTTGCGTTCTCTAGTTTCATCACGAACGTAGCTGTTAAACAACCTTTAGTTTCTGAATTCTTCCATTCACCTTTTCAGGTCTGTTAAGCACAATCCTTGAAGACAAGTTTGGCAGTCGGCGGATGCTAATTCTGGCCACGTTGATGACTGGTGTGGGGTTAGTGCTGGTTCCACTTGCAACGAGTATCATACATATCGCCATTATTTTAGCCTTCATAGTTGGTAAGAAAATATGACAAACCAAATGTTGTTGATGATAGGCAATGACAAAGTTAATTGGCGAATTGTTGAGCCGCATTATTTACGTATCCCGCGCGTATTAAACCTAAAGGTACTGGCGGGAGATGTACTGCGGCTCAGTTGAAGAATTCGCCTAATGAATCACAAGTTTGCGTTCATAGGCTGGGTACACTAATATGTCGAGAATGTACATCTTGCGTCACAATAGTGAAATGTGTTGTTAGTTTGGTTAAAATTATCAGCCCATATAATTATGGTGATTTTACTTTTTCCGAGCTGCATATATACGTCTCCCGTACGCGTACTTAAATCGCTCATACTATACAACGCAGTGTAGTTGATGCAATTACAGTATCCGGGACGAGGTTATTATAACTTATTATTATATAGGTTTTTATTATGCTTCAATTTCTCCCGCTATTTTCAGGATCACCGATGGGAATCTGTAGTGTTATTTCCAAAGCAACTTTGGGACGCCACTTCAGTAAGCGATATACTCTGGCCAGTGGAATAAGCCACACGGGACAAGTATTCTCTCTGCTTGTTTTTGCGCCAATGATGCAGCTTTTTCTCGATACCTACGGTTGGAGGGGAGCCACCTTGCTTCTTTCTGGAATCTGTTTTCATACAGTAGTCTGTACTATACTTACCAGAGGAAACAAACCGCAGTACGAGCTTGCAGAAGATCAAAATGACCAGCAAGAATCAAACAGCCCTCGGAGGGTCTGCGCCGGTTGTTTCACACGTACCTTCTCAAATGTGGATCTGCGAATACTTCTTCAGTTCAATTTCTGGGTTGTATTTAGTATAATGTTTGCGATTCGCTTCGTAGATACCAGTTGGTTCCTGTTTTTTGTTTCTCATCTTCAAGCCAAGGGTTTCTCGGCCCAAGCGTCGGCAGCGATCTGTTCGGCTGCGAGCGGCGGCTACTTAGTCGGATGTATCCTGTTTGCACTTTTTGTAGATAGAGGCCTTCTGAAGTGTTCGACAGCAGCGATAATAAGTAGCCTAATCTTGAGCCTGTCGCTGGTCGTGGATCCATGGCTTACAGACACACTAACTGTGACTACAATGACTGTTTTATTTGGTCTGTCCTCATCAGCGCTGTACATGCTCTCTGATGTCCTAACTAAGGAACTATTAGGTAGAGACAGACTCACTAGCGCGTTCTCGTGGATTGGATTTCTTGGATCGCCAGCAAAAATACTCGGGGCATTTGTACCAGGTAGGTTGATATTTTCAGTGAAAAGATTTCGAATATTCTTTCACAGCATGACGTGCATGTAATAGTAGAATTCAGGTGCATTCCGAACTATAATGAAAACGTACCCATCAGGAACCGTCTGGACTTAGCATTGTTGGCCTTTTGGAACTAGGCCAAGTATTAGGCAGTCGCACGAATCATTATAAAAAATATATATTATACCATCTATAGACAAGTAAGTATGCGAGTACAACGACTGTTTAAAACGGCATTATTGTTTTTAAAGTTGTTTCTATTTTTGTTTCTTTTAAAGGTTGGACATACGACACAACTGGTAGCTATGACCTAGCGTTCGTCATTTTGGGCATCATACCAGTTGTGGCTATCATTCCTCTGATCATTGGAAAAATCAGGAAACAGATATGAGATGCAAAAAAAGCTTTGTAAAACTGTATATAAAAATTATTTGAATTGAAATATACATATGCTTACCTTTTCGCGGATGGGATGACCGTTTGCAGTATGTTTACGACATTGGGATGACCACCGACGTTAGGATGACCGTTTGGTGGTCGTCCTACCACCCAAGTACTCGATAAAATTTCATTTTTTAAAATGTTATTGAGTATGTCGATAGATTTCGGTACATTACCCTATAGATTTTTAATTTTGTGGCAAAAGCTTCAGGTAAAAACGGGTTAGGTTACAAATAAAAAAGTAAATTTTACCGTACGTTTCTATGGACCGGTCTTCCTATCCCCGGATTGGTCGTTATATATATATACATAAATATATATATATATATAGGCCTACGTGTTTGTGAACCGATTCAACTTCAGAGAGTGCTCTACTTTACACAAGAAGCGGTACAAAATCAATAGTTCACCATATTTTATTCCGACAAATCTGTTTCGTGGATTCCTCCACTCGTCAGGGATTGGAGGAATCCACGAAACAGATTTGTCGGAATAAAATATGATGAACTAAAACCTATCCTAGTTTGTGATAAAAATATATATATATATATTTAAATCAAACGAAATCCCGAAAGGATAGTATCGTAATAAAACAGCAAAACAAAGGTTGAAAACAAGCATGGCTACTGAAATGATGGTAGAGGAAGTTTAAGAGATTCATGTAATTTCGAGGAATTCCCAGGAATTGGACTAGCTCTGTTACACCAAAGCTGCATCACATCTATGGTTATGCTGTCATAACATCATTCCAAGGACAAACTAAATCACGTGGTATAAAGTATAGTTTCACATGGAAACCTTTTGTGCCAAAATGAACCTACTAAAAAACGATAATGCTATGGTCACAACCCCCCAAATTAGCCTGTTTGGCCACCGGCGGCGAGTTTTTAGCCAATTTTGCCCAGGCACCGAGCGGCGGCCGCCGTGGGACCGCTGGTTTTTAGGGCATCGCTCGGTCGCCGCTGAAGTTCTAGCGCGGATTTAAAATTCTGGCGGCGCCTGCCCACCTTTTACTCGCCGCCCAAAATACGCTCGGTGACCAGGTGGTCGCCGCCCTAATCGAGCGGTCGTCGTCGAGGGATTTAGGTCAAAAGTCAAAACCGCTATAGATCAAAGGCTGCCGAGCGGTCGCTGCCCGGTCGCCGATGGGAGATCTGTCGGCCGCCGGGCGATTCCTTAAAAAACTGCTGGTGGCCGATGGGAGACCGCCCGGGAATCGGTGGGTCATCAGTCGGTCACTGCCCGAATGATATTTGCATTGAATTATATTTGTGTTGGGTCATTTTTACATCTTTGTGAATTGTTTACTTGATTAACTATTGAAAATAACTTGCAAATTGTTTACACATTATGACCAACTGATATATTTAGCTCAGAATATACCGCAATCGAGACGAACGTTCCAATCTTTCACTAACCACCACCCCCCCCCCCCCCTCCAGTTTTGGTACACATGTAGCCGTACGCGAATTTTTTTCCCCACTATGGGAAAGGGTAAATGGGCGTTTCTACACCCCTCACGTCATGATTATTCAGTAGTTTCAACAATAATACTAAAATATATTGTTATTGCTCAATCAACTAGTTACACGTAGGCCAGAGGTACATTAAAGCACTTTCAAAAACGGCTTCTGTCGACCTCTCACAGTAGCCAAGTATATAATGGGTTAGGTTATAGATCGTAAGATTGGGGTTCGAGTTCGGATGGTGCTCATTTTTCATTGACTATTTTTGGA
Source organism: Crossaster papposus (assembly GCA_037893245.1). Classification (NCBI taxonomy): domain Eukaryota; kingdom Metazoa; phylum Echinodermata; class Asteroidea; order Velatida; family Solasteridae; genus Crossaster; species Crossaster papposus. Next base: position 155,369 of record JBAIAA010000566.1, on the reverse strand, counting down.
TTGTAAGTTTATTGTGGGATGAGTTTAATATAAGGGAAAGCAAGGTTCCGAGAAACTAAGTGTCTTCCATTCAGTGTGGTCTAGATACGCCCAGTTATGATAATTGGCCTTTACCATGCTGGGAAAAAAAATCACGCTAGCCGTACATCTTGTTTACCACGTGCACAGTTTGTGGACGAGAAAGCCACCATAGGTCAGGTCCCAAGTAACGCCAAATTTCGATGGATAGTTTTTTTTTAAGAAATAAAGGCGAGCCTAATCAAAAGACTTGCTAAAGAAACATTTGTTTTAAAACTAAGCCGTACGATGGCGCTATTAATTATTATGATGAGTTGAAGCATATAGTTGTAGTATTAGGAGTATACAAAAGTGGGTTTTACACAGAAAATTAGTCACATTTTGACGGAAAACGTAATATTTATCATGAAATTGGCGAGCCCAAATGATTAAAGATTTCATTCTAAAAGTATAGAATTTTAGTTTTTGTTATATTCCAAGAACTAAAATATATCTTGAAATGTATTCTTACAGTGACGACAGATACAAAAAGTACGATTTGTCGTCATTTTTCCATTGGGAATATTAAGGCAAACTCTCGCAGGCTTTATTCACAGGTGCGGATTCAGGGGGGGGGGGACCTGCTTGGACCCTAACAAACTATAACAATTATAGTAATACATTTTAAAATGAACAAATAAATTGGCAAGACGGGACTCGAACCTTCTACCTCCGGAATACCGTACCGGCGGCGCTCTACTAAGTCTTGCCCTATCTTGGCGGTCTCTCAATGTGTCAGTATCTTTGTTTGAAGGCGCTAGCCATAAACGGAATACCAGAATACCGCGTGGCCAGGGATCAAGTCCCGCCTTACCTAATTCTTTGTTCATCTTGAAATCTATGCAAATTTACCTAGTCAGTTTTCCCTAGTGTGGTTTAGTGGTTAATTATAGTAATAATATAAAAGAGAACCATGTGCTGCGCGTTAGCATACTAGGCTGTAAGAAATATGTAACGGACTGATTTTTAAAATAACTTTTAATAACAGTACATTAAAATAAGTGTAAAATTAAACAAGAACATGTTATAAGGTGTATGTGGTGGGGTTAGCGTTCACATCGAATCAGCCTTTGTAGTAAACCCTGAATGGGTTGTATGGTGACCAAGCCTTCTCAGTCTCGGCCCCCACTCTATGGAACTCTTTGCCTCAGGAAATTCGTAGCTGTCAATCTTTACAAACCTTCAAATTCCTTCTTAAAACATTCATGTTTAACTCATCTTATAATTAGAATGTTTGTTTTGTTTCAAGTGACTTGGAAATTAATTATTATTGTACAGTAACTTTTCTTAAAGCGCCTCGGAATATGTCTACATAGATAGATGGCGCTTTACAAATGCTTGTATTATTATTATTAATTAAACCAGTGTTATACATATCGAGCTCCTAGCTACACGTACCTGTAGTAGACGTGTAGGCCCTATCCATAGTTTGAAATGAATCACGATGGCTGTAGTACTAGATGCCGTTAGGAAATATACGTCTGGTTTTACTACGCATGAACAAGTTGGATCAAGTTGTGAGGAGGATCAAGTTGAAGATCAATACCTAATATAAACTTGTAAAATATAATTACATAAGGACCAGGTGAAATTATACGCAATTGTGTAGTACATTGTACATATAAAACATGGTAATTGTTTGCATAATTTGTGAATTTTTTTTAGAGTGTAGTATTGCGCTTGCTTAATTAAGTAATGATCATGCTAATTAGGCGAGTGACCGGTCACATGAGGGGGTTTAACCAATAATAGGGGAAATGGGTCAAATGTTCACCTGAGTCTGAAGGCGCTTGGTGGCGCTCTACCATACACCGTAGACCGCTGCTGTGCGGCGCGCGTAATTGTTTTCCTTAGGAGGGTTAGGGGCAATTATCATAAACGGGCGGCTCTAGACCCCTCGCGTCATGATTATTCAGTAGTTTTAACAATGACGCTAATACATTGTTATTGCTCTTTCAACTAGTTACACATAGCCCAGAGGTACATTAAAGCACTTTGAAAAAACGGCTTCTGTCGACCTCTCACGGTAGCTTATAGTGGATAATGGGTTAGGTTATAGATCGTTCGACAGTGGGGTTCGAATTCGCTCTCTGCCTGTTTTTCATTGACTATTTTGGTCTCCAAGTTTGTTGTTGGAGTGAGTTTAATTGAAAGGAAAATAAGGATCTGAGAACCTCAGTCTTCCACTCAGTGTGGTGTAATACGCCCATTTGTGATAATTACCCCTAACCCTCCTAGGAAAAAAAATTACGCGGCCCTCTATGGTATTTGATCTGTACCAACGGCTACGTCCGCTTATGGCTAATTTCTTCCACCTTGGCCGCTTTCCAAACCCCAGCTAATGGAGCCAGAATGGAGCCTAAGCTGGGGTCTGGAAACGGCAAATAATTGTATTTCTTTGAAATCTAGATAACCAAGACGATAAGCACTTACACACGCGTGGTGCACGCCCGCTCGAAATGCTCGTGCATAATAGTTATTGCGGTAGGCTATATCTTTCGTTTGTATTTGTAAAGGCTATATTTATAAAGGTAGTATTTTATATAGAATGGCATGTCGGTAGAACAAAATAAGGATACGAAATACAGGATTTGTATATAATATATTCAACCTGGGCTTAATTTTGCGTGTGGCCCTATAGTGGTGACAAAATATTGATATTTCTAGCCACATTGGTAGTGATAGTTCTTATTTCAAATCTGTTTAAAACATAATGGTTGGCTTTTATCCGCAACTAAATTGGTATCGCGTTGGTATGTATGATATGAAACAATTATAGTATGCAAGTTAATTCAAACGCTTTTAACCCTAAATTGAAACTGTGATAAAACCACCAAATGTTATGAAGCTTAATTCAGTTCTTTATTTTACTTTTATTGAGGGTTCAATCAATATGGTCGTCAGTAGCTTGCATATATCTCACTGTACAGCGCACGCATTATGGTCGGTCAATCAATCCGACATGTACTGAAAAAAAATGCCATCGATTGGAAACCATAAGAAGGTCGGTAACACAATGCCCGTCCTTATTTATACTTGCCGTTTGATTGGGTTCAGGGATAGGGACAGCTGAAGTATTTATTGTGGGTTTTCCTGTAGGTCAATTTGAACCTTTACAAAAAACCAGTTGACCTTTTTTTCTTCTTCTCACACAAATCTCTTTGATTGCACGATTGCTCTTAATATCCACTTTGTTATACAAACACTGCATATAGTTGATGGAACGTCAGCACGTTGCCATTCTCTACGCTTCGTTTCGATTTCAGCTTTGCCTCGGTCAAATTGCTATCTTCCGTGGACAGCGGAGTGTAACACCGCACGCACCTAGCTATCCGACTTGGGCTTTGCATACCTGATGGCTCGCCAGTCAGTCAGCCACGACCAATAATGAGGTCATACGACGAGGTTTTTTTTTCATTGACTGGCGCGGGGACGTTATACGCTAGGCAGTGTATAACGACGATTTGTGCACGCTGAATTTTCGATTTGATTATCGTTTACGGAAATGTATTAATCATTTGGGAAAAAACACACACATATGGGTACGTTGCGGGGCTTATAATACAAGAAAACGAGCGTTTGTGCAGCGGAATATACGAGTGAATGGAGCGACTGATGAAACAGGTCTGGGAAATACGAAATCACCTGTGATGAGTGGACACGTGCAGACACTTGGTCCGCTCCCTATTTCCTTGATCAAGCTGGACGCGTTGTTTGCTAAGTTCTGTCGCCTGTCGCCTCTTGTGTGTGAGGAGCAGGAATATGCAGTTGACATGACTCACAGCAAGCAATAGTGATTGCTGTCATATTGATGGCTTGTGTGACTGCGACCTACGACGACGCCTAGTCCAACTAGTCTGCACTGGGATGCGACATTTGCTGGTACGTTTTTTTTTCTTCTGATGCGCGTGAGCTTGGGTTTCGTGGCCATAATAAGAGAGTCCCACCGGAGGAATGTCCTCCGTTCGTCTTGATTTGGCTGTTGTGCCGGCACGAACGCGCCATTCTATACAGCTACCGCCTCGAGCCAGGATTTCACATATAGTATAATATCCCTGAATCAGCGTGCATTTATGCAGGTAGGTCGAGGCAGAGGGCTAGGGAGAGACAGGCAAGAGAGCCTGGTTGCTACGGGTGTGATGTACCGCTGTTCTACAGCACTGCGCTAGAGGAAGACCGGCCATCATCATGATCATTGAGTGTGGCTCGTGTGCCATGAATACTACATGTTGTGCGCTATGCAGATGACGGGTATAGCCAGAGCTGGCCGCGCTGAATTTGGTCCACACATCACGTCCGTGGCGCGGAAAACACGACAGCGGGTCTGCGATGTCGAGCACTGGACAGAGGAAAATAAGGGAAGGAACTAGGTATATCATCTTCATCTGAATTTGGAATAATAAGCTCTCGCTGGTCCCCCTTATTTTGACTGAATGGTTGTACTTGCCATCCTGGTGGAGTTACCAGCTATCGGGATTGCACACAGCTTACTTGTATCTCAGTGTGAAGAAGCAATGAGGGGGCCCAGGAGGATATATGACAAGATGTCGCCTCACGCAGCCCACACCGTACTCTTGTGTGTTTACTTGCTTGTCTTATGTCCTCACGGAAGTTATGCCCTGGTCGGCCATAATGGAGATGAAAGTGGGTTTACAGAAGCTCTCCCTGGACAAAAAGATGTCGTCGCGCCAAATGAGGAAACCAAACACCGTGCAGAAAAAGAGGTGATCAAAGCGAGGGTGATAAACGCAAAAACAGGGAGTTATACCTCATTGGAAGAGGAAAAACTAAAATGGCCAACAAGTGCGTCAGTTGTAAACAATCAACAACAGGTGGAATATTTAAGCGAGCAAGATATTCACTTTCGAGTTGGAAATTATCCAGGGGGAGACGTTGACAGCGATTCTCTACAAAGTCGCCATTATGACAGATTCTCGTTATCGCGAACGAGACGAACATCACCCACTGGCGATGGCAATGGTCAGTCAAGACTGAAAAGGGAGCCAAGACAAGAACAGGAAGAATCTCTTTTGCGGTTTCTAACCCTCGTGGACAGTAACGAACTCTGCAGGGAAGGCAGCGCCGTACCAATAGACGCCGGCGATCTTGGATTAAATCTTACCGGCGATTTTTATAATTCTTTCAGCTGGAACTCAATGGCGGCCGTCTACACGGCCAACCTGCTCAGCAGTATTTACTCCAGGCACAGATCCAACTCTAGTGTGTTCTACAACGTCAATTATCTATACGCTTCCATCAGGAATAACGTGGAGAATTACCGTGTTGTCTCTGGATCCTGTGTGGCATTCGACACCTACAAGTTTGCCGAGGACAAGCAGCTTTACTCCCCCTGCGTCTACGTCGATAACTCAGGAGCTCTGGTCGAGCAGGAACTGGGAAAAATATACGACTATACCACCAGTAGCTCCAGCCATTATACAGAATGGTTCACGAAGTTTAAGAGCCCTGTGGTGCAGCCCCCGGAAATACGGTGGGGACGCCTTATACCCCGGCTCAACGCAACAGCCAATGCTAGGCCCATTAACACTTCTTATGCGTTTGTTGGGGAGGATGATGGCTTTTGGGGGCCGCCGTACCTAGACTGCAACAGGACCAACCGATGGATGGTGACATATTCTGTGCCATTCTTCGACCACAACTTTAGCTTCATGTGAGTATAATAATGCAACGTCTTTATTCAACGCAGAGAGCTTTATATGCCTTTTTTAATGTTATCTAAATGTCACCAAGTTACTTGAATAACAAGGTGAGTATTGCAACTAGCAGCTGTTTAAAGTGTGCAGCTGGATTGATTCATATTGCCTATGTGTTGGACAAACGTAACATAATATTTTAACATTTAAAATGCCCCGCTGGCTAGAGCACATTTTATTAATGGCTACAGTTGCAAGGTTGATCAAAGTTGTTCGACAATTTAAGTTAATACAGTGTGAATCTAATTAATTACCAAAATCCGATTTAGATCAAATGAAGGTCGTAGCATTAAGAACTACTTCCAAACACTATCAACTGAAGTTGTGGCTACCTTAAAATGTTTTTAAAATAGGTTGCTTACAATTTCCCAAAACAAATTTCAACCTCTGCAAAGTTACATAACTCCCTTTAATTAATTGCTGTACAAAAATGCATGTGAGACAGATGACCCAAACAATTGTTCTCAGAACATTACTAATTTCTTAAACATTTAATTCTTAACATAAAAAAACCCCAATCTGTTGTCATGAACCTTTGCGGTAGACGGCCGAAATTCAGCCAGTCTTGTCAGTTGTCTTTGATCTCCAAACAAAATAGTTTCCAGTGAGCCTGAATACTAAAACCATGGAAGAATAAGAAGGAACAAAAACATTCTGGTCACGGTCAGAGCTGTCTGTGACGTCACGGCTATAGAACGTTGACCGCATGGTCTGGAATGCAAGTTGTATATCTAAGTCAGATCTTTGTTTTCTTAACTAATCACACACGTTCAGTTTAAATTCCAATTTAAAATTTGAACATGAGGAGATACTATATAGGAAAAGTACGTTCGAAGAACATGGGATACTTAAGAAGGCTACTGAGAAAATAAACATACAAATGAAATACGTGGACAAAAAAACAGTATCACATTCAATAAAATGGCAAAATCTTGAGAGGCTAGAACCATTTTTTTGATTAAAATAAACACATTTTAAGGGAACTTTATAATAATATTATAAAGTTCCTTCAAAAGGTGTTTATTTTAATCAAAAAACATTAATATATTATATCCGGTCATAAATTTAACGAGAGGTTTAATAATAAGCTCATGATTTCCGGATGATCGAATGTCATGTCCGCCTTTTATCAGCTTCATAATTCAGCAAGTGCATTGCGCGTTTAATTTGATAAGATTGGATGTGCCCAGCCTTGAAATTATAAAATTAAGTTAATCGCCACGTACACAAAGCAATGCGGGGCACAGATTTGTAGACGGGAGTGGGGGTTTTGTGCTGGCCTTGCCCGTGTCAAATCGGTTTAGTGAGGCATGGTTACATGTCTATAACCTTGAGATGCAACTCGATTTGTGTTAAGTTCCAGGTGAACGTTAAAGATGAACTGTCCCTGCTTCTTCTTTTTTAATGCAACGCACAGTTATTAACTTATAAATAGAAGCCTTTCAGATGCTTGCTGGGGGGGGTTCACGCGGTCCACCCAGTTTCCCCAATGTCATCAAACCGATGTATGCAGTAACTATTAAGCTGCTCATCATCATTCGAACGAAAGAGAAGAAGATGCTTGCTGACCACAAAACAAATTGAAACAGGTATATTCTGCACTGATTAATATACAATAATGAGTTGAGTTGAACATCATTGTCGGAAGAAAAAAACAACCGATTTTCTTTTTTTCTTGAAAAGCACCCACGGTCATCTTTGAATCCATTCCATATTTATAAGGGTGGCACATCTGAGCAGAGCACGCAGCATATAATAATGTAGATGATGCATTTATTCAACGGCGTGTAAATGTTTTAGTCATGATACTCCCAGGGCTCCTTAGATTGCCAACGCACTGTAACCTGGAAAACCGAAGAATCATTTTTAAAGGTAGTCAGTCAGTACACCATTCGCTTTAGTTTGATGTACTTTTCGAAAATGGATGGGTTAGGGATTCATATTTTAAATATTGTGACGGTGACCTGTTCAACGTTTTGTGTTCATTGATTGATGGTCTTGTAGTCTGGTTTCTTGACTTCCTTCAAACAAAATAGAAATTTATCGGGTTAGGAAACCAGACTAGTTGGCTTGCACCCATTCATGGCGTATGAAGCGCGATATGTGGCAGAGAAAACCCCCCCTCTTTTGTGTTGGCCATTGTGTTCCCGGAATCTCAGGAATTCCTTTTAGGTTATAAGGGGGGATGGGTTAGGTTACAATAGTGTTGAGTGCGTATACAGTATGGGTAAGAGGGGGTACCCCTCTGCCACATATCGGGCTGGGTATAATTCATGGTTTTGTGTTACTGTATTTTTAAAAAAATGTGGTCTTAATACATTAAATAAATTGGGGGCAGTGTTGGAAAATAGTCCGGTTTTTCTAACGATTGCCAGCGACAAACGTTGAAGATTGATAAACAAACACTAGCAAGTCTTAGAAACCACAGCACACCAAGGCTCCGTCACAGTGATTTCACATCATGTTAATACACGTACAGTGACAAGTAATGTATATTTTGTTCATAACAATCATATAATATGCTTTAAAGGGATTTCCTCGGATGATAGCTCTTGTATTTCACGGATGCTGAAGAGAAAGAAAGAACCTTGGCAATTTTAATAGTGTTTAATAGGATACATAAGGTGGCGTTCAATGGCCAAGGACACACTATAGGGCCTACATGTATTTGCCATTATACGAAAGCTTGAAAGAGTTTAGAAACGAACGACGTGTGCCTAAAAGGTAGCTACATGAGCACAGACTCGCTAAAATTAGGTTTTAAGTAAAAATATTATTTTTGCTCCCATTTTCTAAACTTAAAAAAACCCACAAGGTTGAAATATTGACTGATGAAATTTGTTAACAATTATAATAATACTCTGGATGTTTAAACAAAATATTACTCAATTACAACATATACCCAATAATTGTGTATATATGCAAACAACTGTGGGTCAATGTCCTATGTTGATCTTTGCAACCTTCTGGGAGTAATCTTTGCTTTATCTTCGAACTTATGGGAGACGTAAACGTATCCGTATGTTATTATGCTGGGTGCGACAGAAATAATGACAACTTCCGTCTATATATTCTGTAAATTACGTCAGAATGACGTATTCCCTTTGAGACAAAATATACACCAAAAAATAAAAGATCTTTCAAAGCTCTATCGATAATTTACCCTTAAAAACTGAATTTGACTTTTTGACCAATTTTACACCAGTGCGACCTTCTTCCAACGTTATTACATTGGCACATTTAAATTAGGACTGCAGTTGATGCGTTTAACGCGCGACGCCATTTTGTAATTGTTATTTTGTAGACTCATGCATGGGGAATCAATATTTTCACGGGGAATGACTTTTCGACGTCGAGTTATTTAGCAAGGATTTGTATTTAATGTACATGCCTCTGGCACTGTCGTCTCTCTACAACTTAAGATACAGGTTTTTCAGTTTGGGAAGAAAAAACCGAGCTTTCCAGGATCGATATTGTACAGGTATTACGCAGTCTTGAATTATTTGGTTCGTATACGTGCGCGTCGACGTGTCGTTCAGGAACGCGCGAACGCTTTACATTCAGGGCGTGCAGTTTTTTTTAAATACGCGCGCAGTACACACTGAATCGCCAGTCAACGTCGTTCACGTATTCCTCATGGCCATCACCAGCTAGCTGGGGCCAATTTCATAGAGCTGCTAAGCACAAACAATTGCTGAGCATGAACATTTGTCCTTGGCCAAAACAAGGTTACAGACCAAATTTTTACGTGGTCTTTATTGTTATTGATTGATAATCAGCTGGTTTTTTGCTTAGCATGAAAAACCAGTAAAATGTTGGCTGGTAACCTGTTTTTAATGAACAAGACTTGTTTGTGCTAAGCAAATTTGTGTGCTTAGCAGCTCTATGAAATTGGCCCCAGAGGTTAGTGAAGGAGGCCGGTATTAACATGATAATGCACGTTTGTCACACACCGGCTCCAGTGCAATTTTTTTCAAGCCCATCATTTAATTAAAATATATTGTGAACATGTAACTGACCCAAAAGCCTGTATACTGAGAGCATTGTCATCCATAACAAAAACTGTCCTTAATCATATTAATTATGCATTAATAAAGCTCCCTTCCTCTCCTATCGCTTGCGATGATTTCCAGAGTCTGTATGCTAGGAGATCGGATCACACACTTGAGTGATTGCTACAAGCTAAGGCAAAACATAAATGCCGATGTCGTGTTTTTATATTAAATGCTTAATTAGTCTCATAATTAAAAAAAACATGTCACTGGAAATATAAGGTGACACGTTAGGCCTATAGCGCCGAGTCGTGTGTGTGCAAAATCATATTGGAATTTGGAGGATTCTGGACTGTTATAGGGTAACGACCCTGTATTTTGGTAACCACTCTGAGTAAAAACAAATGAGTAAACCTAGTGGACTATTTCCAGTCGTTCCAGCGATAATGGCTTTTGGAGGGAAAATAAACACGGTATCATGGTGTCAGCATAATGTGCTCATTAAAATATGCGAACGAATGTTCATGTTTAACTTCAAGCCTTGTATCTTCGCCGTCCATGGCTATTATCACTACTATAAGAGTAACATTTGTTGTTCCTATTTCAACAAAAAAATGCCCCAAATGACTCACTTGCCCATAACATATTTCAATTTGCCAAGCTATCGCTATAATGTGCTTGCATTAAAGCCATTGAGAATTACCTTGCAGTGGAAATTCACAGGCTGCATGTAGTCTGTATGCCAAGCTATAGGTGATCCCCAAGGCAAAAGGGAAAAAGCTGCGCGCTGACCGTGGCTTTGTGCAAGCTTCAACCCACGGGACGCATGGATTACCGATATCGGACCGCATTCAAAATTAGATGCTTTGCGGGTTAAGTGTGCTATTATTTCTACGAGAGAATCTTCCATCATGAGTGTACAACATTTTAATCGCTACGTTAATTATGTGCATAATTCTTGTCCGTAGTCATACATGTCACCTTCTACTCTTTGTGGTTTAATGTAAAACAAAAAACTAATTTCTTGATGTTTAAAACAAGCGACCGCGCTGCTATTTTGAAGCTATTTTGAGAATCTAATTGAATTTAAAACTAAAGCAAACATGAAGAGCAAATTATGAGATTATTAGAAATGCGACGAGCTTCAGATTATAATTGCAACGTTACGATCAATTCCACGTTGAGCTTTAATTCAACAGCAACTAGTGTGAATGTAAGAAGACAAAAAGAAGGTGTCAATCTTGCTTCAAGAATTGTGACAAAACGGATTTATTGGCCAGGGGTAGCTAGATTATTGTGATTGCCCTTTGTGTGATTATTAAGGGCACTCGTGCAGTTTAGAAAGTAGTTCGCAGTACAGTAAGATTTCAATTGCCAATTTTCACAGTCGGTAATGCGATCAAAACTATATACAAATGTTTATATGTAAGGGACCTGTCTTCTGTATTTTTATTTTATTTATTATTTAATATTGTTTGCTTTTGTTCTGAATTTGTAGTGGTTCAAGTGCTTTGTAATGTGAAAATCAAAATTGAATTTATAGTCAACTAGCTCTTTGCGCAAATCCCACTGATAGGTATAGTATGTAGCATGCATTATGTCGAGTGGTTATACCAAAACTACAAAATAGTTACGATAATATCCAGCACAATATCCGACAGAGGGGTCCCCCTGCTGTTCATTTATACCTAATATACACCCCAGACTATTGTTACCTAACACATCAATCACCCTATAGATATCTGACAAGAATTCCAGAGAACGTACGAGAACACAATGACCAACTAAAAAAAAAGGGGCTCTGTCACATCTCTTGCTTCGTAATTACTGATATAATTAACTCAAAACATTATAGAGGTGCATATAGACGGTGCACGTAGCTGGATTAAATCCACCTGCTCATGATAATTATGCTATTATCTTGCAGCCGGCTCTAATTTGAAATTTACGACATCAAATGTCCAGGTTCTCGATGTTGAATGGGACTTTGCGATTACATTTGCATTTGTTTAATAGGCTAGTTATAAGCCATTGAAATAAACAGTGGTAATGTAGTATATCGGTACGGTGTACGGTACCGATGCTGTCCATTAGGCCGTGTCCGAATTACCTGGCTACGGTTTGAAATTACACACGAGACGAGTCTACATGATGAACTGGCTGCAGCCACTAAACATAGACTCGTGTGTAATTTGAAGTCGTAGCCAAGTAAATCGAACACAGACTTATTAGTGAAACGTTAGTTTCGAGTCGTACAATGTGAATAAGCCTGAGCATATATACTGTTCTACTCCCATATTACATTACCATGTGCAATTATTGCTTTTGTATACAATAATTCGGTATGCTCATTCAAATATAACCATGGCTAAGTAATGTGATCAGGTTCGATGCGCCTACAAGCACATGCACATCTGCACACTACGACATTAGATTTGAAATAATATTAATAAATACCTAGGAGAGTTGATGGCTTCTGATTGCTCGAGACTCGATCTCGTGGAGGGAATTATTACCAGCGGTCCTTTCCCAACCCGGTCATTATCATGCGGTATAATGACCGGGTCCTCGCACTGTTATTCCCTGAATAATCTAGGTTCATGACGCAAAGCCGTGAAGCTCTTGTGGAGGTCTGATGAACTTTGATGGGTACGAAACAAGGTCATGTATAATTACAGCCCGTAATGATGACGACGATCGTAAGCCCACACTGTCGGTCCGCTGAAAATAAACAGAAAGGAACCCTTAATTAAATTTGACCAATTAAAATAACTCGGTTGGGCATGAATAGCGAACACGATCAACGCAGATTAAACAGAAGAAGCCAGTCAAACCAACAGAAGACGTTATAATTAAAGCTCTAGGGAACTACATGCCTATCAATTTTTAGACTTATTTTACTTGTTATTTGTAGTGAATCAATCAATCAACGTTATAGGTTTAGTAGTCTATATGTAACTATTATTGGACTCGATCTTAGAATGCCCTTAATGAGTTAGGACAACGGGTTGTGTGTGCACTGCAGTAATTTGTTGACAAGATGATGGGAGCTTTTTGATTAACAGGGGCACGTAAGAATAACAAAATTGAGCATTCGTTAAAAACACACACCAAAGACAACTGCTTAGTACAAACGATCTTAAGGGAGACCTAAAACTCGGATCAGACTCGGTGAGTTTGACATTATTTTGTTGTTGCTTTGAATGGGGTGAAATATCATTTTTTTCTCAATTAAAAAAAAACCACGTTATAATAATTATGTCAGCTGTTACATATGGTACTGTATCGTTGTATGGTTTTTTTCTTATAGGGTTTTCTTTTAGGGGAGGCCTGAAATCCAATGGCGGATTCGGCCTTTAAGTTTAACATAACAAAAAAGTGCCAGAGTTTAACAACCTCATACGAACAACTAAAGTATCCACGGTGCAGATCTGGTTGGGGTCGTTTAAACTATTATCTGCCTTTGAATGTCTTAAGTCTTCCCTGCCTGACTATAGGCCTACGCTTCTCTATTCTTTGACGAGGTCGTGTATTGCATATCAAATGCCGTGAAATTAATCGGGTCTTCCTTTGTCCCTTGCAGCGGTCAAGTCAGAGTATCAGATAAAGGAGCTATTTTGGACCTCGAGTCCGATATACAGGGTTGTCAAAAAGAAAATCCCTCCTCCTCGAAAGGCAGAATTATTAGGTCTAGCTTTTCTTTCAAGCCAGTCTACCTCGCACATCTGTTGGGCAGGCCTGCTGTTGGGAGGCTGTTTGCATAAAAGAGTGACCCACGTTCGGTTTGGATGCAGAACATGCCACCGTTTTGTTGTATAAAGTTCATTCTCTTTGCAACTGAATTTCAATTAGAGAGACAGCCACTTGCAAATGATTAGCCTCCTATATGCAGTCGACGTATACACAAGACAACAGTAACCCTATACACGTTGCGAGTCTTACAAATCCATTAGGTGATTCGTTTTCTAGTGTTCTTTTTTAGCATGCTACTTTATTTTATTTAAAATGTGTTTATATGGTTGAATAGGAATAAATGCTGTATTGAATCGAACTGAATTAAAAAACAGTTGATGAGGTATTTTCGCCGTTGAAGAAACCGCTATATATTGCCATGGAGACATTTGAAACTACCTACACTCTAAGAAATAAAGGTTCAAATTTGCTCCCTAATTGATACAATATCAGCCCCTCAAATAAAGTAATGAATTGAACCTCAACAAGGTTCAAGGGTGCGAATTTGGCCCTCTAAGGGTACAATGTGTTAGAGCTTAACCCTAATAAGTTCTGTTTTGCACTCTTAGGGGTGCTGCTATTGTATCAACTATATATGGTGCAAAATAGAACGTTTATTTCTTAGAGTGTAACTACCAACTTCCAACCAAGTTATTGTTCAAAAGCTTACTTTATGTAAACTCCCCGTGAAATGATTCCTTCTGGTGTGCTGACATTTCAAAGAAAATAATAAAAGAAGTCCAAAAATGCGTCCCAAAGACGCATTTAATAAACATATTTCCGTTATAATTGGTACAAAATCGAAATCGAAATATTATTTTCTTGGAATATACAGCATCCACAGAGCTAAACCTTCGTCAGGTTAGTTGCTAAGCACCCTTCTTTAGATTAAAAAAAAATTGCTGCTTCAAACGATAACAATCCAACTGATAAATAGTATAAAATGGTAAACATGTAACCACATTCGGTTTAGCTTATAAACCGCACATATGTTTTCTGGTTGACTACATTACAAGGTATAGTCTAACTCTTGCACTCGTTGAAACATTAGTGTAAGAGGTAAATGCCGCAATGTGACAAAATCATATCACATGAGAGGAATGTGTCATGAATAGCAATTATTGTGCCTATTCATGTTGTTACCGTAATTCTCCCATATACAAATCATAGCATGCATTAACTGTATACACTTTACATGGACGTAAATTTGGGCAAGCGTGCAAATCTTGTCGTAAAGTCAAATTGACAAACGTGCGAATGACCTACACATTATTTCTTGTCAGATTGGAACTCCAAGCCAACATCTATAACTGCCCAAAACAATGACAGAACCTGTTCATATAAACAACTCCTAAATTGCGTGGTTAGAAATGTAATGCAACTGTGTCACGTGACATATACCCACCACGATGTAGGCATAAGGGGCTCACACCCCCTACAAGTGCTAAATATAACAACTGTAATGTCCGACCAGCCAAATTACTTAGAAATATCTGACACTGAACGCTCCTGTTTGCAGATTGTCGTTCCTTTACTCTTTTTGTGTGTGTATACCTTCTTCCGAATTTATCATAGTCTCCGAGCTGTTATTCCCAGAGGCACAGGGCAATTTGCAGGCCAGGTTTCCGTTGCGGCTAGCTACACGCTGCCGGCGAAGTGGCTTATGTCCCGCCGCGTCACTGCTGCTGAGTGCTTTGGCCAGACTTTGGACCCGGAGTTTGTTGACTGAAAATTAAGAGATTTCGTTTTCAAATACATTTGGTGCGAAAATCTCTTGAAACCTCGGCTTGGCTGTAGCGACACAAGTCTGTGATGTATTATCTCAGAAGGGGAAAACACTATTAACCTATATCAGACCTGACTGACTAAGGAAGTGACATTTTAGACGTTGCAGCAAAATTGCTTTTATTTTTGGCGCGTAAAATCAATTGCCAACAATGAGTGGCTATACACAGTAGCTATTGTATAGCGTGTGGCAGTTCGTGATTAAAATCTAAAATTGATTTTCTATAAGGTCTGAATGTCAGGATAGTTGCTTGCTGATCATTTTGAAGAATTATCATTGTAAGTTATGTTCGAAAATCTGCCCTTTACAATGAGGGCTTCATATTTGGAAACGGGCCTAGTTACTTGTTGCAACAGACTGGCAAAATTGTATGTCCATAAGAATTTTGTGAAGTCACAAAGTTAATGTGAGAACCAAAACATTGCCTGATGTAAATGTCGGAATTTTCGAAGGTAAAAGTACAATCTGAAACTGTATATTTAAGTCATACTAAGAATTAAACAATTCGCAGAAATGAAAAAATAGAAGAAAAACCAGAAAGAGTTATATATCCGGCCACCACATCATACAATCATTGAAGACAAATCACCTTTGGGGTTCACATATCATTCGGTCATCCGATATAGTGTGTTTGTATAGGCGGCCATATTGAAGCGTCAGAGAAAAAAATATATGAGCTGGCCGGAGTGAAACTCCGTCCCCAAGTTTTACTGCAACATTGTAATTATAATTATACATTCAGCACGTATCGTTTTACTCTTAGAGCACAACACATTAACCGTTTAAAGTAAACACAGGGTATATAAAGCAATCCAACTCCCAGTATTGCTATAACCCTTCATTGACATTTTCGTACACGTCCTTGCCGAATATCACTGTCAAGTACTCCACACCAACAACCTCCGAGATTGCAAAGCAATTCTAAACCGTAATTTCATCCAATTCGGTGGTGTGTGCGGTTTTTTTTGGCCAAAGTACATTGTATACTACCCGTTACTTTATAGCGTACATTGCTCGTGGCAACACACGCTACGATCTCGGACCGAGCAGTAGGCCTACATAATCAGGTTTTCTCTTTTATTTTTTAAAGGGCGACACATTTCACGACAGTTGCCTATATAAGCAGGGCATTCCGTTTTGTAAATGTCCCTATAAGAATGGTGCCGTGGGCTAGACAGGCAAGAAAATAATTATTTCTTCTTTATTAAGTTACCAAAATAGGAGCCCACACATTTGCTGCAACTTAAGTCCCAACTTTAGGGCCTAACAAAAAAATGTGATTGACTTTCCCTATTGTTATGCTAATTATATTGGGACACGAAACAAAGGGCCTGTATTTCTATCGTCAGTCCAATCAATAATTGGATGCCACACTCATTTATTGTCTTTCTTCTATGTTTTCCAGTTTATAACACAATATTGCGTGGATAACGGATGTCGATACCTTAGCATTATGCATTAACTAGCAAACTTCCATGGCGCATTCTTCGATATAGTGCGAAAGAGTAGCGCTGAAAGCAAGATTTGTACGCAAACAAATGGTTGTATTCTGTGAGGAGATTTCGGTCGCAAATGTACCATTAATACCCAAAAGTGATGGTAGGGTATACTCCGTACATACGGTATTATACAAGCTCTACTCAACCAAGCATTATACAAGCTCTACTCCGTTATTGTGGCCCCTGTCCCCCAGGCACATTCAACTTCCGCGCAGTCGCCGGCGTACATCCATACGCCTGATGACGGCACCGTCTACTGCCCCAAAACCTCCCCCGCTCTATATGGGGCAATATCCTAGAAATCGTAATTAAATCCGCCGGTCGCAAATTGCCGTGAAACACCGGCATGATGTTCCCATTCACGACTGATTGGTATATATACGAGGCCCAATATTATACGTGCTGTATACCGTGGCGGTCGCGTGTGGTATATTTGCCTTGGTAACATTCAAAATGACCGACAACTGTTTACCGTCTCATTTAGATCAATATTTATTGTCGACCCATACTAGTTGTTTTATTGCATACATTTGTCAATGAAGCAAACACAGTGGAATCATTATGAGAAACGTTCGTGCTTCGCACTTGGTATAGAGGATCGGTCCCTTGCACTGCTGTTCGTGATAAGACGCCGATGATTACAAACATATCACCCATCAGTGATGAAGCAGTTTCGTTACTATACGCCGTTCACGGTGACTCTATCAGTGACGAATTTGCCGACAAATCACACAATACCCCAAAGTATTGTCTTCAAGAGTGTTTACATAAAGCAGAATACATGTACCTGCAAAACAAATACAATTTGAAGTCAATCTCAGTGACATTTTCATGGGAAATTACACACAAAGTAACCGAAACACCCCAAAAATATGCCACATTTTTTGCCTCCCTAATTGTATGGACTTATGTGCATCTCGTCACATCTACAACTGTTTAATGGATACTTTGTTTTTGAGTCTACGGCTTTTGGGTGAAGGTATATTATAGGGTACGGTGATATTCGTCTTGCATTAGTTTTGCTCACAAGCCTACCACCAGTTATTATTGAGCCGCCACATATTCATGTCATGGAAACGTGAAGGGTTTCGGGTGACCCTTACTGAAATTTAATACCAACAACAACAAGAGTGCTTTGTCGTCATCACAGTTCCCAGTAAACCCGGAGGCGATAATTTTTTTCTGCAGCTAGGTTGGTACATAGTGTACATTTATTAGCCAATCAGAACACAAATGGTGTTGACGTCATCGGTGATGTTAGAGTTGTCTGGGATCTGACTAGGGTTAGGGGTCAGGGTTAGGGTTAGAGTTAGGGTTAGGGTTAGGATTAGGGTTAGGGTTAGGGTTAGGGTTAGGGTTAGGGGTTAGGGGTTAGGGTTAGGGTTGTCCCAGACAACTCTTACATCATCGATGACGTCAACACCATCTGTGTTCTAATTGGCTAATGCACCAACCTACCTGCAGAAAAAATTATCGCAACCCGGAGGTCGCACTTGTTGTTGGTAAGCTCATCGCAATACGGCTTGATATACTAACTCGCCCGCAAGTCGTCAGATTGTGAATCTAGATGTTACTCCGAACTAGCTCTCCGTGTGGAACACTATTAAGTATATTTATTGACAGACGACTTGTACTATTACTTATTTCGAGTCACCTATATCCACAAGAGATACAGAGTGACCCGTATGTCGGACACAACGCGTATGAAGTAGGCTCATAATAGGCTCATTTTTCTTATATAAAAATGACGATACTACTTTAATTCATACTCTTTATAATGTTACCGTCCATTTATCAATTGCAAAACTGCGTTGGCGTTTAATTAACTAAAGGTGTCCTCATTAGACCTGTACGTTCAATATTGATGCATTGTTAAACAATGCACTATAGCATGGGGAGTGCCGTTGTCGTATGAAAATAGGAATCCGGTGAAAATCGGACTCTTTCCTCCTATGATTGGTTGAACCCTCTCACGTGACTGGTAGGCATGCGCAATACTACCAACGAGACCGTATCTTATGGAGTCTGAAATTCACGCTACATCGCATGCCACTTGTTCTCGAAATGTGTTTAATAAAATGATTAACAAGTACACAGTCCCATTGTTACTAAAGTGTTAGGTTTGGTCTAATGAAAGTCACTAGACAGAAAACTGCATGTGCAAAATCTCTAGTGTAAGATACACATAGTTGTTGTTGTGATGGTTCAGCCGAGTGGGTTGGTATGGAGCTAACGGCATTCTAAACCAAAGGGTAAATTACAGAGAATAGTACTTCAAATGCAAAGGAGCGCTTCATTTTGAAGAAGTGTTACCATCAGAACATAGCCCCTGCGATGTTCAATGTACGGTATCGGTCGTGTTACATTATACAGCCAGACATTATAATGCACGATGTATAGGCCTATACGGTGACCATAAATAATGATGTATTCCGCGCCTTCACGTATATAGGCATTGTCGCCTGCAATTATTCAAGACCATAATATTACGACCTTTTCTGCCCTTATTGAATTGTTAGCTTCACACTTTATCTCCCTGGGAATACTTTACTTTAAACACAGCGCTATAAAGTCATAGCCCTCATGATAGACGACGCCATTTAGGATTATCACTCTCACCGCCCTTAAGGCGGGTTGCATCTCGGCGTCGGTCGATCAGCATTTCTCGGTATACTGCAGCAGCTACTGCATGTTGGTGTGAACACATTTCATTATTGAAGAGGTATAATTTTGAGTGTATGAAATAACTATATCAATTGATTGTCTTCGGAAGGAAGGGTCTTGTATTAAACGGCGTCGAATTGTTTTGTGGACAAACTTGAAAAGGGTAATAATTATTTTGTTGGCAACTCAAAAAAGCTCTGACGGAAGTATTAAGAAAACATTGTTTGGATGAGACTGCAATGTTGTGAATATAATGATTGAGCAGGTGTTAACACGACAAACCTGGGCCTTTAGATGATGCGATAAGTTTCCTTAAAAGGTCGGGCGTTATGTCATAGTTGTGCACTGGTTATGCAGTTTGTAGGTACGACCGTAATAGAATGAAAAGCACGCTTGCATCAAATGCAATTATCGGAGGGAAGTTTATATTTAGCCCTTTTAGAAAACAAGTACTATTTACATGCATCATCTGCCCAGTGCGCTTCATCTGGATGTCCTAAAGTGGTTTTGCACAGAAATCACGTAAGCCCTATCTATATAGAGGGAAGCTAAATGTATACGGCGCAGTTGAGTTGGTATAACGTACGTACTGGGATGACTTCTGAACGAGAAATCTATGCTTACCTTCGTGTGAAAAACAAAGACCTATACCCGCAAGGCATTCTAAACGACACGGGGTGATATAGGCGTGAATACGTGGCGTGTGCTAATATGAGAACCCTTGTCTGGGTAATGGAACAGCAGAACAAACCCAATTATACATTGCCACAGGGTAAATCAACAAACTGCATGCCTTATATATAACATATTTAGTATATCAATACTTGTAAAGGGTAACTTGTGACTTTCATGTGAATTTATAGTATCCATGACAATTCAACCAAATTTTTGGGCCAGCAAAAAAATAAGTATTGTACCTCTAAAGAAATTGTTATTCGCTACCCGAGACAGTTTTAAACTTAATAAGAGGATTGAACCTATTATAAAGTAGTTTGGCTTGAAAATGTTTTAATGAACCACAGTTTTAAAAGTACAGTCAGGAGTATTATTGCAGGGTTTTAGAGAGCCCCAATTAATAAAACAATTAATAAAAGTAACAAATATTAAAGACATCTTCAAATCATAAAAAAAATTACTACTGAATGTGCAGATATATTCTCTTAAACCTTAAAGACCCTATAGTGATTCTTAAACCCGATGCTGTTCAAATTTCGTCCCACAACAATAATGCGGCCTCTTATGTACGCACTGGTTGCCATAACAACACACTTTTGCCGATTACAGATTGACTTGGACGATCTGGAACATAATGAAGACAAGAAATTGAACCCGGACTAGCAATCTCAAAATAAGCCAGTCATCTATTACATGCAGGATACCCCGGGAAACGATGAACCGACAATGGTCGCGCCGTCTGCGTAGACAACTATACTCCGTTTTCCAAACCCCAGCTTCGTCTCCGACTGTGGCTTCGTTCATGTAGTTTTGGCAATGGTGATGGAGCCGGAGACAGGCTGGGGACGCGGGGCTATGCTTTGGGAAAACGTCTCACGTTTACGATACCGACGAGGCGCTTGAAACAGCCGTTGGGTTCACGTCGGGTGCGGAAGCTGTAGGCTAGGCATTGCGATTTGTTGTCGGATATATAACTGTGCCACAATCGATCGGGAATGGCTGTGAATATTCAGTCTTTGCCGGTTTGTTTCTGGGCCATACACGTTCCCACGACTAAAAGTATGGAGAATGAATTAGCAAGTGTTACGTTAAGAAAAGACATTTAACATAAACGTAACGGGAATATGCCAACACGGGAACAAATATACAGGGACCTGCGACGCTCGGCACCATAGACGCGGTCGTCAATAATGTCGTCAATATTTTGCTTAAGTTGTGGCGCTAAGTCAGAGGCCCTTGAATTATGTGATTGGTTTTTAAATCTCTTACCTAATCCTAAATCATGTCTCTGATGTAGTGCTGCGTATGGGTTAAAGGGATTGTATACGTTTGATAATTACTCAAAAAATTAATGGCAATAAAAACTTACTGCGGTTATGGAAAAAGATATCACTTTTTATCCCCACAAATTTGAATCTGAGAAGCGTTACTGCAGTGACGTTTCTCAGATTGTGTATTCCAAAGCAGATTATTCTTCCTGCGTGGACATAATCGCTCCAGATTTTCGGCAATATCTCAAAATCGCAACCACCTTTTCAAATATTTTTTTTACAGGTTAGTTTTATGGTATATATCTATAACTATTTAGGATTGAAACAAACAGTGGGTTCCAATTACCAAACGTATACGATCCCTTTAAACTAAAGGTTGATGCAATAAAGCACGTGACTGTTTAATACATCACTGCATGGGCACCAACTATAAATATTCCCCGGTAACACAGCAACCATCTTCGTCAAATTGACCCTTCATAATCTGAACTATGAACATGCATTACATGATAAAACAAATAATGTACGATGACACTCGTCATAAACATGATGTACGCGTTGTCGACAGGACAGATTATTTTAATACCGAGAACTTAATTAAATGGATTTTGATCAAATAACAAACGCACTTTGAAGCCAGCACCCGTAGTAATATACAATTTGTGGTCATTTAGGGACAGCTGTTTTGGCTTAGCATTTTTTTGTTCAAGTTATTATGCACTTTTATTCCCGTCGTCGTGGCTTTAAACGGTCATGCGCCACTAATGATGTCACGTGAGAGCTACATTCGTAGGTTCGGCCGTGTTTGCAATCCAAGCCAATTTGGTCGTGTTCCCTGAATGTCTTTTATATATGTGAGCTGTTAAATGGGATGGTACCAGACTATTTTTTGCATTCTAGCCTCGCTTTTAATATTTGCTTACAATGTGGCTTAAAACATTTACATATGTTTAATCACACATTTTTAATTATTTATCAGAGAAGACTGGCATTGAAAAAAAAGTATTAATTAACTTTATGTCATTGTTTGGATTTTACCTCCTGTTTGTATGGCCGACTCGTGAATAAAGCCCATAAGTGTGTGTCTACAACTAGGTCTGGTCATGCACGTTTGTTTATGGTGTAAATCGAGGAGTTTCCTTTGTTCCTCTCGAAAATTTCCTTTGTTTGTACTCTAACTTTTTCAGACGGCTCTCATTGGTTTTGCATGAATCTCAATCGAGGTCGTCCTCGATTCTAACCCTAACCCCAATTCACCTTCGTGTCGCCAGGTATGTTTCCTCCATTTACACCATAAACAAACGCAATGTGTGCATCCAGTATGTACATACAGCCCACACCGATCACATGTAAATACGTTTCAGATACAGCACAGCCTTGCACTCGCAAGGCTATAGTCCTATACACCAGTCCTGTGTTAGCGGTCATTGGAGTGCACAGGCATGCAAGCGTAACGACTTAATTAGCGCAGCCAAATGAAAAACAGTTTTCAAACTGTTTAGGCAAACCCTTGGTAAAAAAATGTAATAAATAAATAAAATAAATAAATGGTACAATGTGCTAAAATGTGGTATAAGCGAATAATTTAATTAGACAGCAACTTCGCCGCGAAAGGAACCAATTTATGCAATCAATCAGCTTGCAGCTTGCTCATCGCTTCCGTTTATTAAGGAGCGGTTTATATTATGACGTCAGGATTAGTTTTGGCGCACATGAAGTGCAGTACGGCTTTAAAGGGATCGTACACGTTTGGTAATTGGAACCCATTGTTTGTTTGTTTCAATCCTATATAGTTATAGATATATATCATAAAACTATAAAAAAAAATCATTTCAAAAGGTGGTAGCGATTTCGAGATATTGCCGAAAATATGGAGCGGTTATGTCCACGCAGGAAGAATAATCTGCATTTGAATACACAATCTGAGAAACGTCACTGCAGTAACGCTTCTCAGATTCAAATTTTTTGGGATAAAAAGTGATATCTTTTTCCATAACCGCAGTACTTCGAAGTGAAAAGTTTCTAAAAATGCATTATACTATCCAAAGCTGCTGTACTTCTTACCAAGTAAGTTTTTATTGCCATTACTGAATTTTTGGAGTAATTACCAAACGTATACGATCCCTCTAGGAGGCTCCTGGGGTTATTCAGTCGTGCTGTTTTGTTGTTGAAATATCATCTAGTTTACATAATAGTTTTCTATCGGACAAACGATGTCGTTTTGTGTAATTGTCTTAATGTGTGGTTTGATTGCCGATTTTTTTTTTTTTTTACATTATTTTAATCAACACATGTAATTTGGCTGTAAGGCATGTATGGAATCCAATCCGATCTTATCCAATTCATTCGATATCAATTTAGCTAATGAGTCGGCTGGAAGCAATGGGCCCTAACCCTATAGACTGATGCATGGATATGCAGGTGCGGCTTTTTGTTAGGCGAGTCGCTGTCCCGTCCTGCTGTTCTGAACATACACTTGAATTCCGATCTCCAAACTATTCTTTATCAATATCGTTCTGCCAGATATAGCCTACAAATTGCGGTCAACAAACGCTGCGATCGAACTGAAGTCTGACGATGTAGTTTTTTTTCTTCTGCCTGAGCACATACACCGTGCACTGTCATGATCCTCTTTTGAACCTAACTCCGAATTAAAGCGAAACACAATGACGTCAACGCGAATCCCCTTGCGAGATGTAGACTGCCCGGGATCAGACGCCGAAGTAAACACGCGGCCCTGGTATCGTTGGCCGTTTTCCAAACCCCAGCTTACAGGGCTCCGTAGCCGGCTTCCTCACCATTGTGCATGAACGAAGCCAAAGACGGAGACGAAGTTAGGGTTTGGAAAACTATATCTGCGCATGTCATCATGTGTTTGTTCTATGAAGTGGCCACAAGCCGCCGGGGTACAGCTGCATCTGGGCTCCCCGTGTTTGCAATAGGAGACTGGATTGGCTTCGCGAATCGAAATGTAAACTCATCCACTAGACCACATCAGATTGCAGGACGAATCGCTCTGGAGTCGCAGGTGTGACGATAACGTATACGGTGTTGCAATAGTGGTAGAACAAGATATTTGCACACAGCCTTTATTGGGAGGCCGTAATTTTATCCGAATATTTGGAAAGACAAAATTGGTTTTAAAACAAAGTATTTAACAACAAATACAAAGTCGTATCCTTATTGGGTGATCCCCACCGTAATGTCGCTTCCCAGGTTGTATCGTAGAATTGGGCGTGAACCCTGGCGTGTGGCATTCTGGTGTTTATGACTTCTGACTAGCGCCCTCGAACAAAGATACTGACAATTTAAAAGCCAATTATTGGGAGCCAATTTCATTGGGGGAGCTAACGACTTGAGTTTGGGGAGCCAAGTATTGGGGAACTAAGTATTTGGGAGCCAAGTTGAGTTGGGGAGCAAGGTTTTGGGGAGCCAGGTTTTGGGGAGCAAAGCTTTGGGGAGCCAGGTTTTGGGAAGCCAGGTTTTTGAGAGCCAGGTTTTGAGGAGCCAGGTTTTTGGGAGCCAGGTTTTGGGGAGCCAGGTTTTGGGGAGCAAAGCTTTGGGGAGCCAGGTTTTGGGGAGTCAGGTTTTGGGGAGCCAGGTTTTGGGGAGCAAAGCTTTCGGGAGACAGGTTTTGGGGAGCAAGATTTTTGGGAGCCAGATTTTGGAGAGCCAGGTTTTGGGGAGCAAAGCTTTTGGGAGCAAAGCTTTGGGGAGCAAAGCTTTGGGGAGCAAAGCTTTGGGGAGCAAAGCTTTGGGGAGACAAATAGTTTAGTTTATTGGCTGTGAGTTACATCACATCAGCTATAGTTATTGATTACTGACGTGATAGGAGGAGTCAGGTGAAGTCAGGCTTACGAGTCTGACTTTCTTGAGGAGTATCGTCAGTAAATTAATAGAAACTTACGAGATTAGTGGAATTCCCTGGATTGTAAATATAGTTTCCTTAGATTGCAGACTGGATTGTAAAACATTTTCGAGCTTGTAAATATTAATAGCACCGGATTGTAGTCCACAATCTAGTTGTTTTGCTATAATTATAGAGTCGCTGATTTTGAATTAAATAATTGTTAGTTTTGTTCTGAATTCCTGTTTTCCCAACTTTTTTATTTAAGTCCGATCTCTCGATGAGTGTTCTCCACTTGGTAAGCTTCATCATTATATGTTGACCCAGATCCACGTCAGCTATATCGAGAATTACTAAACCGGAGAGGCGAAACCCTGGAGGTTTAGGCCTTAACTATTTCGCCTGATGGCAGCGCTATCTATACTATAGGATTCAGTGCGAATTACGTCGTTCAATGAGGCAGCACAACACGATTCGGTGGTTAAATGCGAAACGGTTAGTGTGGTGAATCAACATAATGTAAGCGCCGCGATAATGGCTAGGCCCTATATATAATCCAACTAAAAATGAATCCCGATCCGACTCCACAAATCGATGCACAGGCAATAATTCATGGGCGGCAATCGACATAAGAGCATTTTCTGTAATTCCGTTGAGAAAACTCAATTCAGCGTGATAGTTTGATTCTGGGACGCCAGGCCGGGTGTCTCCGACCCCGGCCGACCATAATTTTGTTATAGGTCGTACGTGGAATCCGACGACTGTTTCGGGTAAATATTCTTGAAAGCTGGATCTATTTTGTAGGCTGTTTAAAATGTGTTTCCGAATAGTAATATTTTCAGTATGTTTTGAATATTGAAAAGAAAATCTAATAAATAATCCGACACGGGTCGGCTTTTATTTCATTTAAATTTAATTTACCTCGACTCAACGTGACCCGAAGGCCAACTTATACAAGACAAAACCTACATATGGCATGGAAATACATTCACACAAAAAAATACAATGGATAAAAATAGAAAAGCGACAATGCAATTAATTGTCTCCGTAGAAACCTGCATTATCTTCGCTATTGCTGCCACCGACACTGGTTTTTAACGAAAGCCCTGTGTTTGCGATATGCCATCATAAATTATTATGCACATTTGTCAAGCAAATTGTCCCCGGTATAATGAACCTGTTTGTGCACACAATCTTCTGGTATTCGAAATGTAAAAAACCCAATATTCTCGTCCACTACACATTCTATGTTATAAATACAATGATGAATGTAAATGGTCAATCTTTAATGAAGTGGTATTCGTATTTTCTATTTTACAGGTAATATATGATAATTTGTAATAATTGTTATGTGCATTTTGTTGAGGCAACAAAACAAGACTTTAACCTTTTTAAGTTGAGCTCAGTTGCTACTAACGGTTTTGTGAATACGATACGCATCGGCCCGAGGCGTAATAATATAATTCGTTTGAACCAGCTTTTTGTTAGTTAGTAGAGCAGATGGGTGCACAATATTATGATAGAATTATTGTTCACCATCGCAGATTTTTTTAGGTATTGAATAACAAATAACAAATACCGGTCAGCCTTTTGACAAATAAATTATGAATATGTGACACGATTAAGCGGAATGAGTCGGATGTCGGGGAATCCCCAAAATGTTTTAATCAGAACTGTGTTTTTTGTTGGTATTTAAACAAATTTACATAACTCGACAACAAAACAACTATCAACATGGGGTTTTCAGTTTTTAAAACGCACAGATGCCCTCTTTAAAACTACATGAAAACTCATTTTTTGACCGGGGCCGACATCCGACCCATTCCGCTTGATCGTGTCACATACGTAAGCATAGAGATAGCATCTATACAACGTGGTGTATCGACCGACTCGTAAATTTAGGCTGTGTACGTCTTAAACCTATACCGATTTCATCAACCCAACTTGTTAATGATTGGTTTTAGGGGCGTGGCCACGGTAGATGTAGATGTCAGAACTATCGATATCAACCAATGCGATGATGGGGGCGGAGTCTTCGCTGGGACACATAGATGCAGCAATACAACCAAGGTAGGTACTGTCCACAAAGCTTTGTCTTTTTTATGTAAATAACCATCATAGTTCAAGCAATGGTTTAGGTAATTCTTCCAAATAGGCACTTGGGGAGACAATTTAGCGTAAGTTTTTAGGTAATAAGGAGACAGTGGCACTTAGGAAGACATTTCAGTGTCTCCCTAAGTGTCTAGCTACCCTAAAACACGATATTTGGGGATTATTTCTGTCCTAGAACGACAGATTTTGGTCTAAATAGCATAAATCTCGTAAATCTCATAAAGATCATAGAGAAAAGGGTTAGGGTAACCAAGTTAGGACTGTTTTAAGTTTGTGTACATCTCTAAGGTATTGTCTCCCCAAGTGCCTATTTGGAATCGCCCTAGTGGGAAATTACAAACCGACGACGTCAAATCATCAACGAACATTAAACGAACGAATTTTAAAAATTCGTCTTTATTCAGAGAAATTAACATATGGCCACCACGTGACTCTTTGCTCAGTCGGGCACGTGACGACAATACCACCCGTCTTCAATTTGCTCAGCGTTTCAAACGGGAGAATTCAGGCATAAATTCCACGTCGTAGTCATGCATGGCATGCCGTCAAATTAGCTTGTTGGCGGGCGCTAACAGGTGAACTAACGCACGCGTGGTGTTCACGTGGAAGGGGCTCGCAAATTAGATTAGGGATGATACGTGGTGCGTATATAAAAACGTGGAACTACTTCACATGTGCGCGGAGTAACACAGTAATCGGCGTGCTCGATCATTCGACTTCCAACAGCCATTACTTTGGGAACTATAACATGTAGAGTCATGTTGAGACTTATTTATAGCCTCAAGTTAAAGCAGCCGTGCGTTTTATACTCATGTGGTCTTATTTATATCTGGGTAAACACACTTGGAATTGTGGAAGGTCATTATTGACTTTTTCTTTTTGAAAGTTAAAGGTAGGATACACTATTGGTAATTGCTTAAATTATCATTAATGGGTAGATTTGGGGGGTTGTATTTCATAGTAAATATCATTTAACTGACCTGTCCGAAGTTTTACAATCATGGATGCCGAGAAAAGCACGAAAAACGGCGTTTGTTTTCAACCGGCATTTGGCAGTTATTCTTATGTTATCTTAGTTTTTTCGCGATCGCCGTCCGGCGATCGCAAATGTTTCTTTATAAAATTATATTTTTCGGAATAATAACAGGATATTTAGCGCAATCATTTTGCTGGATTCCTAGAATCATTATTTACTTTCAAATGAGTAAGATATTTCTTAATAATTCGGTAGTAAATATTTTCGATATCTGCAAATGGTGTATACTACCTTTAAAAAGGATATTACATAACTGAGTGTAACGATAATGTAAGCCATTTCGACGGACATAAATTATACAGTATTAGGCCTACGTATATGTGGAAAATGGACTGCATAACTTTTGGTTTACTTTCTCCATGGTGTAAGCAAATTCTTTATCTGTAATTCTTTTTAGGAAACTTTACAATGTTTAGTTACATATTTCATTGTTGTGAGGACGGATTGTCGATGATATGACTAGCCTCGTACATAATTCATTGACAGTCAATGTTATCTCGAATAATTTTGACTAAAGTTATAGTTTTCATGGTGAAGACATTATTAAACAATGATCTTGGCAAATCCCAGAAGAAAGAAGAGATTTAGTTCTTGGCCTGTTTAATGTTTAAATGTGTTCACGGGATTGCACCAATTCGATTATGTAATGACATTAAATTAGAAGTTAATATACATAGTTTTAATACTAGAAATGCTGATATTGTACATGTCGTCTCCCCAATGTTGGATGCTTTAAGCAGTCGTATGAGTTTACCGGTGCTAATGTCTGGAATTACATTATTTCATCAATTCAGATGTTTCCATCCTTTTATAATCTTAAATGTTTATAAAATTATAAGAAACTCTATTATAAATTATTGTACTTTTTATTGTTGTGCTAATTGTCAATTTTTTTCAGGATATTGATGGAAAACAGCACGTGATGACCTTTTTTATCCTGTTTTAAGATATTATAATAAATACATAAATAAATAATTATTTATAAATCATCCTATATGTACTTGAAAAAGACATCTGGAATTTCCTGTCCTAAAGTAGCGTACGTCCCATTTGGTGCAATCTGGTTGTATTGCTTTAGAGCCGTTGGACTCGTATGCGTTAACACGTTTGTCCCCAACTTGAAAAACGACTCTTAGAAAAATCTTGGATCCACCAGAATTACAATGTACTTCGATCTTCTTTACTTTTCAATAGGTTGTTTTCTTCTTTCAAGAGCAGCCGTGCTTTCCCATCATAGAGAGTGCAATCATAATTGTAGCAGTGCCGCCCATTAGCTCATGCACCCACTTTTCCCTTATCAGGGTCACTCTTATCAAAACACCCATGTTTTGTCAGCGCGTTCTATATCCTGGAGATGCACGGCTTGCCGCTCTAATACAATTCGAGTACCCAACGGCTGTTGTATTTACCAAAGCGCTTTCAGGAGTATTTTTAATAATACGTGTTAGCCCGCCAATGCGGAAGTCACTATTATTTGGATCAGTTGTTCAGCAGCACAGAATTGTGCTAAACCGGCCACCGAGGACAAGAAGTACAATAGGCTAACAATAAATTCTTTCAGTCCACGGGCGTTCGTCTGTTGTTGAATTGTGTCCTATGTCGTTAACGTGTACAAGGAGTCTATGTTAATTATTATATTACATGGTTAGGTTTAGTACGGGAACAAAAGGGAACACAATGGGGCCGATCCTTGGTCGTTATGGCAAAACACGACTGTATGCACAGACTGCCTGTTTGTGTATAGAGTTTGTGTTCCTCATTGGAACACATGCAATTTGCTGGACTCAGGGCAAAGGGAAACACAATAGGGTATCCTCTGTCGTCTATGGTGAGACACGACTTTGTGTGCATAATCGTGTAGGAGGGTTAATATGCAATAGACCACCCTTGCAATGTACTGGTACCTTTCAGTTTTTCTTCAACTGTTTTGTGTCTCGCCATTTACAAAAATGATATAATGTATACTTAAAGGAAGTATAGGCCTACACCATTTGCAGATATCGAAAATATTTACTATCGAATTATTAAGAAATATCTTACTTATTTGAAAGTAAATAATTATTGTAGGCATCAAGCAAAATGATTGCGCTATGGATATCCTGTAATTATTCTGAAAAATTGAATTTTATAAAGAAAAATTCGCGATCGCTGTCCAGTCCGGCGAGCGCGAAAAAAACAAAATAACATAAGAATAACTGCTCGACGCCGGTGGAAAACAAACGCTGTTTTTCGTGCTTTTTTCGGCATCCATGATTGAAAAACTTCGGACAGGCCAGTTAAACGATATTTACTATAAAATACAACCCTCCAAATCTACCCATTCATGATAATTCAAGCAATTACCAATGGTGTATACTACCTTTAATATAACAATCAGAGAATAACTTACAAAAGAAACCACCTTCCTTTCAAAACATGATCACTTAGTATCCCTGTTGTCCATTGTACAGCTAGCGATACGCCTACTTCAATTATATACCAACAATTACGCCAACAAAAACGTTCCGAGTAGGAAGATAACGATGCCACAACTCAACGTGATTACGTTGACCACGGACCCATCCCATTGCTATAGGATCATTACCTATTGTATACCTATGTACACGAGCTAATTGTGGTTTTCATGCGAGTACGGCCGGACTCGACAGTGTAAACTACTTGCTACCATTTCAATAGCAATATGTGATCAAAATATGAAAAAAAACGAATTAAATAGACTTTTTCAAAGGGTCTCTTTTTAATTGTCTGGCTTTGTCTTTACTCTGAAATGTTCCGGGTCAGAATGTCACTTTTCCGGGCTAAATGGTAAAACTACTTACAGCGTCAGAGCCGAACAGGATCGTTCCATAAATTGGAGCGTATTGGTGCGTACGACGTGTCCACGACGTCCCGATTTCAGACAATGTCAACGGATTATATAGGCCTATAAATGGGCAAAATCACTAACGCGTAAACTGAATACAAGGATGTTTAAAACGATACCAAGGACTTGAAAATAAACAGTCGTCTGATTCTCGACTTTGATCACGTCTTACCGTGCGATTCAGCCATTTCCACTTCCAAAAAAAACACGGCACAAAAATCATCCCATTATAAAAAAAAACGGTTGTAGCTAAACCAAGGGTGGGGCGAAGGAGGCAGAATAACATGCGCGCTAGAGTTTAAGGAGAAAGAAAAAAAACCGAAGGTCGCAAGCTTTGAGTTCGAAACAAAATTTTAATAGGATTTGCAGCTTGCGAGTCGCTATGGATAAAATTGATTTTGAACGTGTGGGGGGAGATCGAGTGACATGTAGGTAGAGATTTGATTGGGACCGGCGACGAAGGTAGAGACGTCATACAGTCGCGACCTAACTACCCCCATCTCGCCCCATATCATCTCATCAGTCTCTGGGAGGTCAAATGATTGGATGAAACTCAGCAACTCACTCCAAGGGGGTCTTAGGCTTTGACCGTCAGTATATAGCCATAGGTATTCATGACGTTAACCACTCGTTTTTTGACTTCGTGGCTCCCGAGAAGAATTCCCTCTGTATACAGTCCTACCCCAATCGAAAACTGACATATCACCATGCGGTAAACATTAGGTGATTTCATCAATACACAGAACTGTCGTCTAACACAAATCAGAAACTCTGGAGTGGAAGAATAGAAGAACTGATCCTGTAAACAGGAGCCAATTTCATAAAACATGTAAGCACAACAATTTGCTTAGCACAAAAATAGTTTTGCTCAGTAAAAACTGGTTACCAGCCAAAACTCCATGTGCTTTTTCAAGCTAAGCAAAAACCAGCTAAATATCAGTCACAAACGATAAACATCACCTAAATATTTGATAATATTTGATAAATATTCTTATTTGTTCTCACTCCTCTGGTTTCCCCTGTCTGTTCCTTGCTCTATGCCTTACCCCCCCCCCCCCCCCCCCCCACATTTCTCCTATTAATACTTCTTTCTTTGATCCTACCCACACTGACCTCTCCCTTTAATTCCTCAGCCTAATCCTCCTTTTGATGATTGTTCCACAGGACTCTGATGTGCTTTTTCCTTTGTGTTTCTCCTGCCAACTATGATGTGCATCATGCTGTATGTTGCCCTATATATGTTTGTTTCTGGTACACAGTCATTATGTCTGTGAAGAAGATCTTGTTAAGATCGAAATATTAGGCCCTCTTTATTTTAGGAAAAGCTTTTTGCCATGTCTGAAGAAAAAAAACCCAGGAAAACCGCTTCGGTTGAATGCATATTAAGCATTACATCTTGAACGTTGCTGGGGCTGCAAATTCAATTACGTTCATAACGAGCATTATAATTTGACATGTATAAAATAACAGGCAAATGGTAATAATAATTTTAGGTTTGGTATATAAAATTGAAGAATATTTAAAGGGATCGTATACGTTTGGTAATTACTTCAAAAATGTATGGCAATAAAAACCTACTTGGTAAGAAGTACAGCAGCTTTGGATAGTATAATGCATTTTTTGAAACTTTTCACTTCGAAGTACTGCGGTTATGAAAAAAGATATCACTTTTTATCCCCAAAAATTTGAATCTGAAAAGCGTTACTGCAGTGACGTTTCTCGGATTGTGTATTCCAATGCAAATTATTCTTCCTGCGTGGACATAACCGCTCCAGATTTTCGGCAATATCTCAAAATCGCTACCACCTTTTGAAATGAAATTTTTACAGGTTAGTTTTATGGTATATATCTATAACTATATAGAATTGAAACAAACAATGGGTTCCAATTACCAAACGTATACGATCCCTTTAAAGTTAATTTGCAAGATAAAATGGCGGGTCTCTTTATTCCAACATGCAGGCAGTTTTTTTATGCGGGTATATTTTATTTGGATACCGAGCGGGCACTGTGAGAATGAATGCGCAGCTGGCCATGCCACACGCAAGTACGGCTCGACTGCCGTTTTCTGTAGGCTTAATATAAACCAGACCAGAAATCTGCAGTGAATTCAGTGTGCCACTGTAACACGTATAATATGTTATAAGACGTATACACTGCCAACATTTGAAGCGGCATACGCTAATCTGGGTACGTGTCACTATGTATACGCTATTGTACCAATTTAAAAGCTACTGCCAATGATGATTTTGAACATTTGAACAATACAGGGTGGCCCAAAAACCGGACAAGCATACCTCCACGGACAAGCAATTAATTCCACTATACCCCAAGAGCGAAGCAACCTATACCAAACGAAATGATACCAAGATATCTCGATTAAGTTTGGCTACTATATAGTTTTAGCTCCAGACTCCCTCCCCCCCCCCCCCCCCCCCCCATTCCCCGCCCCAACAGGAATAACGGCTCCAAGACTTTTTTTCTTCGATAACCCACACGGTACTGTCTCCTATGAATGTGAAATCACCAAGGGGCATGGCGGGTAATGAATACGAGCAAGGCGGACAGGTGCATTGCCCGGTGCATTTCCTTTTGCAGGTGCAAGGAACGGGTAGGCTGCGCGGAAGGATATCCCCGCTCAAGTTAATGAATGTCATGGCCAATCGCCCGCACAAATTGTCACTGACTCGCAGTCATTTTTATTTAATAACGGGGCTGCTCCAGTTGTGCACAAAAGAAGTTGGATACCGCATCCCCTATAGTGGTGTTCCACATAGTCTGGCGGTTTGTCCAAACAAAATTGATGTTTTACAAGACAGCTATTTTATTTAACCCAGCGCGTCCTTGGTATGGTCACACCAAAAACCAAAGACTGACACAACAAAAGATTGGTCATGAAAATAATTGGTCATCCAAATAGGCACTTGGGGAGACAATCCCATATACACAAACTTAGTCCTAACTTGTTTAACCTAACCCTTTTCTCTAAGATCTTCTAAGATTTATGCTATTTAGACTAAAATCTGTCGTTCTAGGACAAAAATAACTCCCAAATTTTGTTTTTTAGGGTAGCTAGACACTTAACAGGGAGACACTGAAATGTCTCCCTAAGTGCCACTGTCTCCTTATTACCTAAAAACTTACGCTAAATTTGTCTCCCCAAGTGCCTATTTGGAAGAATTTTGCGTACGGGTGATCCTATCACGATCGTGGTATTACCCGTACATAGTTCATACGCTGTCAAGATGAATAGTTCAATTAGGCTATGTATACAACTTTTCACGGTTACCTTTTAAGT
Organism: Crossaster papposus; assembly: GCA_037893245.1. Lineage (NCBI taxonomy): Eukaryota > Metazoa > Echinodermata > Asteroidea > Velatida > Solasteridae > Crossaster > Crossaster papposus. Next base: position 120,823 of record JBAIAA010000566.1, on the reverse strand, counting down.
GGGGATCTCGTGATGTGTTTACCCAGATTTCCTCGCTGGAAATTGACGGCAGATAATGCATTCCCCTTTCATCACTTATCGGCGATATGAATCTGGTAGATTTTACTAGGAGACGGGATATTTACATGCAGATAAGTAGGGTGCCACCGTGTGATATGCCACTATACATGAAAGCGGATAAATTCACCCCGCGCTTCCATTTTGACAATCAAACAAGTTTCACAGCTTAAGTGAACACTGCGCCGATGATAAAAGCACGAACTACACTTTTGCTAGTTTAAAATTTCTAAAATGGCATTTAACCCCCCCCCCCAAAAAAAAAAATTAAAAAAAATGAACAAGACAGTGGAATGAAGAGCTCACACTCTCGCAATAATGTCCCAAAAGACAAACATTAGAAAACCGAAGTGACACATTTGTTTAAAGGTGGGATAGGCCTACACCATTTGCAGATATCGAAAATAATTACTACCGAATTATTAAGAAATATCTTACTCATTTGAAAGTAAATAATGATTCTAGGCATCCAGCAAAGTGATTGCGCTAGATATCCTGTAATTATTCTGAAAAATAAAATTGTATAGAGAAAAATTCGCGATCGCCGGACGGCGATCGCGAAAAAACCCAAAGATAACATAAGGATAACTGCCCGAAACCGGTTGAAAACGAACGCCGTTTTTGTGCTTTTCTCGGCATCCATAATTGTAAAACTTTGAACAGGTCAGTTAAACGATATTTACTATAAAATACAACCACTAAAATCTACCCATTCATAATAATTCAAGCAACTACCAATGGTGTATCCTACCTTTAAGCATCGAATTAAAACAGGCAAGCCCATGCTCGATTGGCAATAAAAGCAGCCCGTCCGTGGGCAAAGCACAAGTCCTTAATCTGAACTATGAATATTATGCAGCCTAGCCCAACAGACCCCCAAAGAGCAAAACAATATTCGAGAACCCTGATGACTTGAAATTCTTCGGGGCAAAACGATGCGGTCAGACGGTATCATGTAACCAAGTGTTCTAAACCAATATAAATACGTTACAGAAGAAGAAGAAAAAAGCTCATCAGTCTGTAACTAAGCAACCATCGGGAGCAACTGATAGGAAGACGGGAAGAAGTCAAGAATTCACGGCGAAGACAATTGAAAACGAGTTAATGAGTATCCGAAAACAAATCCATCAACTTTTAGAGCCTGACGTATATACGACCGTTCGATGCACTAATTAAACTGACCTTTAGTGCATTGGGTCATTGCAATTCGGGCTTCCTGGCCGCTGATCAGCACATCATCACGTCGGACTGCGACACAGACCAGCCGAAGTATTTCTAGGTCAGGTGGCATTTGCTACATCGATCACGGACTCATGACCCTTCACGACATTTGTACGTATTTAAATGTAGTATACACCATTTGCAGATATCAAAAATATTTACTACCGAATTATTAAGAAATATCTTACTCAATTGAAAGTAAATAATGATTCTAGGCATCCAGCAAAATGATTGCGCTAGATATCCTGTAATTATTCCGAAAAATGTTATGAAGAGAAATTCGCGATCGCCGGACGGCCATCGCGAAAAAACAAAGATAACATAAGAATAACTGCTCGACGCCGGTTGAAAACGAACGCTGTTTTTCGTGCTTTTCTCAGCATCCATGATTGTAAAACTTCGGAAAGGTCAGTTAAACGATATTTACCATGAAATACAACCCCCCAAATCTACCCAATCGTGATAATTCAAGCAATTACCAATGGTGTATCCTACCTTTAATCTGTACCCTTTTCAACTCCGGTCACAGTCATTAGCGGGAAGACTCGCCCAAGTTCTTACCAAAGGACGTTCTTTGCTAATGATACCGGTACCTATTGGATTGCTATTTCAGAGGTCACCAGTTTATTAATTAAACACATTTCTTTAATGGAGAAAAAAAACTGCATTGGGATTCCAACCTCCGGAGCAATAAACATGTCAACCTTTTCACGCCATTTTGTATGGCTTGCCACGAGCGCATTAATAATTGAACAAAAATATTATTACAGAAGATAAAGGCGTGTACTTGAAATATTTTTCTAGCTTGGTAATTAATTTGCATTTTTCAACAATACAAAAAAAATATTGCGATCACTGTGTGAATATTGTTGTGGTTTTTTTTAGCACTGACTCTTTTACAGTTTGCCAATCTGTGGTTGGCAAACAGCCATGTTGGTCGTCTTCCAAACTGTGAACATATTTCATTTCCAGGGACCCTGGTCAAAACCCCAAAGCCTTTAATGTTTAAGCGCAAGTTATTAGGCTACTTTCTTTAAGGTGCGAAGCCAATAACCCATGTTACACCTTATCCCCAACAGTGCGTGCACGTCCCCGGTATGGGATTCCAAAGTGGTGCCTACCGGTGCGTTTGCCGCGACAGCTACTACTTCCCGCACGGCGAGGGGGCGCAGTCAGGGGGCCACTTCGAAGGCGGCGATGTGGAACGCGAGTATCGCTGGCTGCAAATGGGCCTGCCCAACCGCTATGAGGAGGGCTTCGCTTGCCTAGCGTGTCGAGAGGGCTGCGAGACATGCTTGGATGACTCGCCCTGCTTCTTAGAGAACGACTTCCTGCTTAGGATTCTCATCCTGTCTGTCCAGGGCGTCTGTATCTTCCTGACTGGGGTGTTGATAGGGGTGGTGTTCAAGTACAAGAACTTGAAGGTGAGAGATGTAATTTAATTAAGATGCTGATGACGCTAAACACTGTGCAATCTATTACCCTGAAGACGTCGCGCTTTGTTTTATGCCCTTTCTTTGATTCTTAGGGCACCAAGGCCCCATAAAATAGCGTACATATACAGAGCGTGGGGTAATTTTGGAGGTGGGGTTTGTGAAAATCCATATTGAAATTAATGGCAAAATCAAAAAGAATTCGACTACGCACCCAAACGAATCCGATTTTGAGAGACAGAACACATCACATATCATAAGCACTATACCATTATTCTCCTTGTTCTTAAGTATAGTGATTTACTTCTGACTGAATTTTCAGACCCATTTATGATGAACTTGATAACGTACATCAAAGACGGTTTATAGACCACTCTCGATGTATGTACCTATATACAGGTGATTAACTGCGACAGTCCCTGGATGCTGATTGTAGTACTTCTGGGAGCCTTCCTCTTGTACTGTGAGCTTGTGGCCATGTTCTTCCCCCCGACTGTCCTGGTGTGTTTTATGCAGCGCTGGCTACGCGGATGGGGCTTTTCTATTGCTTACGGCATGCTGGTCTTGAAAATCTACAGGTAAGAGAAAACAACACATTGGTTCAGAGAGCGTTGGCACTACCGAAGCAACACCTACACGTAGGCAGGGTTGCAGTCGAGTCCCTGCAAGTCCGTTCACAAGTCCTTTCATATAGGCAGTCACAAGTAAATGGATGAACAATGACAAAGGAATGCCTTTGTCAAAGCTGATTTGAATAGCTTGTGATTTGAATTTGAACTGAAGGACTTGTATTGGACTTGCAGGGACTTACAGGGACTTGCAGGGACTTGTGATGGACTCGACTACATCCCTACACATAGGTGTGCTTTTAAACTGGTAGGAAACCGTTTGCAGATATCGACAAATTACTACGGAATTATTAAGAAATATCTTACTAATTTGAACGTAAAAAACGATTCTAGGCATGAAGCAAAACGATTGCACTAAATATTCTGTAATTGTTCCGAAAAAATTAATTTTATTTAAAAAAATCGCGGGAAAAATCCCAAAGAACAACAAGAACAACAGTGCCTGACGCCGGTTGAAAATGAACGCCGTTTTTCTTGCTGTTTTCTTTGCATCCATGATTGTAAAACCTCGGACAGGTCACTTAAACGATATTTACTATAAAATACAACCTCCGAATCCACCCATTCCTAATAATTCGAGACATTACTAATGGTGTATCCTATTTGTATAGGTACATGTGTAGATAATTTGTTATTTGTGCATTTTTTTTGTTCATTTAGATCAGCAAAAGTGCTCAAAATCTAACGGCATGTTTGAAAACTATAAACCCGGTCAACGTTTATCTCTGCGAATGCGAATGGGAAAATAATATTCTGAGATTTTCAATTTCATTTTCCAAAGTTGCTAAATCATATTTTGAATTGGGCCTGAAATCAGCTTCTTGGACATTCTTGTTCGGTGGATTGCAGCTAAAATGTTCGCGCACATGTGCATCGTATCAACGCTTACACTAATCATTCGCGGTTAACAAACTAAACTACCAACAGAAAATAATGTCCCACACAAAAAATGTGTCTCCGAGACACATTTTTGGAAAATCTTTAAAAAATGACCTACTTATATTGTTTTCTTAAAAATAAAAAAATCACAACATTCCCGAAGGTATATCACAGGGAGTTTAGTGTCCTGGCTTAATATCTTTAAAACAAGCCAGGAATTAAACTTTTCACAATAATTTGGTCTTTTTTTTTTGGTTATTCATTTAAGAGCACTGTGTGTAGGTGTACAAACTGTATGCCTATAAAAACATCCCACACTAAGCAACGAAGTTGCCATGGAAATTCAGATGTCATTCAGTTTTTAACTTGGACAGAAAACAAATTGAATTTCCATGCATTGTCCTTGCCCCTAACAATGACTCCTGGCTATAATACAAAACAAGTCTAATGGAATACTAGAGCATTACAAAAACCCAGTGACATTCTCATCACTAAATACCAGGTACTCTGAATTGTGTATATATACATCTCATAAATGAAAAGCATTCGTGTATTGTCAGCCTGGCTTCTAAAATATTACTGACGGAAAAGATGCCAGGGTCGTTTTAAAAAGCTTGGAAAGTAATTAATTTACAGGTTCTGCTGTACGACTGTCCTTGGCGGTTCGAGTCATTATTATCAAGGATGACTTTAAAGGTAGTATACACCATTTGCAGATATTGACGCAAATCTACCACATGTACCGAATACAACTTTATTTTTTAAATATTTTTTAAAAGTAAATTGATTGCGCTAGATATCCTGTAATTGCTCCGGAAAATTTGAACTGTATAAAAAAACAAAGTCACGATCGGCGATCGCAAAAAAAACTAGAACAAAAACAACTGCCCGACGCCGGTTGAAAATGAACATCGTTTTTCTTGCTTTTTTCTCGGCATTTATATGATTGTAAATTTTCAGACAGGTCCGTTAAACGGTATTTACTATAAAATCCAACCATTCCTGATAATTCAAGCAATTACCAATTGTGTATCCTACCTTTACATCTACCCATTCCTGATAATTCCAGCAATTACCAATGGTGTATCCTACCTTTACTCCTACCCATTCCTGATAATTCCAGCAATTACCAATGGTGTGTCCCAACTTTAAATCCACCCATTCCTGATAATTCAAGCAACTACCAATGGTGTAGCCTACCTTTAAACACAGTAGGCCCATGTAATACGGGATGCAGAACTATGAATGACTTCTTATATTCTTCTTGTAAATAACGATGTTCTCAGCATAATTTTCCAATCTACATGTACCGTAATACCTACATTGCAGAAACATCCATGATAAGATGATGTTAAAACCTGGCGGTAATGGGTACATTTTGGTTACAATTACTCCACAACTTATCCCTGTATATTTAAAAGTAGAGTACACCATTTGCAGCTGTCCAAAAAGTAACCAACCAAATTATTATTGCAAAGCTCACTTGTTTTAAGGGTAGGATACACCATTTGCAGAAATCAAAAACAATGCTTACTACCGAATTATTAGGAAATATATCTTACTTATTTAAAAGTAAATAATGATTCTAGGCATCTAACAAAATGATTGCGCTAGATATCCTGTAATTGTTACACAAATTCTTCCAAATAGGCACTTGGGGAGACAAATTAGCGTAAGTTTTTAGGTAATAAGGAGACAGTGGCACTTAGGGAGACATTTCAGTGTCTCCCTAAGTGTCTAGCTACCCTAAAAAACAACATTTGGGAGTTATTGTTGTCCAAGAACGACAGATTTTGGTCTAAATAGCATAAATCTCGAAGATCTTAGTGAAAAGGGTTAGGGTAAACAAGTTGGGACTGTTTTATGTTTGTGTACATCTCTATGGGATTGTCTCCCCAAGTTAAAAATTAAAAATTAAATGTTATTAAAACAATAATTACAAAAAACAACTGCCCGATGCCGGTTGAAAACAAACGCAGTTTTTCTTGCTTTTTTTCACCTCGGCATCCATGATTGTGAAACTTAGGAAAGAAGAAGAAATAAAAGGTCGAGACCGTATCCAAAACAAGAAAGTCATTAGATTGATTAAAACATGTTCGAGCATCTTCTTGTGCCATCTTCACCTCTGATCACTCAGCACTCTTTAATAGCTAACTTTCCTCATTGTTAAATGAACGAACCTTATGGAGCGTGTTATAATTATGCCCAGAAGGCAGATTAATCGAGAGGATTGTTTCACGGTTGGTAAAATGGGTCTATTATGTGTCAGCAAAAAAATACAGTTTCACCCACCACTATAATTATTAGAAATATATAATTATAGCATTATAAAGATACAGAATACAATAACTGTATGATAAAAAGACATTGGCTCAATAATTATTCACTCGGTAAAGGTTTGTATGATGTTTATCTTGGAATAAGTACCCTTTTAACAACATTAGGGAGACCATGGTCACTAGGGAGACATTTTGAGGTCTCCCTAACGTTCCAACTACAGGAAGGAGATATATTTTTTAAACATTTAACAGTCCAGATCGATAGAGTAGGGTCCAAAATGCATAAATATGAAATTTCGTGGAAAAAGCTCTAGGTAAAAACGGGTTAGGTTACAGTAAAAAATGGAAAATTTTGTGCACGTCATTATGGAGAGGTCTCCCAAATGTACCTCTTTCGGTTGTATTTATTATTATTATTATTATTATTATTGTTATTATTTCTGGTAATGAAACCAAGGATTCTTTAAAAGCGATTCTTTAAAAGGCACTGTAGCTCGTAAGCCAGAAGAACCTCATAGACAGAGGCGCGTCATCCAGGAACACCGGGGCAAACCCTTTCTCTTAGCGATAAGTGTTCTGGGTTCTTTTACGTGCATTATACAATTTTATAATGTTATAATGAGAAAGATGATAATACACACATTATAAATTATACAACACACGGGACCTACAACTTTACGTCCCATCGAAAGGACGAAGCAATACATGTAACCATACTCCCGAGTGTATAGAAAATCGTATTCAAATTGAAGAATTTAATGATTGATATAGCGTTAGAAGAATTGCCTGGCGGCTATATAGATCGATTGGCCCTGGACAACTGAAAATGTATGTTTGGGAGGTTTAAAGCTTTGCATTAAAATCATATGCACGAAAATACGTGTCCACTCTGCAATCGCCGTCAATAACATGCATGCATATTTACAAATACTAGTGTATAGGCCTACATGCAGAATGTATACGCTGCAGGTTTTGTTAGTGTCACTTTGTAAATTCCTTTTCGATAATTTCTGCCCGATTACATCAACACTCCAGCGGTTCCTAAGCCCTGGACAGCCAGCCTCATTGTCGCTGTCAATTACACTTCCAAATGAATGATCCTTCCCTTCCAAGGACACAATTAAATTAGCTTTTTGATTTTACAAAATGCCTCCGGAGGGCTATAAGTACGGTACCGTACAGGCTCATGTGCACAACACGGACGTGATTTATTACGCGAAGGAATTACTTTCACTTCGACAATTTCCCTTGGTGAGATTTGTTCAATTATAGTCGCACGTTGAACCAACAGGAATTCAACTTGAAGGGAGAATGGCATGTCAATGCTCAATGTCAATTTCAATGCCAGAGAATGTCTGTAAAAATGTCTGTCAATCAATAACAAGCAAATATTTATGTTGATATTGTATTAGGCTTTATATCTAGCAATTATTAATTCGTTCGGTTGGGGCCATTTATTTCCATGGAAATGTTGTCTGGACAACACCCAGGTCTTTTGTTAAGAAATCTGGTTAAATTGAAAACGGCAACAAAATCTACACTGACTGAATATCCACGAATTACCTGTAATAAAGACAGAATTAACCAAAATATCTTTATATAAAAATGTAATATTGACCGTTAACTGTTTTCGTGGCTTGTAATGACAGCTGGTGAAAAAATTACTATTCTGGTGAATGTTTCTACCCTAGAGCACTGATTGATCTTTTACCAAATACAAGCTTGACTGACATTAAAGTGAAGACAAAATGTCCCTTTACTTTTAAGTGCCAACTTCATGATATTTTCTCCTTTTGTATTTGTGCAAAGAATTTAGGGCAACGCTCAAGCAATTCTGTCAACAGGCTGTCAAAAATTGAGACACAGGAAATGTCAAGTATGTCTGTATATTACGTTTGGTAGGCCAACAACTAATGTTAGAATGTACGCACTTATAAAGATGCATAACCAATGCCCTCGAAAAATGTGGGTTTTTTTTCATCTTACTGAAAGTTCAATGTGTACATTATGTTTTATAAAAACAAATACTTGTACATTTCTAGAAAAATGGCAATTGAAACAAAACAAAAAAACAAAAACTGATATTTTGGGGCAACTCAAAATCAGCACAGTGGACTATATCTTTAAGGGTTGCTCACTTCAATTTATTGATTGCAAATTATTGCGCTATATATCCTGTAATTGTTCTGAAATATTAAAGAAAAAAACCCCAACATGATCGCCGGACGGCGTTCGCGTAAAAAAACACCCAAAACACCAACTGCCCGACGCCGGTTGAAAACGAACGCTGTTTTTCTTGCTTTTTTCTCGGCATCCATGATTTCCAAAATTTCGGACAGGTCAGTTAAACGATATTTACTATAGCATACAACACCTAAAATCCACCTATTCCTGATAACTCAAGCAGTTACCAATGGTGTATCCTACCTTTAATGCAAAGAATTGAATGCTAAACAAATGTTTAAATTAAATCCATATCACATTAACATAAAATATGTACAGACTAGTAAGTATACCCTTAGGTATACTTGAGTGCATTTGTAATTTAGCAATGTTCAAGGTGCATGTACGGTAATATATTCAATCAATATACAAAACACCACAACCCTTGACAAAAGAAGGAGAATTGATGTAAACATGGTAAATGCATTCGCCCTGCATCAAGTAACACTATAGTATCTAGTGACAGTTGGCATCCGACATTTCAATGCCGACCAAATCGATTCAAGATGTATGCACATCCGATTTTACCCTCCGACATTTTGAAGATATTTATATGCAAGGCAGGATTGAAGGGATCACCACTGCATCAGTTGTGAATGGTGCTGTTGTTGAAAGGGGTGTGTTTTATAATATGTTTTTTTTTTTTAATCACAGTCTATGGTTATAGAAGGATATCTCTGATTGAAGAAATCACAAACTGAATATTAAATTGTACACACAACAAATACAAAATTGCAATCTGACGCCACTTTTTTTCTTTCATTATCATTTTAATGAAGGTCAATCAGTGCAAAAATATTGAAAAGAGAAGAATTTTGTTAGGAAATACTAGGAAATTCACATTCTTTCCTTGTTAAATTTGGTTAATGTCTCCATACAAATATTAGATAAAAAACCACGGATTTAATTTATTTATTTATTTCTCATATTTATCCAGGGTATAACCTATTCACCATAAGGTGGTCTCCCATAGGGCCATGACTTAAAAACAATACAAAGTATACAATAACATTATATTTAAAAGGTAAAAAAGTAAAAAGTAAAACGTACGAATACCAAAAAACACTATTTAAAAGACAATTTAAAAAAGTATAAGTTAAAAGGTTGAGTAAGAAGTAAAGACGTACAAGAAATTAAAAAAATTATAAAAAAAAGATGTAAAGTACATGAAATGCCTTCAGGCATGAAGCTGTGAAATGGCAAAAATTGTCTTGGAATTAATGAAACCAAGGATTCCTCAAAAGCACCACTGTACTGTAGCCTACAAACACGAATAAACATGCAGAGAGAGGAAATGAATGGAAATTACAGTTTCAGAGGTGGGATGAAAAACCAGGGAGAATATTTCCCGGGAGAGAAAAAATAGAGGGAATAAAATGAATGAAATTACAGTTTTAAAGGTAAGTGGGATAAAGAAAAAAAAAAGCAGGAAGAATATTTTTGGAAGAAAACCATAGAATCAGGTAGGGACTAAATAACCAATCCCTGTTGACTAGGGCAAGAATTGATCCCGGGATCACCTACAGAGGTTTAAGGTGTGGGAAGAACCACTGTAGGGAACAGATTACAAAATTGAAAGGTATTTGTTAATTGTTATTCCACGTGGATGTTTCAATTTTTTTTGTTCACGTCTTGTCTTCTTCAGGAAACTCGCCATCTTCCAAACTCGATCCGCCACTCGGGTCCTGGTGCGCGACCGAGACGTCTTGAAGTGGCTGGTGCTGATAGTAATTGTACTGACCGGCTACCTGGCGGCCTGGACTGCGTTCTCCGTGCAGAGTGCGAGAAACTGCCAAGTGGACGTTGTGACCATCGGTTTCACAGACACTGGCATGAAGTTCAGCATGTGCATGTTGGAGTGGTGGGATTACGTTATTGAAATAAGTAAGTCTTTAACCAGTTCGCGTCGGAGGACGTGTAATTATACACGCAATTTTTTTTTCGGGATTCAAAACGGATGACGAACAAACACGTCAAGAAAATATCTGTCAGCGACCGGCTCAATTAACATTGCTTCACGGAAAATGTGGTTTAACCCTTGTGATCCCCATCCAGCCAAACTCCAACACGAGGTTTGGTAGAGTCAAGTCCAGCTGTTTGGTGCACAAGGTGTTGGGATTTGCAAGGATGAGGAAGATTCCTAGTAAATCACCAAAGGGAGTTAGGGTTTTAACCAGTTCGCGCCGGAGGACGTACATACACGCAAAGTTTTTTCGAGATTCAAAACAGATGACGCATAAACACGCCATGGGTGTGCTTCCCGATACCATCGGCCTGAACCCGTCTCGGTTCGAGTTTCGTTAACAATAATCCTGCGCCTCGGCTCGGTGAATGTTACAATAATCCCGGCGCGAACTGGTTAATAAAAAACCCAAAGACTTCTTTCTTGTTCCCTTATATCCCAACCTTTCCTATAATTGGGCATATTCTAAAATGATTGATTCATTTTCTTCGTTCCAGTCGAGTTCCTGTTTTTGCTGTTTGGTATCTACCTTTGCTACTCGGTCCGTGCAGCCCCAAGTGAATTTCACGAGACTCGTTACATCAGCGTAGCCATTTATAATGAGACAATCTTCTCCACATTTCTTTACATTTCTAGGTTAGTAAATTTCAACCTTTTTTTTAACAGAAAAAAGACAAAATAACTGGCAGTAAATGGTATGCACTACATTAAAGGGGTCGTATACGTTCGGTAATTACTCTAAAAATGAATGGCAATAAAAACTTACTTGTTAAGAAGTACAGCAGTTTTGGATAGTATAATGCATTTTTAGAAACTTTTCACTTCGAAGTACTGCGGTTATGAACAAAGATATCACTTTTTATCCCCAAAAATGTGAATCTGATGAGAAGCGTTACTGGAGTGTGTATTCCAATGCAGATTATTCTTCCTGCGTGGACATAACCGCTCCATATTTTCGGCAATATCTCAAAATCGCTACCACTTTTTGAAATGAAATTTTCACAGGTTAGTTTTATGGTATATATCTATAACTATATAGGATTGAAACAAACATTGGGTTCCAATTACCAAACGTATACGATCCCTTTAAGAAATAGAATTGAACAGTTTAAAAGGTTTTGTTAAAAGGGAATAAAACAGATACAGAGTAGAAGAGAATTGTTTTTGTAGGCAGATTTTCCACCAAGTACATTAGCCAACCAATCAAGGTTTCTTTTCTAAAATACTAAGGCCTGGCTGTGAGCCAATAGGAAGTGTTCTTCTTGGCTCCTTGAAACTAAAGTTTGGGTGGGACAGTGACAATTGTTACCACTTTTTTCTCGGCTTTCAACCCTTGTTCAAGAAAAAAACATGGTACTTTCTTTAAAATCGAGTACGTTAAAAATACCTCACAGACATTAGTGCCCAAGTTCAAATGTAATTTTTTTTATCATTAACAGACACTTCATTTGGGGCAAGGTAGCTCCTGACTGGATATATCTGATGTACTTCCTTCGGTCACAACTAACAACTACCGTGATGCTAGCACTCATCTTTATTCCAAAGGTATGCAAAGCTGTGGAATATAAGCTCTGTCCGCATTGACCTTTTGGTCAATTTGCAGAGACACAATGGTGTAACTATGCAGGTTTAATAACTATAGATGAGGGGGCATGTAATAACTTTGCGGGGTTGTCAATGTGTCTTGGAGTAACAGGTGTAGGATATACTTCAACAAGCAGCAGTTATTTGAGCCATATTATGATCTTCCCATTATTATGATCTTTTTTCGGTCTGCACAATCCCAGATCAAAGTCATACACAAGCTACTGCACGACGAGTCGTTTCGGGAACGTGTCAACTCGCGAGTGGTGTACGACGGCAAGTGGCATAACTCATTCCGCCGGCCTAACCCTAGCTCCTCTAATATCACCAATGACCACAACTTCAATCCAGAAGATGTCAGGGTAAGAGTAGGTTGACTCAAGTCCTGCACTTGTACCCCTTTTTTCCTTTTTTTTCTGACCAGTGCCTTTGGACAAAGATATTGGTTTTCCTTCCACTGCTAAAACTGCCATTTCCTCTTCCTTATCGACCAAGAGAACCCACTGGAAATAAGTCAAAAGGCGTGTGAGCTATTCCAGAGGTTCTTGGGACGATTTCACGAAAGACTAAGATCAATCTTGGGAAGACTAACTCATCTTAACTTGCCTTGGATCTATTGCAAGTTAGGAGGAGTTACTCTTCCTAAGATCGATCTTAACATTGGTGAAGGTGCCTTGGAACCTCACCCATTTTTTCTCCCAATGAGTTGACAGAGGTACACTGCACTTGGTCTTTACAGGAGGAGCTGAAACGACTTTACACACAACTCGAGGTCTACAAGACCAAGTCATTACGCATTGACAACCCTCACTTGCCGTCCAAGAAGAAAAGCAACGTCTCCAAGTGGCGGGCACCGCGACGCTTCTCACGTGGCTACAGCCTGCGCACCCACAGCGGCCACTCCGAGAGCGAGCGGTCGTCTGAGATCGCCCGGAGCAACGAGAGCCTGGGAAAAGCCGTGGAGCTGCACGACTACCGGGTGAATCACGTGGACCCGACCGACCAATCACACTGCAGCAGCCAAAAGTGGCTCTGTCAACAATGACAGGAACTCACGGTGCATGCAGTTTAAAGGCCGGTTCATACTTCACAGGAGTGCGATACCAAATTTGATGTCATGAAGCCCTCGTCGTAGTTGAAAACCTCCCCTGACATCACAAACTTTCATTGTGGCGAGTATCAACCGGCCTTTAGAATGTAAACATATATGTAAAGTCAGCAGACATCTATGTGTAAATACTAGCATGATGAACTTCAGAAGGGTACATTGTTTTAACTTCTATTTATTAAACCTCAATAGATTTTTTGATTTACTTTTCAATAGTTTGGTTTATTTCCATGTCAGACTTACTTCACATCCAGCATTGTAAACTTGTACATATACTTTTAGGCAAAGAACTTTTGCAAGGATTGCATGTAACATATCACACATTCGATTCACAAATACTATAAAAACTAGAATGAGCCCGTTTGAAAAAAAATTGTCTAAATATGCATTTCTACATGAAGCATCATGTCAATTGTGTGTCCACACCAGAGTTTTAGTCAGGTCCCTTTAATTAGGTCGACTTTGAGTCATTTGGTTCAAGTCTGTCATGCGAGTCATGCGAGTCACATAATTGTAAGAAACGAGTGTGTATTGAGACCACCATCCACAGACGGCCCTAGAAGAAATTCGGCACGATTATGGCATTCAAGGTCACGGGGCGTCACGTTAAAGTTTCATTTTTCCCCCATAGGTTTTGTACACGTTTTTCTTTAGACTATTGCCTTTGACACTTAATACAAGTAAATCCGATTGACTTGAGACTTGGCACACACAAAAGACCACCACACACATATTGAAAGTAATTTTAAACACTCGAAACAGCTCTGTGTTTGTCCACAAACACATGTCTAGTTGTCCCTTCTTTTTCGGAAGGCTTCCCTTAGGTTTTGTACACGAATCGGGATTAGGAACCGCATTGTCCTCCCCATATTGTTGTACGTCCCCTATTTCAATAAAAAACAAACTCGCATACACTTAGGGGCTACCCATCAAAGGAAACAAAGTAAAGACATTTTGAATATTTATAATTTAGTAAAGAATGAGTGAAAACTGATGTTTTGATAAGTTTGACAACTGAAAATTCTAGTGAAAATAAAAATTAGTGCGTTCAAAAATGTATTTCATGAAAAACATTTGGTTAAAAGAATTGTAAGAATTGATAAGAACATTTTATGTAATTAGATACGTCAATGTACAGGTTTAATTAGTCCAAATGTACACATTCTTTACATTGAAATGCATATTTTTTCTTACAAATGTTTATAATTTAGAACCTGTGTTTGTAACAAATGATACAGATTATTAATTTCAACTATGCGCATACATAATGTGCACGACGAGGTTCTTTTAAATCTTGTAATAAATATGTGTGCAGCTGCCAGCAAAGAAAAATTAAATCAATTATAAATAGTTTGAAATGCTAAACATGTATTTTTTAAGAGGTACCCTTTTTTTTAGTCTACCAGTACAAGGTAATTGAACAGATGGTTTAAATTTTATTAATGTGGTTTGCAAGTTGTTGTTTTTTATTGCAGTTGAAGAGGATATTTTTAGTATTTATCCTAATGCCGAAAACAACAGACAATTAAGCTCTCCTCAAATGTATTTCAATTTTTGGAATTCTGCACTTATCCTCACTGTCAAGCCTTGCACTCTCCAAAACACTTCAATATTTGCAAATTTTGAAATATTTGCAAATTATTAAGCCAATTACATTGATTGCACATATAAGAGAGAATGTGCAATAACTAAATAAAAGAAATTCACTCTCTGAACGCAGAACCAAGTACGTACATTCATATAGCTCTGAATACTTTTTAAGTTTGGAGTGAGCCCTTACGAACAAGAGATTACAATGTCTTAATATTTATTTCATATCTTTATATCTACATGTATTTAAGTAATTTCTTCACAATAACTGTCTGATTAAGTTCTGATAGTTAAGAACACACATGCTGCTAAAATATATTCCAATTCTAAACTTGCGCATGTACATATACATATTACATTCGTGTACTCCTTAAAAAAAGAAAGATTTTCTCCCCTTTTTTATTTTACTAATAATGCTTTCTACACTTGATTCCCCAAGCAAATGGATTGCGTGACGAGTCAGAATTGACCAATCTGTATACTCCAAGTTTAATTATCGTAACCACCCAAGCATTAATAAGGGAAATGCCGGGTTTAACGAACAGAAACCTTCAAATTTAAATGTTGGATGTTTATTACACCATATTACATGCCACGGGGCAAAAAGTTAAGATGATTTGTTTAAGTCTACACACTTAAAGTGTGAACTTTATTTGTTTTTATTTAAATTGTCTGATGTTAGTGTAAACATTTTGTATAACTGTAGAGTATTTAATATTCCATCTTCATATTATTAAACATCTTTTTTTATTGTCCTTACTAATTTAAACGATCCCTTGTACAACTTACAGTGTAATAATTCAAGGCTTCAATGTTAAAAACAAAATTCAATAACAAATGTTTTTGAGACCTGATTCTTTGGTAACAAGTTCGCACCGGGAATATTTTAACATCACCGACCCGAGCCGCGGATTTTTTTTTTACGAAACTCGATCCGAGGCGGGTTCAGGCTGATGGTACTGGGAAGCACACCCATGCATTTCCGGCCTTGCTCGCTGCTGACAGACATTTCCGGCCTTGCTCGCTGCTGACAGACATTTCCGGCCTTGCTCGGGACGTGTTTATGCGTCATCCTTTTTTAATCTGGGGAAAACGTTGCGTGTATATACGTCCTCCGGCGCGAACTGATCAAAGGTTCGATACACCATTGGTAATTGCTTGAATTATCACAAATTGGTGAATTGGGGGGGTTGTATTTTATAGTAAAAAATCGTTTAACTGACCTGTCCGAAGTTTTACAATCATGAATGCTGAGAAAAGCAAGAAAAACCACGTCCGGCAGTTGTTCTTATCATGTTGTTCTTGGTTTTTTTCGCGTTCGTGAATTTTTTCTGAACAATTGCAGGATATCTAGCACAATCATTTTGCTGGAGGCCTACAATCATTGTTTACTTTCAAGTAAGTATGATATTTCTTAACAATTCGGTAGTAAAATTTGTCGATATCTTTAAATGGTGTATCCTACCTTTAACAGAAACAGCACACATGCATTTTACATTGTTTTATCAAGACGATATTTTCACATTATTGCCGTGTCTACTTTATAATGTACAAATTGTGTAATATATTTCTTTCAATAACAATACTGGTAGGCTACAGCATGGTACTGTCGTTTTCACAGCTTTGTACGTGGGCTTTTACAATTGAAATATGTAAAACCTTATGATTTTCTTTTTACTTTTAATAGTAGCTAGTATAATTATTCATTGGTAAATTGAACTTTTGTCAGCAAAGTTTCCGTAGGGGTGTTATTGAGGAGTAAATCATGTTTGATACAGAGTTTGGGTACATACTTGGGTACAAACTGTACATATTATGAAATAACAAAATGCATGTGTGATGATTATATAATCCGTGTATATTATGCAAAGTATTGTGTACAGAAGCGGTGTATTTTTGGGGACGGATATCACTTTAATATTGTTAGGGTTTTAGATTTGTATGCTGTATATTTGGGAGATGCAGGATTGAGCTTAGGATGTGTAACACTCAAAGAGAATGTGTGGGGAAAAAAATAACTGCATATCAATTAGTCTGCTTAGGTGAGCATGGATTTTCTTTTAAGTACATAAAGTACAGATTACTTACATGTATGTGCAGCACAATGTGGCAATGTTTACCCCAAAATTCCCTCTTGTATTTTACATTAACCCTAACTCATTTTGGTGATTTCCTAAGAACCTTCCTCATCCTTGCAAATCCCAATACCCTGTGCTACTACATGTGCACTAAACAGCTGGGCCCAATTCTATAAAAGCATTCTAACTTTAGTATATTACTAGGTTTTAGCAAGATTCCAAATGCCTAGTTGGTTGCTTGCTAGCAATCAACTAAATCGCATTCCATAACACCATTCTATTAAACATTCTTACTAGTTGCAAGAATGGTGTGGGGTTTGCATAATCGCCAAAGTACATGGTAAGTTTGAGTTAACAATAGGGAAAGAGTGCAAATCAGGTTATGCTGTGGGTTGTATTGTCAATGCATTCCCCTGTACCCTATTTAGCAAGCAACTAGGAACCTTGCTAAGCGTATAATGGTTTTATGGAATAGATTTAGCAAGGAACTAGAGATAGAAAGGAAGTTAGCAACCAACTAGGCTTAGAATGCTTTTATGGAATTGGCTCCTGGACTCCACCAAACCCTTGTATTGGAGTTTGGCTGGATGGGGATCGTTAGGATTAAAGAGCCCCACTTTCTTTTTCAAATTCACCCCACAAAATATTTGTATTCACGAGTGAAACTCGCACTTATTTTATATTTAGCAAAACATTCTGCAATTTTTTTTTTTTTTTTATAACTAATTTCCTATCAAATAAAAGTTCATCTATATTTGGTTTTGGTTTTTAATTCTAATAATAAAAATTAGACAATATGTAGTCGAGGCGTTATAGAACAAATATTGACTGCCTGAGGAAAATGGAATGTTCTATTGATCTCATCGGGGGATAGTCTTTTACTATACCACTCTTGAAAGTCAGTATTTGTGTAGTGTAAAATGTATTGTTTTTACTGATGAAAGCGAAACGTTAATTTTCTCTTGAATCATGCACAGTGTGTTGTCGATTTTGGTATATTCTTGCCAAAAAATGTGCTATCAACTGGTATGCGAGACGATAAATTACTAATCTGTAGAACGGTAAACTTATTTTGTCAGTAACTGGGTGAAGAATTATGTTTATTTATGAAGAAAGAAATAATAATAATAATAATAATAATTTGGGAGGCTAATAATCCTTACTCGCAGCTGGTATGCTGAATTGCGAAGGACGCGGCTACAACGTGGTCGAGTCGCTGGCACGTAAAGGCGTCTATGGCAGCCGGCCACATCGACTCATATATGACTACGGAGCACAGCCTGAGATCGAAAGTGTTTGATTTTTCAGGAGGGAGGAAAACCAGATGACCCGGAGAAAAAAACCCTCGTGGCACAGGAGAGAACCAACGCACAACTCTACTCACATATGGTCCGGGCAGGGAATCGAACCCGGGCCACATTGGTGAGAGGCAAGCGCTTTACACACAAGCCACCCATGCCACCCTATAAGAACTGTTGGCGGAATACGGGCCCTTTGACTGTGATGCCGACACAACAAAACAAGAACGATTACATCACAGGATTGTTGGTCAACTAGCTAGTTTAAAGAATGGCAATTTTCAAGTAGTCACAATAGCCGAGTGGGTATTAGGTTGAATAATGGTTCAAAATGTCCCAGGGTCTAATTTAAATGTCCAATTTGTATTTACTATTTTTCTTTTCCCAATTATTTAAAGGAATTTTTTTTGTGTGAACTGCTACAATACCATCTAGAGGTACACGGATATTATATCCCACATGGCCCCAGGATTGACATTGAACATCGCATGTGGATGTAAACTCTTGTATGATATTTCAATTTAAAGGTTGTTGGTGGGTTGAGCACAGTTGTGAGTTTATGTGTGAGGTGTTTATTCAGAGTGTACGAATATCTCAATAAAAGATGATGTCCTGAATCTATCTCTTGACTTTCCTTTTTTTTTTTTTCTCTGTCAACCATCTCTGGATTTGTAACCAGACTTCTGATTAAAACATTTGGTGTGGTCCAGAGGTTTCCATGTTCGACCCATGTGCTGTGTGACATGACCTCAATCCCCAACGAGGAACAAGGGGATTGTGTCTAGGGCAAGACACTTTACCACAATTGCCTCTTTACAGACCAGATTGTGCTGACAATTTGAGTTGTGACAAAGTACACGTACCTTGCCCAGGGGCACTATATGCACCACAACCCCAGGCTAAACTCGAAACCCACCACCTGCAGAATTACCCCAGACCATGAATTCAATTAATCCAGACCACGAGGCCAAGGCACTCCATTGATAAGGCCAAATCTGAATGTCATCTTATCACAGAGCCCAAACCCTCTCACCATCGTATGTACCCCTTTCCTGCCAGCATTCAGTCATCCACTACCTCATCCCTAGCTACATCTTGGTTGTCAACACTGCCGTCCTCCGTCTTTGCCCCGGCCGCATAGATGGTCACCTTTCTCTCTGTGTCTTTCAACTGAAGCTTCAACATCTTGACCTCCCACCTAACCCATTCAACAAACAAACACCAATGGTATAAAAATTCGACTCAAAACGAATTTTGAAAATAATGAGCAAAAGAAAGACATCTGAATGGTTAAAGTGGAACACATAATGCAAGAGCCCACATGTCTAAACATGAAGATGTAATTTTCTCCCAACTCTCCATTACTTGCCGGTGATGAATGGGTACCTGTGCACGAAGCCCGTACTGTGACTCTGAGTGTAATTCTTGGCTTCACACCCTGACAGAGTACTAAACCATCAACGCAGGCAACAGCCCACTTAGTAGAGAGCTGTTGAATTCAGCTACCCTCAAATTTCATCGTGTAACAACAACCTATGTGCAAGTTCCATTATAACAATCTTACCCCTGGCCTTGTCTGTCGGACCACGTGTACAATGTTCCTCTCCGCTTGCTTCCTTTCACAGGTATGGCAAGCTGAATTAGGAAAATGAACGACACTCGCATAACAAACCACTATCAACTGTTATACTTTAAGATCTAGATAGTAAATATGTGAAGGCACTGCGCCTGAGCTTCAATGCTTCCTTGCAAGTAGGAATAAATTTCTTCTGGAAACAAGAATCCAATTATGAGCGCAGTCAAGATTTACCACACAAGCCAGAAGCCGTCACTATTATTTCCTTGAGTTGAATAATGTAAATAAGCTCAATTTTCGCAGTGGAAACTGTAACAACATTAAAAATCACACTACCTTCCAAAGACTACTTGGTCAACAAATTTGCCTCGGGAAAGATGACAATTTGATCTTGAAATTTTTCATTGAAAACTTAAAAGTCAGGGCACTTTCAACTTTCCCAACTGTAAAATACAGTGGAAATCAAGCTGAAAATACCTTAGCTTCAGCTGCGTTGACGGCATTGAAAGAGTCTCCTAGATTGAGAAACTTGCTTCGGATGGGGGGGCCCAGAACCGCCGATGCTCCTGGGTGTTCCTGGAGGATCTTCATGGACTGTGGGTAGTAGGAGCCAGCAGCAAGCCCATCTATAACTCGGAAAGATTAACGAACACAACACGTACATTAGCTTAAAATCTTCGTCAGGGGTGGAGTCTAATTATTATCGTAATTATGACGCATCACAATAATAATTCTGCATTTAAAGCCAATACAACAAATATGATGAAGCAAACAGTAATAATAATAATAATAATAATAATGCTAGTTCTTATATAGCGCTTTTAGACTCCCACAAATGTGGGTGTATCAAAGCGCTTTTATTATTACCCCGGTCATTGGGCCCATGAAACATTCCAAATACTATCTCAGCTCCCTGGGGAGTATACAGCTTGATGCTGCCATTTCGGCGCAAAGCAGCTAAATCAACCACAATAACCATCTCTGCCCTCACAGGTACCCATTTACTCCTGGGTGGAGAGAAGCAATGAGTGACAAAGTGCCTTGCCCAAGGGCACACGCACCATAGTCCCAGGCCGGACTCGAACCCACAACCTGCAGCTTTACCTACAGATTACAAATTCAATGCTCCAGACCACGAGACCACGGCACTCCACTCCAATAAAAAATACCCTCATCCTCCCTAAAAAAAAAGTTTGGATGAGGAATTATTCAAATTTGTATTTGGCCTAGGTTATATTGGCCAGATGTATGAACAGATTTCCAGTGAGCCATTTTGAACCAAGTAAACAAAATTGTTCAATTTTCATTTTTGCCGCAAAATGTCTCATTTACTCGTGCTGGGTCACAATTGTTCACGATATGGAACCAGCTATATTTACATGATGTATATACATGTACTCAGCTTGTCACCTTGAATTTTCTTGAAGAAATACCCGGCTCCTAGAACAGAAAACACTCCACCATATGCTGCAATCTTCTTGAGAGTAGGCAAACTCATTATATATATAACCAATCAACAGCCTCGACAATCAAGTAAAAAACACGTCACCCACTTAAGATGGGGCACATTGGGAATCTGAAAAGAAAACCAAGAATAAATATTAGGATAATCAGGAAAACTAAAGCACTGTTATATTAATTATGTAACGTAGTAAAATACGTAGAACATTGTCGTTTACTGACGTCTTGGCTATACATCACGTATAGGACGAAACAACATTCGGGCCACTTTCTGTTTGATGAAAACATCGCGGGGTTATAATGCACTAGTCGTGTATATTGGGGAAATGCCTAAAACTAAAGTACTATTGTTTATGACAAAGGGGCAATTTTTAGGTTTACACATTTTGCTATGGACGGCTCGCCCCTTTGTAACGTTATGCCGACTGCGAAAATGAACTGCTTTATTCAAGAGTTTGCCACTATTGACCAGTTCGCGCCGGGATTATTTTAACATCACCGAGCCGAGGGGCGGGATTATTTTTAACAAAACTTGATCCGAAGCGGGTTCAGGCCGATAGTGCCGGGAAGCACACCCACACATTTCCGGCCTTGCTCGCTGCTGGCAGACAATTCCGAACTTGAACTTGGCGTTTTTATGCGTCATCTGTTTTGAATTTGGGGAAAACTTTGCGTTTATATATCCTCGACCCTCCGTAATCTGCGCACCTAACGCTCATGCACGCGCGCGTGTTGCAAACGTAAATTAAATGTGAATGCGTAGAAATAGGACCGCGTGGATTTAGAGGGTCTGACGATATACGTCATCCGGCGCGAACTGGTTAAATAAAAGTGAGGTAAAAATCTTCATTTTTAATTTTGGAACTTGAGGAGAGAAACAAATACCTAAAGTTTATTACAAATCAATACCAATCTTCTCTGATGAATAATACAAAAGTTGTGATTAAACATACCTTTAAATTATAAGCCACATTAAACAAGGCTAGAATGCAATAATCTGGCACAATCCCACCCAACAGTTCACAATTTATAGACTACATTCAGCTGTTCAGGGAACACGACCAAAATGGGGGGATCCCCGAAATGGCTTCCTCGACTTGCATCTTGCATACAATTTTGTATACGATTTTATTGTTAACGAACCACTTATTTTTTATTTTATACAATTTTGAATTAAATTTTAAATTTTATATTTGATCTTTAATTATGTATTACTTTTGAAGTCATTTTAATTTCACTTTTGAACCCACTTTAATCTATATTTTATGTATAGACGTATGTTCGAGGCTGCTGGGCCGTTTTTTAAACCCCAGTTGAGGCTTCATACATGCTCCATCACCATTGCCAAAGTGCATGAACGAAGCCAAAGAAGACGAAGCTAGGACAAGGAAAACGGCACTGAAAGGGCAAAGACCACAGTCCGGTTCCTAGACTTCTGGAATTAAAAAAGAGTCGGATTAGGGAATCAGACTACTTGATGACGTACGTAACGTAGCAACAGCCGACACTGATGGAATTTACGACGAAGTTCTGGATCGTTTTAATTCATTTTGAAGAAATAATGCCGTCTGAAATTATCGATCACCGACACTTTACGTAAACAATACATTGAGAGCATTTTAGCGTACGCGTAAGAGTGGTTGGTTGAGTGATGTAAAAGTAAACGTCGGAAATAGACTAAACAAACGGAACGGATCGAACGTCAAGCATTCATTCAAAAATGGCCGACGTTCAGGTAGGAATGCTGGCTAATTAAGTGGTTTACTTCCAAAAATGTAAGGCACCGGTGCCTTACATTTTTGGAAGTAAGCCAATGTGAATAAGGCACCGCGGTGCCTTACATTTTTGGAAGTAGGAATGGCTGGCTTTTGAGTCAATTTAGCCCCAAACCAACTCGCCCAAGTCAAGACAAGTCAACTTGGCCCCAACTTGAACTTCAACTCGGTCCCTGGCCTAGGCTGTGATAATGTGCAGTTAAAACAATCTTGTATTTTTCTTGGGCTAGCCTGGGGTGCCTAGGTAGTTTTCTCCTGCATTATAATCTAACTCGGGCACTGTTTGAAACGGTATAATTTTATGGTTTTAAAACCTTCTAAGTTCTATGCAGAAGTCACTATTTGGGTCAGTTACGTTGTTCAGCAGCACAAAATACACAGACTGTCTTTTTGTGCCTAGCATTTGTACACTAAAGCTGTGTGCAGAATTGTGTTACCCATAAAATCACATGCAAAAGGTTGGACTCAGGACATTTGTGCATATTTATCTGTGCATATTTGTTATGTCAAACTATAGAAGAGATAAAGAAGAATTTGCTCATATTGAACTTGAAGCTAGCATGGCTGTAGCACTACCATGACTACCCTCCTTCCCCCATGCACTACCATAGGCATATAGACACGGTACAGTATGTTTATAAGGCCTATCACAACTATGCTCAGCATGTAAACAATAAGGTGTTTCACGGTAATATGCGCCATCTTGCTAGACGCGCGCACATTTTAGAATGAACGCATGATGACTTGGAAGCGCAAAAGTTTTCGATCGAAGTGGCGTACACAGCAACGCGTGTAAATTTGCCCCGTCAACAAGATGGCGCATATTACCGTGAAACACCTTATTCCATACATTTGTTTATTTGCAGTATGTTGCCTCGTTCAAAAACAAAGGAAAGAACGCTGCAACACCAACATCATTTCTTCCTACGTTACCAGCAGTAAGTATTGAAAACAAGCAGTGAGTAAAGTATTGACTGACCCTGAAACCCGGAGGGTGTGTGAAAATTAGTGTTGAAATTGACGAATTCCGAAATGTGAAGGCTAATGCATTTCAAGCTAAATCAATCAACCGCGGGTTTGAGGTGCATTGTTTTGCAAATGGTTCCTTAACCCTAACCCACTAGGCCTTACTTTGGGCTAAAGAACTACGTACTACAGAATACTTAGTATTTTGTAGCACTGGGTCTCTCCGTGACTGATGATTGGGTGTGTACTGACAGAGTACAGATACTGCCAACTACAAAATACTACTAATAGTGGCAATACAGGTCAGTAATACTTACCTGGCAAAAAATGCAGTAGTCCAGCCTTGACCCATTGTGTCCCAAGTGACAATTTTTGCTGTAGATACCCTACATAGCATACATGGGCCATGCACACTCAGCCAGCAGAGGGACCCAATGCAAAAAAGTACTACGAGTGCAATTAGGGGTGAAGTACCCAATACTAAACATTACTACAGGCATTGCACACAAGTCAGTGAGAGTACTGCATACTACTTTTTACTACTAGTAGTAAAAAGTAGCATTAGGTAGGGTTAGGGTTAAAGTTTCACAATCTTCTTAGAGACTAACTATTCACCCTGTTATCTTTCAGATTTATCTAGCATCTTAAAAAGTGGTATTAAAGGCATTTGTTTGTTTATGGTCAGCACAAACTTGTCAACGTTCAAGTCTTGGATTTTCGTTTCCTCTTTGACTTTCAGAAGCGCAGTAAACCTGTATGGCAAGCCAACCCACCCTCCTTTGTACTTTCTGGAAAACCACCTGAAGATCAAGTAGAACAACTCAGTGTGGCAGCCCAGCTTACAACACGTAAGATGGCAATATAATTGTTTGTATTTGTGATGCGATCAAGCAAAATCAGTCTTAAAGTAGGCCTTGGTCATTTTGGGGATTTTTACACATTCTTTTGTAGCGTACTTCAGGCTCCATTTCAGTGAAAACCCCATGTAAATACGACCTTTGGTTAAAAAATTACAACCATTTGAACACCAGCACGTTAAAAATAAAAAATCTGAGAAAATCATGTTTTTGTATCACTTCCCTTCTGAATTTGGTTAAAAGAGTATTTTCATGTAAAAGAAAATATTTTCCCCCTTCTGTTTTTGTAAAAAAGTCAATTTAGATTTGTTCACCCCTACGAACATATTTTGGCCTGATCTCAAAACAAGAATTGCCGAGTTCCGACTGATTTTGCTTGATCGCATCACATTTGATAACTTTTTAGAGATATTCATTTATACTCTTTGGGTGGAAAGAAGCAAGTGGAGATGAAGTGGTTTGCTTAAGGACACAACATATGGCCAGCAGCTGGATTCTAACCCCTGACCCTCGGATCAAGAGGCCACACCATTATTTTCAGGGCGAATCTTAAAAAACAATTGAAATAATAGAGATTTTTTTGTTCCTAACCCAGGAGAAGCTAAGAAGAAGGGGAGAACCGGTCGGAGCAAGTCATGGGATCCAGAGAGCAATGTCGCTGTGAACGGTGCCGGCAAAACCAAGGGCTTCTCCCATCCACGTAAAGACAGGGAGAGCTTTCGCAATGCGTTGGTGAACATCATCATGTGAGTATCAAGACAGTGCACACAGGGATGAGTTGAGTTAACCCCAACCCTACCAGACGTAGCACAGTGTATCAGGGGTAGAAATGTCTGCTACACTTTGAGAA
This sequence comes from Crossaster papposus, assembly GCA_037893245.1. Taxonomy (NCBI): domain Eukaryota; kingdom Metazoa; phylum Echinodermata; class Asteroidea; order Velatida; family Solasteridae; genus Crossaster; species Crossaster papposus. The sequence continues at coordinate 94,996 of JBAIAA010000566.1, read as the reverse complement.
GCATTCAGCAGTCAACACCAGTGTATAAACGGCCATAAAGTTCATGTGTTGATGTAAATAACCCTACACTGCATGGTTATTCATTTTGTACTCTTCATTATTGTTGTACCTGTAACAGGCAACAAGAGACCCCTGACAGCAGGCCACCCTCCGTCGTCGAAGGGGACCTCCCCCCACTGTCACGGACGGGCTCACCTACAGCTGCCGAAAAAGACATCCTGGTGAGAACTCCCAAAGTTCACAATTCTAGCAAAAACCAAAATTGCGCGGCCTGATTCTTTGATTGGTAAGGGAACAGATATCTATCCAACGGGCATTTAACCGCCGGTTACCGACAGGTTTCTTAAGTATCTGAACATTTTGAAAAGGATGATCCCGAGTCAAAAGCAAGAGGCCATTTAGCCTGGCCCACGAGCTCTCTAAGAATCAAGTTAACTATACCCTGGGAAGATTAACTCCAAAGTCACAGCAAGGCTCGGTCTTCATGATTATAAATGTTTCCTTTTCATTAGTAAATTCATCAAAAATTAAAAACTTGTATTTTTGATGTTTTCTAGCGCTACTATTATTACATCCACAATGGAATCGACACGGAACACGTGGCACCTATGGAGGATTCCTGGCTGGATAATGTCCTCCATCTTGTGTCCGCGGACCTGAAGTCTGGACACACGGAGACAATAGAGAACCTGTCTGATGAAATGAGAGAGGATTATTTGCTGAGTGTCAAGAAGGCCATTGGTGAGTCGCCACCGAGTGAATTTGATTCGTCAGTCACTCCACACAAAGTGACGTGTTGTGGATAGTTGCCCCAAGATGTGACATGTGCACAAAATCCATTATGCTACAAGCATTAGAATTTTCAGACATTTATCTAAATTAAGACAACTTCAACCAGCCTCTAACCAGTCATACTTCTTTGTGTTGGTTCTTCCCTTTGCTCTTCACCCTGGAACCTTTCCTTGTGGTTTACCTCTTCCGTTTTTGTTCCCCTCTCAAATTCACACCCCTTTACCCCCTTGGTCTGTCTTTGATTCTACCCAATCTGACCTCATCTTATATTCCCTTAGCCTAATCCTTCTTTTGTTGATGGTTCCACTTGTACTCCACTCTGTTTTTTAATTTCTTTTATGGTTTTTTTCTACGAACCATGTTGTGCATCATGCTTGTGTCCACCTTTATATGTTTGTTTCATGTACACAGCCATTTTGTCTCTGAAGAAGATCTTGTTAAGATCGAAATATTAGGCCCTCTTAACTTATTTGAATTATTATAATAGAAAGACATGTATTTTTCAGACATTACATCAATTTTCAGACTTTTCTTTATTAACAATCACATCACTGATACTATAACTTTAACCTAATAGAGATAATGGTTTCCAGGCTAAATTGTAGAGTAATGAAATATTGATTTGTTTTCCTTCTTAAACCAGTGGACTTTGTGCTTCGCGATCCCCGTGAGAAGGAAGGGGATAAAGAAGATTCCAAACCGCCTCATCGTACCGAGCTGTTCGTAGTGCCCAAGCCGTGGTACAAATCCTTCTTGGCATCACAGACTTGCATGAACCAGGACCTGGATATCACCAACCCTACCATGCTGCAGGTACTGGAGCTGTGGCATGTGTCGTTTGGGTACGTCCTTTTACTCTTGGTAGAAGCTAAGATAAGGAGTATTTGCAATTAACCAGTTTGCGCCGAAATTATTTTAACATCACCGAGCCGAGGCGCGGGATTTGTTTTAACAAAACTCGATCCGAGGCGGGTTCAGGCCGATGGTACCGGGAAGCACACCCACTCATTTCCAGCCTTGCTCGCTGCTGACAGACATTTCCGGCCTTGCTCGCTGCTGACAGACATTTCCGGCCTTGCTCGCTGCTGACAGACATTTCCGGCCTTGCTCGTGACGTGTTTATGCGTCATCCGTTTTGAATCTGGGGAAAACGTTGCGTGTGTATACGTCCTCCGGCACGAACTGGTTAACTAAAAAAGTACCCGGAAGAATCCCATATCTGGACATTTGTACCAATCATGTATCAACATTTTTCAAACAGATTTGTGCATCAGAAGTGCGCACTGCAGCTCATCACTGATGTTTTTTTTTTTCAGTAATTTTATATACATGTACATAAAATAACCTGATATTTGTTCACCTGTTTATTTATTTTATAGAAATCTTCGGTTGGTGGATGTGACAGAGTTTCACGAGAAGACAGAGTCAATGGAGCTTGCCATTTTTCAGAATCTTGTCATGAGGCACATCGATGCCGCCAAAGAAAAACTGCTTAAGAAGTAAGCACCTCCTTTTTCCCATGACTTTTTTCTTATTACGCCATTCTTTATTTTCTGCTAGCTGCCTTGTGCCAAAATGGTAGCATCGAGCTGCAAACTTCCCAGGGAGCTGAGATGGTATTTGGAATGTTTTACTGGCCTAATGAGTAAGGAAATGACGACTTAGGGCCTCGAGCACCAATACTGGTGGACACGTTTATTTAAATAAATACACGTTATTATCATTATTAACCAGTTCGCACCGGATGACGTATATAAACGCAAAGTTTTCCCCAAATTCAAAACGGATGACGCATAAAAAAGGCCAAGTTCAAGTTCAGAAATGTCTGTCAGCAGCGAGCAAGGTCGGAAATGCGTGGGTGTGCTTCCCGGCACTATCGGCCTGAACACGCTTCGGATTGAGTTTCGTTAAAAATAATCTCGCCCCTCGGCTCGGTGATGTTAAAATAATCCTGGCGCGAACTGGTTAACCAATATGAAACGATTACCTATTCTTGATCAGGTGGTTTCCCGAAGTGCAGAACATCTACTACCAGGGCAACCGACGGAAACTGGTACCCAGCAACCACAACGGTCGCAAGCTGGAGTCCTTCTTTAACTGTGCAGCGACACTCATGACGGAGCAGCTACAGGGCCTATGCCTGAACTCCATGGCAGACTTCACCGATCTCATATGCCAGCCCCCCGTGAGTAGAATGGATACAAAACGTGCCTGTTTAAATGTGCATGCGACGATGAATATTGCAAGCCATTGGAGTGTTTTGCAGTAAGCACTGTATAACTTTTAAAGGGATCGTATACGTTTGGTAATTGGAACCCACTGTTTGTTTCAATCTTATATAGTTATAGATATATACCATAAAACTAACCTGTAAAAGTTTCATTTCAAAAGGTGGTAACGATTTTGAGATATTGCCGAAAATCTGGAGCAGTTATGTCCACGCAGGAAGTATAATCTGCAATGGAATACACAATCTGAGAAACGTCACTGCAATAATGCTTCTCAGATTCAAATTGTTAGGGATAAAAAGTGATATCTTTTTTCATAACCGCAGTACTTCGAAGTGAAAAGTTTCTAAAAATGCATTATAATATCCAAAGCTGCTGTACTTCTTACCAAGTAAGTTTTTATAGCCATTAATTTTTGGAGTAATTACCAAACGTATACGCTCCCTTTAAGGGGCTTTTACTGAAAAAAGTGGTCCAATAAATAGGCATCAATAAAAAAAGTCAACCAAAATATGCAACTTTAGGATTGAAACGACATTACAGTCGTTTATACACGTTCATATTTTTTTCTTTTTAAATATTCAAACCGGCAATCAGCTCTTCGAATATTAGGTTGACGATAAAATATTTGACATATTTAGGACAGCCTTTTGCTTCGTCTTTGGTTTCGGCTTAGCTTTGGACTTCGGAATCTCTGAGAAGCAAATAGAAATGGAAGCAAATAGAAGTATTCAAACTGGGTTGGGTTGGGTTTATATCAATCGATTGAATGTTTCTGAAGCAAAACAGGCACCAGAATGAGGCTGGAGTTCTCGCAGCTGGGAGTCTAAAACTGCCTTAATTAACCCTAACCCTGCCAAATCCAGCACAGTGCATCTGTGGTGACTGCTTAACCTTGCTGGACTCTGCACACAAGTCAATGTGACAAAGTATGCAATCTGTTGCGTCTGACAGGGCTTCTAGCCAAAATACTCTGGAGGGTTAGGGTTAAGACGAAGATAAAGCAAGGGATTCGCAAAGGCCCCATGGGTGCTAGTAAGAGTGTCTGCTTTTACTTGGTGTACATCAACTATCTTCTATCCTTTCGTTGGAAATTCAGGATTCCATCCGTGCTCATGAGCACTCTGGTTTCATCATGCGGCTTGTGCTGGACGGGAGCAACATCAAGTTCGAGCCCACCTTCTCCGATTTTGAGGTCGTGCTACTGAACGTCTACGACGTCATGCTGAAGGCGGTGAGCGTGGTGCCCCGCGTGGAAACCAAGCTGTACTCGGAATGGGTGGGTACCAAGGAGTCTGACGCGCAAAACAGTAGATGGCGGTTTAATGGTGGCACACTGGTTCGCGTGTGTATTGTGTACTCACGGTTCAGTTTATTCGGAATGGGCACAAATCCGAAGCATCAGGGTTTTTTAGTGGTCACCCCAAATCTCCCTTTTACACCCGTTGATGGGGTACCGGTGCACGGTGTCTATACCCAAACAAGTTTGGTGCTAGAACTTGCAGATGTTTTGTCCAATTTTCGGATTCTATGTTGATCTGTAGTGTGTTTTGAAATTATTATATTATTATTATATATTTCCGCTAATGAAACCAAGGATCCCTCAAAAGTGCCTAAGTAGAGAGAAGACAATGAGAAGAAGGTACAGTTTTAGAGGTGGGAGGAAAACCCCAGAAGAATATCCTGGAGAAAACCCACGGAGTCAGGCAGGGACTGAAAACCCAATCCACATATTGGCCCAGGCCGGTTTCGAACCCTGGTCATAGTGGTGGAAGGCGAGGAAAGAACCGCTTCGCCAATCTGACTCCCCTATAAATACCAAGGCCTTGTCTCAGATGAACATCTAATTTCCTGAATGGATTAAATACAGTTTTTATATCTGTCCATTGATCTAACTACCGGCAAGATTTGACTCGAAAGTACTCTAAGAATCTTTATATAACCAATCAATCTGATATCGTTGTATCATGACCCTTACCAATATTCTACCCAGAGTGGACCAAAGTCTAAGGCCACACTCCGACCAATCATCTTAGAAGACATCCAAGACGGACACAAGCAGAAGATCAGTGACATCATCAACGAGGAGAGCGTGTTGCCCAAGGACCATCTCAAGATCTATGACAAGTACAACTTCCTCATCAACAAACAGGTACTTAAGCAACAAAAAATGTTTCTCGTTTCTCATTTTATTCATGTTATTTGGAAACAATCGCCAACAGTTTACACCTTTTCTCATTTTATTGTATACAAAACATATTACAAAAAACAAAAACAAAAAAAGTAAAAATTGTTGTCCATCTCTAGAAAACATCGTGATGCTATCACACTGTTACTTACATTTAATAAGATGGAATTTGCGTCGGGAGATGTAAATTCAAATATTTGTTTGCCCTTAACTGACATGTAATCACACTGTATTCTCAGTGTTGTCCCGATGGATTCGGGCGGGACTCGAACCCATGACCTCCTGTCATCATTATGTAAATCACACAATGGGCTTTGCTGAAGGAGGTTGGCTTGGTGGAAGTACTGCAACTGTACTTCCTAAAGCTTAGATGAGGATGAAGCACAATTGTTGTGAAGAAAGAACATGCCAACTAAGGCTTATGATGCTGTGGACATGGGTGAGTATCACCGAAAAAATACTCCTGAAAGCCCACAAAGTCCTACTTTTATCCAGATCTTGTCCACCAAAGTTCTACTTTTGTCCTGCGTTTTGGAAAATTTTGATCCTACTTTTTTCCTACTTTTTCATCTGTGTCTGCTTGAAAGCCGGTATTTCATAAAACCTGATTTTGACCAATGACTGTTTCCCTTTGACCTTTGACCCATTTTGTTGCCCTTCTGACCTTCTTTCATGCACCGGATGAGTTGTTCTTCACACTGTTTGTTTGCATTTGTTTGTATCGTATCAGGCTGACGCAGATGTTGAACAGTTCATGGCAGAAGAGCACTCATTTGAGGAGTATGCACGCGAGGTCAGAAAGTACAACAAACTAGGGGAGGAGATACAATACAACACTCGCAAGGTAGGAGTTTGCAGAGGAAAAAAAGATGAATACCTGTTATTTTTTGGAATTCCAGAAGTGAGTGGGGTCAACATTTATGATAACACTTTTGACCTAATTACAGTATGCTGTAATTTATCGTCACCAAAATATCAATATCCGAAAAAAAAATCCAGAAAGATAATTAATAAATCAAGAGTATGTGCCGTTGTCGTGTGAAATTCAGGAATTTTGTTAAGCATTTTTATTTCTTGGCTAATAGTTTCTAAATGAAGCATTCTAATCTGCGACATTTGTTGAAATACCATTTTTTGGCCTTGAGTGATTGTATTGGTGTTGCTGTAGTAATGAAGATAGTATACATCATTCGGATTTGATATAATTTTTAGAAATGGACGGATTTGGGAGGGGGGGGGGGGGGGGGGGGGGGGGGGGGGGGGGGTAGTGTCGTATCTCAACAATCGAGGTGTCAAAATACGCAGAACAAAATTATGCACTGGGTTATTTGCTTTGATTAATCCATACACTTTCAGGCTGTTAGATATTGGCTCTTTTTTAAGTGTCTCGATACTTTTTGTGATGAGTTTATATTACCTGTATTAGAGAGAATATGGCTGCCTCTGTTGTATTTAACAAAAAAATCCATTGCATTACTTCAACTCACCCCAACTTGCCCCCTTTGTCTATTGCATCTAATTGTTCCCTGCATGTAAACTCAGGATGGATTTGAGCAGCTAAAGGTTCGTAAAAATTGCTTGGTGGTTGTATGCACACACACACACACAGTCATGTATAGACCGGCAATCGTGGACGGGGTATTGTCCGACCGTCTTTCCTCTTTTGTTTGTACTCTAACGTTTTCGGATGATCACCATAGGATTTGTACACGAGAAAAGATCGTGAACGTTGTGTCAATCGTGGACCCATTGTTTGACTCCCAATTCTTTTGTCCGACGACCACGATTGCCGGTCAATACAAACGCAAACACTCACGTTTGTTTATGGTGTAAATCGAGGAGTTTCTTTTGTTCCTCTCGATAATTTCCTTTGTTTGTACTCTATCTTTTTCCGACGGCTCTCATTGGTTTTGTACACGAATCTCAATCGAGGTCGTCCTCGATTCTAACCCTAACCCCAATTCACCTTCGTGTCATTCGGTATGTGTCCTCCATTTACACCATAAACAAACGCATGCACACATGTATTCGCGTTTTTGTATCACTGTGGAGACATGGCTCTGTTCTCGTGTACAAAATGGTTAAAAGTCGAGCACGTTTTTTAAAATGCTCCTATTTCAACCACAATTATTTTCCTGGGTTGAAATTTTGACCCAATATACTGTATATTATACCCTAACCCAAACACCAACCCTAACCCACATCCTAAGCCTAATTTTTTGAGTAATTTAAGTAAAATCCCAAAATCTATTTTGGTAAATTCCTAGTGGAGAGACCTATTCATCTACAAAAATTACCCTTTGGAGACTTTTTCACTCCCATTGTCCCCATTGTGTTGACGTCTCCAGAGGGTACCGTATTACCCACCATGCACACACAGTCATGAACCACATAACGATCAAGGATCCCCTATTGTGTTTTCCTTTATTCCTGTACTGTCACCTATGACTGCATTGGGGTACTCGAATGATCAAGGATTTTGACAAAGAAACAGTCGTTTGAGGATTCTGTGTTCCCTTTGTACTCTTTTGTGTTTCAATCCTTGGTCGTAATACCATGTAAGAGCACACATACCTTCCATACCTACTGTGGATATTCTATTGTATTTAAGAAAACATTGGCTAAATACTCATTTTCCTCACTTCCACAATTTGTGGAACCCAACATTTTGATTCTGGGCCTTTCAGGTGTTCCCCTTCATTTTTCTACATATAATCCTAACCCCACCCTCTAAAGCTCTTTTTTAGAAAGGGAGAAATGGACTGTGGACATGTGCAAGTCCACAATCCAAAACCCATTCCTGCATCCTGTGGATGTCAATTGTTCGTAGGTCCACAGTACGTAGGAAATGTTCGTACACACACATTTCTATCATCGGCGGTTGTGGGTATCTGTTATAACTGTAATCAATAGTTGTCTTTTGATACGTAGAATCATTTTGTTTCTTTTTTTTTCACTTTAAGTAATGTAGTGTAGAAACTTTTCACTTGGTAGATACAGTATATATTTGAGAAAACCCAAATATATGCACAATTATTGGGTCTCTCACCTGTTGTCTGCGTGCAGGGCTATTTGATACTAGTCCCACCTTCACTTCAAGCAAGGGTTTCTGTCATAGAACTCGTAGCCCATTTTCCGTGGTGTTTTTTCAATTATCCTACACAGTTTTTTAACTATCTAAATTGCACGGTTCAAAATATATTGCACTTCACTGCATACTCACGAACACTTATCTTGTAAATTCCTAAGTACTCAAATATCTAGATAATGTGGAAAATCTTTTCTAACATTCTCTTGCACTTCCCCTCCCTAAAAAACACCAAAAAACAACAATAATAATAATGATTCTGATGCAATTCCAGTGTCATATTTATCTCCAATGGTAACACTTTCCAGTTTAGTATTTTACAGTATTTTGTTTTCTTTTTGGAAATTAAATTTGTATATTATTTTTAGAAAACTTGCTATAAAAAGGTGGTTATCTAAGAATTGTTTTCTCAGAGTTTTGTGTACGATTTATACATTCTCACATTCAGCAAAAAATTCAGAGTCGTTAGTTTTGATAATAATTATGGAAAATTTTAACCAAAAATGCAACATGCACTAAGAAAAAATAAAAGTTCTATCCTACCACAACATTAACCTCGGAATATTGTAAAAACTGAGAAATTGTAAAATACACAAGAAATTGTTACAATCCTTAACAAATAAACACAGTAAATAGTGTTATATTAGACGGGTTAGATCGGTCATGTGTCATGTAACATTCAAAAGTTTTCTTTATTTAGCATTTCTTTGTTATTCATCAAACGTCAAATATTGAAATACTTTTTCCATCCACAATTAATGGATCAGTTGTTGTGTAAACCGAAGGTAATTCGTCTGGGCATGTTTGAGCTTCACTGCGACGAGCTGATCCGTGCTATGTCCAAGAGAGCGGAAACTCTCAGCGGTCGGCTGCTAGCCAGGATGAACATGGACCATGCAGAGGCCAACAGAAAGTGAGTCACACATCCAAGATTTTGGACCCTATTAAAAGCTACCTCATTGTCCCTCATTAAACAATAAGCTAATTGCCAATGATCTTAATTCAGACTGTGCGACGAGTACGAAGCCATTGCGGAGAAGGCCCTGACCACTCCGCCCAGCACCGAGAAGCTGATGGAGCTGTCGGAGTTCATTGAGGGCGTGGAGAAGAAGACTATCTTTGAGCTTGAGAAGCAGCTGATCCTGAGCCGGGACCGGCTAGCCTTCCTAGTGGACTACGCCAGCTTCTCCCCGGCCGAGATGCGACTCAACAGCAGTACCTTCCAGTGGCATGAGCGCATGCCGGAGATCTTTTCCGAGCACAAGCAGATTGTGGCAGAGAAGTCCTCGCAGTACCAGGATGGTCTCAAGGTAGGTAGACAACAAAATGTCCCTTCAGCGTGTTCGATTAATACTCACCCGTGTATACTCGTGCCTCTAAATCGGGGGAAGTTGCACATGCGCAGTAAGTGAGAGTAAACGACCGATCTCGGGTAACTTGTACTCAACGAGTAGTCTGAGAAGTTACTAGGTAATTTGTGAAGTTGGTTGTAGGTACCTGATTCCATATTCTGGAACCGGTTCCTGACACCAACAGTCGGGTATTCAGGTACTTCACTATGACAAATTATAATTTTCAGAGTTGAATAACAACCTTTGTTGTTGTTTTTTAGTTGAGACGTGAGCGTTTCCAGGAGGAATTGGATGGTTACGCCAAGCAACTTGAGGAGTTCTCATCCTTCGGTGACATGTCTGAAGTTGGCCGGTACCTGAAGAAGGCCCAGGCCCTGACTGCTAGGCTGGAGTCAGCAACTGAGAAGGTATAATACCCTAGAGGAATTTCTCCTCCTGAAGAAAAAGCACCTCAAGTAACAAGACTGGACATTTCAAAGAGTACTCCCGGGCTTTAAGACTCAGTTCCTTTAATAAGCCCAACAACACCCAACCCCACTTTTGTTTCGCCTAAACAGAGTTTTGGGGGCACTAACAGTTCTAAATTCTGTACGACCGTATGTATGTTAAAGTTTCAGATTAAGTTTTTGAAAAAAAATGTATAGCTTCTACATGCTACAACTTCTACACACTTCGGATTACTGAGGTCAAAGATCATGTCGGGGTCATTTGAGGTTGTAGTTTAAACATGCACAAGATGGGACTTTTCTCAGAACTCAAAACATATAGGAATCGACCACAGGACACTTGCGAACCGAGGATCACCTGTTACTTATTACAGATCGAAACTTTCAATCAAGAGGAGGAAGCCTTTGGCTGGCAAACATCGGCGTATCCCCAACGTAACACTATCATGAACAAACTGCAGCCTTACCACAAGCTGTATGAGACTACTGTGGAATTCAATGCCAGACACAAGTGAGTACCTTTCCTAATTCTTTTCTAGTTTACTCTCTCATACTTTGTCTACTTTTTTTTTCATGAAATTTCTACTATTTCCTTCTTTTTTCCCACAACTCTAAAACTAATTATTTTAGTGGTGCTCCATGACTTGTGTCAAACTGGAAGACTAAAAGTGTTGTATCTTGCCTTATTGGGATGACTGACTGTGTTGATATGGGCTTCAAAGTTGCCAAAAATGGCATAGGAATTGGACCTGGAAAGCCCTAATTTGGTCCTTAACCAGTTTGCTCCGGGATTATTTTAACATCGCCGAGCCGGGGGCGGGATTATTTTTAACGAAACTCGATCTGAAGCGGGTTCAGGCTGATAGTGCCGGGAAGCACACCCACGCATTTCCGGCCTTGCTCGCTGCTGACATACATTTTCGAACTTGAACTTGGCGTGTTTATGCGTCATCCGTTTTGAATTTGGGAAGATTTTTGCGTTTATATATGTCATCCGGCGCGAACTAGTTAAAAAGTCACGGAAAAGTAATGGAATTTTCCTGCTGTGGGAACCCTCTTGTAGAGGCCCTTGTTGCACGAAACTACAGTCGGGTATCAGTGTGGGAGTTGATAACTATTTTACAAAACGTTTAAAACTCTCAAGAAGCTCCTTGATGACAAACTATTTCTTGCCTCATCTCTTTGCGATACTCAGACAATGGATGGACGGTGCCATGCACGAGGTGGACCCAGACACCGTGGACCAGGACGTTGGCAACTACTGGCGCACCCTTTACAAGCTGGAGAAGACGCTGGGAGAGGTGCCGACAGCCCAGAAGATCGCCTCTCGCATGAAGGACAAAGTGGAGACATTCAAGGACTACATCCCGCTGGTGTCGGCTCTCTGCAACCCGGGCTTGAGAGACCGGCATTGGGAATCCATGTCGGATATCGTTGGGTTCCCGCTGAAGCCGGATGAGGTAGGCCTGGAATTATTACTGGACTGTGTTCACAAGTACACAATGAAAAGAGAAAATAGAGAGATTGAAGAACTGTTACTGCATTATCAGTGCTGTAGTCGAGATCAAGTATAAGTTCTCACAAGGTCATCCAGTCCTAAGACAGGTCACTTAAATAGAATGTAACAGCGGCATTCCTTTCAAATCGTTTATCCCCTGTTACTTTCCACAGGATTTGCGAATGGACTTATGGTTTAATTTATTTTGATTGGATTTGTGATGGCCTCAGCCACAATGCACTTTATACCTTTGCTCATAATTGTTTTTCTGCAAAGATGCCACTGGTTCGGGCATACTCTTTCTCATGTGCATGCAAAATTGAAAATGTTTGCCTATCTTGAGTTATAACGTGGTCGGCTTTGGCAACACTGTTTCAGATACACGTTCTCTTCACTCATGATTAGATGGGTAAAATCTGGGTTAAAAAACCTATACCTTACTTGATATCTGATTTGGAACTAAATAATTTTGTTCCCCACCTTCATTATACTCTGCTCTGTTTGTCGCATGACATTGTGCACACTAGTCATTGAATTTGTTTGCCTGTTGATTTCTTGGTTTCAGGACAGCACCTTGTCCAAGATGATTGACATGAATCTGGAACCCTTCCTATCCAAGTTTGACAGCATCAGTGAGTCAGCCAGTAAGGAGTACTCCTTAGAGAAAGCAATGGAGAAGATGGTTACTGAGTGGGATGTGGTGAGTTGGAAGGGATTACGTCTGGTGCCCACATCTCCCAATTTGACGTGTACCAGTTTTATTTTCACACACTGAATCGAGAATTCAGCACAAAACATGTCAATTTCTTCTTGTGTTCCGTTTGACAGATACAAATGTAATAATTATTTTGCAAAATCACATTTTTTAATATTTGGTGTGTTGGTTTTGAAAATTTTCTTGTTTAATCGTGGTGCAGCTGGTGGCGTACTATTTTTCAAAAATTAGCCAAGAACCAAAAAAACAATATTTTTTTTTTTCTTTTGAAAGTGGATATGCAAAATCATGTTTTTCTTTTCACAGACTCTTGGACCATGAAATATTTTTAAAAAATAGAAAAAGAGCACTTTGTAAAGCGCAGACCCCCACCCCCCACCTCAACCGCAAAAATGTACCCCAACTGAAAAAAAACGCCCTCTCCTAATGTTAAAAAAACCATCCAAATGGAACCAGATTCCGGATGTGAATCCAGATTTGATGTAATTCAATGGAATCATCTTTGACCCATAAGCTATCTATTCACCAAGTTTTGTTAAAATCAATCTGGTAGTTTTTTGTAATCTTGCTGACAAGCGAACAAACAGACAAACAAATAAACGCCGACAAAAACATAAGCTTCTTGGCAGAGGCAACAATTAATCACCAGCATCTTGGTGTATGTCTATTCTACAGATGGAGTTTGTCATGATTCCCTACCGTGAGACCGGCACTATGATCCTGTCTTCAGTTGACGACATCCAAGTCCTCTTGGATGACCAGATTGTCAAGACCCAGACAATGAGAGGCTCCCCGTTTATCAAGCCGTTCGAAAACGAAATCAAGTAAGCAATCTTTTTTTCCAAGCACATACACTTTATTACAACGGCTCGTACCCGTTCTTATCGATTGCTAACAAAATGCGGTCTTGCTAAATATGGTAAATTGAGGGTAGTATTTGAAAGAAGCCATTTTTTTTCAAACGTTGAACAGTGGACCAGCGTTGGAAATTGATATAATAATACTATAATTTTATGCCATAATTGTACAGGAGGCTTTAGATCGTCATTCGCCAACAGTCCACTAATGTATAATAATTTATGTCTCTGAAGAAGATCTTGTTAAGATCGAAATATTAGGCCCCCTTAACTTTTTGATTTGTATATTTCAGGTCATTCCAGCCAATAAGCAGTTTGCGGCAGTTTTAATCTTATTCATGTATAATAATTTGGTAGTTTAGTTTCTTACGTTTTCAAATGTTATATATTTCCCTTAAATACACCTCTATCCTTACCCCTAGATCCTGGGAAGGCAAGCTTCTTCTCCTACAAGAGATCCTTGATGAGTGGCTCAAGGTACAGGCCACCTGGCTGTACCTGGAACCCATCTTCAGCTCCCCAGACATCATGGCTCAGATGCCTGAGGAGGGCAGACGCTTCGCCACCGTGGACAAGAACTGGCGAGACATCATGAAGGCGGCAGTGGTGGTGGGTACTCGTAGGCAGACTCTTAAAACTCAGTTCCAAAACTGGATAGACTACACTTGTCTAATGTGTGAGAATCATAAGCGAGAAATCTACTTGTTTGTATTTCTTCTTGTTAGGACAAACATGTGCTGGCTGTCACCGAAATTGAGAAGATACTCGAGAAACTGAAAAAGTCTAACGAGCTGCTGGAACTCATCCAAAAGGTACCCATCCGATGTCACAATGTATGAAGCAATTCCTGTATAACTTATCTGGTTATAAGACGAGAATGCAAAATTAAACAGATAGTAACTCGTGTTTTACCTTGTTGTTCCAGGTTTTGAAGGGTTTTACAGTTTGCCTCAGGGATTACAGTTTACCTGAAGGTTTTACAGTTTACCTGAGGGTTTCACAGTTTACCTGAGGGTTTTACAGTTTACCTGATGGTTTTACAGTTTACCTGAGGGTTTTACAGTTTACCTGAGGGTTTTACAGTTTACCTAAGGGTTTTACAGTTTAACTCGGGGTTTTACAGTTTACCTCGGGGTTTTACAGTTTACCTCAGGGTGTTTACAGTTTGCCTCGGGGTTGATCCTTAAGTTACCACTTATGAAACTTTAACTATTAACACATCTCTTTCCCCCTCAGGGTCTCAACGACTACCTGGAGAAGAAGCGTCTCTACTTCCCTCGCTTCTTCTTCCTGTCCAACGACGAGCTGCTGGAGATTCTCTCCGAGACCAAGGACCCGACCCGGGTCCAGCCCCATCTTAAGAAGTGCTTTGAGGGCATCGCCTCCTTGGAGTTCACAGACATCTTGGACATTACTCACATGAAGAGCAGCGAGGGGGAGGTGGTGCAGCTCAACGAGCCCATCTCTACCTCCAAGGCGCGGGGACAGGTTGAGAAATGGCTGTTGGAACTAGAGGGACAGATGATCAAGAGCTTGCACAAAGTAAAGGATTTTGTTCTATGTCGGCATTATTGATCCAGTTTCGTTTGTTTTGGTATTTTCTTCCATCCACTGCATATGCTGGACACCTAGTGTCTACCCTAAACAAAATCGTGAAACCATGTTGAGTGAAATGTTTTTGACTTTGATCTGTGGGATTTAAATACTATTAGTTTTGGAAAATGGTTTAACAGAATTAAACGTAATCAAATCAATTTGAGTCATTAGCAATACGATGCTCCACTAAGCACTTGCTGCAAGGAATCTACTTCTGAAGTTTACAGTTCTTTCCGGCATATGCGACTCTGCAGATATTGACCAATCCTTTATTGTTATATGCGAGGGAAAAACAACCACAAATGCGTGCAGAAGCTTCATAATAAAAGTCACCACTGTGCACAGAAATAATTTCAACTTAGGCACGGTTTGTCCAAAGTAATTATACATGTCTGTGCTGTTGTCACTTAGTACAAATTGGCAGCATTGAATGTCACTTGTTATCCATTACGTGTAGAAATAAAACAGGATTTGCACTCCTATACCAGCTAGTTTTTCTGTGTTATGAATTGCCTGTACTTCACTGCTTTTGCTTTACAGGTCATCAAGGAGTGCATGGATGCCTACGCCAAGCGGGAGCGCATCAAGTGGGTCATCGAGTGGCCCGGCCAGGCCGTGCTGTGCATCTCCCAAAAGTACTGGACCGACGAGATCCACAAGGCCATCCGCTCGGGCCAGACGGACCTGGAGGCCTACCTGCAGGTCAACAACTCCCAGATTGACGACATCGTGGAGCTGGTGCGTGGTAAGCTCAACAAGCAGAACCGGACCACGCTGGGGGCACTGGTGGTGCTGGACGTGCACGCCCGGGACGTCTTGACGCAGCTAGTCAAGGACCAAGTCAGCAGCGAGAACGACTTCAGCTGGCTAAGCCAGCTGCGCTACTACTGGGTGGAGGATCAGATGCTGACTCGCATGATCAACTCCATGCTGGCGTACGGCTACGAGTACCTGGGTAACTCGGGACGTCTGGTTATCACGCCTCTCACTGACAGATGCTACAGGTACTAAAACTTTGACTGCTGAAGCTTTTATATCTGAGAGTATCTCCAGGAAACTCTTCAAAACAATCTGAAATATTTCAGCACCAGTACATAAAAGTATCGATATCTACTTACTTATCAATCCCCTCCACTAAACTGAGCTTTTTTAAAATCCATAACCAGCATTTTTTGACTTTTTTTTCACCTTCCTTAAAAAACAAAATTCCTTCGAAAGCACAGATTGGGGTACCCCTGTTATAAAATTCACATCACCTAGGAAAGCCAATCCTAGCAATGAAATGGTAAGAAATCTCTTTTAGCAGAAGGTCCCGGGTTTTGTTTCAGTCGAGCCCAAGTTTATTAATAAGCTTGTTTGATTGTTTTTTACTTGCTTTACAAAAGCACCAACAACAGTTGGTTTATAACTCTACGTTTGTGGTGCATGTTTGTAAATTGATTCCTGTAAACAGCAATAGCTTCTACTTCCAACAGAACTTTGTTTGGAGCCCTGCACCTCCACCTGGGAGGGGCTCCCGAGGGCCCCGCTGGTACAGGCAAGACAGAGACCACCAAGGATCTAGCCAAGGCCGTTGCCAAGCAGTGCGTGGTCTTCAACTGCTCCGACGGTCTGGATTACCTGGCTCTGGGCAAGTTCTTCAAGGGACTGGCCTCCTGCGGTGCCTGGTCCTGCTTTGACGAGTTCAACCGCATCGATCTGGAGGTGCTTTCTGTGGTGGCCCAGCAGATCCTCACAATTCAGAGAGGTATATTTGCTTGTCTGCGATGTTGTCTGTGATAGGTCAATTACAATGTTGATCAGGGATGTGATGGCCAGTAGCTGTACAAGAGCACAACGCCTTACCCGCCGTTGGCTGTACCACTTGATACTTGTTACTACATTGCTTTGTTTTTGTAACTTGACGCTTTAATAATTCCTTGAATCGCAGGCATCTGCTCGGGAGCCACTACGCTGCTGTTTGAGGGAACAGAAATCAAACTAGACCCAACCTGCTCCGTCTTTATCACCATGAACCCAGGTTATGCTGGCCGCTCCGAACTTCCCGACAACCTCAAGGTAAGTCAGTACAAAATTAACCCCCAAAAAAATCATCTCACTATAAATCAAATGCTATACAACTAATGCTGTTTTGTTCAGTTCGTTGGTTTATAGGTGAACATAAATGGCTCACGTTTTTGGAATGTACCTCAACTTCATTGGTTTTGTCGGTATTTAGAGGAATATCTTTTACTTCCGACAAAAGCAACTAACGGAATAAAAATGATTTGTGAAACAAAGGAATCAACATTTGGAAAACAGAAATCAACAATTCAAATTGACCTAAATAATACTTTCTTCTTCGTAACTTAGGGTTAGAAATTGCATTTACCACAAATCCACTCGAGAATTCATTTAAATGTTTCTGCATTGTCTGTTTTCCTTTTTACCCAAGGCCCTGTTCCGCACTGTGGCTATGATGGTGCCTGACTACGCCATGATCGCAGAGATTGTGTTGTACTCCTGTGGGTTTGTGAAAGCCCGCCCCCTGTCGGTCAAGATCGTCGCCACCTACCGTCTGTGCTCGGAGCAGTTGTCCTCCCAACACCACTACGATTACGGCATGAGGGCGGTCAAATCTGTGCTGACCGCTGCCGGGAACTTGAAGGTCAGTCCTTAGTATTTTATGGTTTTTTTAATAGCCAGAATGTAAGAAAAGATTGTAGTATCCTGCCGCCAGTTTTTTTCTCATATATTATGAAGGTCAGTCAATGCAAAAAGGTTGAAAAGACACAATCCCTTGGACTGAGAAAGATTTCCAATTTTGTTACGAATGGCATACAGGTGAAACCAGTGTAATTGTACAGGGACCCTCCCATGGGAAGTTGTTTCTAGGAAAATAAACACCCTCTTTTGTTTGCCTACAGAGCTCATAGTGCATACACATTTTTAATTTTTGTTTTCCTGTTAAAAAGAAAGATACAAGACTGGGTTGAACAGGTCAAATTTTGAGGACCAACATTTTGTACCAAACAAATGTACGACAGTCATTTTTTTTACCAAGAAATAATAGGATGTTTATCGTTAATTGCATGGTTTGCTTTTGTTTTGGTTTTCTGACAGTTAAAATACCCTGATGAGGAGGAGGATATTTTGATGTTACGCTCCATCAATGACGTCAACCTGCCTAAGTTCTTGTCTCACGACCTGCCTCTTTTTGCTGTAAGTTCAAACATTCACAATATATTATATTAATGCGATTATAGCAGATATACAAGACGATCTTATCGGAATGGCGTGGTCTACGGTGTACGTTAGAGGGCGACCGCATCGGTGGCCTACGCGCGCTGCATACCGCGATTAGGTCTTCTTGCAAACAAGACCACAGTAAGTACTAAATAACTATCAAGAAAGGTGTCGACAAAAATATTACTATCAACAACAAATTGTCATCTGACAATGAAAAGTGTAACTTTACAATTAAAATGACATCACAGTCGTGTGTGTGTGCACATTTTTTCTTTTTAAATATTCAAACTGGCAAACGAGCTATTCCAAATATTCGGTTGTCGATCAAATTTGTTTCTGTCTTGAACCATTGCAGGGTATTACTTCTGATCTGTTCCCTGGTGTGGTACTACCCAAGCCTGACTACGCCATCTTGACTGACGCAATACAAGACAACTGTGAGAAGATGAACCTACAGATGACAGACGTCTTCCTAGATAAGATACAACAGGTTCGTTAACTTAACCAGTTCACGCCGGAGGACGTATATACACGCAAAGTTTTCCGCAGATTTGAAACGGGTGACGCATAAACACGTCACGAGCAAGGCCAGAAATGTCTGTCAGCAGCGAGCAAGGTCAGAAATGCGTGGGTGTGCTTCCCGGTACCATCAGCTTGAACCCGTTTCAGAAAAGTTTTGTTAAAAATAATCCCGCACTTCGGCTCGGCGATGTAAAAGTAATCCCGGCGCGAACTGGTTAAAACCCTTTACCAAAAAAATCCCAGATTTAATTAATTAACACCTGTGCTAAAATTGTATTATATTGTGTGTATTCACCAAAGATTTCTTTAAAACCATTGAGTTTTGGGGCACCGGAGAGGAGTAATAGGCAGGGCTGTTTGGGGCAGTTATCTTTGATTTGGATAAATCTCTGTTACGTAGTTATTTCTACTAAAGAGTCTAAAATAGCCATTGTTTTTCTAATGGTGTTTTTTTGCAGGTGTATGAAATGATGATTGTTCGTCACGGCTTCATGATTGTCGGTGAGCCTTTTGGCGGCAAGACTTCGGCTTACCGTGTCCTGGCCAAGGCTCTTGGAGACATCACGGAGAAGGTACACAGAGAAGGCAATAAGAAATAGAATAGAGCCATCCTCTTAAAAATTGCATTGTGGAAACCTTTTCATTGGCGAGAGGTCTGCACTACTAAGATGAGGGTTGTGAGTTCGAATCCCACCTAAGTGATTTTATTACTATGAAAACACTGTGTCCATACTGTGGAAACACTGTGGTCACACTATGAAAACAATATGAAAACACTGTGTTCATACTGTGGTATAAAGTATGTTCACGCTATGAAAACACTATGAAAACACTATGAAAACACTATGAAAACACTATGAAACCACTATGAAACCACTATAAAACCACTATGAAAACACTGTGTTCATACTGTGGAATCAAGTATGTTCACGCTATGAAAACACTATGAAAACACTATGAAAACACTATAAAAACACTATGAAAACACTATGAAAACACTATGAAAACACTATGAAAACACTATGAAAACACTATGAAAACTCAATGAAAACTCAATGAAAACTCAATGAAAACACTATAAAAACACTACGAAAACACTATAAGAACACCAATCACTTGTGTGTATAATAATGTCACTGAAGGTAAAAACTCAATATTGAATTTACCTTCAAGTCCGATAGGAAACTTTAGATCAAACCCTTGATTTCCTGCCTTGCAGGGTCTGATGGAGGAGAACAAAGTACAGATAACGGTTATCAATCCCAAGTCCATTACCATGGGTCAGCTGTACGGTCAGTTTGACCCCGTCTCTCATGAGTGGTCAGACGGAATCTTGGCTGTCAGCTACAGAGCCTTTGCCTCGTCCACGGTGAGTTAGTCCATTATAAACTCGGTGTTATTGAAAACATTCTCTTCTGTTAATTTGTTTTTCTAGACAAATGCGGCCCCCTTTTTTTTTTTTTCAATGAGTCTACGTAGCTTTTGCCATGAATCCAAATGTAAATTTTGTTAAATTTGTCACATCAAATGTAAAAATGTAAAAAACATATGTTTAAAGAATAATGTTTTTAAAAGACTCACAACTTTGTACATGTGAGATAGAGACATTCAACAAAAATACTAAACAAAAAAAAAGTACGTTTATGAACTTGTATAAAAAACAAAAATGATTCGCCACCAAAAAAAGATCATTTTTACAGGAAAAAAATACCTTCTGCATCTTTTAGAAAGGAACATTTAAGCTGCATCTTTATAGGCATAAAATTTGTACGGTTGATGATAGTATTGGTCCATATTTCTGTTATAATAGACCCCTGACCGTAAGTGGCTAATCTTTGACGGCCCAGTGGACGCCATCTGGATTGAGAACATGAACACAGTCCTGGACGACAACAAGAAACTCTGCCTCATGAGTGGAGAAATCATCCAGCTAGCACCAACAACCAACCTGATCTTTGAACCCATGGACTTGGAGGTGGCCTCCCCGGCTACGGTGAGTGTCTGCCCTGCTGTTGACCCTTGACCCATCCTGTGGCCCATGGATTTAGTGAGAAAAAAACACTATAGCTCATTTATCATCAGCTCATCAATTGTTTGATGTACCCGTAATAACTGAACCCGTTAAACCCTTTTTGGCTGGGATGCTTCCTCAGTCCTCCAACTGCCTTGTAAAACACAAATACTGCCTAAATCCATCAAAATCATTTAACTTACTTCTAAGACATTTAAATGGTGCGGATTAATTTAGAAGTAGTATGTGTGAACAAACATAAACAATGCAAAGGTGTAGCTAAATACCCCAACACATCTATCCCTATAAACTGGCACTTCAAAGGCATAACGGCCTCAATCTTCCAAAATCCTCTTAAACTACCCTGTTTATTTTGGAGAATTGAGGAGTTTGGGTTGCCTTCATTGGAAATATACTTACTCATAGTTCACAGGTTTCTACAGTATTAGGCAACGTTTTTTTTTCCCTTGGCTTAAAAAAACCCCCAGAATTGTTTTGGTTCTTCCTTGACATGATTCCTGTTCTCCGCAAATTTCTACTCAGCTAACACAATTACTAATTTATGCAGTCCAATAAAGGTATAGCATATGACAGGCATGAAAAGTGTCCCTGGCTCTCTTATACTTAGATGCAGTCAACCACTAATATGCATAATACACAGAGTCCATTATATTGAGTAACATGTGTGGTTCCCTGTCTCCACAGGTGTCCCGTTGCGGCATGATCTACATGGAGCCTCACATGTTAGGCTGGCGCCCCCTCATGGTCTCCTGGCTCAACACCCTGCCTCCTTCCTTGACCGAGGACCACAAGAAGCTCATATCCAACATGTTTGACCGCATGCTGCCTGCCTCCTTGGAGTTTGTCCGCAAGAGCGGAGTCAAGGTGAACAAATTGACGATCCTCAAATACAAGGACACCATCTGCTTAGTTAACTGTAATTGTGAAGCCTCTTAACCTTTTTGCCGAGTTGAAACCACATTCACGAGTTCATGAGTCAATTGAAGCGCGCCATTGGCCGAATCCGCCGCGCATCCGGGAAGTAAAAATGATACGCTGCCATGTGACGTCATCCCGGTGAGTATCCAGCTCACTGCCATGCGGTATTTTTTTCTGGTAGCACACAAAATTCCCTCTGGAACCTGTCTGTAGACATTTAGTCTGTGGCATGTTATCTTTACGGAACCAGTCTCGGTAACGTTACTAGACTTCCATCATTGACTGACGAATAACTTTAATATTTTGTGCTGAATAAAGATGCTAAATCTACGAAGGCCTTTATCGACAAGGCAGTGAATATTTAAAACAAATACAGCATGGCGTATTTCTGGAAAATAGTGGGAAATACTGGTCCCTCGGTGTAGGTCAGCTTGGTTAAATCTCTCCGCTTCGTGTCGGGATGTATTCGAGCTAACCTACATCCTAAACCAGTAATTCCCACTACTTGCCCTCAAACCATGCTGTATTTGTATAATGTTCACTGCTCCTCCAAACAATATAGATGTCAAAATGCACACATGCAGCCCGTGTGCGAGCGAAACAAACCCCACCCTCAAAAATGTTTGCTGGCTTTGTACGCTGAATAATGCCAATACAAATGTAAACTCCCAGTGACAATTTCCCATTAGACTTGCAATTGTTTCTTTAAACAATAGACAATTATTCTGTCAGTGCCAATAAAAGAGAACTTTTTTTTTTTTAAATCTTAGAAAGGTAATTTTCTGTGCTTGTTTATTTTTTCTAGGAACTTTCTCCGACCAATGACACCAACCTGGTGAAGTCTTTGATGAATCTTATGGACAGTCTTATGGATGAGTTCCAAGACGAGGCTGCAGTCAGCAAGATGGACGAGAGAGAAATCATATCATGGATTGAGGTCCGTATTTTTTTTATTGATTTTACGTTTCATTTTCGCAGAATTGTTTTGGGACTGAGAGTTGCAAAGCAATTTTTGTTTTATCTATAGGTTCATACTTTCTCCAATTTTGTTGGGTTTTTTTCACTTTGATTCTACTTTTTCTTCTAGAAATTCCTCCTTTTTCTACACTTTTTTGTCCCACAACTCAGAAAAGCAAAAATCCCATTGAATATTGTTCATAACAGTGTTTAATGTAATTAACACAATGAAGGACTTTATAAGGTGCAGGAGTACTGCAACTGTACTTCCAAGAGCTGAGATGCAGACGATGTACAGAACATGCTAAATAAGGCTTGTGGTGCTGTGGACATGGTTGAGTATCACCGAAAACTACTTTTGAAAACCTGCAATTGTCCTACTTTTATACTGGTTTTGTCCTCCAAAGTTCTACTTTAGTCCTACATTTTCATGTGAGTCTGTTTAACCAGTTCGCGCCGGGATTATTTTAACATCACCGAGCCGACGCGCAGGATTACTTTTAACAAAACTCAATCTGAGGCGAGTTCAGGCCGATGGTACCGGGAAGCACACCCACACATTTGCGGCTCGCTGCTGACAGACATTTCCGGCCTTGATCCTGGCGTGTTTATGTGTCATCCGTTTTGAATCTGGGGAAACTTTTGCGTTTATATACGTCATCCGGCGCGAACTGGTTAATACCATGTGATGGTGATGTACAATTTATTACTCATTTTTTTAAATATTGTTTCTACTCCTAGGGCATCTTTCTTTTCTCCTTCGTTTGGTCCATCGGAGCCACTGTCGGCACGGAGGGACGCAAGAAGTTTGACCTTCTCTTCCGGGAGATCATGGAAGGCGGTCTATCGGAGGAGTCTCGCAGCAAGTACTACATCATCCAGTTTGTGGACCCTCCTCTCAAGAACTTCACCATGCCCATCCCAAAGGAGGGCAACGTCTATGATTACTTCTTCGTCAAAGAGGTAGGTAGGGGGTCGGGGGATGGGGAATATGTGGGATTCGTTGCAGTGAAATCGCAGAGTTATTGCTAAGCCATTATAAGTAGATTAACATTAAATCAGAAGTCAATCTCAAGTCATTAGAGAGGTTCAGCAGCACATATTACACAAACGTCAACGCGAGCGCACAAGACATTTTGGCGGGAAACGTGCTGCTAAATATTCCAATTGCATGTCAAACACGAGTCAATTATAAGTTCATCACAAGTTGTTGCATGTCAATCACATGTCAATTTTAAGTCAATCACATGTCAATTACAAGTCAATTATAAATCAACCACAAGACAAATTCTACCCTGCCCCAGTAAGCACAGAATCCTTACCTTAGTTACGGGATGTACGCATCTGCAGAAGCCAAAATTCCTCACCTAACTTGTGAAATACGTTTACCTTAAGCACAAAATTGTCTGCTACAATCAGCGAGGGATTTTGTTTGCAATTGGCACTGCTCTGCTCTTAGAACTACTTGTATTCCTAATCCTTTCCTCCTAACAGGGTATTGGTCGCTGGGAGTGTTGGGTGGAGGAAATTAAAGACGCCGCACCCATCCCCAAGGATGCCGTGGCTAACAAGATCATCGTACCCACTATCGAGACGGTGAGAGCCACGGCACTCATGAACATGCTGGTCACTCATCAGAAACCATGCTTGTTTGTTGGACCTACAGGCACCGGAAAGTCAATCTACATCACGGTCAGTGTCAGAACTTTAAAGTTTTAAACAATTCTCATGGTCATATTTTCGTTGAAATTTAAGAGTTCCAAGTTTTTAATGTAGTCGTTTACTCGCAATAATATTTTGTTTATCACGTTTTTAAAAGTGCAGGGCAGCTTAAATTGTGCATGTATGTATAATGCATGACTCATTATTCACAAGATCTACAATAGTGTTTGTAAACAATTTTGTGTTTTAGGCAAAATGGTTTGTTTACGGAGTTACTTAATTACCAAAAAAAAAGGATCATTGAAATAATTATACTTATTTCTGTGTGTCCCTTCAGATTACTGTGTTATCTAAATGAGATCATGTTAATTTTATTTGTAACTCTACAATAACAAATTCACAAATTTTTCAATTTTTCTTAAACCTACATGTACCACCACCGTCTTTTGCATGGGAAATGTGGGAAGTTACACAGGTCAAGTGTAACCGAGACACTTTTGGACCCCTTAATTGTGGACTAACCCATATGACCAACTTTGTTTCTCCGTAGGATTTCATTTTGACCAAGCTAGACAAGGAGGTATACAAACCCATCATCATCAACTTCTCTGCCCAGACTAGTGCCAATCAGACGCAGAACATCATCATGTCCAAGCTGGACAAGAGACGCAAGGGAGTCTTTGGTCCGCCCTTCGGCAAGAAAACAGTAAGTCCCAGCAACAAACTTAGAGACTCTCCAAAGATGTATTTGAGTCCCTGCAGGTTTTCCCACAGTAAACATCAAGTGGAAAAACGTTTCAAAAGCCGCGTTCGCATTGGACTTAATATGTGACCCGCTCCATCGAAATCAGGAATAAGTCTCGAAATGACTTTTTGAGATATGCACATGGTGAGAAAGAAAATTTCATAAGCTTTCTAATGATACCCATCACAACTGTGTATCTTCTTAGGTTAACGAGTTATGGTCTGATGAAGATGACAGGTGTATATTTATTTGCCGAATCCACATTTCGAGAAAAACAGCTTTGAAATAAACAAAATTGACCAAAATCATACGGACAGCGCACACAAATCCTCTTTATTTTCATCTTTATTGATCGTTTTTAAATACAAGACATTAATGACAATAATCTGTAATAACTACACTTCCTAAAAATACAATGTTCAGAAAAACGACTTGGTCACGATTTTCACCCATGCGTTCACTTCAACGACCGATTGCGTAAAACGGCCCAAGCGACTTATTCCTGATTACGATGGAGCGGGTCACATATTGTCAAAAGTTACCGTACGTGATTGTCAAAGTTCACGGTGTTAAATCCTCCGCTAGAAGCTTGGGCCTGTAGATATTACTGTTGCGGAGGGTAAAATGGACAATTTGACAATGTTACCCTCTGTCCGCATTGGATTTAATTTGGTTAAAGTTGACAACAGTCTCCGTAGGTTTTACCCAAAAAAGTCCAATTCGAATGCGGCTTTATTCTGTCTAGATTTCAAATTCAGGAAACCAGTGTTTAGGAAATTTAATGTGCATTGCTTTACAGCTCACAATACGGAAGTCCTGTATTTGAGATCCATTTAGAGAGCAAATTTTCTCATAAAATAGATGCACGATGTGATTTGCACGATCTCAACTAGTGAAACATTACCCTGGATATCCCGATTATAGGATTTTGAAAGAATTTCTGGATTTTGTTTTATCTGTCTTTTTAGGTCGTATTCGTTGATGATCTGAACATGCCGGCCAGGGAAGAATATGGCGCCCAGCCCCCTATTGAACTGCTCCGCCAGTGGCTTGACCATTGGAACTGGTATGACGTGAAGGAATGCGCGGCTATGAAGCTGACGGACATCCAGCTAATGGCCGCCATGGGGCCGCCGGGCGGAGGCCGTAACATCATCACGCAACGCTTCCTGCGTCACTTCAACAACATCACTATCAACGAGTTTGATGACGACACCATGGCCACCATCTTCAAGCGCATTCTGAACTGGCACATCACCTCCAGGTAGGAAAGCTTTGGTGAATTCCTAATGAGAGATAATGAAGTGTGTTCCATAAGTGGGACCCACTGTTTGTCGCCAAAGTTGGCGAAGTCAGCAACGAAGATGAACACTGCCTCCTGAGTCGTTAGCTTTTTTTAAATTTATCTGGACCACTCACACAATTAATGTTACGATCCTGTTCACTATATTTCCAGTAAGTTCATACATTACTGGTAACATTTCACTTCCCGTCACAAATTTTTCCTCTTTTTTTTGAGTTTTTAAGAATTGCATTACTGGGCACTGACATTTTGATAACAGCTATCCAGGGACGTTACCGTTCCATTTTGGTTAACACATTCGTAGGGCCAGGCTCACAAAGTATTTAAGAGTAATTTATTGGTTTCTCGGATAATTTGACGGTCCACCCATCACTCTTTTGGCATTTAACATGTATACCATCTCTGCAATAAGCCATACCTAGAATTGTAACGTCATGAGCCCTATTTTGCTTGTGTTGTCAATCCTTGTGTAATCATTTCTTGCCATTGATTACATTTCTCCTATCCCCCACTTCAGAGGTTTCGGCAAGGAGTTTGAGCCTGTAGGCAACCACATTGTCTACGCTACCACTCAGGTATACAAGGCAACCATGGCCAACCTCTTGCCCACCCCGGCCAAGTCTCACTACCTCTTCAACCTGCGTGACTTTGCCCGCGTCATTCAGGGAGTCCTGCTGTCGGTGCCGGATTACTGCGAGACACCGGCTGTCATGAAGAGGCTCTGGGTTCACGAGGTAAGCCTTATTCCCTGGCAGAGAATCAAATAAGCCAGTTCGGTATTTCAACTGCGCATGTGTACAATGATATGGGTCACTGCTCATTTGGGGTCATTCGTTGTTTAAAGAGCTCGTCACTTGACGTGAAGCTGGATAACTTACAATTAACTCCTGAAAACTTGACTTCCTATCCTGCCAGAGACGAAACAAATCACCAATATAATTGTCATTCAAGCATGCATTGGCCTTTGCGGTTGACTAACCGTGAATGGTGTGTCCCCCTCCCCAAGGTGTTCCGTGTCTACTACGACCGTCTGGTCGACAGCAACGACCACAGCTGGCTGGTCAAGTTCATGCAGGACGTTGTGTCCACTCACCTCAAGGAGGACTTCAACCAGCTCTTTGCTCACCTGGACTTTGACGGGGACGGCAAGGTGGCGGAGGACGACCTACGCAGCTTGGTCTTCTGCGACTTCACCGACCCCAAGAATGAGAACAAGAACTACATCGAGGTCAGCGACATGGAGAAGCTGCGCAAGATTGTGGAGGGCCACCTGGACGAGTTCAACAACCTCAGCAAGAAGCCCATGAACCTGGTTCTCTTCAGGTGCGGCAATATTTGTTGTATTTAAAGCCTGGTGCCCGAACGCGAACGCGAATTTGTGACAAATTCGCAAACTATTGACTTCGGTACTCTTGACTCAGATTGACCTAACTAGATTTTGGTTTCAGGAAGGTAACCTTCAAGTTCTAATTGTCTACTGACTAGACTCTGAAGTCATACTGAATGATATCTTTGATATCTTTTCTTCCTGATTCCAGATTTGCCTTGGAGCATGTGTCCCGCATCTCCCGCATCATCAAGCAGCCCAAAGGCCACGCCTTGCTGGTAGGTGTCGGTGGCAGCGGCCGCCAGTCCCTGACCCGTTTGGCGGCCCACATGGCCGAGTATGAGCTGTTCCAGGTAGAGATCGGCAAGAGCTACACCATGATAGAATGGCGGGAGGACCTCAAGATGATCCTGCGTAAGTGCACGGAGGGAGAGCAGCACGGGGTGTTTCTCTTCAGCGACACGCAGGTGAGCGGAATCACACATTCTATTTTGTGCAGCCCTGTGGAGACATGGTATTTGTACCCCTAATAGACTTTGTACACAAAGGTTTTTGTGGAGGCTTTCTAACACATACAATTGCCCAGTGTTTTTTTCTTGTACTTTTGCTTAAAATGTCGATAAAAGTTTGGCTCAATAAAAAAAAAAAAAAAAAAAAAGGAACAGAAAGTTGTATGTTCCCTTTCAAAGTGAATCAAAGTAAACTTTTAACTGAACTGAATGGCCTTGTGTTCATCATCCACTACTCAGATCAAACAGGAATCGTTCTTGGAGGATATCAACAACCTGTTGAATGCCGGTGAGGTGCCCAACTTGTACCCCAATGATGAGAAACAAGAGATATGCGAGAAGATGAGGATCATTGACAGGTTGGTATTGGGAAAACACAGGCATTCATCAAAGCTCGGCTTGTCTGCAGCTGTGGATACATCTCTGTCCGCTGAATGATTTGATGAGACTTTTATGCTCAAACCCAAAACTGACAAAATTGCCTATAAGCAGTAGAGCAGAAATCAACATAATTTTTGAATTTTGTTGTTGCTGTACTTCCAACTCCTGAACGTTCTTTGTTTTGCAGGCAACGAGAGAAGTCCAAGCAGACGGACGGCACGCCTCTGTCTCTGTTCAACATGTTCATTGAGCGCGTCCGTGAGCAGATGCACATCGTCCTGGCCATGAGTCCCATCGGAGATGCCTTCCGTAACCGACTCAGGAAATTCCCTTCGTTGGTGAACTGCTGCACCATCGACTGGTTCCAGGTAAAAAGAGTCGGTCAACAGAAATTATATATATTTCATAACTCCCGTTTCACACATTCATAATTTGCCTCTTCCGTCGCTCTTTCCACCCCTTCCTTCTAAGTCCTGGCCCGAGGACGCCCTTCAAGCCGTAGCAGCCCGCTTCCTGGACGACGTGGAGCTGGACGCAGAGATCCAACAAGGCTGCATCAACATGTGCAAGCGCTTCCACACCACCACCCGCATGCTGTCGGAGCGCTTCCTGAGCGAGCTGGAACGACACAACTACGTCACGCCCACGTCCTACCTGGAGCTTATCAGTACCTTCAAGTCGCTGCTCGGCAAAAAGAGAAAGTAAGCTACACAACATTTTTAGTTTTTTTGTTACCTGAAATGCATTGTAGATGTGCCCTCGGACAACCTGTGTTTACATCTGTACATGTGCATTGAATTATTCGCTCCAATGCACGGTGCGGTCACACCGCTAAATAAAAGTTCTATCCACCGGTGAATAGAACTTCCATTGCACGGTCACACCATTGGTTGCACTCTGACTAATCAGATAACATGAATTTGTTTCAGGCGTATAAAACAAATAATGAATGCTTAACCAGCTCGCGCCGGATGATGTATTCAAACGCAAAGTTTTCCCCAGATTCAAAACGGATGACGCATAAACACGCCACGAGCTAGGCCGGGAAATGTCTTTCAGCAGCTAGCAAGGCCAGAAATGCGTGGGTGTTCTTCCCGGCACTATCGGCCTAAACCCGCCTCGGATCGAGTTTCGTTAAAAATAATCCCGCACGTCGGCTCGGTGATGTTATAATAATCCCGGCGCGAACTGGTTAAAATGGAAATTGTATTTGTCACCTCATGAAATCTTTCCCACCATTACACTCTTAAACATTCATTGCTTCATTCATTTGCAGCATCGTTTACCGCAACAAGAAGCGTTACGAGGTGGGGCTGGACAAGCTGCAGAATGCCGCCTCGCAGGTGTCCAGCATGCAGCAGGAGTTAGAGGCACTGCAGCCCCAGCTGGTGGTCGCCAGCAAGGAGGTGGATGATATCATGTTGGTCATCGAACGCGACTCGGTGGAGGTGGCAAAGACTGAAAAGGTGATCGTCGCGTCGCGTCCATTTTGATTCGTGACTATCTCGCAGCAGGATGACAATCTGGAGATATGTGTAAACCTAAACCCTCTAGAATACCCACATGTGACCCTGCAGGGAATATACAAGGCCCAACTGGTAACAAAATGACCAAACAATACTGCCTCAGATTGTGTAATCCGAACCCTCTAGATACCCACATGCGACACTGCAGAGAATATACAAGGTCTAACTGGTAACAAAATGACCAAACGAAACTGCCTCAGAATCTGTGGTTCTTAACTGTAACAACCCTGGCAATGTGTCATGCGACTTCGATTGTCTCAGAGTAAGCAATCTGTGCACTGACGTTGATGGCCCAATGCAACAAAAAACAATTATGGAACTGGCCCCCTACTTTGTTGGCTCTCCATTCATCACTGAATTTCTCATCCTCTGTTTCAATCCCAGATTGTGAAAGCTGACGAGGAGGTGGCCAACAAACAGGCCATGGCAGCCAAGGCCATCAAGGACGAATGCGACGCTGAGCTGGCTGAGGCTATACCCATCCTGGAGTCGGCCCTGTCTGCTCTACAGACGCTGACACCACAGGTACTGTAAGGCTGTGTCCGAAACGGGTGTCTAGAGCTACAGCTACGGCTATTGCCTGCGTCGACCATTTTGTAGCGCTGTCCGAAATGCCGTCTAGAGCTACAGCTACGGCTACAACGTCACAAAAATCTAGCCGTAACAGAAGTTGTCTAGCTCAGGCAAAACAAAATGACGGCAGCACTAACGTTAATTTTGAAGCAAATTTTCATGCTTTTTTTAATTATGGTACGTGCATTGAATTAAAAAAAAAACAGATCGACAAATACGTCAATATCATCAGGTATTTCGACCGGCTGTAAACAAACATTGCGTAACATCTAGCAGACGATAATTGTTGTAAATTCTTACATCTTAATTTTGCAAACACTAATTCAAGCATCGCTTGGGGGCGCAATAACTAGCCGTAGGCTCTACCGTAGCCACGTCCGAATTCCATTTGCCTTAGCGCCTACGTAGACGTAGCTGTAGCTGTAGACGTAGACCGTAGCTCTAGACTCGTTTTGGACACGGCCCAACATAGGAAGCAGCCCCTCAAAGGTTAAATTTAGTAATACACGCCCAAATACACATGAATCTGAGACCGAGAAATATTTTCAATTTTGTGAGGAAATACTTTGAAAATTGTATTGACTCTTTGTAGATTTTGTACACAACCAAAAGAGTGGCCGGGCAGGATACTATGTTATTTTTGTTTTGCATTCACAATATGTTCCTGTATTATTAGAAAAAAAAAGAAAAAAATTGAAAATCAAGTAGGTTTGTATGTTTCTAGCTTCAAGCTTAAAAGTATTGTTGTATCTGACCTATAATAACATCGCCTTGATATTGGTGAAGATTTATTGGTGAAGATTTTTTATCAGGAACCTAATTTCTGTTTGCATGATGACAGGACATTACAGTGGTCAAAACCATGAAGAGCCCTCCCGCCGGTGTGCGGCTGGTGCTTGAAGCTGTCTGCATCCTGAAGAACATCAAGCCCGACCGCGTCCCGGACCCCTCAGGCTCAGGCAAGAAGATCGAAGACTTCTGGCCTCCGAGCAAGAGACTTCTGGGGGATATGAAGTTCCTGCAATCGCTGCATGACTACGACAAGGTGGGCGGGTATTTCATCTAGCTTAGGCTTCAGCCGAAAAAAAAAATCTTCCTTCTTATTCGAGTAAAAAAAAAAATGTTGGTTTTCACGTTTGGTGTTCTGATTGTAATATGATAAACTGATTTCTGAAGTTTTTGCTTTAAAGATCGGCAGAACATTGTTTTTGTTTGTAGAAATGAATAAAAAAATCAAAACGTACCGTATTAATTTAATAAGCATTATAAAAAAGCTGAATAATACTGGGGGGGAAATGCATATCAAAACTGAGAACATTTTTTGAGACAAAGGAATTCTTCTGAAATTACTCATTAATTGTAAAAAAAACAACATGATACATCAATACAATGTTGCGATATTTTTTTTTTTTGTATTTTTGTAATTTTGTTTAGGACAACATTGCGGCTAGCATTATCAAGGTGATTCGCACCAAGTACGTAACCAATCCAGACTTTGTTCCTGAGAAGATCAGACAGGCTTCCACGGCCGCTGAAGGTCTCTGTAAGTGGGTCCGGGCCATGGAATCATATGACAAGTAAGTATTGCAGCTGTGACCTTACGGACTCTATACACTAACAGTGGTCCCCAGTGGTTGCACCCAACTCTCCTTTGAAGCTTACTAGTGTTCCTATTTTCTCTACTTTTCCTAAACCTTGCTTCTACTTTATTCTGAAAATTCTTACTGATTCCTATTTTGTGTGTCCCACAACTGCAAAAAAAATTAATGAAATCTGCTTGGCGCAGGAGTACTGCAACTGTACTCCCAAGAGCTTAGTTGAGGACGGAGCACAAGTGTTGCGAGTACAAAACATGCCAAGTTGCTTATAATGCTGTGGACATGGGCGAGTATCAACAAAAACTACTCTTGAAAGCCTGCCAAAATCCTACTTTTATCCTGATCTTGTTCTCCAAAGTTCTATTTTTGTCCTTTAAAAAAAATGTTGATTCACCTCTTTTTCTAGTTTGTTTTAATACCTGTGTCTGATACACTGCTTCAAAGCCTCTCCTTTTTATAAACAAAAATATAACAAAGTTTCAAATAACAACAAAGCCTCAAATTGGTGTTAGCTAGGTACCTTAATTCATTTCAATCAAATTAATCTACTTTTTTTCAACTCAAACTTTGCAAAACTAAATCCTTTGTATTTTTCTGTATGTTTTCTTCCACACCTACAGAGTCGCCAAGGTGGTGGCGCCCAAGAAAGAGGCCCTAAAGGCCGCAGAGGCGGAGCTTAGCGTCGCCATGGGGGGCCTGGAGAAGAAACGAGCCGTACTGCGAGAGGTCCAAGACAAACTCAAGAAGCTGGAAGACAAACTGGAAGCCAACAAGAAGAAGAAGATTGACCTGGAGAATCAGGTGGACCTGTGCTCTAAGAAGCTAGACCGTGCTGAGCAGCTTATCGGTGGTCTGGGTGGGGAAAAGGACAGGTGGGTAATTAGTAAGATTACTACAAGGCTTGCAAGTCAATATGTTGTAATCAGTTTAAATTAACTCCTTTTTAGTTAGGCATAAACAAACAAAAATGTTATGTTGGCGTAACGGGCCCCAAAAAATAGGGTAGGTAGGTAGGAATTCTTGTTTTTTTTGTTTGTTTTTTTTCCCTCCCAGCAATAAAAATGATAAGTTTTCTAATTGTTTAAGCCGGTAGTGATACACGATAGCGTGTCCAGGTTCAATATATACACAATCCACACACACAACAATGAGAAACGGTCAGAAATGGTTTCAAACGTATTTATAACTAGATTTATATAGATTTTAATCATTAAATTTCGTCCCTTGAAAAAAAAAATATCCAGGGTCGGCCGTATTTTTAGGGTCGGTCGGGTTACGCCAACATAACATTTTTTGTTGTTATGCCTTACTGTGATTCAATTGAATGGTAGATTACATTTTTGCATATATGCTAACCTATTCCATATTTGAAAGAATGCATGGAATTGTTTGCCTACAAATTGTAATCAATCTGGCCTTATTCTTTTATGAAGAATGCGCTGTATCTACGGCATTTGGGGGAGTAATCGATAGCATGAGCACATTGCCAAGCCATCGCATACACAGGCCTGGTGGTGGCGTCGCGGACAATTTTTTTTTCTGTTTATTTTGTAGGCTACAGCACTTGTATTTGGATATTTTTTTAATCAATTCAACACTCAACAGTAGCCGCAATTTTTTTTTTTTTCAAATTTGCATGGAATATTTTTTCATTTTTTTATTAAAAACGAGAGATTTTTCAGAGCAGACCCTACTTCACCATGGCTTTTACTTTCGTTGCATTCGGAACATCATAAAGAATGAATCTAACTTTTGTTTTTGTTTTGTACAGATGGCGTAAATCAGCTGCAGATCTGGGCGAGTTGTACATCAACTTGACGGGCGATGTCCTCATCTCCTCTGGCCTAGTAGCCTACCTAGGTGCCTTCACCTCAGCCTACAGACAGGTAGGTCCAAGCCCTCCCCATTGCCAAACAAGTCCTGCATTTTTGTGACACACATTAGGTTGTGTTTACATCGAGGTACGTGTTTACGAGTGTGGCTGGGTACATGTTCAGAAGGAGGTTGGCATGTCTACAGCATTGAATAAGTCCATGAATCAAGGGTAACGACAGAAATAAAGGCACTTTGTAATCCCATGATAGAAAGATGCCACATAAGTACGGATGGAAGAGATCCCAACCAGATGTTGACTCTTTCCAAATCATCTCAAAACCCACCTTTTCACTCGTGTATATCAGTAGTTTTCACAGACCCCAGCGCAGTGAATAGATTTTCTAGATACCAGCGCTGTACAAGTTTTTATTATTGTTATTATTATTATTATTATTATTATTATCAGAGCATATGTCGTGAGTATGTGTTGATAATAAAAAAAAAAATTGAGATGTTTGCACATAATGCTTTTGCAATGGAAATAACATTAACATTGAATTTACAAACAAGTTACAGCTAAACTGCGATACACGGACAAAATTATCTCGAGTTGTTTTCCATCCAAGCTGCCTTCAAAGTGTTGTTTTTTGGTTCCAATTGACACCCCCAAGTGATTGGCCCAATTGACACCCCAACAAACCGAGCATAGCCGATCGATTGGCCGAGCTTGTTTGACCAGCCCCAACTTATTTGTCATGGCACTGAGATCCCCCGAGTAGTGCCCCTAAGAGAACCAACCACCCACGCCTTGAGTAAGTTTTTAGAGAAGTGCGCTATACAAGTACTTATTATTATTATTATTATTATCCCCATTCGGAGTACAATAAACTAAATTTCATTGCACTTGTAAGAAATTTTGAACAAAATCTTGACAAAAGTGAACAAAATGCGACCACGTACTAGCCAATGAATCGTGACGGACATTTTTATCTACATTAACATCTACATGAATTATTTCACCTTACACGGTTTAAAAAAACAGTCTCAAAGGCGTACATTTTATAAAATGTCAAAAAGTGGGGAAAAATCGTTTCATACCTGTTGGCAGATGGCCTTTGAGTTGTCAAACGGCTGCTTTTAATGTTTCTAGTGGACAAGCGTTGCTCATACAGCGAAGCAGATTGTCAAACATGGTTAAACAGTAACTCCGAGACTGTGCATCAAGGGGGAGAAACAACATTAGTTTTAAAGTCAAGGTGGGCAAATCAGCGACGGTAATCTCTTTCTGTTTGCACTTTCGGCACCGTGCCAACCGGTTGTTGTCAAATTTGCGTCGCTTTGCGATTCGACGGCAACCTATAATTGCACCCTCGTGTTTGTAGTGCTTTGGCAAACAATACAATTATTGGTTGGCAGCTTATTACCTTTTTGGAATGTTCTGCTGCTGACGCATGTCACATATTCCATTCTTTGCCAAATGTCATCGTGGATTTCAATCCTATAGCTACACTCCAGATTATAAGCCTAAATCCTTAGGGTTTTACACTGATGTATGTCGCAGGCTTTCAAGTATTCATACTTTTTCCTTTTCCTTTTTTTTAATTTTTTTTTTTTTAACCTGGCTCCTACCTTTTTTGCTTTTTTTCTTTAAATTCCTACTATTTCTAAAATTGTCCTACTATATTTGTATCTGAAAATTGAAATCTGATTGAATTTTGTTCATATCAGTGTTACACACTGTCATATAAATAAGGGCTTTGGGTGCAGGAGTACTGCAACTGTACTCCCAGGAGCTGCAGTTGATGATAGGACACAAGTGTTGTGAGTGCAAAACATACCGAATGAGGCTAGTATGATGCTGTGAACATGGGTGGGCATCTACAAAAAAGTATATTCTCTATGCTAACGTAGGTTATTAACCATGTTAGCTGGGTATATCACCGACTTTCACAATTTAAACCATAAAGACAGTCTGCTCTGATCCGTACCATATCGATTGCCATCTAGACTTGAGTACCTACCCTGACTCTCCAAGTTTGCACGATGTCATTTATTGATAATGTCATCTTTCTTTGTAAAAGAAACAACTAGCTTTTGTTTGTTGTAAATTGCTGTTGGCGGTCAGGGAGGCTTCTTAAGCAAGTCACAGTTTGCATTAATGTGTACATGTTGGAACGTGACATTTTGTCAATGTTGCGAGTCATGTACGAGCCAGTCATTTTTTCTGTTATGTGAAAGTTGTGTGTATGTACACGCACATCAATCAACTACGGTACATAGCGTGTGTCAGTGCCGGAAACATCAGACATGTTTAATAGGGTGTGAATGGAGCACACTTTACTGAAGCCATGTTGGGGAATCGGGTTTACTTAGGTGTGTAATCGAGGACGTCCTCGATTGAGATTCGTGTACAAAACCAATAAGAGCCATCGAAACAAAGGAAATTGTCAAGAGGAACAAAATAAATCTTTGATTTACACCGTAAACAAACGTGTCTGCCCATACCATGCAGTGTCACATTCAGAACTTATGTACATAATTAAGACCATGTACATGTACGATGTAAGCAGAATTAAAATGTACTAGTGTGCACTATAATTTGCACCTTTTTCCAAGCATCTTAGAGGATGTTTTATGAGCCCATTATCAACCGCGGAAATGTTACAGTGAAGTTGAATGTCAACTTTGTTTGTTTTAGTTTTTATGAGGGAGCGGTGTTTGGTGTTTTTTTTATAATTTTTTTTAATTGGTTTAATTTATTGGCAACCGTTAGGGTTGGATTACAATCCAATCAACAATAGCTTAAAATACATAAAAACAAGCAAGATACAAAATCCTAAGACATTAATCCTAAGCTAAAAATGTTATAACAAGCAAAACTGTAAAAAGGGTGGCATTAACAAGTACAACTTGTTTGATTTGTTCTCTGTAAGGAATTGGGTGATCTGAAAAAACGTTGATATTTTCCTGCTGGGAAAATGGAAATTTGAAATTATCAAATGTTCACATATATGTGACCCAGCACGAATAAATGAGACACTTTGGGGCAAAAATTAAAATTTTGATTTTGATTTCATCATTTAAAGCTTTTTTAGCTTTAAATGATGAAATCAAAATCTCAATTTTCATTTTTGCCTCAAAGTGTCTCATTTACTCGTGCTGGGTCACATATTATCTGCTTTATTTAGTTTTAAAACCAAATTCACCGGCATATATTGTACGGTATGTGTGCAATACACAAGTGCAGCGTATGTCTGCTACAAATGTACACATACATGTACAAACCATAAATTCATAAATCTTCAAATACTGACAATTATAACAGAGCCTTTTAGGGGAAACACAGTGGTCATTTATTACTCAAGTTTCATTTTGTAGAGTGTAAATTACATGCACATGAAATTTCTTCGAAGGGTCTTAGTTTGTCATACTGGGTACGTAAGAGCACTATTAACTGGGAGTTGAGTTTTGTTTCTGTCACTGTCATTCTCTCTCGCAATCCTAGCCCACTCAACTCTGCCCCTAAAATACACGGTGAAAACGCCAATTTCCAGGTGATTAGTATTTGTTACTATGCTGGTGTTACTTAGTTTACAATGACAACCCCTCAACCCTAGGAATTCAGCAGCTGGTTAATGCTGTCAGAGTCGTAAATGCCTCGTTTAGTATGAAATACGATTCAACAGCAATAAATTCATCAAGATTAGTTACTGAAAAGTAATACCGGTACACCAGTGATTGCTAAATACTTAATACAGACAATGAAAATAGGCCCTATGCCAGGACTGAGAACATTGCTTGATGTTAGTTCTTACTCAGTCTTTCAAAGCCTTTACATTAATAGCGTTAGTTTAAAATCGCGGTTAAGGGTCCTAGTTAATATTTGTTAATAATAACTGGTTAATATTGGAATGATGAGCAGGCAAACACCCCTTCCACCCCCCCCCCCCCCCACCCCTCCTCCCTCCCCACCCCTCCCCCCAACCCCCCCCCCCCCCCCCCCCCTCCCATTTTAAACAGTTAGCTTGATATAAATCCATTACACTATTAGGTCCATCCATAGATAACTTTTCCCAAACCAACAAGACTAACAAAATTGTCAAACTTCCTCAGCTGCGGTGGGTTCCAGTCATGAAAAAAAAAATTAACACCACCCTCAATAAGATTTCTCCCTCTATTATAAAACCCTCTATCAAACATTGTAGGGGTATGCTGCTAGAAGAATAAATTGCCAGAAAGGAAATTACCAGAAGGATATGAAAAAAAGAGAATTGCACAGATGCAGT
Source organism: Crossaster papposus (assembly GCA_037893245.1). Lineage (NCBI taxonomy): Eukaryota > Metazoa > Echinodermata > Asteroidea > Velatida > Solasteridae > Crossaster > Crossaster papposus. Next base: position 56,854 of record JBAIAA010000566.1, on the reverse strand, counting down.
TGCCAGGCAACACAATTCCAAGGTAAAGACGATTAAAGCCACCAACTGTCGTGATGTGGACTCTGATGCCTGTAAATAGCACCGGCTTATTTCTTTGATGAAAAGCCATTTATAACTGGATGACATGATAATCCCACCCCCCCCTCCCCCCCCCCACAACAAGAATCTGCTCATCACACGGAGTGTAGTCTATTGCCTACTTTTCTGACAGAAACGGCAAAAATACAAAGTTAAAGGTAGGATACACCATTTGTAGATATCGAAAATATTTAATACCGAAAATCTTACTAATTTGAAAGTAAATAATGATTGTAGGCATTCAGCAAAATGATTGCGCTAGATATCCTGTAATTATCCTGAAAAATATAATATAATAAAGAAAAATTTGCGATCGCCAGACTGCGATCGCGAAAAAAAAGATAACATAAGAATAACTAGGAAAACAAACGCTGTTTTTTGTACTTTTCTCGGCATCCATGATTGTATGACTTCGGACAGATCAGTTAAACAATATTTACTATAAAATACAACCCCCAAAATCTACCCATTCATGATAATTCAAGCAATTACCAATGGTGTATCCTACCTTTAAAGCTGCGAGGCAAATAAGGACATTATAGCGACATGTACAGTATACAGGGTCCTTTTCATAGGTCTGGTGAAGCTTCAAGAGCGTCGCAGAATGTATGAGTTGAAGGGATAGTTTATTGTATACTTTTTGTAGCTAATATATCAAAAAAGTGACCAACCAAATTACTGTTCAAAAGCTTACTTGATGTAAAGATATTATTGCCGTGGACCTGTGAAAATACCGGCGGGGCCCAGGCCCTTAAACTGCAAGGGAAACGGCCGGCCTTGCGGGACCCATCTAGACAGGGTGCTGTGTGTCTGGGGGATCCTTCGTGGCCCACCTTCCCTGGGATTCTCCTGGAAAACTGCCTAGAGTCAGTCTATCGTTACACTTCTATACAATAGTTCTTTCATTCTTTTGAAACGTTCTCATTCTTTTCCTCTGTGATAATTGTTCCTTCCGACTCCAAGTTTTTATATTCTCCACAGTTCACTTGATTGTTTTTTATTACTACCTATTGTCTTATATTTGTACACATTCCTGCCGTGAATATGGCCACTGATGCCGGCACGGCGTTAAACCCTAAACTCACTCACTCACTCACTCATATTATTGCCTCTAAACTCCCTCTGAAATTATTCCTTCTAGCATGCTGTCATTTTGAAGAAAATAATACAAGAAGTCCAAAAATCCTCCTTAGAGACTAGACGCAATTTTGGAAATTCCATTGGTTCAAAATTGAAATTTTTGAATATTATTTTCCTTAGAATATACAGTATTCACAGTACTTAGTAAACCTTCGCCAGGACAGTTGTCCATCACCATTCCTTAGATTCTGAGAACCTTTGCTGCTTCAAGCGATAACAAATGCACAACTGACAAATGGTATATTATAACTTAAAAAATAAATGACAATTTGTAACAAAGAAATATGGTTTTGTAAATTCAAGGAGCAAAAATAAACTTTAGAGCAGAATAACAAAAAATTACGTGACAACATTTCTTAACTACAGCCATTTTAAAACACATGCATGACTTTTTTTTAATAAGCATCCGCAACTTTGTGAATGTTATCACTTCATTTAATCCAAGTGTAATTTTTTGTTAAAGATTCATTTTGGTTTTGTACAAACAAACACTTCATCATAATGCAAAAAACTTGTATCCCTTTAAAAAAATTGTCCCTTTACAATGGAACCGAAGTCCGCTAAATTCTAACTCGACCAATTGAAATGCTTGTTATCCGAGACGTTTTGTTGCAATGAGAGTATCTCATGTACATGTACATGTAGTTAATGTAGTACCGGTACATGTACATCCACATCTACATGTACATGTACTCGTCTCCCAGGCAACACATCCGGGATGCAAGTAGGCCAGCAAAGCAAGTATACATCCTTTCTGTTTAATTAAATGAACAAGTGCCACTGAATTTTTCCTGGAAGATCAATATCGCCAATAAGATGTGCTATCTTATTGATGCACTCGACCACACATTCTCAAATTTGTATCCTTAATTGTCAAGACATCGATCGCTTTGTTCTCGTGTACAAAATTTCTCGGAACGTTGAGGGCTATTTTTAAAGTTGTCCTATTTTCAAAGTGGTCCTATTCACCCTAGAGTTGTTTTCCTGGGCTAAAAAAAACCTAACCCATTCGTCCCTAGAGCTTTTTGCGACCGATTGCAACAGTACACAAAAAAAATCATAATTTTTTAGTAAAACTCAAAAAATCTATTTTTTGAACCCCTGTGTATTTCTCTATACTAAGTGGAGACCTTTTCACTCCCATTGTGTTCTGGTCTCCACAAGGTAGCATTTTTGGAAACACAAACTTCTCAAAAACACTTGACAATTGGAATGCATCACTTAAGGATTCAGTCTGCCTGTTATTTTTATGTGTGCAGTGCTGGTGAATATTGTCTCCGACTTATTTTTAAAGATTATTTACATAAAATTCTGGTGTGATTGACTGAACCACCGGACTGTACATGATGTACGTGTGCTTTATACAGGTAGAGCAGGCACCCTTTGTGTTTCTTTTAGTATCATACAGAGAGCCACTTGAATGATGTTGGAAAATTGATAGTAACAAGGATGAGATACTTCAGATTTTTGTCTGAAATCAGACTTTTTTTAGTCTCAAAGAAGAACATTATTATTTGTACAGAAAGATATGCATTTTGCATACATTTCAGACATTTTTTCTAAACAACCTAATTAAGATCAATATAAACAGTGACCATAACACCCTTTTGCGGATGAATACAATTTAAAGACCCACGTTTTTGTTGTTGAAACTTGACAAGTGTACTTCAGTTCTGATTTGAAGAATTAAATTGAGAATGGTGCTTGACAACTGACCTGACAAAGTTTTAGCTCAGTGAATGCTGTATATTCTGAGAGAATTTTTTTTTATATTTTGAACCCACTACGAATGAATTTTTTCCAAAACTGCTTCTCTGCATCACATCTTTTGATTTTTATTTTCTTCAAAATAACAACATACCAGAAGGAATAATTTCGCAAGGAGTTTTGAGTCATTAATATCTTTACATCAATTAAGCTTTTAAACAATAATTTTGTTACTTTTGGATAGTTACGAAAGGTATACTTGCCCTTAAACTTTTTTTTTTTTGGATTTTAGTTAAGTTTTAAGTGTGGAAAATTATTATGGTTGTGGCAAATAATTTAAACTAGTGTTCATGTAGAATTATAAACTGTTAAAATGGCAATAAAAAGTTTAAGGTGGGCAATTTGGCCGCCAACAATTCAGGTCAGTTGGGTTGCCTAAACCATTTTATTTGTTTGGCCTTGGCACCAAAGCTATTCTATTATGCATCAAGGATTCCTGGTTTATCATAATCCATTGCCATGGCAATTAAAGGTTTCAGACACATTCATTATTTATTAAATTAGGAGTATTATGTGTATTTATTATTGCAATTTCATTATTGCTCTGTCACAGATCGATACCTTTTTGTGAAATGAAAACGAATTCCCTGGGGAAAAAAAAGGGTGAAGAGAAATTCCCATTTCCAGGTTAACTTTTAACTTATTATGTGCCATCTTACCCTTGTACCTGTACAAATTGTCCCTTGACTTAAATACGTACATGTACATGTATGCATTGGCGTCACCAAATTGACAAATAAGGTGCCACCAATATTTTCATTGATTAGGCTGTTCGCTAATTCTTCTCTGACCATGCGCAGTACACACTCTAGTATCTACCACTATTTCAGTTCATTCCTCATCTCTGCTAAGTGGACTGCATACGCCTAAATGGCTCGAGCTATCTGTCACATTCTCAATTAGACAAGATGAGACAACACTCCGCCCTACCGTGTTTATGCCTTCGATACCGAAGTCAACGTTTTAATTAGTGTCAGCTCTTGTTGCTTTTTTTGTGGTCTCCTTAGAAACGCTTCATTCATACAGGAATTCTGCACGGTTGAACTTATCTAGCTTGCCGATGAGGTTTAGTTGTGATTGTAGTAGCGGTTACATGCCGCACAGTAAAATGAGTACCGGTACCGTTTTTTTATTCCAATGGTGAATTGGAAATTGCACATGGAAACAACTCTGGCAGGACTACAGTTTTTATCTTCACGGGCAATTTATACTTGGGTTTGGAGTGAAACTGGAGTGAATCACTTGACCTCAGTTGTAGTTTGGAGTGCAGGTGCATTCCAGTTCTGTCAGCTTACCAGTTTCCTGATCACAGCTGGAATTGTTTTCTGTCTTCTGGGGAGATTAGGAATGAATGATGCATAGCTTCTAAGTTGGCAGAGTCGGTACTTCAGTTCTGCGAGAACGCAGCCTTTGTGGGCTGTCGTGGTATTTACGCACGCTACTTGTACACATCACGCCACGGTCACAGTTGTACTTTGTCCCCGACGCGCTCCTGTAAGATGTGCTCAGAGTCTGAAGATGGCCTAAAGTGACATCAGACTTGTCTCTAAAGCTGACTTGTCTGTGCGGATGTGCAAACATTTACTGGACCCTATGATCTCACCGTAACAAGCAACTACATGTATTAATTTTCTGCAATCCAAATTGCTGCCTATTGTGTGCCTTTACAGCATTGTACGAGACTTGAGTCGGCATGGCTGGCGAAACTACAGCCGTTGACGTAATATTTGCCAGTAGTCTTGCTCCTGCTACCAGTGAAGCCCCAATTTGCCATTCTGATAGTGGCCCCACGGGAGCACAGGCCATCGTAGAGATTGTCATTCTCTTTATCGTCGCTTGCGCCGGGGTGTTTGGGAATTCTCTCATCATTGCGGCTGTGGCCATAACGCCGAGCCTGTGCACCGTTGCCAACTGTTTCATTTTTCTACTGGCTTGCATCGATTTGGTAAACACAGGTGTGCTTGCACCGATATTCATATTCACGCTGGTCAACGGAGAGTGGCCTTACCATGACATAGTCTGCACGGCCCTTGGGTACATCACCATCTTTTGCCTGGCGACGTCCGAATTAACACTGGTCCTTCTTGCCGGGACACGCTATCTGATTGTGACCAAACCAAAGAACGTATTTGCCCGTTACTTCAAACCCAAATTCATCGTGGTCTATGTGATCGTAATTCTTGCTTTCTTACTGACGATCTTATTCATTCCACTGTGGTCAAACATCGGGAACGTTGGTTTTAGCCAAGTCAAAAGCCACTGCACGTTCGTGAACTGCAACCCTGGGGATTACTGGTACCCACTGATCTTGTTTCTCCTGTGCATGATCGTTAACGTGGGCGTCATTCCCACCTTCTATCTGTTGACTTTCCACACCGTCGCCAAGAGCAAGCGTACGGTCAAGGCACTGCAGTCCATCAATGGCTCGGCCAATGAACGACACGTCATCTCCCTCAGCCCCCAGGAGGTGCAACTGACCAAGAAGCTACTCCTCCTCTTTCTGGTATTCATGATCTGCTGGTTTCCCTACTGCATCGTCGTCTTCGCTGACAGCCAGCGGACCGTTCACCCGATAGCCAACCAGGTCACTAACCTCCTCATCTGGCTGTCCTCAGGACTGAACCCTTACGTCTACGCCTTCCGGATGCGCAACTTCCGTAAGGCATTTAGGCATATTCTGCTCTGGCCGTGGCGGATGTGTCGTTCGCGTAAGCTCAGGGGAGGATCTGTCAGCGAGAACTTTGGGACGAGCATGGCTGACAGACGTGGAAGTCATCATCCATAAATTGGAGCACTACTTGAAGATAGTAATTTAAAAACTTGGTCTTGCAAAAATTTGTACACATCGTACCGTATCCCCCCATTAGCCTGAGTATTATAAACATTTACGTTGAAATTGTTTGGGTTGTATGTAGCTTTAACTATCACAGGAATCACGACTCGGAATTTAAAGAGTAAGTCTGCCCACTGATAAAAAGAATTAGGCTGTTTTTTCTGTTTATCAGTAAGCCACTTTATACATGTAAAAAGCGATTGTATAAATTATAAATAGTATTTGGTATACAAATCAACACAAAACTATTGTAGCAACTAAAATATTTTTCAAGGTAAACTATTCCAAACTTTAGGGTTATTTATATGAAAAATCCTGTACCAATCCCAGCAAGTAAGAGATAGTACCTGGTATCAGCTACTGTAAGTAAACAAAAAGATATAGCTTATTTTGAAGTTAACAAAATTTAAGGAAAGTGTAAAATAATATTAACGACCAAATGGAGTAGATGTAAAATAAATGTAAAAATACATTGCATTTTAGAAATAGCCTTTTACAAGTGAAAAGTCAGGGTCTCAAACAACTTTTGAGTGTAAATTATAATGTTCAAGTTAAGGTGGATTTGAGGCTATTTCTGAATGGTGGGGGGTGTGGCCTAGTGGTAATAGTGTTCGAATCCAGAAGGACATATGTGACCTGTCACCACAAAATGAGAGTAAAGTCGGAAATATTAAAAATTTAGATATTGGTATTTTCCAATTCTTGAGAAAGAGAGCTTTCCAATGGTATATAACACTTGGGGGTTTTGCGATAAATATATTTTGCAGCAGTCTAGAAAGTCATGGGTTTCACAAAACTTGTTTGTGAGAAAACTTACTTTAAACATCTTAAACAAAACACGCAATAGATTACAAAACAGGACAATTAAGTAAGGTTCGATTGAGCATATCTATGTTCGTCTATGTTCTATTATCATTGTTTCTTATTGAAATTTTTCACACATACAAACTGTTGTATAAACAACAAAATATCTAAATTTTAAAAACGTGGGATACTTACGAAACCCTGATTTGCATATTTAATTACCGTGTTAATTAGACAACTAATGGACTTTAATCAAAACACTAACTACGCAAAATCGTGTAATTTAAGAAGTTTTCGATCATCTGATCTTACCAAAAAAATGGGAATATGTAGAGGAGAGCTTGGGCATTCCAAATTACGCAAAAATGTAAAATTGACCAGCCCTTCATATTTTGACTTTGGATGGACATATCTCAGAATCACATCAAGCGACTTTACTCTCATTTTGTGGTGACAGGTCACATATGTTGTGTTCTTGGGCAAGCCACTTAACCCACACTTGCCTATCGCCACCCGGGAGTATAAATGGGTACCAGTATTATCTGGGGAGTGGCATCCCATCCAGGGGAAATATAAATATTTGCAGTCATTTCAGACTACAGAAACCTGAGATAAATGCAGAACTGATTGGGTTACATTGCCTCGTTACAGAATATTTTTTTTTTCATTTTTTTGTTATGACATTTTGCCAATTAAGAACATGTAAGTGTATATGTGACCCGCTCCATCGAAATCAGGAATAAGTCTCGAAATGACCTTTTGAAATATGCACATGGTGAGAAAGGAAATTTCATAAGCTTTCTAATGATACCCATCACAAGTGTGTATCTTCTTAGGTTAACGAGTTATGGTCTGATGAAGATGACAGGTGTATATTTATTTGCTAAATCCACATTCCGAGAAAAACAGCTTTGAAATAAACACAATTGACCAAAATCATACGGACAGCGCACACAAATCCTCTTAATTTTCATCTTTATTGATCGTTTTTACATACAAGACATTAATGACAATAATCTGTGATAACTACACTTCCTAAACATACAATGTTCAGAAAAATGAATTGGTCACGATTTTCACCCATGCGTTCACTTCAACGGCCGATTGCGTAAAACGGCCCCAGCGACTTATTCCTGATTACGATGGAGCGGGTCACATATGAATGCAAATTTGTAAATGAATAATTATTAGGCATCAGAATAGAAATTTCATTAAACATACTTGTGTCAGTGCCTCAATGTTATAAAGAAAAAATAGTTTTTGCTGGGAATTTGCTTTATTTAATGGTAGGATACACCATTGGTAATTGCTTGAATTATCATGGATGGGTAGCTTTTGGAGGTTGTATTTTATAGTAAATATTGTTTAACTGATCTGTCTGAAGTTTTATAATCATGGATGCCATGGATTATTATTATGGATGCCAAGAAAAGCACGAAAAACAGCATTTGTTTTCAACCGGCGTCGGGCAGTTATCCTTATGTTATTATTGTTTTTCAATAATTTGGTAAAAGGAAGTGAATTTTTTTGTAGAAAAGAAATAGGATGTCAGAAATTAAGCGAAAGTGTCTAGACTCGCTTAAAATGGTTTTGAAAGCTTTATTTTTAGGTTTTGTGTGGATGCAGGAGAACCATGGGTTAAATTATGGACCTGAAATGTAATTTGAAAGAGTAGAATTTGATAAACACCTTGACAACTGTGATGCAACTCAATAAAAAAACCATCAAATGGTAAAAATTCTTATTATGAGCATTTTTCAGGGCATAATTTTCACTTTGATCAACAACCACCACGTACATGCAGAAACACAGAATACACTGATCATTTTCAGTTGCTGTCGTTGAGTTACGAGAATCCGAGTTTAATTTCTTTTGTCTGAAGCACGGTCCGTCTGTTGCGGGCAAATTGAACTTGATTCCGTTCGTTTGTGTGCGACGTCACTCCGGAAATACGTCTTGTTTAATCAGCGTGGTGTGTGCAAAGTGGTCAAGATTAATCAACATTATTACGGCCATTCTTTATTTTTTTTAATCACTGATGTGTTTGTTAGAAAAATGCCACAAAGGCAACTTGATTTTCTACACAATTTTTTTTCTCCAAGATTGTTTGCCTTTACTTTATAATATTAGAGACGTGTTTGTGATCAATCAAAAACACGAGGACAGAGTTCACATTTTACATTTATTAATTAATTTGTATTTTTATTTATAAATCTGAACCAATTTTTTGCTGACTAAGGTTCAAGGTAGAATACACCATTGGTAATTGCTTGTATTATTATGAATGGGTGTATTTGGGGGGTTGTATTTTATTGTAAATATCGTTTAACTAACCTGTCCGTAGTTTTACAATCACGGATGCTGAGAAAAGTAAGAAAAATGGCGATCATTTTCAACTGGCGTCGGGCAGTGGTTTGTTTTTTAATCACCATTTAACCAGTTCGCGCCGGGATTATTTTAACATCGCCGAGCCGAGGGGCGGGATTATTTTTAACGAAACTCTATCCGAAGCGGGTTCAGGCTGATAGTGCCGGGAAGCACACCCACGCATTTCCGGCCTTGCTCGCTGCTGACATACATTTCCGAACTTGAACTTGGCGTGTTTATGCGTCATCCGTTTTGAATTTGGGAAAATTTTTGCGTTTATATATGTCATCCGGCGCGAACTGGTTAAATGTATCGAAGCGCATGTAGGTTTGTATTCTAATTTCTAACGCTTATGCTACTTAGCAGGTTTTACCAAATTTTAACATTTTAAGATGCCAAAGTAGATTCCTTGAAAACAACGTTCATGATCACATTGAGGTCAGGTTCATAAATTGATGTAGATTTATGTAAATTGATGTGAATATGTTATTAAAAAAGTAGAAATTTAGCAGAAGGCTTACTTTTGAGCTCTTGTTGGCATATCTCGTTTCCTGAATATGTATTCAGCTTTGTTTGCATCAGCCCGTTATAGTTTCTTTAATGATGGATCGGGATAGTGTATCGGTCTTCTATAAATAAGCTGAGAGAATTGCATCTTAAATGATACATGGAGCTAGGGTCTTTGCCATTACATATATGCATGCCACAGGGATGTAGTCAAGTCCATCACAAGTCCCTGTAAGTCCCTGCAAGTCCCTGCAAGTCCATCACAAGTCCTCCAGTTCCAATCACAAGCTATTCAAATGAGCTTTGACAAAATAATTCCTTTGTCATTGTTCAACCAGTTACTCATGACTGGCTTAATGACTGGACTTGTGACTGGCTTGTGAAAGGACTTGTGCAATGACTTGCAGGGACTCGAATACAACTCTGGCATGCCAGCTCATGTAAGTGAACTGAGTTCTCCACAAGGTTTTTTTTTATGCTGCCCTGCTAAAATTGGTAAAAAGGGTATAATTTATTGTCAAAAAATGTATGTTATGGTCAATATGGTTTTCTTGAAAGAGCACCATCTATGCTATATTAACAGCCCCTCCAAAAAAAGGTCCTGCCCCCCTCTTAAAATTGTGATTTGTACACAAACAATACCAGTTGCCAATTCAGTCCCCCATTAAAAAAATCCACCCTAGTTACGCCACTGAATGTGATATCAGTGTTTGTGCCGCCTGCTCTGTGTGGAGAACACAAGTTTCTTTGGCTCAGTTTTCTGCTCCCAAAAAACCCAGTAAAATTGATTGTTTGAGCCAGTGATCTCCGTTTACAGTTGAACCGAGATTGCAAGCGTCTACCCTTGCCTTATTTGCTTCATCTGTTGTTTGGGATTGTCCGTCTAATTCACCTGCTAGTGTCTCGATCTGCTGAATTCCTTGTAAACAAGCGCGTTGAGTTGATGGGGGGAATTCATCGGTGCAACAAATCGTGTTTGCTCAGTCCTCCACGGTGGGTCTTTTATTAGCAGGAGATAATGTACAGCTGCCTACTTTATCAAGAGCTGTCCCGTCGGCCACGCCAGGCCAGGCTGGCCGGCTGTTGCCCACTAGGCAACATAGGATTCTTCCTCCTTCCATTCATGTGAATGTGTTTGAAAGCCCTCCAGATCTGAAGTGAATGTATATGCCTACATTGTACAATCAATCATTCATAACATTGACACATGAATTGGAGAGTCGTGATCATGCCACAGATTGCCAAACTAGTTGGCAAATCAGACGAAAAAAATAAAAAAAAACGGAAAAAAACAGAAATTAAAGACTGAAGTACCACAAGTCGATAAGCTTGCTTGTGACGTGTACAATTGAGCAGTCATATGTGAACATCTAACAAACAAAAAACATGGTGCACCTAAAATGAAAATCCATTGTTACTTGGCACTAAATCCATTGTTACTTGTTCACAGTGAGTGGAAGTATTTTATTTTCCCGCTTTTCACATTTAAGAAAGAGCATTTACCTGATTCTAAAAATTGTAAAAGATTCCACAAAATATAGAATGAAATGACAGTGTAGATTGACCAGCATTTTTGTTAATCTCAAGTCTTTTTTAAATTTTTGTTCACAGTTCCAAGACATGTTATTTTTACAAAAAAACGGCTTCTAACTTACTGCTAGGCCGTCCCCACTGGTTGCTATACACACACGCCATACTTTACAATATTTATTTCAATAAAACGGAGCCTGATGGCCTGAATTTTATTATGGGGTTCTATGGTGGTAATAAAATTAGTTTGTTGCTTTTTTGGGTCAGGAGCCCAAAATAGGGTCGGTCAAAAAATAGAGCCAACAAATAAAAAGGGATGCCCTATACTGCCTGAGATAGTCTTGTCTATTGCATGTAGGTGATTCGGGACCAAGCATTACAAGACATATTTTCGTATCACCATACCATATTTCAATCTGAATGTCATTAGATTACCCACACATCAGAATTATTGTTACGCCCTTATATGTACTTTACTTATTGGTTATTTCTAACTGAAAAAAAAAGGCGGGAACTTGACTTCGTCTCTCTCTCTGTTTTCAGGACCAGATCAAGAGTTGGTGTGATGAAGTTAGTCAGATGGGCATCCCTTGCTCACCAGAGTTCTCACTCAGTTCTACCCTAGGAGACCAGGTGCAGATCAGGCAGTGGAACATTGCTGGCCTGCCTACCGACAGCTTCTCCATCGAGAATGGCATCATTATCAGGTAGACATAATTAATGACAAGCTAAAGCAACATTAGATCTCTTGTTTACTGGTTGTGAAACCGCGTCCGAAATAACAGTCGGAATATACCGACCAAACGATATGTTATCACCGACGTTGTCTTTTCGAAACCACTACAGGTTTCAAAGAGATTAACATCTAAAACTGATAAAAGTGTGTATTCACAAATTTGTCCAAGCCTCTCTCTACTATAAGACACTGTACCCCTCCTTGTTTAATAATATGGAAATTGGGGGGGGTTGTAAATTCAGTATTTGGTTTTGCCTTTCACTGACGGTTTTTTTACATCATTTAATGTCAACATCATCAAATTGTTCCTCAAACTGTTCCTTACATTGTCTCATGTAAAGGTGATCAACTGTACTAGTCAGTACTAGAGTTAAATGTTACAATTCAAAGATGAACCGACAGGTATTATGTAAATCAGGCTTCTTCTTTTTTCAAGCTTTTTTACACTGTCAACACTTATGAGATTTGTGTTTTTTTGCAACATTTTGTTCACACATGGTGTAGTTGTAGTTGTTCTGCCTCTTAGACCTTGCCACTTATATTACAAGCGTCGGAAATCAGATGTCTTTCTAAGATAAAATACTGGCAGAGAAAACGCATACAAACCTACTTGCATAGTGTATCTCCAAAGATGTCATTAGTTATTAACTTGTTAATCGCAAGGCCACATTATTTTTTTTGTCCACACGTTTTTCTTATTATAATTTTTTTATTATCATGTCAAACGGAACAGAATTATCATTGCGAACAGAATGAAACTCTCTCTTTTGTGTACATTCAATGTTCTTTTCTAATGTGTCTGTATTTAGAACTGTGAGTTTCCAGCCATCAAAATATAATTCTAGGAATGGGTGTCTGTCTGTCTGTCGGGCTGTCTGTGTATCTGTCTGAAGTTAAAAATTGGCAGGTATATTGCTAAAGACCCAATGATGTGCAGTATCAAGTTTGAAGTTGTTTGAAAAAAACTGCCAAAAAAAACCCAGCAATATCCGAGGCCTTCAAAAGTGGTGGCATAGACCGCCACGCACTGCCGCACATTTTGAAGGGCACTGCACTTTATACTGCCATGGGTATAGACCGTCACGCACTGCCGCACATCTTTAACGAGCACGGCAATCATTATTGCCACGTTGGAGTACCCAGACAGCAAGCAATTTGCCCGTTCAGAACACCACATTTTGAACAGAGTCAATTTCAACATTGACTCATGTGTACCTGGTGCATGTATGGTTGGCCATTGGCACACGTTTCAGCTTGACAGCTGCACGAGTCCTCATAAAGTCAAGCATCCGCCATTTCTGGCCACAATTTAAAGTCCAAGCCATTTTTGTCTACTCTCTCCTGAAAAACAATTCTCAAATTTAGAAGCACTCGAATGCAACCACAGATGAAAGTGTAGGTTCACCTGAACTTTATATTCATCATGTGGATGGAATCTAGTGATAATTTCTTCTCTTTTTTAAAATTGCTGGTACATGTAATAAGAGTGCAACAGCCATTGATAGGAATGGTTGCACTTTAATGGCATGTACGTACTTCATGTCATTTCAATTTATTCCACATTTGACAACATGCCTAGGAAAAGCATAAACGCACATGTAGGTCTGCTTGGACAGTTTGTTTTTTTCTAATTCAAAAAATGTTTTGAGACATTATGGACTAAAAATAAATTGGGAGTAACTATAAAAGCAACAGAGAAATGACATAAAACAAAACAACCAAAGTCAAGTTACATATACATTTCCATCATTAGCCAAGCAGTGAAATGGAAAAGATACCGGTATTAATAATAAGTTTGCTTAATACCGGTAATTTGTCAGGATCTATTATGTTGGCATTTGGCAGGCTTAAATGAGGTAATCCATCCATACAACACGCTTTCAAGATTATTTTTTTCTCTGCAGACACCCTGTCAATTATTAAATAGCCTCCTTTTGATTGATAAAATATAGCCATCTCTTACATATTGGCCTTAATAAGTAATGCCATTTACATATATTTATATACATATACCCCCGCTTCACTGTTGGAATCTGACTCCTTTTATGCACAAGGGTAATAACATTTTGGTAGAAATCCTCTTTTTTTCCACCGTCGTGAGTGCTCCTCGTTTTGGTAGCTTCGTGACTTTGGGATCGATCAGAGACAACATGCCTTTTTGAACAAACATTGACTTACATGTATTTTGGTAACTGCCAACATAGGTCTAGACAGCTCAGTTGGTAGAGCCAACTGCACCGTCATCTCTAAAAGTAAATAACTTTCTTTAATTTGAAGAAAAAATGAATCTAAGCATGGGTTGTCTAATGACATTCTAAACTTTGTCTGTGTTTTCAGCAACGCCCGTCGTTGGCCGTTGATGATTGATCCTCAGGGCCAAGCCAACAAGTGGGTGAAGAACATGGAGAAAGCTAACAACCTACACGTCATCAAGCTGACTGACGCTGACTTTGTGCGCACACTGGAGAACTGCATCCAGTTTGGCACACCGGTATGCTTGGCGGTTAATTAGGCCTAATTCATATACTTCAGGCGAATGCATGTGAGAAGCATGATAACGATAACGGAGAACGATCACAATGAAACTTTAATTGTTGACGTCATGAAATTCAATTCGCTTTCGCATGAAGTATAAACCAGGCTTTACAATTTTAGGGGTTTTCACAATGTTAAAGGTAGTATATACACCATTTGCAGATATCGAAAATATTTACTACCGAATTATTAAGAACTATCTTACTTATCTGAAAGTAAATGTTGATTCTGGGCATCCAGCAAAATAATTGCGCTAGATTGCCTGTAATTCTTCCGAAAAATATAATTTTATAATGAAAAATTCGCGATCGCCGGACGGCGAGCGCGAAAAAACAAAGATAACATAAGAATAACTGCTCGATGCCGGTTGAAAAAAAACCGCTGTTTTTCGTGCTTTTCTCGGCATCCATGATTTTAAAACTTCGGACAGCCCAGTTAAACGATATTTACTATAAATACAACCCCCCAAATCTACTCATTCATGATAATTCAAGCAATGACCAATGGTGTATCCTACCTTTAAATAGAAGAAATTTTTCGTAAGAAATTACTATGTTTTTTGTTTGTTGTTGTTTTAACTTAATTCTTTCATATTATCCGATACGGTTCATCATTCGTCCTTTTTTTTCCATGCAGAACTGCACAAACACAGGATTAGGTATAAGACTGTTTTTTTCAGGGGAACAATATCCATATTAAACTGAGTTAATTACTTGACGCAATAAAAAATCTGCAGGCCATTTCTACATAATTACATATTGCCTCTAGCAAAATTAATGAGGTGAATGACCTATCTATCACTGCCCATGTTTGTTTTTTACTAGCTTTGAACAAACAAAGGAAGTGTATTGGATTTCTTCTTGTTTGCCATATCAATAAAAAGGTACATGTACTTCAATTGTACACTACCATCAAAGACAGCTAGTGTTGATGCATGGTAAGAATGAAAGGAGTTTGTCGTTTATCGTTTATCGTTTATCGTTTATCGTTTATCATTTATCGTTTATCATTTATCGTTTATCGTTTATCGTTTATCGTTTATCGTTTATGGTTTATCGTTTATCGTTTATCATTTATCGTTTGTCCTATTTTATAATATCTGTTGTGTGACAAATAACTCTCGGTCATGCGTTTTTCGCACGTTAAAACAAATTTTGTTTCCAGTCAGAGTTGTGATGTCATAAACACCTCTGGGTCAAGGGTCGGCAAAACGTGCCCCTGTCTTTCCCCTGTATGGGGCTTGAATGAAAATGCAAAAATATGTAAATCTACATGTATGCAAATATTTTTAATGTGCAAATATGCCTCTGAAATTTAATGTCAAACCTGTATTTCAGTTTTCAGTATTTTAGTTTAAAAAAAAAAAATTAAAAAATTGATTTACAAGAAAAATTCTTGTAATGGTTTGTATAGAACAAAACAAAATGAAGGTTGTTTGTGGAATTCCATGCATTTATTCATCCCATGACTTTCTGCGGCTGCCTCACAGGTGCTCTTGGAGAACATTGCTGAGGAGCTAGACCCTTTACTGGAGCCACTCCTCTTGAAGCAGACCTTCAAGCAAGGCGGGGCCATCTGCATCCGTCTTGGAGACAGTACCATTGAGTACTCTCACGACTTCCGCTTCTACATCACCACCAAACTGCGCAATCCTCACTACCTCCCTGAGACTGCAGTGAAGGTTAGTGTGTCTAACTAAATCACAAGGCAATTAAAATTAAAAAAATTAAGGAAAAACACAAGCCAAATAATAGGTCAGTCACAAGCCCTCATCACATGTCTTCATTGCAGGTCCTCACATGTCAGTCCTGAGCTGATAACAATTAAATAACAAGTCTTCTTACGTCAATCACAAGTCAATCACAAGTCATCCCATGTTAATCTCAAGTCATTATTTAAGTTAATCACAAGTCTTTACAAGTTAGTGGCAAGTAATCACAAGATAATCACAAGTCATCACAAGATAATCACAAGTCATCACATGTCACAAGATAATCACAAGTCATCACAAAATAATCACAAGTCATCACAAGATAATCACAAGTCATCACAAGATAATTACAAGTCATCACAAGATAATCTCAAGATATTCACAAGTCATCACAAGATAATCTCAAGATATTCACAAGTCATCACAAGATAATCTCAAGATATTTACAAGTCATCACAAGATAATCTCAAGATATTCACAAGTCATCACAAAATAATTACAAGTCAGACACAAATCAAATCAAATCAGTTGTACCGTACATTTTGTATTACTACCAACTGAAACCCTTAAAACCATGCATAAATTATGTTATTTAGCATTTTGGCCATCCTGCCAATTATAGGCATGATTTACGTGTATCTAACCCAAATTAGGACTTAATTGCAACCAATTGAGTTCTGCTTCCCGATTTCTGGTACACATTGACAAGTCAACAGGTTTCCCAGAGTGAAGGGCAGTATAAGAAGTGACCTAAAACGGCTGATAAGTGAATGTAATAACCCCCAATTTTGAAAAACAATTTTTACAGGTGACGTTGCTGAATTTCATGATCACTCCGGAGGGTCTGGAAGACCAGTTGCTGGGTATCGTGGTAGCCAGAGAGAGACCTGAGCTGGAGGAAGAGAAGAACGCCCTGATTATACAGAGCGCTGATAACAAACGGTGAGTGGAACGCGCTGATCATACAGAGCGCTGAAAACAAATGGTGAGTGGAACGCGCTGATCATACAGCGCGCTGATGACAAACGGTGAGTGGAACGCGCTGATCATACAGAGCGCTGATAACAAACGGTGAGTGGAACGCGCTGATCATACAGAGCGCTGATAACAAACGGTGAGTGGAACACGCTGATCATACAGAGCGCTGATAACAAACGGTGAGTGGAACGCGCTGATTATACAGAGCGCTGATAACAAACGGTGAGTGGAACGCGCTGATCATACAGAGCGCTGATAACAAACGGTGAGTGGAACGCGCTGATCATACAGAGCGCTGATAACAAACGGTGAGTGGAACGCGCTGATCATACAGAGCGCTGATAACAAACGGTGAGTGGAACACGCTGATCATACAGAGCGCTGATAACAAACGGTGAGTGGAACGCGCTGATTATACAGAGCGCTGATAACAAACATTGAGTGGAATGCGCTGATCATACAGAGCGCTGATAACAAAACGTTGAGTGTCATAGAAGAATGTGGACATCGTGGAACTGTTGATACTAATAAGGGCTTCGTGCGCAAACACCCTCTTAACATCAACAAAGCGTGGCATTTCCATGAAGCAGTTCGGTTCCATTGGGGTGATAAAAAGTCCATGCAGAGTGCCCTTTCGTGTTGTGCCCTTGCTCAAAGTGGCGTTCCCTCAGTAAATACCTTTAAAGAATAAAGTGATGTAGCTGTTTTCTAACGAGTGGAATGATTTATATGTAATGACCATTAGTAGTTGCGCATTGACAAATGGCTTCCATTTGACTTTTCCAACCTCCAGGCAGCTGAAGGAGATTGAGGATAAGATCCTAGAGGTTCTCTCAACTTCCGAGGGCAACATTCTAGAAGACGAGACGGCCATCAAGGTGCTGTCTTCCTCCAAAGTTCTGGCCAACGAGATCTCAGAGAAGCAGGCTATCGCGGAGGAGACGGAGGAGAAGATTGACAAGACACGTATGGGTTACAAGCCCATCGCCATCCATTCTAGCATCTTGTTCTTCACCATCGCTGACCTGGCCAACATTGAACCCATGTACCAGTACTCCCTTTCTTGGTGAGTTGGAAAAAAAGTCCCACTTTTTTTTTTCCTTTCACTTTTTTTGATTGACTTACATTATTTCAGATGTTTTTGGTCATCCTTTTCAAGTTCAGTGAAACGTGCAACACTTGTTGACAATAAATCATTGTTATTAGCAAAATGTGACCGGCTCTACTATTACTGTATTATGTCGCGAAAAAGTAAAATTGTGAAAAGCCCACAATGTAAGCTTTCATTTGGTATATAATAGAGCTCCACAACCCCTTTCATTTCGGAGACATGACGTGTTTACATATTGAGTACTTTCTTGGAGTTACACAACTGAGAAAACAGGCTTTGAAATAGCTGGCTCTGATGTACTACAACAGAACGATGCACACAAAGTGGTCGTTTTTTTGCACTTTATTCATTAAAATGAACATTGCTTTAAATGAAACCTGTAACTGTAGATATTAAATATGTCATTCATGACAAAAAAAGAATATCACATTTTGATGAAATATTTACCCTCTCGACCTTGAGCAGGCCATTACATGATAGTGCACAGCGCGACTTAATACACCTTTTTGTAGAGCCGGTCACAAATAAAGAGTATGGCCGGATTTCTCAGGAGTTTCTCTATCGATTAGTGGTTATTTATTCGAAGTGTGCTCAGTATATATTTTTTTATTAGAACAAAAAGTATTGGGTGTATATGTGATGATTGTTTATGCTTTGATCACCTCTGTTAAATATAATAATGTTTTAACATCACAAATGATTACCACAGTGCTGCTAAGCATAAATTATTGCTTACAAATTTGTGCAAACTTTTTTTTTGCAAACTTATTTTTGTTGGGTTAAATGGCAAATCACTTCCCAAATATTTCAATGAGTCAGGCTTCATTTTACATGCATACATATTACATGTTCTGTGCTTGCAACATAGAAAATATTAGGATATATTTTGTGGTCCTCGTGCTGAAATCACTCTTGCCCTTTCTCCTATCCAATCTGCAGGTTTGTGAATCTCTTTGTCAATGCCATTGAGAATTCAGAGAAGTCGGATGATCTGGAGAAGCGACTTTTCAACCTGCGAGAGTACTTCACCTATTCCCTGTACTGCAATGTCTGCCGCTCACTCTTTGAAAAAGACAAGGTACAAACATACTACTCATTAATTCAAAGTGAACAAAGAATGCGGGACTCAAACCTGCGACCTCCGGAATACCGGACCGGCGCTCTATCAACTGAGCTTTCTTTCCCTATGTCGGCGGTTTCTCAAATTGTCAGTATCTTTGTTCATAAACACCAGAATGTCGTGTGGCCAGGGATAATGCCCAATTTGACTATACAACCTGGGAAGCGACATTGTGGGGATCACTCAATGAGGCAACATTGATTATCATTAAAATAACATTTCACGACTGACAGTTGCTTTTCTCAGCAACCATGATTGTAAAGCTTCATACGAGTCAGTTAAACGATAATTACTATAAAATACAACCTCCGAAGTCCATCTTTTCCTGATAATTTATGCAATTACCAATGGTGTATCCTATCTTAACCAGTTCGCGCCGGGATTATTTTAACATCACCGAGCCGAGGGGCGGGATTATTTTTAACGAAACTCAATCCGAAGCAGGTTCAGGCCGCCAGTTCCGGGAAGCACACCTACGCATTTCTGACCTTGCTTGCTGCTGACAGACATTTCCGGCCTTGCTCGTGGCGTGTTTATGCGTCATCCGTTTTGAATCTGTGGAAAACTTTGCGTTTATATTCGTCATCCGGCGCGATCGAGCTGGTTAAAAAACCCGACGATCTCCATTTTCATCTCCTTCGTCTTTTTTCCCCACAGCTTCTCTTCTCTTTCTTACTGTGCACCAACCTTCTCAAGCACGACAAGGAAGTCAACGAAGACGAGTGGCGCTTCTTATTGACCGGCGGCATCGGTCTGGACAACCCTCACTCCAATCCCACCTCCTGGCTTCCCCCGATGTCCTGGGACGAGCTCTGTCGGCTGGACGATTTGCCTAGATTCAGCGGCATCCGCAAGAAGTTCCCAGCACAGAAGGAAGTTTGGAAGGCTATATACGACAGCCCGGTAGGTTGAGAAGTGGTTTGTTTGAGTATTGGTCGTGTCGGTTTCCAGTAGGAAGTCTAGTAGGTTTTGTGGTCGTCAGTTGGCATTGGTTTGATACTCTCTGTAGTGAACAGGGCGAGGTAAATAACCATTTTTGTAAAGTGTTGCTTTTATATCAAATTCAAGATCTGCGGGTAATTCTGTGCATGTGCCCTTGGGCAAGGCATTGTGTCACTCACTGCTTCTCCCCACCCAGGAGTAAATGGGTACCTGTGAGGGCAGAGATGGTTATTTTTACTTTTGCTTAAATTAGTAATTTGAATCTGAAAAAAAAATAGCTGTATCAATATGCACAGTTCCCAGGAAGATGAGACAGTTTAATAAGAAAGGTTTATGAGCCTAATAATCGGGGGTAATAATAACGTCAATACCCAATATTATTGTTGATATTTTTAACGTGTTGACTCAATTGAAATCTTGTTATTTATGTTCTATAAATTCTCACTCGTACAAACACTTGTGGGCATGTATTCTTACGTGCATAGCGACACGTGCAGTTTTTGACGAGTTCTTCATTCTATAAACATTCTGTGTTTTTCTATTTAGGAGCCACAAAACATGCCACTTCCCGGGGAATGGGACGAAAACCTTGGCATGTTCCAGAAGCTGCTTACCCTGAGATGTCTACGCTCTGACAAGGTACGAAAATTGAATTCAAGTCGAGTTCTAGATGAGATTTAACCAGTTCGCGCCGGATGACGTATATAAACGCAAATATTTCCCCAAATTCAAAACGGATGACGCATAAACACGCCAAGTTCAAGTTCGGAAATGTATGTCAGCAGCGCGCAAGGCCGGAAATGCGTGGGTGTGCTTCCCGGCACTATCAGCCTGAACTCGCTTCGGATCGAGTTTCGTTAAAAATAAACCCGCCCGTCAGCTCGGCGATGTTAAAATAATCCCGGCGCGAACTGGTTAAAAGGGTTGCTAGCAAAAAGACAATAAGATAAGTAGTTAGCAGTAAACACCATTTGGTAATTCTCTTTAGTGAGATGTGTGGTTCTAAAAAAGGACCGGAGCGAACTCAACGTTTTGAACAATATGCTCTGCCTGTCGACAGGAGATGAGTTGAATTTTATTGAAAAGTATTATACAAATATTATAAGAGGGTTTGTGTGTCGATAGCAAGATAGACTAGCTTATCCAGGAAATAGCTCCACAGTTTGACCGTACTTGAAGCAGGGATGTAGTCGAGTCCATCACAAGTCCCTGCAAGTCCCTGTAAGTCCCTGCAAGTCCATCACAAGTCCTTCAGTTCCAATTCAAATCACAAGCTATTCAAATCAGCTTTGACAAAGGCATTCCTTTGTCATTGTTCATCTAGTTACTTGTGACTGCCTTTATAAAGGGACTTGTGACTGGCTTCACGAAAGGACTTGTGAAAGGACTTGCAGGGACTCGACTACAACCCTGACTTGAAGCAGTCCATATTTGTACACTGTGAGGTTGAACAATCCACTCTGAATCAAGACCGCGCTGAATACAGCCTGTAACCCCTGATAAACATCCCATCTTGGTCGCAGATGGTGCCAGCTATCCAGGCCTTCGTCACCGCCAAGCTGCACCGTAAGTTCATTGAACCTCCGCCCTTTGACCTGGGCAAGGCCTTCAACGATAGCCATTGCTACGCCCCGCTCATCTTCGTCCTGTCGCCAGGAAGTGACCCCACGGCCGCTCTACTCAAGTTTGCCGACGATCAGGTAAAAATGTTTGTTGGTCATTCTAGAGATTTGCGGTCCACTGTTTTCTCTGACCCTGTTACTTCTGACATCTATAATTGTATGATTCTGATGCACTTCTTAATGAAGTCATCCTCCAAGAGTGATTATGAATAGAAGATAGACCACAGGATGATCGCTGAAAATGTTCCTACGATAATATCTACGTGAGTGAAGCTTGAAATGGTGCAATGAAGTTTTGCTAACGTTAGCGTTAGTAGTAAATTTAGTAACATTATTCGTTATTAACGCGTTATACTTGGAGTAAACTTGTTTATTAATGAGTCAGATACTCTAACCTTATTTCAGATTTGTTTTAATTGAGGAAACACTAAACATTTTTTACATTGTAAAATTTTGTTTGAAACTCAAAAATTATAATGGGAGTCGGTGGCCCAGATTTCTGACACATTTTTGGGGTTGGCTGATTTTTTAATTTTATGTTAATATGCAAGTTTCATCTCTGGTCACATAATATTTTGGCCAGTTTTTGTTTGTTTAACCAGTTTTTGCCGGATGACGTATCTAAACGCAAAGTTTTCCCCAGATTCAAAACGGATGACGCATAAACACGCCACGAGCAAGGCCGGAAATGTCTGTCAGCAGCGAGCAAGGCCGGAAATGCGTGGGTGTGCTTCCCGGCACTA
The DNA here is from genome assembly GCA_037893245.1 of Crossaster papposus. NCBI lineage: Eukaryota > Metazoa > Echinodermata > Asteroidea > Velatida > Solasteridae > Crossaster > Crossaster papposus. Next base: position 34,330 of record JBAIAA010000566.1, on the reverse strand, counting down.
TCGGCCTGAACCCGCTTCGGATCGAGTTTCGTTAAAAATAATCCCGCCCCTCGGCTCGGCGATGTTCAAATAATCCCGGCGCGAACTGGTTAACTACTAGAGCGATACTGTTTTTGTACTAAGCCTGTTTCTGTTTATGAGATAAGCTCCATGACATTAGCCTTTTTTCTTTCTTTTTTCACTTTGACTGATTTCATCGAAACTCTTTAGAATGATCAAATAAAACTGCATGCCTAGTGCTAAACAAGTAGCCGTATCGTAAAAAGAAATTGGCCCATTGACAGTATTTGCATGGAATTACACGTCTTGTGTTAATTTTTTTTGCAGGGTTTTGGAGGCAGTAAGCTGAGCTCGTTATCTCTGGGTCAGGGCCAAGGCCCCATCGCCATGCGTCTAATTGAGAAGGGGATCAAGGAAGGAACCTGGGTGGTCCTACAGAACTGTCATCTCGCCGTGTCCTGGATGACAACTCTGGAGAAAATATGTGAGGTATGACGACCAAACTAAAATATTAGATCAACCAGCAGAAACTAGCCAAATCATTATGCGAATTGTTCATGATTAGAATCACAGTAATTCTTTCAAATAGGCACTTGGGGAGACAATTTAGCATAAGTGTTTAGGTAATAAGGAGACAGTGGCACTTAGGGAGACATTTCAGTGTCTCCCTAAGTGTCTAGCTACCCTAAAACACAATATTTGGGGGTTATTTTTGTCCTAGAACGACAGATTTTGGTCTAAATAGCATAAATCTCGAAGATCATAGAGAAAAGGGTTAGGGTAAACAAGTTAGGACTGTTTTAAGTTTGTGTACATCTCAATGGGATTGTCTCCCCAAGTGCCTATTTGGAGGTATACTAATTATGGTTGTAATTAATTCAATCACAAGTCAATTCTGTCTTCGGTTTTTATTATTACATTTGTATACCGGTTATTTTGTTTTGTTTTCATTTCGAGTATGTTTGTCTTGTTTCTACCTTGTATATTCCATATTGTTGGGTCGAATAAATAATAATAATAATAATAATTAACAAAGGATATTTACAAATAAAGGATTATCTTTTACCAATTTTTTTTTTTGTCACAGTTCATTTGAATAACTTGTGACTATGATTTGCAGTTAGATTATGACTGGTGATTGAGTTTAGTTCAAACTCTGCACATTGCCTCAAACGATCAAAATGCACAACTGTCAACCAGTCAGGTTGGCGTAGTGGTTCTTTCCTCACCTTCCACCACTGTGGCCCGGGTTCAAATCCGTCCTGGGCCAATAATGTGGATTGGGTTTTTAGTCCCTGCCTGATTATGTGGGTTTCCCCCAGGATATCCTCCCACCTCTGAAACTGTACCTTCTTCTCATTGTCTTCTCTCTACAGGTTTCTTCAGGCTTGCGAGCTACAGTGCCTTTTTGAGAAATCCGTGGTTTCATTACCAGAAAGAATTAATAACAGTAATAATAACTGTGGTCTACTACAGCTTTTAATGTCTTATTCCTACCACTGTAGGAGTTGAATCCGGAGACCACTCATCCAGACTTCCGCCTGTGGTTGACCTCCTACCCCTCGCCCCACTTTCCTGTGGCCGTGCTGCAGAACGGTGTCAAGATGACCAACGAACCACCCAGGGGATTGCGCTCCAACGTCATTCGATCCTACCTCAGTGATCCTATCTCGGACCCGGAGTTCTTCAACGGAGTTAAGGCCGAGGTTTGTTAGCATTAAAACTCTGAAATTTGCTTGTCCAAATCCATGCTTTCATTCATTCCTGCTTTTTCTACTTTTTCCTATTTTTTTTTTCCACCTTACTCGTACTTGTTTCTAGTTTTTTGTTCCTACTTTTGCTGTGCTTACTGCTCACGGTCTCCATGAAATATATAGTGGATCTGTTAGCAGAAATTGTTTGTGCTTACATGTACATGTTGAACCATTTTCATCCCAGAACATGTAGTTCATGCTTTTTTTTCTATCGCTTCCTCACCCAATGCCCTTGCTTGCTGGAAAACCACTCGCTTTTGCTGTCGTCATTCATCATCATCTACGCGGTGCTCATATTACAAATGTGATGTCTCTTCTGCAGGCTCAGGTATGCTGTTGTAGCGGACATTCTCTCTTTTTTTCTTACTTTTTTTCTTACTTTTTTCTTTGATTACATGTGAAAGCATTCAAGAATGTAGTTTCAGATTGTACAAAGTTGGTACCATTTGCCCGACCTTTATACTGAGGTTCGCGCTTTTTGATTTGTTTTTAGCATGAGTTTTAAATAAACAAGGGTATTTGCATGTTTTATTGTGACCAAGGTACGCAAAATCAAGCTCTAATCAAACATCACATATTCATCTTGTGTAGATTATCATGTTTCACAATAAACAGGGTATACTTCGTTCTTGAATTGTAATTTAAAGTTAATTACGTATGATTTATGCTACAGGCAGCTTGGAAGAAGCTACTGTATGGCCTGTGTTTCTTCCACGCCCTGGTGCAAGAGAGACGGAACTTTGGCCCCATCGGTTGGAACATTCCTTACGAGTTCAACGAGACAGACTTAAGGATCAGCGTACGGCAACTGGCCATGTTCCTGAATGAATACGAGGTACATGTTATATTGTCATTGTCCTGTCTGTTTCGTAAAATAAGTAAAGCTTCTTAGGGGATGGGGTTGGTTTAGGGTGGAGAACCAGGGATGATAGTTGATTAGAGCACGCAAATTACAAGACATGTACGTTATTCCGATCGCATTTTGTCGGTGTCCATTCACACCCGGTTCAGACAGTTTTAGAGTCGCGTCAAACCAAATTTAAATCAAGTCACTCCTTAGTCGCTCTAACAACTCCAGCAGGTGATTTTTCCCCATCTGGTGCACCTAGCCGTTCTTAATTGTTTCACACGTCGGACTTTTAACAGGCTTAATTCATTCATTTGGTTCGGCGCGACTATGGAACACCCGCCTTCATTTTATCTCCATTCCCATCCGGCTGACAGATGATTTCTAGAACCTATGTGCTACAAGTGGTAAAACGGAGATGATTATTACATGGTTAGGTTTTTGCCGGCGTTTATTTGTCTGTCTGTCATTTGTCTGTCTGTCTGATTGTTAGCTAGCTAATTAGGTGATTACAGAAAAACTACTTAAAAGGATTTTAACCAAACTTGGTGGGTAGATAGCGTATGGGTCGAGGATAATTCTGAGGATAATTCAAATGATCTGGCTGCAAATGCAGAAATCTGGATCACTTTGAATGATTTTTTTAACATTGGGCCGTGGTAAGGACGCATTTCTGTGTGTGTCACTTTCATAAATCCTCAAGAAGAGTCAGTATTTTCCTGTTGCTGTCTTACCAGGAGCTATAGCTCCATATTCTTACTAACATGTACCCCTGCCCATATGTCTGTCTCAACAGGAAACTCCCTTCGATGCCATCGCGTACTTGACCGGGGAGTGTAACTACGGGGGTCGCGTGACCGACCCGTGGGACAGACGTAACCTGCACAACATCCTAACCAAGATGTACTGCCCAGAGATCATCGACAATGAAGACTATCACTTTGACAACAGCGGACTCTACTTTGCACCGAAGACTGGCGATGTAAAAATCTCTCTTTCTTGATTGAGATTTGATTTGGAAACAAGAGCATTTTGTCAATCAAGTTTTTAAGTTTTTGAGAAAGGGGGTGTTTTTTTATTTTTTTGGCTCAAAAACCATCACAAGCACAGATTCAAGCCCTAACAATGCTGAATCCCCCTGGGAGAGGGGGGTAGGGTTGAAATTAATAGTGTTATAGTGAACACAAACAGAAGTTTTAATTTAATACTCAAATAACACAAAAATGTCTTTTCCTTAATGAGGCAGATTGTGCATAGATTTGTTTAATGAAAATGTATAAAACAGAAAAAGCCTTTTATCTTAAACATATGAAGATTTTTTGTTTAATCTTCAGCTTTTTCAATTTTTTTTGAAAAACAAGGGTATGAATTCTGGTGATTTGCAGCCACTATGGGCTTTCAGTCCTGGCTGTTCTAGCCTGTCGCCAATGTTTTTGTTTTCGTTTTTCTCCTTCCAAACGTTCTCCTTGCTTACAGTATGAGAGCTACCTGGAGTACACCCGGAATCTGCCCATCATAGCGAGCCCAGAGATCTTTGGCATGCACGCCAACGCTGACATCACCAAGGAGCAGGCAGAGACTAAACTACTCTTTGATAACATTCTGTTGACACAGGTAACACAAAGATGACGGTCAGCAGGTTAACAAACCAAGACAGAGCTAAATCATCCAGTCATACCTTACATACGTACTGTGGACATTCCGTTGTATTGGTGTAGTCAGAAAAACATTGGCTATAAAATACTCATTTTTCTCGCTTCAAAACTAAAATTTTGAACCCCAAATTTGGATTCTTGGTCTCTCAGGTGTTCTCCTTCATTTTTCTACGGATAACCCTTACCCCATTTTTTCTCTGAAGCTCTTTTTCAGAAAGAGCGAAATGGACTGTGGACGTGTGCAAGTCCACAATTCGTAACCTCTTCCCACATCCTGTGGACATCAATTGTTCGTAGGTCCACAGTACGTATGAAATGTTCGTACATTGTATGTGACCTTTCTTTTCAAACCACCTTTCTCTACCTAGTACCCACATACCCATCTGTTCTTCAGAAACTTTTTGGCATTAAAATCATGCTTTGCAAATAGTGTGCTGAAGTCTTCCGCAACTCAAACCTTGCCTCGTTTAGAGTTTTGCTAAACTGCCTATTTTGCTCTTTTTACCATTATATAAAAGACTGAATTGTCTTCGCAAAATATTGAGGTCCATCCATGTGTATAGACTAACACAGCGACACACCTATTTTTTGAGGTGGCACTGCGGTGAAATTAGACAGCATTGTTGTCTGAGATAATTTTTTTACAAATTTGTCTGCAACCGACCTGCTTCAATCACACCATTAACCTTTTATTCCCATGCGTCCATCCTTGCCAACATTTGTCCCTCCTTCATTCTGTGTGCTGTGACCATCCACCTTCATTATTGCTAATCCTGTGTGCCTTACCCAATGCATCTCATGAGTGTTCCCGTTCGCTTCACCCTTGCAGAGTCAGGTATGCTGTGTATTAATGTAAAATGAACAAAGATAAAAGCCCAAACTCTGTGCCATACCATTCAATCCCCGATGTCTAAAATGAAAGTTTTTAAATTCAGCAACAACTTTGTCTTCCCCCCCCCCCCCCCCCCTCCCTTTTTAAAATATTTGTATTATTATTATTATTTATTTCTGGTAATGAAACCAAGGATCCCTCAAAAGCGCCCTAGGGACTGTAGCTCGTAAGCCTGAAGAAACCTGTAGAGAAAAGACAATGAGAAGAAGGTACAGTTTTTAGAGGTGGGAGGAAAACCCCAGGAGAATATCCTGGGGAAACCCACGGAGTCAGACAGAAACTGAAAACCCAATCCACATATTTAATGGATTTGAACCCGGGTCACAGTGGTGAAAGGCGAGGAAAGAACCGCTACGCCAACCTGACTGTTTGGTGAAATTCTTGTCTTTCTCTAATTTCTTGCACTGTGAGCGAGAAATGGACGTTTTTACTTCAGCAACAACTTTTTCTCACCCCCCCCCCCCCCCCCCCCCCAATTTGTTTAATTTGTTTAATTTGTATTATTATTATTATTTATTTCTGGTGATGAAACCCACGAAGTCAGACAGAAACTGAAAACCCAATCCACATATTGGCCCAGGCCGGATTTGAACCTGGGTCACAGTGGTGGAAGGCGAGGAAAGAACCGCTACGCCAACCTGACTGTTTGGTGAAATTCTTGTCTTTCTCTAATTTCTTGCACTGTGAGCGAGTAATAACAATGGATAATTTAGCGCCAAGTAACAATGGATTTTCCACCTTTTTCTTTTGTTATGTTTATAGTGTTGTTTTTGCTACATGCACTGTAACAAAACAATAGCCTAATTGGTCTCTCTCATTTCATACAGATTAGCCACGTACAAAGGCATTTTAGCCGTCAACTTGCATAACGCGCATGGGCTGTGGCATATTTCGAACACATTTTGAGCAACACATAAATTCTTTTGGTACATTGCGTTATGGGGACAACACATAGGGTTTGTGTGTAAACTGAAATCTCTCTAATCTCAAACTCGGAACACTCTAAAATTCTATAATTTTCAGTATCACCCTAATTTGTCCTCTTCTTCATTTTCTTTCATTATACCCTAACCCAATTTTCCCATGTTCTACCTTTACTGAAGACCCAACGCGCTATGGGGACTCGAAAATGTCCCCACTACTCGGTCTGTCTTTTCCAAACAATAGAGCCTGTCCCCATAACTAGGTGGAGGCTCGTACTGCCTGACAAGTGCTTGGTTGCACAGAATACAAAGATCTTTGAGAGAGATTGCTGAAAACTTGCTTTATTAATACAAATTAGGATACACGAGGGAAGAATGAAATATTTAACTAGCGTTAACTTGGGTAAAAAAAATCTACTTGATTCTCCCCTAATATAGCAATTATTGTGCTCTTCAATGAATCATATAATCTAATACGCCAAGCACCTACATTGCCTGAATGTTTAGAAACCATCAATTCACTGCTTTCATGATAATAGAGTGTATTTTCCATATTCATGTCATACAAATCATCCATAGCCATGCATGTGCATCTAACATTTTGACCATTTTCTTCCCGATGTCGTCTCTTTCCTCCAATTTATCTTCTGCGCTTTCATCGCATGCCATGATTGGTCCATTGATTGCTGTCTGCTACAGGCTCAGGTATTGTATTCAACCCCCCCACCCCCTCCCTCCAAAAAAACCTACATTATCTTAACTATTTGTCTGCTTAAAGTTGCAAAGAAATTGTAGATGTTAGTTAAAGTCATATGAAAACTTTTTCTCAAACTCTGGAAGTCACTGCAGCATATTCCTTTTAGAACAGAATCAATTAACATTTAGCCAATAGCAATATTTTGGATCGTCTTAAGTATAGTTTGAACCAATATGCTATACAGTCAAAGGTCAATTACAAAGTCAAAGGTCAATTTTGAAAAACTGTTGATTGTGCAGATACTACATATCCTTGGCCTTATTCCCTGTGAGTTTCATTTAATTACAGTCACGCATCACTACACAATTGTCAATTGATCACAACATTTTTAGACACTATGACCAAGTTCCTTGCCTTAATGAATTTCAGTGCTGTGTTAAAGGTAGTATACACCATTGGTAATTTCTTGAATTATCATGAATGGGTAGATTTGGGGGGTTGTATTTCATAGTAAATATCGTTTAACTGACTTTTCCGAAGTTTTACAATCATGGATGCCGAGAAAAGCACGAAAAACAGCGTTTGTTTTCAACCGGGGTCGAGCAGTTATTCTTATGTTATCTTTGTTTTTTCGCGCTCGCCGTCCGGCGATCACGAATTTTTCTTTATAAAATTAATTTTTTTTTGAATAATTACAGGATATCTAGCGCAATCCTTTTGCTGAATGCCTAGAATCATTATTTACTTTCAATTGAGTAAAATATTTCTTAATAATTCGGTAGTAAATTTTTTCGATATCTGCAAATGGTGTATACCTTTAAAGTCGGTTCATACACCAGTCAGGAAAATTCGACTCGTCAGTACTAATTGGCACTATACATTGTATAATTTGTTTGTACACTTTCTTTACAAAAAAAATTATTAGAAATTTTTAAATTTTATTCCAAACGTAGATTTGAAATTATAAATGTTACATTTGTGTCAAGTTTTTTTGATTCATTCAATCTGAAAATCTATTGAAATATCGTATCTCGAGTGTCATTTTTGTCTAAAACTTTTGGTTGAGATATAACAAATAATGTGCTTTTCAAAATTTCTCAAATGTTCACATCATACCTTCCGGTGTCAACCACCCAACAGTCGCGTTCCTCCAAGGGCGGGGCCAAGACCAACGATGAGGTTGTGACGGACGTAGCCACCGACATCCTGAGCAAGCTGCCTTCCGACTTTGACACGGAGGCTGGCCTGCGCAAGTATCCGACCACCTACACACAGAGCATGAACACGGTGCTGGTGCAGGAGATGACGAGGTTCAATAACCTGCTCATCGCTGTGCGTGCCAGCCTCATCAACATACAGAAGGCCATCAAGGTACGTCAGAGATAAAGTCTCGACAGAAAGTTCTCAAGTTGGAAGCGACAAGCTCCATTTGGAGGTTTTGCTGGTCTCATAGGGCCAACCTAGTGTCTTTGTACCGACTGAAGGTGGGCTCATGCTCATACAAATTTTATGATGCCAACAGCTTTGATCTTAACAAGTTTTCTTCGCACCGGCATCCACGTGAAGTATGAACCAGCCTGAACTCACCGACTGTCAAATTTGTGAGCTGGGTAGTAGATTACCCCGTATTGCCAATAAATGGGCTAACTCTTGTCTCGTCTCATTCGTTTATCCTCTGACAGGGTCTGGTAGTGATGTCAACAGAGCTGGAGGAAGTGGTCAACAGCATGCTGAAGGGTAAGGTGCCCGGGATGTGGATGAAGAAATCCTACCCGTCTCTCAAGCCTCTAGGAGGCTACATCAATGACTTCCTGACCAGGCTCAAGTTCCTTCAGGTAAGCTGTGCGGAGTACGGAGTGCCGTTTCATCGTGGTCTGGAGCATTGAATTTGTCTGCGGGTAACTCGATCTGCAGGTTGTGGTTCGCAAGCCCAACCCAGTGCGTGTGCCCTTGGGCAAAGCACTTTGTCACGCTATGTTTCTCCACACCTGAATGGGTACCTGTAAGGGCAGATCCGGTGATGACAGCATCAAGTTATGTATTTCCCAGGGAGCTAAAATGGTATTTGGAATGTTTTAATGGAGTTTTGACATGCACATCATCTTAAAAGGCCAAATTGGAAATCGCTACATTTCTCGCTGGTATTGTTGTTGATATTAGCACTATTTCTTGTCACATTTATAATTTTGGTCAAAGGAAATTGTTTGAAGAAGGTTGTAAAAACACAAAAGACAACCACCAAGCTCTGCAATCATGATCTAATGTAACTGTCGTGTATTCACCCATCATCAGGACTGGTATGATGTCGGTCCCCCACCAGTCTTCTGGCTGTCAGGGTTCTTCTTTACCCAGGCCTTCTTAACCGGTGCCCAGCAGAACTACGCTAGGAAGTACACCATCCCTATTGACCTCTTGGGCTATGACTACGAGGTCATGGACGACAAGAAGTATGACAAGGCACCCGAAGATGGTAAGGAGGCTCAGAGAGGCCACGTATATACACACAAAGTTTCCCCCAAACTTAAAACGGATGCCGCAGAAACACGTCACGAGCAAGGCTAGAAATGTCTGTCAGCAGCGAGCAAGGCCGGAAATGCGTGGATGTGCTTCCCGGTACCATCGGCCTGAACCCGCCTCGGATCGAGTTTCGTTAAAAATAATTCCGCGCCTCGGCTCGGTGATGTAAAATAATCCCGGCGCGAACTGGTTAAATTAAATGTGGTAAGGGGGCTCAGAGCGGTATTTATAACAAAATAAAAAGGTAAAGAAAGGGCATGTTTGCTTTAATAATCACCAAACAAACAAAAATTCCCTGTCATGTCTACTTTCCCAACTTCACCTGTATGCATATAATGGGTGATATTTGGGTCCAATCATTTTATACATGCTTTGTTTTTATTAACAGGTGTGTATGTGAATGGCATGTTTTTGGACGGAGCTCGCTGGGATCGTAAGACCCGTAGACTAGGAGAGTCCCACCCTAAGGTCCTGCAGGACACCATGCCAGTAGTGAGTCATCATACAGATACAATTCTAAATTAGTTAAATGTGAAAAAGTGCACCCTTGGTGAATTTTTTTAAATTTAAATCTTAGAATATTTTTGGAATATACAGCAATCACAGGTAAAACTTTGTCAGGTTAGTTGTCAAGCACCATTGTTTAGATCTTTAGCACATTTGCTGTTTCAAATGATAAAAATGTACAACTGACAAAGGGTATACTATAACAAGAGCAACAGGTGTCGAAGATGCCAAAACAGTGCATGAATTGGACATGAAAAGAGTCACAGAATTTCATGTTAAGATTTCTGTTTGAAGTATTAGAGGTTTGCTGTAAAATACTCTTATCGTGGAGTGGAGTGGAGTGGAGTGGCCTTTGTGGAGTGTAGTGGCCTTCGTGGAGTGTTGTGGCCTCGTGGTCTGGAACATTGAATTTGTAGGTTGTGGGTTCGAGTCCGGCCTGGGACTATGATGCGTGTACCCTTGGGAAAGGCACTTTGTCACCCTGGGAAAGGCACTTTGTCACCCTGGGAAAGGCACTTTGTCACCCTGGGAAAGGCACTTTGTCACCCCTTGTTTATCTCCACCCAGGAGTAAATGGGAACCTGTGAGGGCAGAGATTGATTTAGCTGCCAAAATGGCTGCATTGAGCTGTATACTCCCCAGCGATTTGAGATGGTACAATTTTGTATTTAGAAAGTGTTTCAATGGCCCAATGAACCGGGTAATAATGATGTAGTGCCTTGAGTACCTGTCTGGTGGATAAGCGAGTTTTTTACATAATATGCGTTACTGTTATTCTCTTCTGTCATAGGTCTGGCTGAAACCGATCAAGAAATCAGACACTCCCGAGCGTCCTAGCTACGAGGCTCCGCTCTACAAGACCAGCGAGCGCAGGGGAACGCTGTCCACCACCGGACACTCCACAAACTTTGTCATCAGCATGAAGCTGCCGTCGGATCTACCTCCACAGCACTGGATAGGTCGCGGCGTAGCGCTGCTCTGCCAACTGGACAATTAATCAGCAAGAATCCATTGGGTGGGTAAGGGGGTTCGGGGTTTACCTACCATGACCCTTGACCTCACAAGGTGTTTAAAGTTTAATGAACTTTAATGAACTGCAAACGTTTGTATATTTAAAAAAAAAATTAGATTGTTTTTTTTAATGAACTTTGCACACAAACACTTGCAGTTAAAAAGCAATACATGGGCAAATTTAAGAAGTTTGTACATATTTTCATATAACAGTGTTTTTGTTTGCTTGAAATAAATTTCTAAGATTTATGTAGAACTAAAAATCAACTTTTGCCAGTTACTGTGAGCTACAAGAGGGTTGAAACGGTGTATGCCGTCCGTGGAAAAGCAATAAATGGGCATATTTCAAAAAATGTGTGCATGTTTCTATTGCTATTACAATATTGCAATTAAATAAAAAGAAATGTAATATCATTAATATTATAAGCTAAGTAGTTTGCGGTAACACTATGTGGTAATTATCTTTAGTGAGATGTGTGGTTCTGAAAAGAACAGTATTTTTGACGACTTCCATTTAAATATGGGTATGTACTTAATTATTTAATTTACAATTGTTTGGGGACTGATTATTCAAATATTGTGTGGATTTCTGTACATCTATAGTTCTATTGTTTAATTTGTTAAAGATTACTCGTTTGTTGTGTTCCTGGTAAAATAGGTCATACCACAATCGGATTTATTCAAGAATTTGTTGGGTATATGAGAAATCTATGACTGATTCTGCTTACTGACCAAAAAAACAAAATACATGTACATTTACATAACGTTTGATCACCTTGAGATAAAAATGCCAAAATCTTATTTTTCTAGATAAAATCCGTCCACTTTATGTCAAGTTTATTATTATAAGGTTAGAATACTTTTATCTAATATCACATTATACTATAGTTGAGTGTCCACAATCCTCCCACGAAAGTAAATATAATAAATGTATATATTTTGAAGTAAATAAAAAAACACTCCTAAATAAACCTTCAAGAAAATAAATGCATCATTTGCATTGTTTTTTTTATTCAAGTACATATTTTTATTCCATGCATTAAGAAGTGGCCTTTTAATACATGATTTGTTTGACAGGATGTACATAATATCGTATATAATACTGGTTTTGTGTGGAGGCATTTTCAATAAACGTTCACAAGTGTTAAAATTCGTTTCAAAAACGGTGTTTTTTTCCCTAGTTGTTTCTGAAGATTATTTGAGGCATTTAATTAGTTCGCGCCGGGATTATTTTGACATTGGCGGGGCCCAGGCGCGTTTTTTTTACGAACCTCGATCCGAGATGGGTTCAAGTCGGCATCTGTACGGGAAGCACGCCCTGATATTTCCGGCCATGCTCGTGAGTGTTTATCCGTGCAGTCCTCCGTTTTGAATTCTGAAGTGCTAATAAAAAAACAACGATGAACAAGTATATTTGGCAGGATAGGAACCACCGCAGACAGTATATTAGCTGGCAGGATGATGGAAGGTATTTTGCAGAATGTTCAGCTAGCTCGGACAGTATTTGGCAGGATCGGGCAGTATAACGAACAATATTTAGCAGTTAAGTCGGTGGCATGGTAGCAAATCATAGATATAAAGGTATGTCTCGAATTATTAGCATTTAGCCCGAACGTAACGTGCCGAATTACTATCAAAATAAATGTCCAGAGTCGCAAATCGTACTGGTACTAAACCAATGAAATTGTTCGGTCTGGTAATCGCTTATTATGGTAGAATATTCATGACACGTGCCGTGTTGCATTTGTGGTATTAGAAAAGCGCATACCTCCCTCTTTGGCGATATCTGAGCTTTCATTCCGTGGACACACACTACCAAGGGTGCGTTCCGCTCAAGCGAACGTTGCCAACGTTGGCCAACGTTAGCGTTGTTCGCTTGAGTGGAACGCAATGTGCGCCAATTATGTTGGCGAACGTTAGCGAAAACGGCGAACGACATTTCGAGCTGTTCGCTGTTGGCCAGTGACGTATTTTAAAGATGGCGAAGAGGTTAGCAGACGGCAATGTTCTTTTCACGGTTTTGAATTACGTTTCATACTTTTCGTTATATATGGTGGATTGTTTTGAGCAGTTATAGGGATCTTTTAAAGAAAAATAATGAGTTGGACAAAAAGCAGCCAACCAAACGATGTCACTGTCAATGGGCGCCGCCATTTTGAAAACGTAGTTTTTAAAATATCGTTCCACTTCAACTAACGCAAACTCAAAACGTAGGCGAACGTTCACGCAAACAGTTCGCGTAAGTGGAACGCACCCCTGGCCTTATACCCAGCACGATATGTGGCAGAGGGGTACCCCCTCTTATCCCTATACTTTATACGCACTCAACACTATTGTAACCTAACCCATCCCCCCTTGAAGCCTAAAAGAAATTCCTGAGATTCCGGGAACACAATGGTCAACACAAAAGAGGGGGGTTTTCTCTGCCACATATCATGCTTCAAATGTATTACCTTTGGAGATTTATGCAGTTTAAATATATTAATATATAAATCCTTGTTTCTAAATTCGGTACCCTGTTGAGACCCGAATACAATGGGGACATTGTCGAAAGGTCTCCACAGGACAATTTCTATAGATGAATAGGTCTCCACAAGAATTTTCACAATTGAGATTTTTGAATTGTTCTCAAATGACTCAAAAACTAGGGTTAGGATTAGGGTTAGTGTTTGGGAATTGGTGCCCATGTGGAATTCTGTATAACTATCGATGTGCGTGCTTTCCACACGATTCCCTGGTCGTAATCGACAAGTTGTTTCTTGCTCTATGTTTTTACCAACTTGCAAGACGCCAACTTGCTTGACCGTGACCACACCGACAGGTTTTGGCCCGTCTACGCGTGACGCCTGCCGGGCCGATGCATCGCGATGCTACGTGGCGGGCAGAAGTCTTCCGATTTAGCTATCAAGGCGGGGCCCCTGGTATCATGGACTTTGTGTGTGTGTACTTGAGCTTGAGGCAGAGGTACGTTGTGCACATTTCTCGTCTTTTTGCATTGCAATATTTGGCTCTGGGGGTTCCTGTCCACATAAAGGGAATATACAACATATGCAAACTTAAAAATCAAAAAAAATATCAAATCATTATGAAACAGTAAGGCCGTGTCCGAAACGGGTGTCTAGAGCTATACAGCTACGGCTATTGTCTGCGTCAGCCATTTTGTAGTGCTGTCCGAAATGCCGTCTAGAGCTACAGCTACGGCTACAACGTCACAAACATCTAGCTGTAAAAGAAGTTGTCTAGCTCGGGCAAAACGAAATTGCGGCAGCACTAACGTTAATTTTGAAGCAAATTTTCGTTTATTTTTCAATAATAATGCATTGAATTGAAACTAATAGACCGACAAATACGTCAATGTCATCATGTTATTCGACCGGCTGTATAAACAAACATTGCGTAACATCTAGCAGACGTTATTGATGTAAATTCTTACATCGTAATTTTGCAAAATCTAAATCAAGCATCGCTTGGGGGCGCAATAACTAGCCGTATGCTCTACCGTAGCTGCGTCCGAATTCCATTTGCCTTAGCGCGCGCCTACGTAGACGTAGCTGTAGCTGTAGACGTAGACCGTAGCTCTAGACACTCGTTTCGGACACGGCCTAAACATACTGTCTGTAAAAGTATGCCACCTGATGTGCCGTCTTTTACAAGAAAAGTGGTACTAAATAGTTCACCGACGAGCGTTGGAAAAAACACAAAATGTTGGGAAATACTACTCCCCAGTTACCATTATATTTAGTTATTCCTCATTTTATTAGCAATTATTGTGAACGGGTACAAGCCAGCTAGACCGATTTCCTGGCCGTACAATTCCCGAGGTTTATAAATTGCTCTGTATCAACTTAAGTGGGGTCAGGGAACATCAATACCTAAATCTGTATCCCAGTGGAGACATCTCTTTGTTCTCGTGTACAAGCTGGTTAAAAAGTCGGTCACCTTTTTCAAAATGCTTCTATTTCAACCACAATTAATTTCCTGGGTTGATTGAAATTTCGACCCAATATACCCTATATTACACCCTAACCCAAACACTAACCCTAACCCACACCCTAAACCTGGTTTTTTAGTAATTTGAGTACAATCCAAAAATCTAATTTGTGAAAATCCCAGTGGAGACCTATTCATCTATAGAAATTTACCCTCCGGAGACCTTTTGTCTCCATTATACACATTGTGTGTAGGTCTCCAGAGGGTACCGAATTTCATCACGAGACTACTAAAACATGATTGGTTTTCATGGGTTTTTTCTAGCATCTGCGAATACAAACCTTAAAACAAATCGTTGTAATAATATTAACTATACAATTATTAACCGCCCAAATCCATCCATTTTTGAAAATTACAACAATTTGACAACTGAAATGTACTTACATTTTGAATATTACGTCAAATTTACAGTTTTTCTGTGTTTGTTCTTTAACTCCTTCGAACGTTTTTCTTCAATCATTCTAAAATAGGTGCTCCATTTCTGTGCTAGATTTGATTTTGCGCTTGCAATGTCTTCCGCGCTCTGACATTTCAGACCATAAAGACTAATATTAAGCGATTATGGACCTTAATATCTTACAGGTGTCCGATATGGGCTAGGGGTGTCCCGATAAGGTGTCCCAAGTAGGAGTGTACTGTTCGACAACGACGAGGATGTACGTCATCGGTGTCACTAGTAAGTTAATTAAGTTAATAAATAAATCTCGCAATGTCATGTGTGAATTATGTCTTCGGCTTAACATTATATACACGAGTCTATGATAGCGCTGCAGCCATTTCCTATAGACTTTTATAATGTTAAGCCGCAGTTAAGTAATTCGGACACGACATAATGACTGGTCACCCATCTCACTGACTGTCACTAATTTTGTTAACTATTGTGGTTACCGCTTCAATAATTGCTTAAGCACAAAATATTCTTGCTTATTAAAACCAGCTTACCAGCCACAACTCCA
The DNA here is from genome assembly GCA_037893245.1 of Crossaster papposus. Classification (NCBI taxonomy): domain Eukaryota; kingdom Metazoa; phylum Echinodermata; class Asteroidea; order Velatida; family Solasteridae; genus Crossaster; species Crossaster papposus. The sequence continues at coordinate 18,581 of JBAIAA010000566.1, read as the reverse complement.
TGTGATGTATATTATTTGTGATTGCTACTTGGCTGTTGTTAGCTTAGCATAACAATCGCATGAAATGTTGGCCCCTTACCTGATTTATTAAGCAAGAGTTTTTGTGCTTAAGCAAACAAATTTGCTTAAGCAGCTCTATGAAATTGGCCCCAGATTGTCATATTGTGAATTGGTCTGGTTACCTATCTCATCTATTCACTGTCACTTGTCTGGGACCAGTTCTGCATTCATGATACGTACGTACGTGTATAGTAGTCACGTCTCCATGCAAACGGCAATTATTGTTAACACTATAACAGTCTTCATGACAATCATATCCAAGCGTCTGTTTACTTTGATTGTTATTGGTAGCGCAGCATCAGTGGTGCATAATTATGTATCGCCTAAAGCAGCAAAAGTGCTAAAAATCTAAAGAACGGTGCTTGCAGTGACAAAATAACCTGGTTATTGTGGTTACCGCTTCTCCCTTACTGATTGTCATATGTGAATTTATTGATCTGGTGACCTATCTTATCTATTCACTGTCACTTGTCTGGGAGAAGTTTTGCATTTATGATATACGTACGTGTAAATAAGTAGTCACGTCTCCATGCAAACGGAACTTATTGTTAACAGTCTCCATGACAATCGTATCCAAGCGTCAGTTTACTTGGATGGTTATTGGTAGCGCAGCAACGATTTAAAGCTCAGTAGACCATGTGTGGTGTATATGGATCGCCAAAGTGCTAAAAATAACGGTGCTTGACAAATAACCTGGTTATAGTTTTATCTCTGTCATTGCTGTATATTCTGAGAAACCAAAATGCGTCTCTGAGAGCTATAGGCATCTTTGAAAATTACCTTCTGTTGTTAATTTCTTAATGACAACATGCCAAGCTTTATTGTAGTTTATTGCTGATATTGTAATTTGTGAGAATATTGTTTTGAAAGGCTTGGCCTCATCTCGCTCGTCGTCGCTGCCTTCGTGAGTTTCGGTGTTCAATGTATATCGCGCGCGTGAAACTTTCCCGACGTGGATAGGTTAGGTACGGTGGTGTGTGATCCTGTTTCATGTGCAATGTTCTCAGGTCGCGTTGCCGCCGTTAGAAAGCAAGAATGAGTTTCGGGCGTCAAGAACTCCCCGCCCGAACCCAGCCTATTTCTCTTCGCGCGCCCTCTCTGTCTCTTCGCAGTTCTTATTTATTAAACTATTTTTTTATTTTTTTTCAATTTCCACTTTCAAGGGAAAATTCATTTAGTTTTATTTTAGGCTAATTGGTTTCTTTGACGATTTTTTTTTTACCAAGGAAACCGGATTTGCCGATACTGCGGATCAAATCATATAGCCTTTACCAAAGACATACGGTCCATTAGGGATTTTCATTAAGCAACGTGCATGATCCACCAGAATGCACAATCTCAACGACCCCGCCATTAGCAAGATTGCTAGTTTCGATCAATTAGGCCTATAGAAAATGGACCATAAGTACCATGCACATGCTAAGATTGCACTCCAAGAGCCACAATATGAGAGACACCAGATGTTACACCAGGGACAACAAACCACCAATTTACTCCAAAACAGTAAATATACAATGGTAACAACCACCAGTCAGTAATATAGAATTACTATAAGACCAGAGTCTTCATTTTATCAAATACCAAACAAAAAATATGGCCAATTAACACACAATTACAAGGTGGCAGGCTTTGAGATTTAAGGTCACTGGAACAAAATTCTTACCAATGGGGCAAAGTTTCAGCTGGCTGAAATGTAGTATAATTAAATTAAAAAAATGAAAACACAGACATCTTCCCTGGCAATTAATATTGTTAAAAATAACCAGTTTACTATGAGAAGTAACAAGTCAGGGCAATGAATGCAAGGCTTCACACTTTAAAGGTAGGATACACCATTTGCAGAAATCGAAAATCTTTACAACCGAATTATTGAGAAATATCTTAATTATTTGAAAGAAAATAATGATGGTGCTAGATATTTTGTAATTGTTCCCAAAAAAATGTATTTTATATAAAAAAAATCACGATCGCCAGACGGCGATCGCGAAAAAACCCACAAGAACAACATACGAATCACTGCCCGGAGCCAGATGAAAACGAACACCGTTTTCCTTGCTTTTCTCAGCATCTATGATTGTAATACAACTCCCCAAATCCACCCATTCCTGATAATTCAAGCAATTACCAATGGTGTATTCTACCTCCAATTCTCAAAGTAACTGTTTATGGGCGATTAACACACTGTTCAAAATGTTTCCCAGTTTAGTTTACAAAAAAATCTAAATATTGCGATTTTTCCATACAATGTATAGACCCTTGTATAATAGACACTAAGACACTATTACAAGGCGCCAATCTTTAACCTTGTGGTGGACTCAATCAGTGGGCGCCGTTTGAATTGGGTTCATTTAATTATAAGGATAACAGAATTTACCCCACATACTTAAAAAAAAAAGGCCTTGCTTGTGATGAAAGGTCGTGAAATGATTGTGGGGCACGAACTAGAAAACTGGGGCTTCGCTGAATTCTTTAGCACTTCAATGTGATCTACATCCCCTCGTAATTTAATATCGCATGGGAACTGGCACGCTCGCGTTTGTAATACGAATACTAAACGAATCAGAGTAGGTCATAATATTTTACTCAGCACACGCAGCTAAGTAATCATGTGTGTGAATAAGGCTTGACCGAGTCTACTTGTTTTCATCCCCAAGTCGCTGTGATCGAACAGCTTGATACAATTATTGTAGACTTTGGCACTTCACTGACGTGTATCCGAAATCTTAAATTTACATCTCGCGACTAAACTCTATGAAACAGTTTGGTGGTTGGCCGATGTAGGCGACGTCGATTTGTGCGGCTGCTGTCGCACTGCGCTCACTAGTGTTGAGATGTGATCTGATTCCGTTATCAACCCGCAGCTCGAGATGACGTTGTCTGATATCATCAATCGGTGAGCGCCAAACTAAGTAAAATGCAAAGAGTTTACCAATTCAGCGAGCTCCATTTTGTGTCCGCCATACTTCAAAAAGACCATTGCTTGGGATGAAAGGTCGTGAAATTATTGCAAAGCAGAAAGAAAACTTGGGTTTTCACTGTGAATTGTGGAGAACTTCAACGTCATCTATACATTTACATTTCCTCGTAATTTGAAATGGCATGGGAATTTGGCACACCTTCACGTCATAGGCCTATACTGAACGAATCAGAGTAATGTTTTACTCTGCACCCAGTTAATTTTCCAGTCTGTGTACTGAGACTCGAACAAGTCTACTTTTGTTTCGTCCCCGAGTCTATAGTCGCTGGAAGAACAGCTTGGCAGTTAGTTGACGGATTTGTGACTGCTGCAGCTAGCACCGCGCTCACCATTGTTGATGCATGTGTTCAACCAGACAGCCCAAAATGACATTATTGGTGTAACTTATTTGTTGGTGTACTCCGTACAACCATTGAAGCCAGTGAGATCCATATGTATGTGAATTTGTACCGTGGGTGATGGAGTGCCGTTGAAGTGCCGTCTGGAGTATTGAATTGGCGGTGTGGGTGTAAAGCTGCAAGTTGTGTGTTCGAGTCCGGCCTGGAACTACAGTGCGTATATATACGCTTTGGGCAAGGCACTGTCACTTATTGCTTCTCCCCACCCAGGAGTTATATACCTGTGACGACAGAGATGGTTGACATTAGCTACTTTGCCCTGAAACGGCAGAATTGAGCTGTATACTCTCCAGAAAGCTAATAATGGTATTCGGAATGTTTCGTAGACTGCAGGGATAATAATGACAGAGCGCCTTGAGCACCAGTCTTGATAGATACGTGCGCTGTAATAAGAATTGCCTATTAGTATTATTAGTATTGTTACAGTAGCCCGCTCCCGTGGCTATCGTGCATGGAGAGTTGAGACTTCATCCCGTTGATTCGTGTTGCATTCTCAAGTGTACCTGACATAACGTGCACCGTTTCAACCAACGCTCGATCAGCATTAACTCAATCAATTCACCGCGACAAACAAAAATAACTCGCGTTTTTATTGCCATTTTTCTGTTGTGGAAGACTGCGAGTACATCCAAGCTTTAAATTCACTCGCGTCGACGATGGTCACGCACCAAATGGATGATAAACAGCAAAGTTGTTGCGCATGAGATGCTTTGGTCACAAACACGGTACAGGTTTGATTGTTCAATACCATTTGGAATTAATTGCGAGACTGTTTGCCACAAAAGAAGACAGAAAGGAAAAAGAGAAAACTACATGCGAGCTTTTAATTATGTATTATAATTATGATGATGATGATCGTATGGTGGTAAATATTTATACAGTGAGCTGGTAATCGCTTGGTTTGCTATACCAACCATCGTTTCGCCGAGAAAGGGAAAGTATGAACACAAACGGGCACATTATATTTCACTGACTGGTGCACCACTGACTGATGATTGTTACTATAGTATGATCTGTTATTAACTAATTGTGGCTAAAGAGCAACTCGCTTTCCCCGTGTATATTGCCACAAATATACATTTTAATGTACTAGCTATAGTTTGGACAGCACCCGCGAACTATAAGTTTATGACTGTATCATGGAGACCTTTCGAGCGGAGTACCCAGTTCTATTTTACGTGGATGCTGTGTGGTTGGGTCTGATTTCCATTGCTGGAGTGATCGGTAATTTCTTGGCACTCTGTGCCGTGGCCACAACCCCGTCTCTTCGCACATCGACCCAGCGTCACATCACCATCCTGGCCGCTGTAGATTTCGTGGTGACGGCGGTGATCGTCCCCTGCCGCATCGCTACGGAGTACTCCTCTGGCCAGTGGCCCCACCACGAGCCCTGGTGTCACTTCTTGGCCTACGTTGCTATCTTCTTCATTGGCTTTTCGCTACAACAGATGGTGTTCCTAGCACAGACCCGCTACCTGCGAGTGACCAAATCCGAGGCTCTGTACCGGAGATTTACCTCCAAGCCCGCAGCCATCGGCATGCAAGTCTACGCTGTGTGCGCCACCTGTATCGTGGTACTTCTCCCTCTGTACTCCGACTTCGGTTCCGTGGGCTACAGTTCCAAGGTTCACTTTTGCATATTTACGGGACGTAACCAACAGCTGCTCGCCGCCCTGTCGATTGTTTCGGCTCTGGGCATGATACCCATGTTCTACGGGCTCACCTTCTTGCACGTTCGCGCACACCGAAGACGTGTCGGCAACTGGAGATCGAGAGGGCTTGGTGGCGGGGGTGTCCGACCAGAGAACACCGACCTTCAAACCGATGGCACGGCTCTGTCAGTAATCGCAACAGGACAGGGTATAGAAATTAGTGGAACAGGCACCCTAAACACACATGCGAACTGTCAAGAAGAAAGCATCACACGAGGCAAGAACAACCCAGGAGACCATCTTACTGAGAATTCAAACGAAATGACGATAGAAATACCAACCACGGTCGGTTCAGCTGCCGACGTACGCGGAGTGAATCAGCCGGTACCGGCACCCAAGAACACCGCTCGCGTTCACCCCAAGAATGGACCAACGAAGGGAAGTGTGAAAATCACCAGGAATCTACTGTTGATATTCTGCGCCTACATTTGCTGTTGGCTGCCGTGGTGTATCCTGAGTCTAACGGAACCCTACATCGATGTCCCAGTAACGATTCACCATGTGCTCATCAATATGCTGTGGACAAATAGCTGCATCAATCCGTACTTATATGCATCTATGAGCCGGAATTACCGAAATGCCTTCAAGAAGTGCATGTCGGTCAATCGTCTTTTCAGTCGATGAGTACAATTTCTGCACGTGGACACTGGCATCGTCACCATACCTATAAGTACTGTACATGTACTCTTAACCAAAATGTGTTATTGAAACATGTGGCATAGTTCGATTAACTACGGATCTACAGTTTTGTTGATGTCTAACTGGCATAAAGTGCTTTCTGAAAAATCTTTCAAATATATCTCTCTCAAGTGACGCAATTTCCTACAGATCCGCCACGTGCATCGGCATTTTGAGCGTCATCTTGCACAGCGCGCTTCGGGTGCGCCGAATTTGGAACACATTTCGAACAACAAGCACGCGTGTTTAGAAAATGTTTTCACGTTGCGCAACGCGTGGTTGATTGCGTAAAATACGCAGTTGCATTTCTTCTACAAAGATAGCCGCCTGTGAGAGATATCTATTTTATTTAAAGGGGTACTATTTTCTGAAAGTCTTGCAAAATATCCTGTTTTGGGTTGTTTACTTATTCCATTTCAAACATGTAGTTGAAAGGAAACCAACCTATTATAGTCTAACCGTTCACGAGAAAAAAACGGAAAACCATAGAGCTGTAATAAATAAGTAGAGCGCTGGATCGATGTACAAAGTGATGCCTGCAGGGGCCAATTTCATAGAGCTGCTAAGCACAACAATTTGCTTAGCATGACAATTTGTCCTTGGCAAAAACAAGGTTACAGACCAAATTTTTACCTGATCTTTATTGTTCTGGATTGATAATCAGCTGTTTCTTGCTTGGCATGAAAAACATTTATAATTTTGGCTAGTAACCTGTTTTTAATGAGCAAGACTTTTTGTGCTAAGCAAATTATTTTGCTTAGCAGCTCTATGAAATTGGGCCCTGGGCGCAGCTATATTTTTGCACAAACCTCAAAATTGTATATGGCGATTTGCTTAATGTGTGTTTGTATTCTGCGTTACCGAAGCCAATACGGCCCAAACCAAAACGCACGATTAGAAATGAGCGTTTTTTTCCCGTTTTTTCTGCGCAAACAGCGCAAATGCGTATCCGCTGCAGATGATTTTGCTATGACTTTTTTAACTGGCAAACGCGCTTAATTTTTTTTGCGTCTGTTCTACATACACGCGCGTTGCATTTAGAGTACATTTTCAAAATTCAATCCATTTATTTGTTATTATCAAACAGCTATAATAAATTACGAGCGCTAAATCTTCATTCTTACTTTGAATCCATTCTGCGCGCAGACATTTTAAATTCAAGTGCGTGTTGTAACATATAATAAAAGAAGATGGATTTCATTTTGAAGGTGTACTCTAAATGCAACGCGCGTGCAAGTGGAACAGACGTAAACAACTTGACGCGCGTCATGTTAGTTTTAAAAAAATTACGCAAAATCAACTGCAGCGCGCAGATACACACGCGCATCTGCCATGTTTGCGCTCATTTGCTGATCATGCGTTTTGGTTTTAGGCGCATCGGCTTCGGTAACGCACTGTATAGAATACAAACTTGATGCACCTTCATGGGAAGATCTTCGCCATGCCGTCCGATCCTTGGCATGTTCTTCCCAGCTACTCACATTTTGTTATTATGTTCTACAACACGCACATGAATTTAAGATGTCTGCACGCTAAATCAAAGTATCCCCGCGGGTAAGAATGTTGCTCTATGGAAACACCCTGGTTGTTTACATCGGACACGACTGGAGTACTCGTATGTTTTTCTTTTCGTTTTCATTCAATGTTTGATACACGTTGTGTTTTCCATAAATTGCACACCGCGCCAATGCGTAAATGTATAGTTCTGTTATTTTCCCGATTGAATACCAACTTCCACAGTGCCGCGTGACCTAATTTGTAAATACATGTAGACTTTTGTTTGGGAGGAGGTGTGGTGGGGGGGGGGGGGGGGGGGGGGGGGCTATTAATTATTTGGTCTGCCTGACTTCGTTCCAATTTCTGGACATTAGGTTGTAATAATAGTCAGGGACGTATCTAGCTTTCTTCTACATTCTATTAAGTAAGAATAAAGGAACTTGAGCACTACGTTTCTTATTTTGGTCTTCACTAGCATTAGTCAGAGGCTGAACTCCCACCCTCAATCCGCCACTGAAAATACAATAAGGCAATGTTTTATTGACTTTAATTGTCAATAGACCGACCCGGCCTGTCAATCAAACAGCGCGCATTGATTAATAAGATTAGGAGTTTCGGTCAGGTAACTTAGCAACGGTTGCTACAGGTGTGACCCGCCATTAGCTCAGTGGTCAAAATCGATCACATGCGTTTAGAAAAGTCGGTACAAACGTGGGCTATACTCGACTGAGGTAATGGCGTGCCATGCCGTGGGCGGGGCTTATGGTCAAACGACGCCATGCGTTGCTAAGGTGGGCGGGGCTTATGGCCAAATTCGGATCGGTCAATTTTGAATGGAAAGAGTGGAAGACGGACCGGACAAGCAAAGTAAATGAGCACTGTTACATATTGTTTAAATACCGATATGAGTAGTGCACTAATCATAAATAATTTGGTTGGAACCATCATGAAAGATTTACCGTGTCGCAACGAAAACATAATTTTATTGGTTGCCATAACGACTAACTTCCCTTACCGCGGGAGTTCAACGGAGCGTGCAAGAAACGTGAATCGATTCGTGCTACAAAATTGCTCGACGTATACTCTACGATGCACCATAATACATGTGTAGTTTCATAGTGGCAGCTTCACTTAGTCGAGTTGGTATGAGGTCAAGTTCAGCCTTAGCCAACACCTATCTACATGGCAACCATAAGAATTATGAATATACTAATGCATCAGACGCCTTTTTAATAACATTGATTTTATTACGGCTGGCTATAAACATGGCTAAAACCATAATGCGAGGCTGCCAACGATCAAAGACCTTGACATTGAAGTCATTCAAACTGGGATGATTACTCCCCAACCACAAAGAAAAAGGGGGAAAGTGTATTATTATCCAGTGGCGGGAGGGGGGAGGGGGGCAGGGTAACGGGGCCTCCTCTACCCCATTTGAAATTTCGAATTTGCACACAAACAATATATCAGTTGTCATTCAGTACCCCTTCAAAAATTGGTGCACCCCAAGTCCCCTCCCCCCCCCCCCCTCCCCCTTCCCCCCTCCCCCCCCCCCCCCCCCCCCCCCCTGACAAATTCAACCCTTATGCCGCTGATGAATTATTTCCAGCATAAACAACAATAGGAGCCCAAGAAGCAAAACAAATGTGATTGCCGTGATTGGTGGATGATTATTACGAAAAGTCACAATAATAGTCTAAAAGATAAATGATCCCTTGTGCACGTAGTTTTATTAGCAGTGGCAGGTGTACGTAAATATCGCCCTCAAACGTCAAAGGAATAAGTGGTACAGGAAAACAGATAGCATGACGTTTCAAAAAAGGTCGATTTGAAGAGCGCCATCATTATTTTGTTTTATATCGCGCTGGAGCTTTTGCTCTTGCCCACCGCCGGCGGCGTAAATTTCCCCCAGCTTGGTAAATGGTAAATGGGCGTGTCTACATCCATCGCGTCATGATTATTCAGTAGTTTTAACAATAACGCAAAACAAAACTGTTACTGCTCGGTCAACTTGTTACACGTAGGCCCAGAGGTACATTAAAGCACTTTGAAAAAGTAGCCAAGTAGATAATGGATTAGGTTATAGATCGTAAAACTGGGGTTCGAGTTTAGATGATGCTCAATTTCCATTGACTATCTTTTGACTCTTTTTGGATAAGTTTAATTAAGGGGAAGCAAGGTTTCGAGAACCTTAGTATCTTCCTTTCAGTGCCTGTTATCTTTTACATTCATACACATGTCCTTTTAATTTTTTTTTAAAGTGGTAGATTTTTTTTCCCAGCATGGTAAAACTCAATTATCATAACTGGGCCTATATCTAGGCCACAGTCGAGATACGCCCAGTTATGATAATTGGGTTTTACCATGCAAATTTACGTTAAATAGTTCGCGCCGGAGGACGTATATACACGCAAAGTTGTCCCCAGATTCAAAACAAACGGATGACGCATAAACGCGTCATGAGCAAGGCCGGAAATGCGTGGGTGTGCTTTCCGGTACCATCGGCCTAAACCACGTGAGATCGAGTTTCGTTAAAAAAAATAATCCCGCGTCTCGTCTCGGTGATGTTAAATTAATCCCGGCGCGAACTGGTTTTAAGGGAACGCCAACATTCTTGGAAGCGTACGGGCCGTTTTTCAAACTGCGGTTTGGGAATTGGCGAGGTGACATAATGACGTTATACATGTCTTTCTTAATTTTATTTCTACATTTTATCTTGTAATTGTTGTTGTCTCAACCTGCGACTGTTCCGTGTCTCTGGCGTTTGACCTGATTTGTGTCTTTCATACTATTAATTTAATTTTAATTCAGACCTCACCAAAGAAAATTAACTGGAGTCAATTTTCTCGTCGTCTATAGCTTGAGAAATAAGATCGATAATTATATTAATTTTAGCATTGGCTAAAATTGATTATCTCGTCTTGTTTTTTGTAGGTTTACGCCTAAATCTTTTTCTAAAATATTTCATGGCGACTGCGGCACAACCGCACACCAATGCCTCTATAGCGCAAACCCTATGGTGCCGTGATGACACCGCTGACAGCGGCAATTCTTAGACTCCCACGAATCACAACAAAACCTTTTCCAGCGTTTCCGTTGTCGAAAAGACTTTAATGCACTTGCCGTATTTTTTAAACAATCCACTTAATCGCTGATCTCGTTGCCAAGTAATTTCGTGTTGAATATCCTCAACCGTTTTGTCTCCATCGTTTAATCGAATTACGTTTATTAAAGAACGACAAATAAATTTGCATATTTAATGTGATTGTCTGACCTCGATTATCCATAAATTAACAATGTGGGGTTTTGTTGGTACAATTTTGTTTCTTGTCGTTTTATTGTGTTCTGATAATAGTTTACCCTGTTTCACTCGATCGGGATTTTCCTTTATTCTCGTGACTGTTTCCGTATTTGTAGTCTTTTGACTGACCAGTATACTGGCTGCTCTTGCTGCTCCGGTTGACTCAGCTTTTATTGTATTAGCAAGATCATTTTCTTTGTTAACAACTAATGTATTTGACGTAATCAACAAACCTTCTACCGAAGACAACAAAATACCGTAGTTGGAGTAGACTTCGCAAAGTAAACTCGACAAACTGCTATAGATATCACGGGATATTCTTCTAGATCCTTTGTAAGAGCGTCTTCCTAATCTACGCGAATATTAATACCTAGCGGCGTAACCATAGGTAGAGTGGCGCCTAAACCTCTAGAGTATAAACTGGGTGGCATGGATGGCTTGTGCGTAAACCGCTCGCCTCTCACCAATGTGGCCCGGGTTCGATTCCCGGCCCGGACCATAATGTGAGTTATTACGAGGTCGAAGTATAATAAATACGTTAAAACAATTAACTACAACTAGCTACTCCACTAGTTATACAACAAATATAAACTAGCTATATACAACAAATACCAACTAGCTGTACAACTATATATACAACAGATAACAACTAGCTATACAACTAAATATACAATAAATATCTACTATAGTTACACAACTATATAGCTATACAACTATATACACAACCAAATTCAACTAGCTATACAACCACTGTCAACTATAAATATACAACATAATTCAACTAGACATACAACAAATATCAACTAGCTATACAACAAAATCACAACAAGCTTTACAAATTACTATAGATTACAACTAGGCTACAACTAGCTCGGTACTGCCGACCTGTCTACCCTGCATGATCGGCGGCGCAGACTCGCTGTCAATGACCTACATTTAACCAACAGAGATGGAACAGAATCTAACATTTCGTAGGAAATATTTGTATATACAAAACCAACAGATGTGGTAGAATATTTCGACCGATTCCTGGTAAAACTTTATAATTATCCAAAACAATGTTGAAACTGCACATCACCAATTTTTGAGTTATAGCCTATTAACCAACACATTTGTGAACTATACACATTACCAATAAAGGGGTAAAAACAAACATACCAACATAATTATCAACAATTTGTTTGAGGGGAAACAACTTCCTAACACGCTGGTGGGCACTATTTCTACCAATAATTTAACCTGTTGTTATTTATACCAACATTGGGCCGGATGATAGTTTGTGCACTTTTCATCGCTTACGAAGGCACTTGAGTAAACAGCACCTTTTGAAGGCGTTTCTGTAGTTGCGGCTCATACAGGCGTACAAGTAAGGACTGATGCAACAGTTGGTCAATATCATGTTGTAGATCACGTGGTAAACCGGTACGGGTACGTCCACATAGGGCTCAATTAGACTCAGGATACACCATGGCAGCCAGCACGAAATGTAGGCGCAGAATATCAACATTAGATTCCTAGTGATTTTCATACTTTCCCTCGTCGGTCCATTCTTGGCGTGAACGCGAGCGGCGTTCTTGGGTGCCGGTACCGGCGGATTCACCGATACGTTAGCTGCCCGTGCGGTTAAAATCCCCATCATTGACGTATTGGGTTTTCCCAAGCGGTTGGTCGATTGTACATCAGTAAGTTGAACTGTGTCGCAGCTTTTTGCTGTCTGTCCTCGAATTTGCCCGTTTTCTTGCGGTTGTTTCGTGCCGTCTTGTTCATGCATGGTTGCCGAGTTTTGGTGTTTGGCTTTCTGCGTGGTGAAGCCACTGTTCATCTTCCCAGCGCCGCTTTCTAGGTGACGTCCCTGCCAATTCTGTACCTTTCGTCGGTGGGCTCGAACGTGCTTGAAGGTCAGACCGTAAAATGTCGGCGTAGCAACAAGGGCCAAAACCATGCTGACTGCCGCAAGGACCTGCTGGTTGCGACCGATGGAGAAACAGAAATGCGATTTGGTGTGGTAGCCCACAGCACCAAAGCCCGAGTATAAAGGGAGGAAAGATAATATACTCATAATGATCACGGCACAGACCTGCTGACTGATAATTAGAGGCTTCACAAACTTGCTGAAAAAAGCGGCTGATCTGGTCACCCGGAGAAAGCGACTCATCGACAGGTACACGAGCTGCAGTAGGGAGTAACCCGTGAAGAAGAGGACGGCGTAAGCCAGGAGATGACACCATTGCTGGTGACGAGGCCACCGGCCGGAGTAGTACTCCGTGGCGATGCGGCAGGGAGCTAGTACCCCGGTGATGAAGAGGTCTATCCCGGCTAAGATTGTGATGTTAAGCTGGGTTGACGTACGGAGGGACGGAGTTGTAGCCACGGAACAAAGTGCCAGAGAGTTACCAATAACACCTGCAATAGACACAAAGCCGATCCACACGGCATCCATGTAGAAGAGTCCAGGGTACTCTTTTATAAAATCTTCCATTGTATAAACGATTATATACAATGTACAGTGCATTCGTACATAGATTTTGTTCTCAATTAATCTATTCCATTTAAGGTAGACTTGAAGACAAGTCGTTAGATAGTCGGGTTTTATCCGTGAATTTCAGTCGAAATTCATCGGCACGGCTGGTTTAAGACTAGTAACGTGCCGAGTTGCGACAGATCTAACGACTTGATCAATACGTTCTCGACCGTTATTCATATATGCGTGCAGCGCAATACATATGCAATGTATTTCTGCGGTGAGATCCAATGGCGCACTGGTATGCAAATGAAGACTCATCCATTCCGTTACATGGGGAGTTCTACTCAATACTTTGGGGACATGTTTCTATATCTGGTGACGTTTAACGACCAACACACTGAGCTAGGTCAATTGCGTGTTGCAATAAAATATATCATTGTGATACACTTGATTTATTTGAGTTGTGTATGCTCTATTATTACTTTTGTAATGTTACACAATACAAAGTACGAACCCTTGAAGTAATGAGAATGATCTACGTAGAAAAAAGAATAGGAGCTGAACACCTCTTTTAACCGCATGTGTTGTACGAGATCTGTAAAGGTGGTTTAAAAACACTGCAGGCGTACACATGTTCGTATAGCGCACGACCGAGAAAACGAATTTAATATCACAAAAACAATCCAGTTTGATCAGGAAAATTAAGTTAAACATAAAAACACCCAAGAATGACATGTATACGCCAAGTTTGAATGTTAGGTAGACCTATTTTCGGGAAAAGATACGAGACATTCGTGTGAGACGATGCAATGCAGTGCACGTATTTACAAGATGTTCTAAAAAAAAATAGAACAGTTTTTTTGGGGGGAAAGAATTCCACATCATAATCTTATGCACAAACCTTAGAAAAACGAGATTTTGTTAATTAAGAACATTTTTGAAAATGTTGATTTAATTTTATATCCAGACAATAAAAAGTTTTATGATAAAATTAAAAAGGGAAAATGTCTGTGTTTTAGGAAAATGTATTTGGCACATTAATTGGTTTGTTCGTGGGGACAGTGTCCAGATTTGGAATAAACCTAATGTTTAACCAGGGTCCCAACAATTCTTGCTGGACAAGTGGACAGAAAAAATAAATTATGTGGTTTGAGCTTAAACCATAGAGCTGTATAATAAAGATACAGCTCTATGGCTTAAACTATGAACTTGAGAAACTTGAAATAAATCACAATTAAAAATACCAATCACACATGTAACTAATGACATACAAGTCACACAATGGATTAAATTTTGCTTGCTTTTATTTGGCATTGATACACTGCAGATAACATGTAATAACTACTGCCATAGTATTAATATTCTTATTATGTATTGTTTACTGATGTTATAAAACCAAAATAATAAAACGAAAACAAAATTAGCCCCCGACTTTCTATGAATTTAAAACCAAAATAAAAACTTGCGATGTCATTTTAGAATAATAATTGTTCATACTATGCAAAGATACATTTGGCAGCGTTCTTCACAGGCCAAATTTTGATAGGACACCCTGTACGGCTTTAACTTTGAATTGTGAGTGTTTCTGGATATTTGTGCAATATGAACACGATATTACAGATTTGTACAACACAATTTCTGTTTTGTATAAAACCGTGATTGAAAAGCAAAATTTGACAGGCCGGCATAACATTTGACAGGCCGGCATAACATTTCAACAGGGCGGCATAAAAATATGGCAGAACAGCGTAACATTTACACAGGGCAGGCTACCCTGCTAAAATAGATTGTGGAGAACACTGACTGGGTAAATCTATGTCATTTTAGCATCTGTATAATTTGCTTTGAATATTAACAATACAATTTTAACCAGACTTGTCGGTTTTCATGAAACACATATTCACTATACGAAAGCTCAAAAGAATATTATGTATACTTCCATGTTTCCAAGATAATTTTGTGACTGTTGCGACTGTTTTATTATCTGTACTTATATTGTTGAAACATGAAATGCCAAGATGCAGAGTTCTGCGATATTTTTACAGCACATCTAAAAAATGTGGAACACCGAGATAGCTTATCTTGGAAAATTTAGTTGGTCAATTAACCCTAACTCCCTCACCATTGTTATTGAACAATACAATTCCTCCAAAATCCTCCAACTTCCTTTGTTGTGTAGGGAGTTAGGGTTAAGCTTCCGTAGTTTACTGATGGTTAAACAAAATAAGTTTTGACATTCGCTGTCATCTGTTATCCCTCTGTCATGGGAGCAGTTCGTCCTGTGACTTGTGCAGCCGTATTAATAAGCTGTACAGCCTGACATCTCAGTAGCAAGAAGTGGACTTGGGTAAACCAATTAGCTGTAGTGTACAAAGAAAGAAAATATACAGGTATAAATTAAATGCCAAGGGAATAATGTTGCAACATTAGGTAGCTCTACACTTCCAGAATTGTGAGAGAAAAAACTGACCATTGCGATTTTAGGAAAATTCTACAGTACATTACATTTATGCACGTCAAATAGTTCATGACACAATATGTTGTGTACACAAATTACCACCATGAACCAAAGTCAACGGGACAGTCTTCGTGGAATGTGTACAACATTGATCTGAAAATACTTGTACCTGTATTGTGGAATTCAATCCTTTGTAAAGGGTACCCTAGACCAACTGATTCTACTGTTCTTTCGAAATATTCAAGTTTTTCTCTCAGAAAGGACCACAATAATAATGAACAAATCCCGCTGAAAACAAAAATAACATTTTCGCCTAGAGCAATGTTCTCCTAAATCTCACTTAAAACCGTAGTTCTGACATTTTCTACACGGATAGTTCACTGATCGTACAGTCTGCGAGTTTATATAATAAATTTAATTATTTACAAAGGATTTTAATGCAATTTTACCCACCATCGCTGCTGCCACTGTGTCACTCTCGACGGTCTGCGGTACGCATGTACGAACTTGCGAATGCGAAGGCAACACAAGTTTCACGGCTCTCTATCCTATTAATGTACGCTCGAATTATCCAGTTTGTAGAGATCAGTGGTACCGCGTACCAGTACAATACGCGAAGCAGCGTAGAATACATGCTGTATAAAGCTGCTCATAAATATTTATCCCCTCTGGAATCTGAACCAATCAGAGTGCTCGCATAGAATTTGCTAGCGATTGCCATAGGTTGTGTACAAAACTGAAAACGATATGTCCAAGTCGGTAAATTAACTTCGAAATTGGGAACGAGGCAACCGCAACCTCCCCCCTGTATACCGAGTGGACCGCTATTACCGACTTGGCACCAAGTCTACATTTAAGGCGGTATAATGAGCACTCACAATTTTCCCTGTTGAAAGAATGAAGATAATACACGTGTTAGATTCTTGTTTGTTTTTACATAGTTACATAGAACTTATTTTGTTTTTAAAAGACTAAATAGAATCATCTCCGAATATATCTCATTAAAAAATACGCCTTACAGGGTCTCACTTTATGCAAAGACAGACCAGTTTACAATCCAATGGCAATTATAGAAATTAACTAGTGAGTGCAATTGGTAACTTGTGAAGCGTACTTGATTATTTGGTACTATTTTTGTTGACAAAATACTGAAGAAACCGACTAAAAAAACGAGTAGCATTTATTTAATAAGTAATCCGAAAAGACAGGGGTTTTGGTATTTGGTATTTTTGGGCCTAGCAACTAAAAGACTCCCTTACCGTCAGGTCGATATGTTAAATGAACCCTCCCCCCCCCCCCCCACAAAAAAAAAGAAAAAAAGAGAACGTCTTACCTTGATCTTGTTCATTTGCAGTTTTCCATACGGATGACAGTCGCTGAATGTACTGCTCGTGAGTAGTACCGGTATGTCAAATACGACAGTTTGTTTTTAAAAGGTGCAACATATTAACGACGCATTTACCATTGGCTTTTGACAAAGTGTTGGCTCATAGTTGGTACAAAAATTACCCGGGTCGATCACAAAGCGGTACGAACTTACACCATATAATTCATCGGTGGCTTCTGCGAGGCTAAAATGCGTCGACAAAATTCATTTGTTGCACATCATTTCTGCAGAATGATGCTTTTGTGTCATTACACCCGATTGATCGTCAAGACAGGACAGCTTCCTAGCGTCTTTAAGATCATACGGAGACAGGCAACGTGTGATTCTCGTTTTTTTTTTTTTAATAAACGCCAACCATTGTACACCAACACGTTGACGCACATCGCGCGCGCCATGCGAACGTACCGTAGATATACGGTGTGTGCAAAAATGCATTTTAATTTAAGAATAAAACCCCCCCATGCTCTATTAGCGTCTTCTCCCTCCCGTTCGCTTATTATTCAATGCAAGTCGTGTCTGTGTATTATTGATTGTCCTGTCGTTTCATCATAAAGAGAAAAATAAGCGGATTATTATTTCGCTTCACAGTGAAGCTTCATCGGAATAAGATGTATTATAAAAGCCAACGTAATTTATGTGGGTTTTCGTTACGTCGAAGGTTCCTAGGAAATAAATTTTGCGTAAAAACATCGAGAGCAAAAAGCACATCAGGCTTTTAGAGTTTCCTTATTTCGATTATTATTTTATTTTTTATTGTTTCATTTTTAGCAGATTTCATTTGTGGAAAACCTTCTGATATAATATTTTAAACAAAGTAATGTATTACACAACCCTTTTTGGAGTGGGGCTTAAGCCGTGTTCGCACTGGATAAACATTTTGGGTAATTTGACCATGACGCCGGGTAACATTCCGATGGGTTGATCTTCCCACCGTCCGCACTTGGATTTAATTGACGCGGGTAGAATTGCCGAGACGATGGGTAAACTAACCGAGCTGGCTCCAAAAACAATAAAGAGGGCGCCCTGCGTGACCTATGACCGCGACTTGACGACCGGATCGTCTGTTCCCGACGCTAGCTCTCAATATTATTTTCTTACATAATGGGTGATGGAAGATTTAACCGAGACGTCGCGTCCACACTGGATTTTCTGGCTCGGTTTAATCTTCCTGGTCAATCTTCCTGGGCACCTTTTGCTCGGTTAAACTACCCACGCGGCGCGGGTTAGTTACCTGTGAGGAAAGTTACCCAGGCTGTCCGCACTGGACTTGAAATGGGCAAGTTACCCATTGGCTCGGTTAGTTTGCCCAAATTAAGTCCAGTGCGGACTGGGCTTTACATCCCGGATTTAGCAAAACCCGTGGACAAATCATATTCAAATAGAATACTGTCGTGCTTGTTGTGTAATACATTCTGTGTTACTATAATAATATTACCGGCACGCTTGTAACGTGGCATTTTGACGTAAAAGGTCTCGTTTATTAACCACGGTAGTTGGATAGGGTGGTCAATTTTGTTTAACCACTTCAAAAAGTCTTGATAAAGGAACCTCCTTTTGGTTTAATTTGCAAATTTTTCCAAATGGACGCCCCGCCCTCAAAAAAAGTCGAAAAAACCCTGGATATTCACGTTCATTATTTATTTTGGTTG